>OZ035840.1:14916355-15516355 GCA_964034765.1 Knipowitschia caucasica
CAGTTATAGTGTGACACGACTGACAGAGCTGCCATTTCTGTAAAGGGGAGAGAGCGGTCTTAAAACATGCGCAAACTGAATATAAAAACTTTTGAGTGTGACTGCAATGGCTTGTGGGAAATTTTGGCATAAGCAGTCCCACTGCACCAAGAGCTATTTTTACAGCAAATACTCAAGAGACAGAGGGAGAACAGAACTGGCTCTCAACTTTGATCGTCCCTCGTCGCGCTCAAAAGTACTTAATGTCTGTTTTTGGAGTTCATAAAATATTAGAGTAATTGAAAGCAGATGGAAATCGTGTTTAACACCAGTGCTAAGGACAACACGGGCTCTGTTTTTAAAATTGCAGAAGGGGGAGGAGGGATTTTGTGCTGGCATTTCAGAAGAACATTTCCTTTACAATGAAAACAATCTAACCAACTGCAGCACTCAGAGGAATCTACCTCCCCATCCCCCACAGCTCTCCTTCTACCCCCCCCGCCCCCCTCCCTCCCAGAACCATTACATTACCATATCAAAGCCCTGAGTTCAGAGCAAGTCTTCTCTTTCAAGAATGGGAGCGAAGGCACAGAGCGCGGAGAGAAGGGGGAGAGAGGAGAGGACAAGACCCAAGACTCTGGTTTAGCTTTTATCCTTTTTTCCAAAGTGCAGTGTGTATGTGAGAGCAGGGCAGGCACAAGTGAATGTTTATTAGCAAAGAGATACTACAAGACTACTGATAGGTTTGTGCGGTTGATGTTGTACCAATTCAGATTCCAGTGGGACAGAAGGGGCCTACGGGGGGTCTAGGGGGGCTCTGAAATGCCGGAGCAGGTACACACTCACTACAGATGGCCAGCACAAGCAGCAGCAGACATCTCTATATCTCAAAGTAGACATTTTCAACTCTGAATGCTTCGTTAACTCAACATCATACTGGACTATTTTTCAAGAGCGCCTCCCGACTGTACAAGTATGGACATTTTCTCTGGCTTGCCAGCAGGCTAAATGTGAAAATCAAAGTGAATGGCATTAGGGTAAATAAGACCACTGGTTGCCTGGGAAACAGTGTACCCAGCCCCACTCACTCAAGCCTAGCCTTTACTTTTGTCCAATCACTGGAGAGCTATAATACATTATTGACAGAGGGCCACAACAACAGGCAGGCAAGCAGCACAGCGTTTTCAAATTGTGTTTGAACAAGACAGGCTCTGTATTAGAGGAGATACACAGGGCGAGTGGTGATTGAGAGAACCCGCAATGTACCAACTAACGCGAAGCTAAAAGAGACTTGCAGAAGGGAGAGGATTCAAAAGGCTGCCCCATTCCCACTACCATAACTATCAATCTGCCAACCAGGCTGGGCCTCCTTTGAAATACTGGCAGAAAGCTGACTGGAATAACTAACAAGAGGCAAATAAGACACTTGTTTACCCTGAATAATTTAATGAGCAACTGCAAGTGATTGAATAAAAAATGCTTTTATGTTAGAGTCCTTACCCAACAGACTTAACTACGTTGCACTCACATGGCAGCACTGTATCACAGGGGATACAGGTAAAAGCCAGCTTTAACTGCAGCTGCTATAAATTGAATATGATTTACAATGTGTAACAAGTTGTAGCGTCTGCCTCAAGTTTCAAACAGCCTGATCTGCTAAAATTAGTTTCAGCTGGGCAGTGTAAAATCTGGACAGAGGGCATTCATAGGTGAACTCAAACAAACCATATTAAAACTGGCTATAAACTCTATTTCACAGACACTCAAGTTATTTACAATATGAAAAAAAAAGACAATAGAAGAAGGGTTATAATTGTTATATTGACACATCTAGGTATTTATGGTTCAGAGCCTGACAATTTTATTGTGAAAAAACAATATTATAATAATTCAGATCTAATTTTGAGACCTGGAAAATCCCTGTATAATGACTATAAATAACCAGAACATGTTCAAGAAGTTTTAGGTCTTAAAAAATATTGGTACCAGCCGTCATTTTCCAATCCTCTTTATTTTATTAATCAATAATACTAGCACAGTAGCCTAACTACAGTTTCATTATTCTGCTTCATAGGAGCATGTAATCCATCAGCCGAAACATTTTGTAAAGGTATATTTATAGTAAAAATACACTTAAGATTTCTGTAATCACAATAGTTCACTGATTCAGTTACCCTTGACCTGTACTGATCCGTTTGCTCTTGTAGCAGCTCAAAGACTGGAGCCATATATAATCTAAAATAAACATGTTTAAAATGTGTGCATAAACAAGAGCTTAATACAAAGTGTGATTGATACAGACTTAAATTCAATCACACCAACTGATCTTTTCTTAGTGTTCAATCAGTTCCAAACAGACCTGGCGATGTTCTGGTACGGATGTGCAGGTATGAACAAGAGGGCAGCTGATCTACTCCGCACATGCCCTGTACCGAGAACCTTTTTGGAAACTGCGAATAGGGCTTGCAATAAAATGATATCTGCACTTATGCACTTGGGGCAACTGTAAAGTTTTGATGGGTGCATAACACAAAGGAGTGCAGTGTGAACTCACCAGTCTTCTCTTTGATCTCGCAGAGTACACTGAATAGGGCTGGCTTCATCCTGTGACAGTTCAAGGCATGCTTCCTGTAAAGGAGATGGAGCGGTGAGAAAGGCACAGACTGAAAAGCTGTGCTCTACAGAGAAAAAGCTTTTTATGTTATCTTATGTAAAGTTGGGTAGAGGCACTTAATGTTTTATGGATGGAACCCAAGTCAAAACGAGTCTTTATTGTCCCTGCTTGATGACCTGCCAATGGATGCTGTCATAATGATGCTTTGCACTGGGGGACAGGTAATGACGCCAAACCTCAAGGTCATCATTACCGGGCAACACATTCTACAGTTAATACTCACTAATTTAATGTTTGCCCCTCTAGTAGAAACATTTGCTCCCTTCAAATAAATGATGTGCTCGTTGAGGGGATTATCTTTACATGTTAATTTGATAAGAAACATCCAGTTTATTGCCCTATTACAATAATGGGATTTTTCTTTTACACAACACAAACAGGATACATGCAGAGAATGAGAAGACTTTTCTGTTGATATGGTCGTCTATTATACTATTATTGAATAGAAATTTGGATGCTGTATTCTTGAGTTTTGATTTATGTATTTCACTATAAATGCTTGACATCCAGTTCTGAAGTTGACTATGAGTTCTTCCATGCAATCCCCCCCTTTGTGGGGCAGCCTGATGCCCCCCAGAGTGGTCCAGCATCAGAGCATATGGCAACAGGGTGGCAGGGAAGCGATGAAGTGTCCACAGTTTAAATCCCCATCAGTTTCTTTGGGAAATGTGGGGCCTGATAAGCATGCTTGACCAATGAAGAGAATATCCTGTGTGACAAATGTGAATCAGCAAGTCTGATTGATCAATTCTAGATCCTTATCCTATCAAGATGAGAAGATAATTACAAATAAAATTAATAGCTATTAGTTGTAAATAGTAAAACTGCTTAAAGCTACTTTATGAGTAAATCCTTGGTTAGGAGGGATTTCTAACGTCAGCAAAGAAGGCCCTGATCACAAAGTTCTGCTCATTAGATGTTTGGCAATGCGTTTGAATGAGGTGTCTTTCATATGACTCAGATTGTTATTGTTACTCAGTATGCTGTTTTGATTATTACAAACTTTTACTTTCAAAACAGGCAGTAAAAGTGTCCAGACACACAAAAAAGAGTTGGAGCGAGATTAAGACATAATTAAGAGATCAAAGTTGGGCAGAAAATGTAATATCCAGTGTTCATAGGCTGCCAGAATAGCATCATCCCTCCCCCTCAGCACCATCTCATTAATAGAAACTCGATTTGCGGACAGCTGCACTCGCGTACACATTATAGGAGAATTGATTGCACCCAGCACACAATGAAAAGGATGAACACCAGGGAGGGAGGGAGTGAAAGAGGAGTGAATTAATTAAGAGAACCAGGTGGTCAAATGTTGGGTGGAAAATCACTAGCTAATGACACATCACACTGTGGCCACAGTCTTGCACTGGACAGTTGTCTATTGTTGAAATATTGAGGCTTCTTCCCAAAATGACCTTATGCTCTTTGAGCCACATGGCAAATGAGCGCAGGTCATTTGCACACCGCGGCGCAAACTACGTAATAATTATTCCCAGGAAAATCTCATATGCAAAACCCAAGATGGACAAGTCTTGAATGATTGCTGTCATCGAAGAGAGAGTGGCTGAAAGAAAACATGAGACTAGAGTAACTCACCTTTAAATATATAACTAATTTCATAATTAAAAGGAAAGTTATAAACTTACCAATGACTATGAGTAATGCATAAACTAAAGTGACAAAAAACACTGTTCACTTTATAGATTATAAATAAGATATGCCACTCAAACGGGAAAAGTTAAAGTAAGTGAGAAAATGTGATTTGTGATTGGAGTACAAAACTTTCTTAGAGCAACTGTGATAAAGCTGTAATAACTGAACTTGTCAAATAAGGAGCCAGGCCCATGTGAAGTAACAAAGAGTCTTGTACAAACTGCACTGTTATGTTGCAGTTCAAGTTGTTCAGTCAACATACTGGTTTAACAGGGGATCAAAACAATATGATGCATTTATAAATGTACAATTACCAAAAGTCTCACATGGACCACGCATAAAACACAGTTCTTGTGCGTGAGACCACAAAACCAAAGTGCTTCTTTCGTAAGTAGAAAATGGCTCTCCTCACCTGGCCTGCGCTTCGTCCAGGCTCTCGTCCGTGATAGCCATTATTTGCTGTAGGATATCCCCAATGTCTTGTTGAGGCTGGCCAAGAGACTGTTTTCTGACCCCATCTGGATCACCGACATCGCCCTGTCCTAGTCCACTGAGTCCGGTCAATCCCGTCAGCATTCTGGTCTGGTCATCCATACTTTCAAAGAAAACTCGCCGTTTTCTTCAGTCGAAGAAAAAACGCAAATAGCTAGCTTACGAGCTAGCCAGCAAAGTAGTTACTACAGCCAATCATACACCACAGACAGAGTCTCCTGGCCGTAATACGCATCAAAACGCTAAAGAAACGATCATAAAACAAATGACATAAAGTGGCTTTACATTAGCCTGTGGTATTATAATGGAAGCCACTAGGCTAACACAAGCTAACAGCGAGCGGCAGCGGCTAGGCTGAGAGTAGCTCTAGCCCCGCAGAGGAGAGGCAGCAGAGACGCACATGCACGGACTGTACAAGCTCACCCACAGCTCCACACACATCTTCAGAAACGATGTGAACACGGAAAAATACTTCTCCTGTAATAACACGAGAATAAACGAGTCGCTGCAAACATGGAAGAGTTTTCGGGCCGCCTAGCCCCAACAAAGACGCTCCTACCAAAACACAGTACGGTTTGCCATTGTTGTTGATGTCGCGGGAGTATGTGGGATGTACTGAGCTGCGATGACCATTGAACTCATAGCAGCAGAGCGCAGGTCTGCGGGTGGGTGGACCATCAAGATGACTGGGCTGTACAGATACAATCCGACCGACATCCACAGAAGGAAATAAGACGTTTATTGCAGATTTAATACGAGTTATCTTGTCGTTTTCTTAGCATATTCTCAGGTGCGCTCCTCCTGCCCAGCATTTATTGGTAACACCTCCCTGCGTCACCAGCTCTGTCTTTCATATTAATAACTTACAGTGGGCTGGCTGAAATAGTATTGTTTAATTTCTAACTGGCCGAAGTCAAGTTGATATGAACGATGATGTGCACATTATCCATTTTCAAACGATGAGGACAATTTGTGTAATTAATGTCTATGTTCATTTCTTTAGATTTTACAATAGTGTGACTTGACATAGTTAGAATCATGTTCAAGTTATCTTGACAACCCCTCAAACTATTGCAAATCAAGGAAAGACACCAGCTTCCTCATTGTTATAGAGACTACTATGAGCAATCAACCATCTCTGAAAGCAAGCAAAGGGCTGTTTAAAGTCATTAGTTTGTAATGGATTTATTGCTACCCCACACAGATGCAGATAATGTCATAAGATAACAATAAAGTTTACATCATTCATTGACTCTCACTAGTGCCTCTGGGTTGGTTCAAGCCCATGTTTTACTATGCATTTTACCACCATAATAAAGCGCCTTATGCATACACATTAATACATGCATAATAAGTACATAGCTAAAGCAGTTTAGGATTTGGACTCTGCTGAAAAAAGTTGGCCTTATGCTGTGCTCTCAATCCCTTTATGAATGAAACATCCCATCAGTTTTCAGTATGAAAATGTTGACAGCACAGATTGAAAACAAGTGTCCTTGTTTTTTGCAAACTGGGCAATTCCGCAGTTGTTTATCACTCAGATCAGAGAGACAGCTTTCCAAGACGAATGGCTGGATGGATGGATGTGGAGGAGAGCAGCAGCCTAGTGTTCCTGTACTGAGGAGAGATGATGGGTGTGCATGAGGGGGTACGACTAAACTGGCACTGGTTTATGCTGACTCTCCTCACATCCATCTACTACAATCTGGAGCTAATCAATCTAAAGTTAGGGACAACAGGAATAAAGTATGGCTACAGTAAACCCAAACAGTAATTGTTTCCTGCATGTCTGAATAAAAGAATTTTACGATTTGTAGTTGTTAGTAGGGGCAATTTTCCCACTTCAAGCCTTTGTATTGTGACAAACACATCAAATAAAACACATTTGCATGACACCAAACCAGATGTGCTTATGTTACATTTAACAGGGCACACTTTGGTCTGTTGAAGCATGCAAGGTGTCCCTTTCTCATACAATTACATGCTAAACTGCTGGTTACCATATCACCCCAAGGGCATTATCAAGTCAAGAGTTCTTCCTAAAAGTGAAAAAGTGTCATTGGTTTTCAAAACTTCTTAAGGTTTTATTGTCAGTGATTCATTTAAGGGTCATCTGTGAAACTTCTTTTCATTTAGATGCAAAGGCTGCCCTCTTCTCACCTCACGAGCATCAAGCCTCATTTTCATCTAAATAAGAATCGATCTCTCCTGCTGGGCTCCATCCTCCCTTTACTCACAACTCACATGGTCATAACCCCACTTGTCTTCTCTTTGCTGGTCCCTATAGCCCCTAGTAATCCCTGCATTGATGAACATACCCATATATGTATCATTACACATAGATAGAATTTTGAAATTCAGCACTCATTGTATATGTCTATTATTTATCACTTTCAATTTCTGATTTTATGCAGATACTAGTAGTATTATTCATTTTGCAATTAGAAGTATAGTTTAATCTCTTATTTCTGAATCCTGACTTTGATATGGACCCCTCCAGCTGTAAAACACATGGGGAAACAAATGGTGTATAATATAAATGAGTGAATGGTTCCAGAAAGAGACAGAAATGATAACAAACAAAGCTTTTGAGTGACTGGTACAATGTCAAAGCTTCGTTCTGCATCAGTGCTCCAGCCAAACGCGAGATGGGGGTGAGTCACAGTGGGGGAGGGGCCTTCTCCTCAATGGTCAGGGGACACCGCTGAAGTGAAATAGATGAGACACAAAACGGCAAATGTGACTGAAGATGAGCGAGGAGAGCACTGAATTAAATGATAGCTAAATTATACTGTGTACTGGTTTTATTTATGGCAGTTTTATAGAGCCGGTGAACAATGCAGATCTATTGTTACACACTAAGATAGACAAGTGAAAAGAGAGGAAGTAATAAGAAAGGTATCATTGTGTATCAAAATATAAATTTGTAATTAGTATGATGCATACTAAATGCATAAGTGCAAATGATGCGTTATGCAATGCCATAACGTATCATCTTATTTTTTAATTGTTCTAATTATTAAGAGTTGGTATAAAGTCGATGTATTTGACAGGTTCATAGTGATTTTTAAAGATATAAAAATGAAATCAGAAAAGGCTACCAACGTTTTTCATATTTTGTACAGCCAACAGCTGCCACCTGGTGTTGGTCGCTGGGATAAATCAGAGGGAAAGCAAGTCACATGAACCGCTCATATAAAAGGTGTTTTATTTCACCAGGTATACATATATTTAAAACAGACTTTAAAAATGCAAGGTAAAAATAGTGTGTAAGTAGATAATAAAAGGTTCCAGAGGCTGTGGTCCATTGATTATTGGTTCCAGGCTACTGCACAGCAGAAGCCAAAGGTTGTGTGATTAGGTTCTTGACCAGGTCAGATGAAAGCTCAAGCAATCCAGACTCAGCAGCTGTTTCAAAATGTTTACACATTAATATACTGTATGTGTATATATTATTATCAATAACTTACCCAATAACCCACTGGTCTCTTTCACTACTAACTGTGATTGGTCTCGAATAGAAAGAAGAGTTTTTACCATTTTGCACTGAGAATCCATCTGCAAGTAAAAAAACAAAATTATTTATAATAATTAGATGTCATAATCAGAATGTTCTTACAATAACGGTCATGGTGCGAAGCCTGGGTAGCTGTCGGCTGAGGACAAGTTTATAGTCTGGTTTGGTCATGATGACTTCATTTTGTGACGAATGTTGTGCCAGGGACGCAGAGTCAAGTGTGATGCCTCTTTCTTGTCCTTTTTGTATCTTCCTAAAAAGAAATGTAATTTTTTTTTAGCATTATTCATTATTTGATAGGGACTACAAATGCCCCAAGGCAGGTAGCATAATCACACAACATTACATACATGGAGCAATCAAAAGTGAAAGTCTTCATAGACTAATATAATGTGGGAAATTATATCAAACTAGAAAACCAATAAAAGGGTAGACCTCCACAAGAGGTCCATTCCTTAAAAATACCTAGATCCAGACAATGATTGGGAATGCCTCAAAGATCAATTTTTTTCCTTGTCCCATTTCTGGGCTTTTCTGAAAAGTGTCAAAACCTGCCAATTACAATTACAGACAAACTAACATTACCCTCTGGCTGAGGCAATACATTTAAAGTCTGACACATTTGCACAAATAACAGGAAATAGCTCTATGGCCTCTATGGAAACAGCATGTTTCTGTCATTAAGAAGCATCTCATCATTGAACCGTTTACCTTTCCAATTTCTCTGCTTCATCTCTGTGTTTAGTCAGCAATGCTTCCCAAGATTCCTTTTCAATTTTGAGTCTGAAATAAAAAAAAATGTTTTTGACAAAAAGCACCTAAACACAGGACACTTAATTATTGGATTAATATTACCTGTGGATAGCCTTCTTAATTTTTTCCTCATCTTCTTTAACTGAAGAATCAGCAGGACTAGAAAAGGAATCGCAAATATGTTTTTTACAATAAAGTGCCTGTTTAACATTTTAAAAAGTAACATTATGCTTACGAAGCTGCAGTGGCATCAGACTGAGATTCACTCCGTATAGTTTTTGCCAGACAAGTCCATTCTTTGTGCATTTGATCAACTACAGATGCAGGGAAAGTAATTAACAACAATTGTAACTAAATGGTAAAGTATTGTGAGAATACAGACCTTTACTTTGAAAAGACTCGATGGAAGAATGCGGTGCTGTCTGAAGCGATGACATGGTTCGATCAAGTGTCATCTATAACAAATCAATTCAGTAAAAATGTCATGTTATTGAGCAACTGCCGCACAGTAACCCTCTTAAAAAAACCTATGCCCCAGTTTTTCTATTATAGAGCATGTTTATATGTGTCTGGGTGGGTTCCCAGTTTACATACATTTATTTGACCCAGTTCGAATGGTCAATTAAATGTAAAAAGTTTATTATGTATTCTTTAATGTTTACAGCTTAGAAGACTTGTGTTTCGACGGTAGACTTCCGCCTTCATCAGAGGCGAAGCTGATGTTGTAACATGTCTCTTATCAGGTGTTACGTGAGGAAATTGAAATCAGGAAGCGGGGCGCACGGACCATCAACAGAGAAGAGGGGGCTTACACCTTGGCTCCCACTCGGGACTCACTTCTTCAGCGACAACAGCGCGGTGGGGGCGTGGTCAGACTGACCGCAACCGGTAACAAGAGTTGACTAGTGACTAGGAGTGTGACAATATATCAATAAGGTGATGTATCGTGATACTTTCTCACGCAATCGATTATCGATATGCTTTTGCTAAGAATCGATTCATTACATCAATGGCGTATTTCACAAAGAGATTTGCCCAAAGAAATAATAAACCTCACAAACACTTACCTTCATTGATGCCTCCATTAACTTTTCCAATCTTTCAGTCTGTGACAAAGATGTACATATGCTTCTGCAAAGAACTGCATCCACAAACACACATTTGAATATAATACATTGACACACCAATACTGTTCTACGTAGGGACGCAAATTATATTTGATCTAAATTTGACCCTGCTAAAACTGAAGCTAATTAGCTCGCTATTCTTCTATTCTCCAATATAGAAGAAAATAAAAAGTCTGAATTTGTTAGTTACAAGATCATATCATATGGGCTGATCACATTTGCAAAATATTTAAGTTAAAATTGTCACACAAAAAGAAGCATTTAGTTATAAAACAAATTACTTTAAGGATAATAAAAAGGTCCGAAAAATATGTTATTAATGATTAATGCAAAAATCTGCTTCACAATGTCAATGTGATGGTATTGGTCGATTCAAAACAATTGGTGATTAGCTTCAAAAATCCTGATCGGTGGACTTAGATGTGTTTGAGACAATAGTTTTCAGACAATACTCATTTAGTGACTGACATAGCAGTTGTCTAAATATTTACAATGGCTGAATGTCCCAGTTTAATGACAATGGCTTACATTTAAAACTCCAATCAATCTTGGCATAGTATGTAGTAGAACATTCAATGAAAAGCAAATCCTCCTTGGATGAGACAGGAGGTGGTGGACCTTCCATGATAATGCATCATCCTGGTCTACTCACCCTGATAGGGGTTGGGGAGTGCCGGGAGAGAGCGGCGGGTGATGGTGGCTCTCCTCCAGGACTTGCGTCTGTCTGGAGGACTCGGAGGACATGTTTGAGTGTCTGTGTTTTCGCTCTCCAGCTCTTGAGCCTCGGCCTCTGTCCGTTCTTCGGTCTCTGGCGATGGGAAGTCGGTGCGCGGTGATTTGGGCGAAGGAGCAATATTTTCGGAGGAACATCGTTTGTTCGATCGTGTTTCCGAATCCGATACAAGAACACACTTCATGTTTACGCTGTTTCTTACCTCCGCTTCCAGCGGAGGTTCACGTACGTCACTTGGAACGATACTGGAAAATACAAGCAATGCTTTCACTCTGAGTCACACAAGCATACAATATGATACAGATCTAATTCAATTAAAGAATGAAGCGATTTAGAAACACAAACCTGTTTTCTTCTGATTCCGAATGTATTTCCGCCATGTTTGTTTCAAATAATACGTCACAGCCCGCTCAACTGATCCGTTCAGGAAGTGATGCACCACGGGAAATGTAGTTCCAAGTGTCCAACAGGGATGGACCAGACTGTATAAGGATGGACCCATGGGATGTACCAGACAGTCTACTACGCCGATATGAACGTCCTGAGATCTTTATGGGTACGTCTAAAAAAGATCTATGGTCAAAACTTAGTGACATTAGAGTGCCATAAAAGACGCGAAGGGAGTATACAGCACACCAGGATCATATAAAGTGTGCAATCACGAAAGTCATCACCAGATGTCGCCAAATGACTTATATTGGGCTGCAAAAAATGAAATGGCAGACTAGCCCACTCCCAAACTGATGTGTTGGAGCAACCTCAATTTTATCATGTAAATGTTGTAGCTCAGTCAATTATTCATAACCAAGAATCATGTAAAATTATTTAAAACATCACTTAGAAATTATTGATACAGTTTTATTCAAATATTATATTTGCGTCTTGTTTGTTTTTGGTTTCAAATGTCCAGTCACGTCATTATCGTCCCATGACCTGTCATTGAAAAAGGGCTGTTTGTGAAGTTTTTCCTCCCAGTCATTTGGCTGCATGTCTTTATTACAAAATACATAAAAAGACTCACGTCAAGAGTCAAGTCTGTTAAGATATTTTCTTTACAAAAAAATGGGAAGAATAAGAATCAGTTAAGTCAAAAACACACAACACTTTGCAGTTCTTTTCAGAGCTCCTTTGTGCAACCTGTGTTTCATTCTACCTGGCACAACCAATACTCAATACTGCTGTTTTCTTGATTATTTAGCAGTAGGTGGACAGAAAATGAAGTATAGAAAATATAAGTTAATATTAACTATTTCAAGGAGATAATTAAATTACACAAAGAAAATGTAAAGAGTAGCTAGAATATAAGAGGGGAATGAGAGTGTCCCAGCTGTCGGTCAGGATCCCCAAATCCAGCATATTTTTTCTCTTTTACAGTCTGGTTCATAAGGGCAGCGGTTGCTGTTGGCACCAAGTTCAAGAAGGCAGTCTGAGAGTTCCTTTTCCCAAGAAGAACTGAAGCAGACGGTCCACCAGCAGAGCAGCCACAAAGTCCACAACCAGCACCTGGGCGATGATGAACTTAAACTGCAGGAAAGAAACCAGATTGGTCAGTGTAAAGCAAATGCTTTTTTTCCCCCCGTCACACTGCTACACTGCTGCACTGCTGCGTCATATTGACTATGCTTTAATGTCACCCATAGTGTATAGGCACACTCTGATTCACTGCATTTAAACAAAACATAATTTACGAGTTGATGAAATCACATTTTACCAGTGGTTAATTATCAGAAATTCTGTTAATTAACCACTGGTAAAATGTGATTCAGAATAAATCCACTGATGAACAAAAGTAGCAGGTGAAGGCTAAATTAGCCACTACACGCTTGCGTATTTCACTACACACTTGCGTATTTCTACATCGTTTAAACGTTCTGTAATCTGTTCTCACACAATTTGTCAAATGAACACCATTCTTCATGCATCATCATCTTTTAATAAATGTCCTTACTGGGAAAGTATTTAGAATAATGGTCATGAAAATCCTGTATAATGATAGCCTGGTCTTATCATACCATCATACCCATTACATTTCGTACATGTAGGGAAATAATTGACCGGAGTTTACGGATGGCTAAGGCCAGGCTTGTGTAACGAATGATAAAATGAAAAAAACATGATCGCAGTTTTTAAATGATTGCGAATTAGTTCCTATAGGCCTAAAGACATTCCAATATTTCCTCTTATCACGCGGTCTAAGTTTTAAGAGGCATTTACATTTGAAAACGATGGTATTAGCATGAGTCTAGTGTGTGTGAATGGTTGGTGGCGATTGGAGGGGCCCATGGCACATACTTGTTGCCTCGCTTCTGTCAGTGTGGCTGTATGGAGTGAATGAATAATGGACACGCGAAGTCCAAAAAAGCGCTATAAAAAAACCAATGCATCATCATCATAATCATATCCATCATTGGTGTGAGCAGCCGTTACATGAGGAACGGCTAACATATATAGTTTACATAGAGAGCTGCTGGCACTGACAATATAGCACAAGGGTCTAAAAACACAGGTCGAGCGTGAAAATGGCTTTGGATTGGAATATGCACATGAAAGAAGACTACAGACCTCTGTTGGAATATCCACCAGAGCAAACTGTTCATTGAATTCAGGAGAAGATCCAGATAAAAGTCCTACAATGGCCAAACCAGAGAGAGCAATACTCCAGAGTAAAGGGCGGTTCTCACTAAGAGACTCCATGAAGGGGTGACCCTGTCAGAAGAGGGAGATGTTGACCTTCAAATAGGTAATAAAAGACACAATTTTATTCAGTATCAAATGCGTACCTTATAATTTATAGCAAAGGTGGCCATCTGCATGGCCATGGACATGATGTAGACAGTGCTGTTGATTAGGCTAGGCTCAAACTCTTTGTACAGATCTGCAAACTGCTCCATTCTGAAAGTAACAATAATGGTTATACAATATCTATTTTGTGAATGGAAGGTGGAAGCATGCATTTAAATAACATTGATATTTCACCTGGGTGGGCTTCTGCTCTGTGCTTCTCTATATAGATAAACAAGGCTGCAGAAATGAACTGCGAACTGCAGTAACACAGTCAACACTGTGTAAAAATTGAAAATGTTTGGCAATGGACGCTCTCGAGACAATGTTTTTAGAGGCTGTAATAAGACATTTGCACTCATTATAATACATATACAAACACACACACAAGATAATTATATTATATTACCTTTGATCTTGAAATAAAAAGAAAGCATCCGGCTAACAACAGACCCTGCAGAGTGGCCTGGAAATCACTAAACTTGACTCCTTCAAGGTAAAGCACAGATTGACTGTAAGCCAGAACCAAGGCATTTAGAGCAAGGATCTTGAACATCTGTAAGGTGGTCACTAATGTGCAACGTCCTTGTTTTATGACATGGCAAACTGTAAATAATACATTTATCAATTACCAATAAATCACATGATTAGAAATGTAGACATCTATAATACTCACTGCACTGAATGGAAGAAAGTTTGGATGTGAAGGGAGCAGCGATAGATGCATCTCCGAGCTTCACCACTTGTACTTGATCCTCTTCCAGCTCTCTCAAAACCTGACTGATTCTCTCCTTAATAACAATTTAAATTCCATCATTTTTATTGTTGCACCTAGACCTTTTCAGTGACAGTGCAAAGAAGTGTATACCTTTTGTGCTGCCAACTGCTCCTCTCTTTGAGCCATTACTCTCTGCCTGGCGGCTCTGGAGCTGAGTTTCCCTCCTGAAGCAACAGGCGGAGCTGGTCTGGTTTCTGCTGGTGGTGTGTCTTTTTCCCGTCCTCTCCTCTTTTTGTCAGGTATACGTTCAGGGGCATTAGCCAATAAAGCTACACCTAAAAAATAAAATAAAAATACAGTTTTAGATTGTAGCATAGTCCCATTTTTGAATGAACAGTATTTGTATAATTGGTACCTATGTGGGCGTGCTTGAGCGCCCCGACATCATTAGTGCCATCCCCACACATAAGTGTCACATAGCCAAGGCCCTTGAGGCTGGTGATGACGAGCTCCTGTAGAAAAAAAGTATAGTACCAAAGTCTATATTGACTATTGTCGCAATACTAACATTTCACACTCAACTTCATTACTAATGAATAGATTCGATACAAAAGGTCAATACCATCTTGAGATACTTTTTTGAGATGTTTTACACACAAAAAATCCCACAGTTCTCTGAGAGTTCCAACATATAAAGCAGTGGAAACAGGGAGCAGCTGGTATCCTAGCTCCTGGTATCAACGGTGGTCATGAACAAATCAATAAACAAAACATCCAAAAAGAAGACAAATATCCAGACAAATTATTTAATAATACTCACTCAATTGAGTATGGTATCCTGTTTCACTAATAGTTTTATTATCGATTAATATAAAGAAAAGATAAGATCAACTTACAATAAAATCTGATCTTTCTATCTTTACAATAGCTGATTCTTTTGACAACCTCAATATAGGCAGTGGCAAAACACTTGAATTTCCTGACAAACCTTCTGTTTAGGACTGACGCGGGCGAAGACTTGTATATGAGGTAAGAGGGCATGTAGTAAGCGTAGCTCTTGGCTCAGTCTGTTCAGTCCCTCCCCAGTTACACAAAGATCAAACGTTTGCACAAATGAAGAAACGGAGGGAGGCTGCAATGGCATAGAGACAGTGCCATCAATGGATTCCCACTGCCAATTACCTGGAACAATACAACCCAACAATGTGACAATGGCCATACAGAATTTTTAAAATGTGTGGTTGTTAACAAAGATTGAAAAAAACTAAAAAACTAAAGAAATCATACTTTGTCCAGGGATCTGCTGTAGTACCAGGGTGTGTTGTTTTTGAATAAAATGCAACTCTCTTGCAACATGGCACGCGGTTAAGGGATTGTCTCCAGTTATCATTACAACCTGCCAGAAAACATTTAAATTATTTCCGTAATTAATGGATATAAAAGTTGTGGTTGAAAGTTTACACACTCAGGCAAAAATGGTTTATCTTTGCAATATTTCCAAAGAATCCAAAGATTTTGGATGCTAACACATTCATTCACTTGTTATAGTGATTCTTTAAAGCAATTTCACTTCAGATTTTCCATTTTTTTATTATAATCATAGCATACTGCACAACCTACTCAAATTAACCTGATTGCATAAATGACAGTTTGGAGTTTTTTGCGGTAGTTGTGGATAAGGTTCTTTATCCTCTGGGGGTAAAAATGTCCACTCTCCGAGCCTCCAGTCATCTGCCAATTCCTGGGCCGCCTTGGTAAAAGTTAATTTTTTAGATGTCCCCAGAGCGGCTCAATGATGTTATAATTTGAAATATAAAATAAATAAATTGCTTAAACATAACCACTTACAATTTGTTATCATTTCACAATCTCCAAAATATGGCCAAACAAATGAAAATATTGTTCTGGTGTGTGACCTTTCAACCATAACTGTAATTGAAAGAATATGAAAAATAAATTACGTGATGAGAAGCTTCTTGGATCTCTCTGATGACGGCTTTACTGTCAGTCTTGAGTGGACAGGAGACAACCATAAACCCAGCAAAATGTAAATTACATTCCAGTGCATCACGCCCCATTTCTCGAACCTGTCACAAAGTGATTTCATCAATATGGCATAATTCATATTCATAAGATATACCAGTTTCTTCAAAGTTTTACCTGCTGATGACTGAGATGTCCAATCTCTTTGTAACCCAGTGCCAGAACTCTGGCTCCTTCTCGTGACATTTCTTTGTGGACTTCATCATAAGTGGCTGGACACTGTGAAAACTGCAACAATACCAAAATGTTTTACCATTTACAGTTCCAGGAGGGAAAAGGAACTGGTGAATGTATATATTCTAGGGCTGTCAAAATTATCGCGTTAATTCACGTTAATTACCGTTTTCATTAACGCGTTAAAACATATTTAACGCATTAACATTCCCGCTATTTTCACGTTCCCAGATGTCCATTGTATCAAATATGTAAGGCTTGAGGCAATATTTTATCGAGCCAGCAGATGGCAGCATTGCTCTATGAATGGTTTGAAAACGGCTAGATGCACATGTGCCTCTTTTTTCTCAGTTTTCTGGTGATTTCAATCAAACTTACCTCTACTCGACTGGGGATTACAGGGGAACGAAACAAGCTCCAAACAAAATAATTTTTGCTGATAAAAGTAGACAGTCCATTCTTTCAGAATCTGGTTTTGGATTTTAGATAGTCATAGTACACAATATTCTGTGGGTCTTAAATTCTGTAAAAATCATCAGAAACGGCTGGCAATATGGGAGTACCTGTTCTGAAATAGGCTGGCAGTCAATCGCATGTCCGAATGACCCGCCCATTTATAATAATATCACTCAGAATGCCACGGACACGTGCGTGTGTGTGATGGTGACAGCGGTAACGTGGTCATATAATACACATATATATACACGCACAGGGGCCATTCTTTGATGTTGTGTGACACACGGAGGAGAGGAGGAGACACGCTGAAATTTAACCAAACTCGCAAAATTAAAGCTGGGGTACCTACATTTTCCCTTTCATTAACAGCTCTTGTTGGTTGTAACCAAAAGTAGAAGGTTGTGAGCAAGTCAAACAGATTTAAGTACATTTGGTATGAATAAAAATGTGTCATTACATTTGAAAATCTCATTTAACTTCAACTGGAGTGGATTTGAAATAGAATGTTAAAAATGCGATTAATCGTGAGTAAACTCACCATTACTATGCAATTAATCAACAAAAAAAAATTAATCGTTTGATAGCCCTAATATATTCCAAAGATTACCATTGCTCTGAGGGTTTCCGGAGCTCCTTTGACCGTGGAAATGTAGCAGAGTTCAGTAGATCCTAGTTTCTCATAGGAGGCCAGCACTGACATTCTCTTCAGGGCACTGGCAAAGTGAAAGCGCTGGTGAATCTTCAGCCCTGGTGTTTTGATTCCACGAGCAAATACCTTTTCATCTAGAAGAAAATAAGGAAATTTG
Organism: Knipowitschia caucasica; assembly: GCA_964034765.1. Classification (NCBI taxonomy): domain Eukaryota; kingdom Metazoa; phylum Chordata; class Actinopteri; order Gobiiformes; family Gobiidae; genus Knipowitschia; species Knipowitschia caucasica. Next base: position 14,934,262 of record OZ035840.1, read on the forward strand.
TCACAGATTGATTATTCCTTTAAAATGGGTAACTCAAACTAGATTTAGGATGTACAAAGATAATAGCATCTGTGTTACCCTTGGTGAGGGTCCAATCCGCAGCCGTAAGCATGGCCTTTTCCAGTGGATCTCCAACCAGCTGCCCATCGTCGAGAGTGACCAGGGAATGACACGTGGCCACCACTCTGTGAGTCTCAACAGGGATCTCCGACACTGGCATCACCTCCTTTCCCTCTCTATTATACACAAAAACATATGAATACCAAAATAGACTAGAAGGGAATTTTAACAAATGTTCAGCACTTACTTGAGGCCTGCTACCCCTCGCACCACCAGACTATCACTAGTTAGTGTTCCCGTTTTATCAAAGCAACATACTTCAACTTTCCCAGCAAAAGGTATTCTGAACGGTTCGGTACAAAACACATCTAAAATAAAATAAAAAGGAGGAAACCTGTTATAGAAATAAAATACAGAGTGAATGCCAAAAGCGTAGAGCAGAACAATGACCTACATAGTTTAGCTAAAGCTATCAGAGAAGTGTTGACAGCTAAGGACAGCTCAATGGGGAGTTCAGGTGGAACCACCGAAGTGAGGATCAGTGTGCATTCCAAAAACAGTTTGTAACGGTTTCTGCTGGGATCCTTGGTGCCTAAAAACAGATAGTGTCTCAATATTTAGAGGGGTATTTATAGAAAGGCCTGATAGTGTTTTACAGAGCTTACCTTCTACCCACACATACGCAGCTGCAGCGATAGCAAACACCAGCAGAAAGAGGATGAAGATAAAAGTCTCTAGGTTATTTGCGGTGACTCTTTTGACTCCAAACAAGATGGTCCGTAAAAGTTTTCCCTGAACAGAAACCATTGGATACATTCAAAGAAATGCACTTATAGGCTCATTCTAAATCTGCTCTAAACCTGCACCTGTGATGTGTAAAATCCAGTTCTCAGTACATAGGCCACACATCCATTGTCAACAGCTGCAAAAAGCAAATGAGCAAAAGCAAAGTTAAAGCTCATAGAAATGATATTTTGTTTAATAGTAATACATATAAAAAGAATAATATAATACGTTTGAGCCCCGCAGTAGCTTTCAATGGTGGGGTATGCTGTACCACTTTTGTTCCTCCTGAGATTATGTGAAGTCGAGAGTCAGTTTGGAGATCTAAGATTTTCTCTGGGTCCAAGTCTTCAATGGGCTCCTGAAAACATACACTGGTTTGATCCAAAGTGTGTAGATACAACACAGATCATGTTTAGTTTCACAAACCTTCATTTGTGGCACTGATTCTCCTGTCAGCATGGCCTCGTCCACAATACAACGTCCTCTTAAGAGCAGAACATCACAGGGAACCAAATTGTCCTGCGGCGACCTCCCTATATTTCATATATAGTATTAATACTATAAAAATGTTTAGAACTAAATATCTGTACACTGACCTATTGAGACTATATCACCAGGCACAAGGTCATCACTTGAAATTGGCCTCCACTTTCTATTACGGTAAACCTGAAATGAGACAATGGCTTTCAATACTTTTGTTCATTTAGGTCAAGGCCCGGGGGCCAGATCCGGCCCACGAGACAATTTCCAGTGGCCCCTGAGACGAATTTTAATTCTTAGATTAAATAGCAGCCTTGATGGTAATAGGCGACAATGGCATGTTATTCATTACTAATTTTCTCAAGAAAACAACCATAACATTTAATTCCATAAGAAATGTTAGGCAAACATGTAATTAGAAGTTAGTATTGTTATGGTTTTCTTTTTAAGAGTGTTCAATTACATTTCTTCTCAAAGATATGAAGGAGGAGTTCCCAATTTTCTTAGGAAAGAACTACCCTCTCCACCTTTTGAACAAATCTCTCTGGTCTTATTTGACAAGCACAAATCACCAGAACGATTGACAGTTGGGAGGACCAATAGTCTTGATGATCCACCCGAAAATCTTCCTATATACCTTCAATATTTGGTCAGTGTTTGCATGAGACAGGCTTTCCATTAGGACCTAAACCTATTGTCCCTGCAGTGGCCAATAGAGTACAATGTCACATAATGACAGCACTTTAAGTGAATACTGGAGATGTGAAAGAACAACACAAATTTATGACAATCCGCCAGTTCACACTTTGAAAATTGCAAATTCACACGAAACAAGTGGCATACAAGGCAATACAAAACACACACTCAGTCAGTCAGTCAAGACACAGGCCCAATCACTGGGCTTACACCAGTCTCCCATCACCATCTACATGCTTCTTGGTACTTATAGTTTGAAGCCTTTTAAATGAACAAGCATGTCCTGAACATGCCTTCAAGTCCTCTGCCAATCCGTTCTAAAATGGTTAAATCCATGCACTGCAATACAATTCGATTTAAAGAAATGTAGTATTGTTTTTGTTATTCCCTGTCTGTATTAGAGGTGACCGTCGTTATCTTGGAATAGGTTTTGTAAGATAGAGAGAATAGTTTCCAGGTCCCCTAAAAAATATTCGAGCATTTTAAAAGTTGATAAAGTCTATGAACAGATGGTTTCAAGGTATTTTACAGGACATTCAATACAATTCATATTTAAAGGTTGCAAGTGGTTATGAGGTGTAAGCATGTGTAAATGCAGAGTGATAACACAGGCCTTCAGTTCAATTCAGAAAACTTATCTTACCTGAATCATGTAGGGCTTGTTTCCCATGCGTCGTATTTCAGACATATTTCTCATTTGCTGTTGAACCAAAGAAGCCTCAAATGCCACCAACATGAACAATGTGAAAACACTGTAGTACCAGTACTCATCCAGACACCAAAGTCCCACACAAAACACCTGTTAATTAAATAAGAATGTCAGATATGCTTCATTAAAACCAAAATGTAATAAACCTGTACCTGAAAAACAAAGAATGGGGCTGTTGCTCTTTCTTTAAATAGTTCCAGAAAATCTGGAACCATCATCTCTGCCTTGTTGGTCCCATACTGTTTTTCTGCTGCCCGAAGATCAGACTCTTCTTGGTACCCACGCCAGGACTGGAAGTGGCCCATGGAATGGTTGATAGGAAATGCTATGGGGAGAAAGCATTTCTTCTCTTTGTCATCAAACGTGTAGCGGATTTTTTGAAACTCAAAGGCCAGAATCTCCTCCCCATTTTCATCCTGTTAAAATAAATAATAGTCGAGTAGGTATGCTTTTTTCATCTTCTAATACAGTGCCTTTATGGAACAGTCCTTCAACACATACACATCTGTATGAATGCATAACAAATGTTTACTTTGACTTTATCAATTAAAAGAATACATCTATTTTGTTTCATTTTGGGAAAATATTTCAACAAGGAGAAGAGGAACGTGAACTGACCTGGTCCCGCTGTAGCGCCACAAGCTCAGCTGAACCATTGTTAGGAGTAGGAATGACCTTTGCAAGTGTGGCCTTTTCAGGGTCTGGTTCCTGTGGAGAAAAACAGGTGGCATTATTCACACACAAACTCCTGTTTATGGTGTCTGTATGTTTGTTCTATTCCACTTGAATGTATATAAAAAACAAATCTATAACATCACAATATGAATGAATGATTTCTAGAATAACATTTCCAATGATATTGATTCTGGAGATTAGATGAAGAAAACACCAAATCATGCCTTTTAACCATGTGGTGTTGGTAAACAAACTATAGGAAAGCCTTGAGCAGAATTATTGCAATACATGATATGATGTGTGTTACCTTTGAACATGTGAGCCAGCAGTGCGCGTGCACGGACCAATAACCAGACAGCGCGGTGAGGACGTGCGCGATCCCGATGGCCGCTAGAGCCAGGAGGCCTGCCTCCGGATACTCGTCTGCCCCGTACACCGCCAACCACACGTACAGCCAGCCGGGGTACAAGAAGGCCAGGAATGGGAGCACAGTGCCGTGTAGAAAGCGCGGTTTGCGCCGATAAAGCGTCACGGAGCTCACCAGGTCGTCCCCGGGGGCGCTGTCATGCTGGCTGTGGTTTACAGAGGGGGCCATTTGTGCCTCACCCGGGTCCAAGAGCCCATCTGCGTTTGCTGTCGCGGCTTTCTTCACGTCGTTCATGGCTCTCTACCCTCTCCCCGGCCCCTTCTGTCCTCCGCCACTGCACCGGCCCCTGCAGCCTTTAAACACACATAAAACGAAGCAGATCCAGGTCGAGCTTTCAGGTTTCCTTCACTGAATCCTGAATCGCTCTATTTCACTTCCGCATACGTAATCACGTTATGGTAGCAATGACGTATGGTGAATCAAACTAGTTTGTTGCAAATTTGAAAAAAAAAATGTTTTAATGGATTTTATAACATGGGTGATTGAAACATAAAAGCACCTCAGAGACAATCTTTTAGGCAATTAATCTGTATTAGAACGTACATATCCCTTTAAGCCTCACTGTTGATGAGGCGTGTTTAAGCTTGACAGACATATACTGATCCAATCAGGTGTAACACTTCTGTCACGTTCATCAGTTTCAGCCCAATAGATCCATGGTTTCAGCAAATCATCAGGAAGAGGGGCGGTAGCGGTAGTAAAGCTCACCCTTCTCTCACATGCAGCTGAAGGACTACTGCATGGATCTTATATCATATTTTATTATCATCAGACTCCTTACATTTTGATTTTTAAGCACACGGAATATGTAAGAACATTATGTTTGTAGTTCCCTTTCAATTACCTTGGTCAGATTCGTGTGTTAATCGACATGAAACGTGCATGTTTACACTCAATGAAAATTTGCCTTTGTGAGTCGCCCTGTTTTAAAATATGACAATTTTTTGTAACTAATTTTCTTTATTCGTTTTTTTTCAGGCAGGCGGCTTTTAATATCACTACTAAATATTGCCATAAGGAGATGGAGGCATACGGGTCCTGTGTGGCGTCAAATCCATCATCCTGGCAGCATACCTGTCATGACTTAAAGATGAAAGTTGCACATTGCACTTCGACTCAGTAAGGAGATCAAATAAATGCAGCCCATTGTTGCATAAACATAAACGCAGTTACATTATAGCCAATTGCTGAATTCACTATGTGTTTTTTCTCTAAAGCCCAGTCATCCAGAAGATTAGACAAGGCTGCTCAAAGGAGTTTGGGGATTTTGAGAAATGTCTCAGCGAAAACCAAGACCAGCCTACCTCTTGTTCCCCTCATGTGGCCCGCTTTCTAGCATGTGCAGAGACTGTGGACCTCAGTCAAGAAGGTGTGTAATTTTTTTCTTTATCGACTTTGGTTAAATATGAGAAATATTGAAGCATTTTGAAAGATATCAGTGTATAATAATTTTTTCCTCCCTAGATACAAGTGCAGTGCCCCAGTCGTCATAATGAAAAATTATCCTTCACCTGGGAAACATCATGCAGCTGTTTATCATGGAAGAAAGCAATTTTTTTGTGTAAAATATTTAATGCAATCAGCCAAATAATAAATGAGTCACTTGATATGCTTTCTAGTGTGCTCATTCTCTGTATTAAGGTCATGTGAGATTAGTTTTTAGTCTTGTTGGCTTGGTGAATTTTTAAACTGGAATGTATGGCTCCCACACACAGGCTCTCGGCCATTCATTGACAAAGACACAGGGAGTTTGAGAAGAAGAGGGTCACAGGAGGCGGCTGTGGATGGGCAGGAGCAGAGGGAGGATGGTGAGTTATGAGTCCTGTGACCACTGAGCCGAGCAATTCTAGGTTCACTTATCAAAGCTGAGTCCAGATTGTGTGTTGCAGCAAAATTTGTCAAGGTCAGAATGCTAGATCCTTCATATTTAGAGGAGACATATTATTCAGATGCGCCTTTTTGAGGATTTAACCTTGCTGCAATATTGTCACCTCATCAAAAACATACCTGGAGTTGTTTATAGATCCATCCAGATATAAACCTTGTATTGGGAAGTTTTTGCACAAAACTGTTCTCCCGCCCAATCAGTCTAAAAAGTATTTTCCCAACTGCACTCAATGATATTTTGTGATCTCATGGACAGAGCTGTTTTCTGCCCTTAATATAAGTATTGCCGCCAAATTAGTTTTAGGAGTTTAACGTTCTTGACGACATGCCTTGAAGTACATCCTTGGCCGTATACAGAATAATAATTAAAAAATCCAATTTAGTTGATCTACAGTAGATTCACATGGTGAGAATATTATCATTGTAACTTTACTATTTGGTTCTCTAAGGAAATTAAATATGTGACTCCCTAAATATCAACATCCCATTTGTCTTGACTTGTTGCAGATAAATCTATTGGCAGGGAGAAAAATTAAACAACATTTTGAGTACTTTGGGGATTGTTTTAAATAGCAAAAAATATGATTACTGAGATTTAGAGCAGTCATATTATATGGACAAAGCTAACATGATCTACAACATTGTGTTGCTACCTGCTGGTTAGTAATGTGATGAGAGACCTCAGGAAACACCAGGTGCCGCAGTGGAGTGGATGTAAATTGCCAAACTTTGCCTAGCAGGAGTCTGTTTGGTGGTGGTCGGAGGGGACAATGGCACAGATTTGTGAAAATATGTGTCTGCACATGAGTGAATACGCAGTGATGACCAAAAAAATATTAATTCAATCCACTTTCACATCATAAATGATAAATTCACCCTTCATTGTTACAAGTTAACTGTAACTTAGGTCCAGATGTGATGAACCTCAATGCTCTTCGTCATTAGTATAAATTTATGAAATCAGAATATAACTTCCTACTTCTACCACTAGATGGGACTGTTTGATCATCCTAACCATAAGATACTTGTTTATTCTTACAATTTAAACTTAAGAACTTATTTTACTTTGTAAAACCTGTAATGCCAAAGCAAACTTATTTCAAAGATAATGTTTAAGGATTATAATAAACACAAATAATTCATAATATTTGTTCTTCAAGACAAAAACCATTCACACACGTTTAAAAGGTGACACCGCACATTGTATTGAGGATACGGTAACATTACATTCAAAAACATCACTGTCAGTTACTGAACAAACTTAGAGGAAACTTAGTATTACACAAATCACATTCACAGAAATTCACTGTAAAAATATAGATTAAAGTTAAACATAACACCAGGGAAAATGTCACAAACTTTAGCCACTCGCTGATGCCTGAATGAGACATCATCTTGCTTTTCCTATATTACACAGCGCCACATTGTCCGCTGAATGTCGTCAAACCAAGGTGCAGATTTTAAGACCTACGCGGTGACACATAAATATCATGCTACAGATTAAATAGTTGATTATTACAGTAGGTACAAAATATTTAGCTAACAACATCTTATTGAGATGTCCAAGAAGTTAACTACAACAAATAATTATAACACAGTGATTCTCACATTTACATTTTGTGCACGCCGTGGTGCTCCTAGTGTCCTATGTTTTGGAGATTTCAGATCCATTGGTTCAGTTTGATGTGTCTTTAAGAGCTCTAAAAGGGAAGGTAATTACCCTGTTTCCACATAAGGCATTCTAAATGACCCTGTTTCAATATCCTTTTATGTTTTTGGCACATACATTTTGAAATGCCGCACATTAAACGCTAAGTTAGAATGTAATGGTCGTTAATGCAGTACTTGTAGTCAGTGGGCAGGTCAGCACAATATCCTGAGTATGAGCTCAGGCAACATAAACATACACACAAACCTGAGAGAAAACTGTACACCAGTCTATACAGTCCTGAATAACCTGCAGTCCTTCACACTCACTAGTGATGCACCTGTTTCCAATATTATACACACTGTTCATTTCATTTACCCTTCAGTGTGGAGCCAGTACCTGTAATGAAGTGTGTATGTAGTGTGTTTCGCATCTACGATGGGTCTCATTTCCACACAGCACAAAACTATAACCAAACTGAGGTCATTACATGTTTATATTTCCAGCATATGATCTATAGGAAAGACAGTTGAAGTATGAGACAGTTGAATGCATGGGTATATCGTGACCATGCAAAGTATTGAATATTTAGGCATGGAAATGTTTGTGTTGCTATGATGGAGAGTTCTTGCAGCAGTGCCAACATACTATAGACTCCCGATAGCTGCAACTCTGAGGTGGAAAGTGATCGCTTGAGGGCAGTGCGTTTATAAGGGTCAGGAGGTGAAGTAGGAGTTCTGCATGGAATACAGGCGGTCAATGGGGTTTCCCACGCGGCCTGACAGGAGTCCACCATCTCCCGCAGCAAGAAGGCAGTCTCCAAGGTGACTGAGGCTCCCGTCACTGTCCAGGTCATGGAATACCGTCTCAGAGTCTGCAGTAAAATAACACTTTCAATGAAACACATTTTCCTTTGATTTCAGCTCCCCAGTAAATCATATATTTTACAGGCTTACGGTCTGTATCCTTTTAAATATCATTTGTTTTTACATGAATACTGGTGTACATGATTACAGGTATACTGCTGGAGAAAATAATGCAATAATATCCTCAAGATTCAGCCTAATGGACATGTTTTGTAATCATCCACTTTCTATTACAACCCCCTTTTCAAAGCAGGCTCCGAGAAACACATTACCTTGTTATTTGTTTTCATGACCAGCATTTATTTCAGGCAATAACTGAATAATTTGCTCCCAGCTTTGCAAATGGTTTATGGTTTTTGGGACTGATGACCCTTTGACCACAAAAATCTCCACAAACCAGACCCCCAGCCCATGTTGGGAACCACTTTATAAACTATTGCAGGGGGTAAATGGGGGGGCCTTGTCATATTGTGCACTGTTGTTACTGCATTTGCCTACGTTGTCTCTATATGTTCATTCATTGGAGAGAAGACCGCTACATCATTACCATTGTATATTCACAATGACTACAGATGATGCACAAACTCTAACATTAATCTTTGACATTTGGGCCATTAAAGCTCTATCTCACCGTAGGGATGAAGTTGGTCACTGCCCAGCTGAGGAGGTGTGAGGCCATGTCGAAAGGACTCCCCTCCGTAGATGTCGAGCGCAAGTAGCTGCTGACGTGGCAAGGAATATCCCAGGAGACCATCCATTCCGTGGGTACTCGAGCCGTCTTTGTTAAGACAAGAATCCCCCTCAGTCAAACTAAATTAAACAGTATTTTCTTTTACCTCAGTGTGACATTTGAAATTCTTACCCTCACTGTCGTCGTTGCTCTGGCGTCCCCCTCGGCTGGGCCCTCTGCGGCTCCCTCCAAGCTGCTCCTGCTCCTGCTGCTGCTGCTGCTGTTGCTGCTGTCTGCGTGCTATTTTCTTCATCTAAGTCGAAAGAAAACCACGTTATAGTCGTGGTAAGATTATCCCCCTGTTAATGTTAAATGAATGTGGTTTGAAAAAAAGTTGTTTGCAAAGTCGGACCTTGGCTCTTTGGTTCTGGAACCACACTTGGACCACACGCACAGTCAGCCCCGTCTCGGCGGCTAAGGTCTCTCTAACCTGCACATGCACACAGTCAGACCAAAAACAGGCAAATACAAATATGCAGCACAATACGTAACGAGCTAGTTTGTGTTAATTATTCAGCCATATACTCCTGTTACTGGTTCACCTTGTTTTCCTCTTTTGAAGTTCTGACCTCCGCACATGTGCTGGGGCAGTCATTATGTTATGGCTGATTAATTCTAGATCGGGGTTCTATCCGTCTTAAAACATCCACAGAACAAGTGTATCCTCCACTATTACGACACAATTACAACACAAAGAATACCTAAGTTAATTGAAGACACAATTTTTTTTATATGGTTTCAATATGATTTCAACTCTAGTCTATCATTGGGCACACTTCACAATTAAAATCTGCTAAATTGTGGGTTAAATTCATCTTGGTCTTAAAGCATGATTTCTCAAGAAAATAATGTGTTATTTTTCAAGAGACCAGTACATTCTTCAATTTATAATTTACTTTATTCGAGTCTAATCTAATACCTTGTCAAGAGAGGATTTGTAAGTCTATATTTGAGCAAAAAAACAAACAAAGGATAACACAAATGATTTTCAGTATTATCTTGAAAATAAAAATGCAGATTATATTAACTGACATATAAAATGGCTGCTTTGATTGTAGACCTCTACGAAAAAAAGACCCAAACGTTTCAATGATAATTAAAGACAACAGACTTCCGATCTGGGTTCTAAAGTGATGAATTGCACAGCGCACATGTCTTAAGTGTGACTAACGGACCCACCTTGCGGCAGGGCTTGGCGGACACCTCAAAGGACGCCTTGAAAGCTCGGCGCTGCTGCGTGGTCAAGATGGTGCGGGGTCTCTTGGATCGCTTGTGCTCTTTGCCCTCGTCTCCCCCTTTGCCTCCTCCCGATCCTCCTCCTCCTTCCTCATCCTCACTCTTCACTGATCAAGGTCAACAAAAAAAACAATGGGCCCTTATGAGGGGTTTCCACAGAGATGATGATAGAAAACATTGCACAAGGCCTGAAAGCTGCGGGAAAAGTAGGAGTGAAATGTCAGGTCATCGTAGTTTAGGCTAACCACTGCCGAGATCGCTGAGGTGCACGGATCTGGTTCAGTACTCCACTCAAAATTCAGGTTTTGTCTTAAAGCTGGAGTATCTAACTTTCAAACTAATGTCAATGAAACCATTTTGTGTCGCATCTTTAAATCAGAAAAGAAAAGTCAAAACAATAGGAGCACCCCAATCACCACTCGCCCAACAAGTCTAATAGTGACAAACAGGGTAGTTTCTTGCCAAACATGCAAAAGATAACATGGTTTCATTGTATGGCAGCCTGTTGTGGTCTTATTTTTTCACAACATAGGGACAAACTACATGTGTTATTTATGGGGGGAAAGTCAGGTACCCGAGCTTTAAAAAAAAAATACAAATCGTGTCTATTTTCAAATGTTTTCTATCAACTATCAAAGTGTGGCAGCAATAAAGTTTAAATGTGTTTGCTTTAGTGACTATTTCATGAGATTCAAATTGTGTCTTGTCAAGTAAACCAAAACATTAATACTATTTATAAAACACTCAACAGACTAAACATATCACGATTTTTGCGCATTATGCTCACCCACACAGAACCACAAAGACAATGGGTTATTAAAACATAACTATTCTTTATCTTAGAGAAACAACCTCATCAGGAAGTAAAGAGAAGCAGACAAAAATGTAATATTATGTTATCTTCATATAAAAAAAGTTGCAAATGAATGTTCCCATTATTCTGATCTGATCTCATTTGCATAAGATAAGATAAGAGCACACGAAAACCTTTATTTGTCTCGAAATTGCAAAGACCCACAATTCAATACATCTGAATGTCAACAGTCTCCCTATTATTATTGCAATCATTCATAAGTGACATTCTCAGCAGATATAACCGTTTGGTTTTTGATTTGTTAGAGGACTGAAGTGTTCTCTGGACTTTGAGAATAATTAACCCAATAATAAATCAAACAAAATTGACCAGAAAAAGGATAAAACTTTAAATCATATAAACTACTGTTGTTTATCATATTGGAAGTGACTTTGTATTCAAATCTGTGAATCGTAATAACTTTACTTTTAACTCCTCTATCTTAGAAAAAGCTGTACTTTAGAGATGTTTAGAAATGTTTTATTATTCATCTCTACTTTTGACTTGATTGCACCAAGAGCCAAAGCAATTTCCTAGTCTGCGACTTCCTGTTACTTACATATCATTTAATATGCATAATTAGTTCAATCAAAAGGGGTAGGATTCCATAAGTTTTAAGCTTCCTCCTATTTTTGACAATCATGTTCTGAGTGTATTTCTAGTAAAAAAATGTTTTTCAATTGACCGACTCTGTGAGTGGAATGTCTTGCATGTTTTTTAATAGATGCTCACATGAATAAAGAAATAAATTACAAACATGTAACACATTATAGCTATGAACTGAAGGGCTGTGAATTAGGCATGTATTCTTTTTTTTTTGCTTTGTCTATTTGAAAACATGTTTCACATCTGTCTTAGAATTAATTTGTAATAATATGTGAAATTTGAGGAATGATTGAGGACTACAAATGTGTGTCACATTTTCAAAACAAAGATATCTTTGCTTTAATGAACGTTTACTTTTGTCTGGACTGGTGTCATTCTTGTCTCCATCTTATTCCACATGTTTTACCTGACTCGGTGGGCGTGGGGCTGATGGCGGCCAGCATCTCCCTCTCCTTCTCGTAGTCCATGCGACACAGCAGCTGTCCCTCCTTCAGCACAAACTCGTCTCCTCTCTGCAGCCGCCGCTCGCACTCGCAGCAGCTGAAGCAGCCCAGGTGATAGACCTGTCCCAGCACACGCATGATGAGCTCCGAGCGCCCAATCACCTGGAGGCACGCGCTGCACTTCCTCACGAAGAGCCTGGAGGTGACACACGCACTGATGACACACGCACTGATGATACACATGTGGGAGTAATGTACTGTATATGCACAGTTCATTAAAAGTGCCAGTAAATAGTTCCTCACTCTCTCCTCACTCTCACAGTTTTTTTCTATCACTAGTTTTCTAGTTTGGTTTTTGTTACACCATTAAATCAGATTTTCTCAGAGATAATGTGAATAATGAGGGCCACGCTCACTCAGCCAATCAGCTCTCAGCCCAAAGCATAGAATCACACACAACTTTACAAGAATTATTTAGAAGAATAAAAGTTTATGAATGATAGAAATAATAAAAGCTCAGCTTTAATTGGTCGATGGCGTTTTAGTCAACCACATTTGTATTACACTAATACAAATAAAAAAGTATATCATGCATTTCTACTGGACAATGGAAAAAATGAGATGTTATTAAGAAAATATTTAGTTTTGGTATTTAAAACAGACATTTCCAATTCCCAAATGTAATTAACGTTGGTTAGTTTAGCTTTATAGTTTTCAATGTTGTTTCAATGTTTTCAAGCTTGGACAGTTGTAGACTTGTAATTGTTTTAATTGACAGAGTACATTTTTAGTCGACAGCCGTGGTTTACATAACCTGGCATTATTTTCTATCTCATTGCCATGTTTCTAAATTGAAATAATAATAACTGGATTAATCTATTTTCTGAGTTGTTTGAGAAAATATTACTATATTACTCCTTTTAAATAAAAATTATCGGAAAACAACCCAAATAACCTGAGATCTAAAGTTTACAAACCCTGATTTTGGGCTCATAAGTTGCCACAATGTATATATACATAGTTGACAACATATAACATTCCCCAACCATTCACAAAGATTTCATATACTATATATGTATATTTGAAGTGTCAGTTCTCAATCATAATTATATCTATCAATTAATACACCGTTTATATCATTCATATTATTCAGGTTTTAATATATGATTATTAATGATATGGTAAGGTGTTTTTTCTCATCACTTCCAGGAGGTTTGTGCAACATAATTTTTGACTGGACCTAAATACAGTTTGATTGATAGATACATCACTATGTGCATTTAGAGATATTCAGCCCAACACACTTAATTAAAAAAATATAAATATTTAAAGACAATAATTCCACTGCCTCTGTGTAATTAAAGTGTTGACACATATATCTCTCGTCTCCTTGCTACATAGAGATTAGCAAAGTCTCTTAATTAAAGGTCGTATGAACATTACCCAAAGCACAAAGCAACAAGGTGAACATCTGCTCAGAGGAATTACATCAGATGACATTTCACTTCTTTCTTCTCACGATAGGGGGCAGTAGTTAGTTAGCTGCTGTTGATGCTGCTCTCACCTGCATTTCTCACACATTTATGTGTTACAGTATTTGATCATGTTTGCAATGAAATAAATATTTTTTTTTTCATTAAAAATATATTCAGGGCTGCATCTAAAGGTGGAATGGGAAACATTTTAAAAACTGGCTTGATAGTATAAACCTACAATATCAAATGATTGTCCTGAAAAGCTTTGCTGGATAAAAACAGAAAGGAAAAAGGCAAAAGCAATCTGTGCTGACGTCTACTTTGCAAACCTCAACCATATGTGCAGGTCTGGTGGTGCACTTTTCAGGATAATTTTGCCTTGATATTGTTCTTGTAAAATAGAAATAAATCTAGATAAATATGTTATTACCATCTGGGACATTTAAGGACATTTATGGACATTTTACCAACATTTATGGAATTTGGTCGACTGCCCTTTGGACTATAATGTTTGTTATCATTTCATTTCCTGTGTTCAAACTATTTGATTCTCTGATCTGTTGTTGGTGAATTTACAACTTTGTAAAGTTCTCTAAGACAGTTGCTGTTGTGATTTAGGGCTTTTCTCTCCTTTAATATAATAAAAGACATGATTTACTCTAATATTACTCAAATACTCCCGAATACTCGAGATTTTAGGAAGAAGCTTGAGACCTCATAGAAAATAGGAATGTAACACTCACTCAGTAATAATTTATAATAATTATACATTATATTTAAACGGACATTATGTCTTACTTTCTTACACTCAAAGAAGCTGTTTAGGCTGTTTTGAACTCAATCCCCGGTTTGATTCAGTTTTTGATTTTAAGTTCCCAATCCAGATTTCTTTACTAAATGAATATAACTCACTGTAAAACTAAAAGATGTATCTACATATTGTAGCATCTGCATCATTTTTGTCCTATAACTGCAGTCTTTACATTACCATTAGATAATAGAACGTGGCATAGTCAAAGGATTCACATTTTAAGCAGTTTGGATTGATTTTAACTAACAACTAGTTACATCACATAACAAAGAATATTACAATTTATAGGCAAAGATAAACATGTGTAAATAACCTCTGTGGTATCAAAAATCAAGATTTTTTTCTAGCGTTGAAATTGAGTTTGAAATGTATTACCATGACAACACTACCTACAGCAGGACTGAACCAGGACTCACACCGAGACCAAACCAGCAAACACGGACACACCATACACTTCTTTTTTTCTCCGCCACTAAATTCCTCCCAAATCCTGGTTCCTGATCCTAGTGTTTTACCCCCTCCCAACACACCACCAAATCTGCCAGAATTCCCAGTTTCCCTGTTGCCCTCCCAGCCTGCCTCCCCAGTTCACCGAAACTAATAAAGACAGGATTAATTAGATTGTTGTTTAAACAGTGCGATGGCCAGACAGACGCTGTAAACTCATAACCAGGGATTGGGGATAGCATGGGGTTAATCTCTCCTCTCTCACTTATGCACACAGATATCTGCAAGCACCCACCCACAGAGAAAACACCTATAGTCTAACATTACCTGCATTGGCTCAAACAATAAACAGCAATTGCAAAAATGGCAGTCTTTTCAAGCAATTTATCAACATTTTTAGGTGATTTTTGCAGAGGAAACGGGAATGAAAAACACTGGATTAGTGCAAGTGTTGAAGCTCCCTTACCGGGTGCAAGGAAGGTGTAGCTGTCCAAATCTGGAGTGTAAAAAGGAGCCAGGTCTGCACATAAGAGCCCCTAATCTGCGATTCTGTCCCAAACGCAGCTGCTATGGCTAATCTTTCCCAATCCATCTGCCAAACGCTCCCCAAATTCCCCAAATGACAGTGTCGCTAAGTTGAGATCACGGCACAAAAGTCGCTATAAGCAGCCATTCAGACAGTATATTGAGTCATGATACACTGCTACAATGTGTTGAGGTCCATGCATCATATCACGTCCCTTTGAGGAGCTGAAGCAAAGCCCTGGGGACACTGGTGATGTTTGCCATAGCAATAATTTACATAGATATTTATTTTCCGAAAAAAGATTTGTACACACGTTTTATTGCTTATTAAACTTCAAATCTGTATATGGAATTTTAATGGTATGACTAAAACATGTACAATAGTCCCTTCTGTTTGACTCCCCTGACTTTCCCCTTCATATAGAAAAGTCACTACACTGGAAACATATTATTTAAATATTCAAGTTTAATATTTATTGAGATTTTGAATTCAGCAAACTATATATATGCTTTTTTAATATTTTTTTTAATCAGTAATGCACATTTGACATGGAAACAAGATTCTTTTGGAAGCATTAAAAGAAGAAACTATGGTCAAGGCAGAGGTCAAGGACAGAGATCTCATAAAAATAGACCACTTTTTTGAATTATGATATTAGTAAATTAGTAAATTATAGCAAATATGTATTTTGGATGCCGACAAATTTATGCAATTTTTTTTTCACTAAAACAAAAAGCAGAGTTGTTTAATTCAAAGTAACAAGAATAGCAACAACAAAAAAATCCTTTGAAAATACCCGATTACCACCAGTGCATTGTTACTTCGAAGAAAAGGCGAGCATATGGTGAGATTCCTGGGCATTTTCCTACAATATAAACAAGCTGGAAGTGCCCCACAGTCGTCCAGCAGCGTTTGACATGAGACCGATGATGTGAGTGTTCAGTTCAATAGTCTCTAATCATGGAGCACTCAGCGCGGCAGGAATTTACTCAACGCAGCAAATGAAGGCGACTCGGGGGCAACTCTCACAGAGGGGGGTCTGTAAGGAGATCAGGCTAATCCCCCTAATAGAAGTATCATTCACACTGCTCTTTACCGCACTACCACCGCCACTGACCGACTGCGTCACAGAGATTACACACTCAACATGGATGTGTTCCCCTTTAATGTCTATATTACAGCTGTCACCGTGCGGAAACTTTCAACTCGATGGTGTGAGTGATATAGACGTGACACTCAGCACGTGCACGGATTAGAAAACGAAATATTTTGGGACTATAAGCTGCATTTTAAACTGTGACTGTTCAAGAAATGTTGTTCTTTTTACGTGCTCTAAGCAATATCTTGTTTGGATACTGGTTTTAGGATAATTAACCCATTCAGTTAATGTGTTTTCAAAATATGTTTTAGAAGAAAATATGATTCATGATTTATTATTTATTTAGAATCCCTATTTCAGCTCTTTTAGTCTCAAGAAAAGCAGAGACAATATTATTGTTTTCCATTTTAGTGTAACCTGTAATGGCTTCTTTCCATTACAGGGATGGGGCTCCTGCTGGTGCCCAGAGACAGAACTAAACATGTATGCAGTTTAACTCTGGAACATTCTTTCTGAAAATGTGAGACAGGCCTCTAGTCTGACCATGTTCAAATCCTGGTTAAAAATAGTTCCTTTTAGCTGTGCATACAACTGAAAGATTGTATCGTCACTCTTATAATTATATATACGTTAGAATGAGGTGAAACATACCATTATCGCCCACCTTAACCTCTCTCAATGCTTGTGAGTTAGGGATAATGACTGAACACCAAATGTTTGACTCTCCTGTTTTAGCTGAAGAATCTTTCGAATTGTTTATGTGCCTTTTTAGATAGATATATAGATACTTTATTGATCCCCGTAGGAGAAATTCTGGTGTAGTGGCAGAAACACATGCATCCATATGAATAAAACAAATAAATAGACAATTCAAAAAGTAGCTAACATTAGTATTAAAATGCAACTTTAACAATATCTATTTTATTGTCTTTTTTGTATAGCTCAAAATAACAACAACGAGTGACTTTACAAAATTAATAATTTGCCAATAATTTGTCAAAAATAAGCTCCCTGCTGAAAACCTGAAATGGGACTAATTAAACTTATCTCAAATCTGTGAAAATCTGTGAAATGATCTATATCCATCTATCTTTTCTTTCTTTTTTTTCCCCCCAGGATAAAGTGGTTATTACATATCAAAGGGCTTCCACTGCTTGGTACTAGCCTGTTTAACTGTTATCAATTCTCTCGATAAACTATAGGAGAGAAGGGGATCGAGAGGAACGTGTGAACTTGTGCCGGAGGATTTGCTGGGGTTAGGGGGCACACATGATTACCAGTGCTCTGATTATAAGCTCAAATGTGGAGTTTGTGTATGGTGCTGGTGCTGGGTGTAAAAGAATCAAGGCATTTCTTTGTGTTTTATCGTAGATTGGAGCCATACAAACAATAGCAGAATCTTGATTATCTCCTAAGATGTGTCATGTGGCTTTGTTTTGCTTTGAGCGTCGACAAGCAGAGCACTGACTGCAATACAACCGTCGCATAAATATGTATGCGTCTCGGAGTGATTACATTTGTTATGCTCGTTCATAATTGATAAATATTTGTACAGAAGCCGCTCTGATCACACTGAGATTGTTGCCTCCTGTTGCAGTGCTGCGATTTGGGCACAAACACTTAATGGTTATATTGTGTAAAACTGGTTAAATTTACAATGCAATGCAATATGTATACATTGTAAGTAAGCATCTTCTCTTAACAGTAAATCTGGACTTAAAAAGTGAGTGATTTTGAGGGAAGCAAAGAAGATAGAAGCCAATTTTCCGTCTATGGTTCACTTTCAGTTTGTTTTAAAAGCTGAATCCTGAGTCCTCACTAAAACATCTTCAGTGCATCACCGATATGAACTGTGTGTTGTTTTTGCTGAGATGCCTGAGTCTGAAAAAAACAAACTGCCTGCAGAGTTAATATTGCTTCAAACAGAGCCTATATGAGCCTATAGTTTGTACATAGATGGTGAGATTTTGTTTCTTGGCAGAATCTGTGCGTAGCGAGGAAAAAGAGCAAAAGAATGACTAAAATGTGAATTCCTCCACTGGTCCAGAACGGCCAAACCCTGTCAAGTGTAAGATATTAAAGTGCATTGAAGACATTTGAGGATTAATATAGGAAACTAATGATATGCACCATATTTTAAGCAGTTTTGTGCTAAGTATCAGTTTCTTAGATATATTTGTGCAGACTGCGTGTGCGCGTGAGCACACACTTTTAGGCGGATATTGCATTGTGAAGCAAAATGGCTCAGAGCCAGGGTTCAGTAATCACATCATCTCCTTTTATTAAATCTCCCTGCACTGCTTCTGTGTTATTAAAATCTCCCAGCATTCCCCACGATACTCGCAACCCCTGCCGCCCCTCACTCACACTCACACTCACACATTGGATATATATATATATATTTATATTGTACAGTCATAGGGGCTGTATACAGTCACATGTAAACACTGATGTGCAGTTTGTGTACACACAGATAAGGTGTCTCATACAAACATCAATAACTCACTGACAGCTGCTGTCATTTGTGCTTCAAATCCACCCATGCATTGATAAACTAATACAATCATAGGTCGTTTTGCTGGGTGCATACTCTCAGAAATCTGCAAAGCTTCGCAATAGTGAAATAAGCAGCAATAAGCACCCGAGTGATCAGTGAACAGTTCTGCCCAGACCCTGCAGCCAGTCCCACAGTTATAAAGTTAGACACAGGAGTGCATGAGTAATAACACACTCTAGTTTCTGCACTTGTCCAAATTGACTAAAACGCTCCACAAAATGTATGGCACTTGTAATATGCCTGTCAATGCACTATACACCTGATACTAAGAATAAAATCTATGTTTGAGGCAAAGGCGGTGTGTGCGCGGGACTTGGTATGTGTGTGTTAGTTTAGATAAAACAGTTAATCCCCAGGCCACCAGAACGCAATATCCTGTCTGCGCGTTTCTCATTTCCTGTCTGTCTCTGGCGGAGCGGGGAGCAGAGGGGAGGGGCCAGTGGGGGACAGCGGGACCCGTTGCCTCAGAAACAGCAGATACAGGCGGTCGATTTGAGGAAAAGTCTCGGCCGATCTCACTATCTCTCCCTCTTCGGCGCGACCCCCTTTTCTCTCCCACTTTTTCTTTCTGCTTTTATTATCTCAGATTTAATAAAGCCGGGGCGAGCAGCTTGTTCTGCCATGAAACATTTATTAGCTGTCTGTTATAAAATTGTTGTGGGGGTGGTAAGATGATGGGGTCTCATCTCACATTATGCAAATACAGTGGCAACCAATACCCCCCAACACAGGCCCACACCCACTTCTTATAAAAGTCGCATCTCCAGCTTCTTTATCCTCTTCTCGGCGTTCTCTGTCCATCACTCAAATCTTCCATCGATCTCCTGTCATTTCTATCACAAACACAATTATTCTATGGCGTTGGATCAAATACAATATTCCCAGTCTGCTTCAGCATCAGGCACTATCATCAGTGCAGCTACAGGTCTCCAGACAAGTACCAGCCAATTTATTTTCTAGAGTTTTACTGCTTTGAATGACAACAGCCCTGTATTCTATATTTATTTACCATGCCCATAAATGCCGTCTTCGCTGCACTAACAAATTCAATTTTACTGTATTTGAGCATCTCATTAAAACTGCTAATAAAAGCCACAGTTTCCCGGTGCCCCTTTGGCTTTTTTATTATGGGAAAATATTGGTTTGGCCTGCAGTATCCATGTTTATCTATGATGGTTATTTCCAGGCTTTCTCAGATCATTACAATTCAAAGTCATTCAAAATTGCCCAAATCAACGACCCTCAGTGTCATTTCACATTTTTATATTTGGATATTTGTTGCAAAGATCGTGCTCAAAGTCCAGTGGCATCACAAAATGAGTCAACTGCAGAGATAATAATTCCTACGGGGACCATAATATTAATATTTTACATAATGCCCACCTTGCTGACGTATTTTTAAAGGTTAAAGTGGAAGGATCCGAGAGGCCATATTCATATAGACATAAAAATAAAGTTACAAACGGCATATGAAGATTGCATTCAGTCCAGAAATAAGTCTCTGTATTGTGAGGTAATGTGAAAACCTGTAGACATCAGTAGAGCAGTTGGAATGAACATCTGCCTCTATTCTAATCAAATATATTACACTCCTGATTTAAGATCAACCAGCATCATCTGTAGTGGCTTGCAAAAGTACTGTTACTTTGTACCCAGTTGTAGTAATATAAAAAGTATGTTATTGTCCTTGTTATTAAAAAAAGAATCATTGTGGAACTCCCTTCTTCTGCACTGTATTCTGCAAGCTTTGCACATCTAGAGAATGAAAGTTTTTCTCATTCTTTCTTCACAAAACAACTCAAGCTCTGTCAGATCAGATGGAGAGTGTTCGTGAACAGCAGTTTTCAGGTTTTCAGGTTTTCCTCAGTTTCTTTTTTATTTTCCATTGTAGCTTTATTTTTAGGGAAATTGTCCTTTTGGAAGGTAATTCTCCCAATTGTATTTGACTATATATATATATATATATATATATATATATATATATATATATAAATTTGTGTTGTCTTCCCTGTCCCTGAGGAAGAAAAGCACCCCCTTGACATCATGTTGTCACCACTATATTTTTGGATTTTGTATCTGACTTTTTTTCATCATTGGCTTTTTAGTACGACTGATGGTTGACCCATGCACATATTATTCTCAGTGCTTGGTCACAGCTCTTCCAGAGTCATCCTGAGGCACATGGTCACATGAGTTAATTTAGGTGGCCAACCGTGTCTTGGTAAGTTTGCAGTGGTGCCATACTCATTACATTTTAAACAAATGTATTGAACACAGTGCTTTTTGAGATGTTCAAAGCTTGTGAGACACTGTTTTAAACTTCTCTACAGCTGTCTCCTTGACCTCTCTGGTGTGTAAAACAATCTGAGAAATGCTGTACATATTCAAGGCTCACTTTTCTTTTTTAAATTCAACAAATAGTTTCTGAATCAATTTGCTTTTACTTCAAAATTGTCAGCTATTTTGTTGTGGTCTTTCAGAAAAAATATAAAAATTATACTTTGTGGTCAACATGCAAAAGTTCAAGTTGTATGAGCACTTTAGCAAGCCACTGTAGCCACCTTCTTCAATGTTATTTAATTCCCTTATATCAGGTTGCAAAACATAGCCAAGTAAAACAAATGTGTTCTAAAGGTGACGGCGTCCCTTACAGCTCTATTGTGCTTGATCTAGTGCTGAGTGTAAATAATAAGTCTCTTGACTGTGCTTCTTGCCTGCTACAGTCAAACACATGTTATCCCTTTAAACTGCTGTTACATAATTCTTCTTAATAGTATTTCCCAGTAGCTCTTTTGTCAAATCTGTCATCACGAGACCGCAGCAGGGGACTGGATAATTAGCCCTGCGCCCAATCAGTCTCCGAGTCTGTGCACCTCCAAGAGACACTGGGAGGATCTGTGGGCACGGCGGGGTGTGGCGGGGGTCCCATTAAGAGAAAACAAGGGATAAAGAGAGAGATAAACCGTTTGGTGTCATCGCTGCTATCAATCTCAACAAGGAGGAAATGAGGTTTAGAATAGAGAAATATTATTACAAAGCAGACGGTGATAAACGAGCCACTGGATAGAGGGACAGAGTAGAGAGAAGGGAGGGGGAGCAGAAACATAGCTTAAGAACATCCATGATAAATAATGTGTGTGGATGTTACTTTTCTGTGTTGCCTTTCTTCTTGTGCAACCCATTATGCCGTGTCCCCCAATGGTTGCAATAGGAAAATAGATTGAAAAAATAACAAAAATGCTTAATCAAGATTGACGGGAGTAATATCACTGTCAAATTGTCTGTTGACCAGATATTTGTGATTGAAAGTTCACAGATAGTTGTGACTGAAACAGACCTGTAAGCAGCTGCAGTACATCCAAAATGCAGCAGCTAGAGTCCTGACAGGAACCAGGAAGTATGACCATATTAGTCCGGTCCTCAGGTCTCTGCACTGGCTTCCTGTGGCTCAAAGAATAGATTTTAAAACGGCTCTGCTTGTGTACAAGTCTCTCCATGGCCTTGCACCAGAATACATTAGTGACATGTTGGTGTCATATGAACCGGCCCGGACTCTGAGGAGCACAGGGACTGGCCTCCTGCTGGTGCCCAGAGTGAGAACCAAACATGGGGAGGCTGCGTTTCAGATCCATGCAGCTAAGATCTGGAACAATCTCCCTGAAAATGTGAGGGAGGCGTCTACTCTGTCAATGTTCAAATCCAGGTTAAAGACTGTTCTGTTTGCCTGTGCATACAACTGAAGGATTTTATCTCCATTTCTAATGCACTGCTGTCATTTATTTATTTTTTTTAATTTCTTGTGTCATTTTGAAAGTTTTAATGGTTTTATTCTTTTGTGGGATTTTAATGTTTTAATTGTGTTTTAATCTTTTGTGTGATTTTAATGTTTTAATTGTGATTCTGGTGTTTGTTTTATGTGATGATTTGTGATGTGGACTGTGAAGCGCTTTGTGTTGCCCTGTGTATGAAAGGCGCTCTACAAATAAACTTTGATTGATTGATTGATTGATTGAAATGTAAGTTGTAGTTATTATTTCAACAAAAAGACAAGTATTTCACTAATCCACAGCACAATCCACACATTTTGTACGTATGGGAATAGATTGCACTGCATTGTGACGCCAAAGCCCTTACGAAATATCACAAAGTCCATATTAAAATGAATAAATCGCAAGCTAAAAATACATGACCTGAAGACTGGATATATGAAGGGTGATGAGCATTACATGGTTCTACATTTGGCAAGAAATCCAAAAATAATATGAAACGAGAGAATGTTTTTCTTCAGGCTAACAGCGTTTTTATAACTAATAGTTAACAGCGGGGGACTGTCTGCATGTGCTCACGATCTATCTTCAGGGGAGAGGGGTTAAGGGCATATTGCAGTGCGTCGTCCGGCCCAGATAAAGCCGAGGTTTAGAGCCGATCCCCCGTGACCTGGTCCTTCTTTGGGCTGAAGCCGCAGACTTAACATAAGGAAGGGGCTACTCTCACAGGGTTGACCGGGGGAAGTGGCTTAAGACTGCCGAGTTCAAGGCTTGACATTATATTTTTTTCTCCTGCTGCTGTTATGGCGATAGGCTATAGGCTACAGATATTTGAGTTTCACAAGCCACAGATCTGGTATGGTCCATGGTGTTTATAGGGTAAAGTATAGCACGCAGAGCCCATAATAATAATTCTAAAACCACATAATAATGGAGTCATGTGATAAGTAGTTTTCACATGCATATATTTTTGGTTACATAAGATTTTTCAGGCAGAAAAGTGAAAAAGACAGGATCACCTTCACTCTGCCTCTCAGCTCTCAGTCCGTCGAGTTTCCAGTTATTGTAAGAACGTGACTACTTTTTTTTCAATGTTGAGGTAAAATAATTTCCAGTTTCATAATGTGCCAATGGTCACTTAAGTTAACACACAACAGATCAAGTTAAAATCCAATAAAATAAATAGAAAAATGTGCTTGATACAACAGTAAATGTGTCATATTTTAATCCATTTGGTTCCATCTGATCTTGCACTGATTTTGCATACATTTATTGCTTATACTGCAACAGGCTTGGGACAGTCCCAAAAAAATGAGATTTGATACAAGTTACATTATACCGGCCTGTAAATATCAATAACCTACAGCTAAAACTTTCTATTTACTGACAAGGTAGTGTAAATTTATAAACTTCTTGTTTTGGGAGTTTGTAGCAGTAACTGGCAGGATATCGTTGTATCTGGCAATTTGTTTTATTGTCATACTATGTTCTTTCAAATTTAACTTTTTAATTAGTTTGTGAAATGAATTAAAAAAAATCTGTTAATATCCATATTATTTGCTTTCAAAACTTCCTCTTCAATTTGTACACAATTTTTCATTAAGTGCTATCCGTGCTTTCCCAGGCGACAATAGCGAGCGTCTTTCTCTGCGTATTGTTATAAAGCTTTTGTCTTGAACATCTGGTCGACAACTCAACGCACTCCAGAAAATGTCTCGTGGTTTAAAACAAAAATGAATCCACAACGTACTTGAGTTTATTGTGTCTAATCCCTCATTTCCATAACAGATTGAGACCAGGAGAAAGCCATATTGCCATTTTCTTAAGTTGTTTTTTCAACATTTCAAATCAGTGGATATTTCAAATGCCTTTCCTCTTAGTTTATTTCATCCTCAAAGTCAAAAACAAAGGCCTGTCGCATTGACTTTTTAGCAAGTTCAATTTATTCATTTATGCTAATTTGCCCTAAACTGTTGCCCCAGGCTCCCATATATGAAAAGGGGGATGGGTCAGATTGAAATCAAAAACAGGGGAAATATTTGTTCTCTTTTAAGGATCATTTAAAGCACTGACAAAATGTATGTTTTCTTTAGGAATATATGAAGGGATAAATATAGAGTATGAAGGAGCAACAATTGTGATTTACACGTACATGGAAAAAACTCCTATATAATCTGTTTTTATTGACAAATTAAAAAAATAGTACAATAAGTACGATAAGTGTCACTTTTCACTGTTAAAAGTTTTATAGCGCTTGGTGTGATTGGCTGAGTGGTTAACGAAGGAATGCTCTCAGCTTCCAATGTTAACGACCTGATGATTGTATTCATTGTAAAACATTAAGAATCCTAATGAAACCTTAAAGGTTGTAGAGGATGGAAGAGGATGATATTGACAGAAATAAATCAATACACTTTTGATTATCACAATAACAACATTCAGGGAACATGGAGGCTGTACTATAATTACATTCTCTGAACGTCTTGTTGGAGTTAAAGAATAGAGTGAAGCATATAAGTTATACTTTCTCTGTATTTGACCCATGATCCTGTTATAACAATAGGAGGAGAGCTGAGAGGCTGCTACAGCAGAGACACACCTGGGAGGAGAGCATGTGTGTGGGCCTGTGACAGTAGTATGTTAGGTAGGTAAGACTTAGAAAATACAATCTTAATAAAAAATCACAGATTGTCAGTCAAGCTGTATATAGAGACATTTTGCTGCATGTGAGAATGTGGTAACTTGAGCACTATCCTCGCTACTTTACCTCTGAGCTGTAGTCCGTTCATTGCTATTCACCCACTGTCCCATTTACTGTTTTATGGCGTGATGATGGGACTCCTGTATTCTGACGTCTTTTATCTGCATTTGTGAATTGGTCGCCCTGGCCCGGACTCTGTGCCCCCCTCCCCACCTGGAAGCCTCTTCAGTCCTGGATCTATAGCCTGTCCATCCGAGGGAGCAGATCCCTCTCTCAATAGGGGCCTCCAAGAGGTTTCTCACTTTTTCCCCACTGGGTTTTTTAGTTGTTGTTCCTTGCCGATGTCTAAGGACATTTATTAACATTTATGGGCATTGGTCATCCCACTCTCTATGGACCAATGGCTCCTATGTAATTGTTACCATTGTATTTCCTGTGTTCCAACTGTGATTCTCTGATTTGTTGTTGAGGAATCGAAAGTCCTCAGAGACAACGTGATTTAGGGCTATAAAAAAATAACTTGAATTGAATCTCAATGCTCGGCTTGGTCAGGACTACCAGAGCTGGAGGATTTGACCTATTGTATGTTTTTAGTAGCTTGCCGTTTGACATATTTTTTTCTCAACCTTTGTAGTGCTTACTATTAATTTAGTTTTTTGTGCTACTGCTTACAATTCACCACTGTGAATGTTACATATGTGTGCGTTGCAACACACTGAAATGTCTCTTATCTGATCTAACTTTATGACTTTGGAGAGATTGCTGTTTGTTTTGACTAGGCCTGTCAAAAACATCAAAAATCAGATATTGATTGATGATATCATTAGTTCAGGAACGAGATTCTCAATTGAGCAAGTATCGAACCAGGACAGAATTGGAAATTTTTGAGCAATTTGTAAGTATTTTTTGACATTACCAGAAGAACATTTTTATTTCAAAGAGAATTGATTTGAAAGGTCCTGTAAAAAGCTGTTCTTTGCCCATATAACTGAAGATCTTTTAGTTCAGCTCTCTTTGTCCGGCTCACATTTTTTAACAATTTGAAATGTTCATATCAAGACAACGCTAGAGACTACTTTGACTGATATGCTTGAAAATAACCATTTTGACCTTAGAAAAGTAAAAAATAGTTAAGTGACTTTTCCCCACACCAAAGACCCACTAAGGAAAGAGTAATCGATAAAAAGATTTCTAAATGTGATATTCTGAAATACTTTACTCCAAACATTTACTTGCAATTAGCACAATTGAATTGTGAATATTTTAGCTGTTACTGTAACTTATCTATACATCAGAACACCTGACCAGACATTATATCATCGGTTCTCCAAATTCCTTCACATATGGTCACATGTTTCAGTATGCACACCTGCTTATATGAGAGGCTGTGAAGAACAAGGAGACATTGTTGCTGCTGCGCTGAAGGTCACCAGTGCTGCTCTCTGCCAATAATGCCCTCACTCCAACAACAAACCAGTCTTCTATACATACAAATACATATACACATGTCGGCGCATAGAAATCTTCTGTAATGACCTATTTTAACTTTTTAGATAAGCATTATATATGCGATTAGTTGGAGCTGTTTGTTTTCTCATATTTTAGTGTAAACGTCACAATAGCCCTGTCCGTCCATGCCTCAGCGCTGCCTCCTCCAGATGTCAGTGCAGTGGGAGAGCTGGAGCTGCTGGAAGCCGTCTGACACGTTTTAAAAACAATGATAACAAGCTTCACACTGCTGCCATCCACCAACACAGACACCTACAGGTCATATACTGGACTTTATCCATACAATAAAAAGCTTTTTAAACAAAGTAGAGTTCTATGATACACTTGCACCTAACACTGATTCACTTTGTCAAGATAAAATAAGTGAGCCACTATTGGTCCCATGGGGAAATTTCAGTGTTGCATTTAACAGCTCAATGTCAGTATGAAGTGGTTATAGGTATTAAAACTGACAAAATCAACTCATATATATAAATATAGGTTTGTTGAAGATTATCCTTGAAAATGCTTTATTTTATCTATCCCCACAGAGTCAGACCTCATGAAATATTTTAAAAACCCGATATACTACTTTCAACAGCAGCTTTCACTCAACATTAGAACATTTTCCCTTTCAAAACATGTCATGTTGTATTTTTGAATTTTGCCCGGCACGGCAGCACCAGTATTTGCTCCTGTATTTGTTATCATTATAAAACAGAACAGATATAATGCATGTATTAGGGATCAGAGCCATGCCTTACTTCTCATAGTCGTGTTTGCAGTAGAGGAGCCGGTCTCTGCAGTAACAGGTGCCGCTCAGAGCGCTCAGGCACACTGCGCATTTCACGCACGTCTCGTGCCAGGAGCGCTCGTTCACGCGCAGCAAGAAGCGGTCCGCGATGGGGGAGTCACAACCCGCGCACAGCTCTGCCGCCCTGAAGTCTGGACCTGCAGCCGCAAACACACCACAGACAGAGGCCCATGTGCGGAACCATGAGGCTGCTATTCAAAGTGCAATGACGGTCAGTTACGGGAGTCAGTGGTTTTAATTATTTCACTCATTTGTGTGTTGCACCTGCAGCACATGGCCCTCACCAAATCACACAAAACCCCAAAAATATGATAATATTTTGTCAGTGTATTTTCTTTTATTACTTATGTAAAACAAATAGGCCTAAATATAATAATAATAATAATAATAATAATAATAATAATAATAATAATAAATACATAAATAATAATAATAATCGCCTATAAAAGCCAAATATGTAAAAAGCTAACGCGTAACTATTGAGAATCCTGTATTTACATCATGGGCCCTTGACGCTGCGGTTTCGTGGATCTACGTCACTTCACCTGCTTTGAGCTTTGAACGTGATAATGATACTATTGTATTTCCAGTATGTCCTGCTTACTTTGATAAATGAAAGCAGGTCTTTGTATGAATACATAGATGTTCCTCTGCGGCCTCGCACACACACTCACCGAAAGGCGTGGAGGACGGAGGCTGCTGCTGCTGACAGGACTGTGGGCTTTCCTCTGTTTTCATCCCTTCTCTGCGGCCTTCAGTGTGATCGCTGCAACAATGTGAACAAGAAGCCTTAAAGATAATTACATGTATATTCATAATAATTATAATAAAAACACACCTGCAGGTAATGACCGAAAAAGATTTAAACACAACTTAAAATACAACTTGACAAATAGGAAAAAGGAAGACATTGGGCGACCAGACAGAGAAAGAAAACATAACAATCAAGGTCAACATTTTTTTTGAAGCAACGAAACCTGCTGATTCTCATCGAACGAAAAATAGCACTGGAAAATTATTTTTGGTGAAAACGGTCCCTCTTCTCATCGTGAGCTAAAGCTTATTGGCCTGGCAATAAAGATTCAAATAGATAAATAACCTATATAACAAACACATATTATGCTAATTATAATATTAGGCCCATTACATGAATATTATAGCTCATAGTAATACTATGAATAATAATAATCATATGAATGAAAATATGAATAATAATGACATGAATAATAATAGTAATATAATGTCATTATTTTTGGGTAAATCTTCATTGAACCAGAGACAAATGTGCCAGGCCTTTGGCTGAAGACACATTGTCAAAATAGATATTTATTTTCACTTGATTTTCGGCTGCATGCAGATTTAAACATGTGACTGAGGGCGTGTAGCATATATTCTAACATAAATAAATGAATCATTACAGAGACAGAAATATGTAAATTAGTTTTAATCTGATTTGGCCTTTTCCCTAATTGATGCCTGAATGCATTAGTGCCAATTGTCGTGTAATTGATCGATAATTATGAACCTGAAGTCTGCCAGTGCGCTAAATATGACCGCTGTCAATATGATTTTTTTATGCCCTGCATGAATAAAACCCTAAAGGCAATTTTCCGCTGATATTTCAAACATTTATTTGCACAAAACCAGATATCTGCAAGCAGTTTGAATGTCACGGTGGCCACGTGTGTTTTTAGGCAACAGCTGACTATTTCAGGTGTGATTCGATGAGACAGAATTGAGGAAGAGGCGAAAAAAAAAGAACTTGTAACCAACGTCATTCTTAAATTCCTATACACGTTTCAGAGTAAAAATAAAAAAATCCACTCTGATTGTATTCAAAGTCCTACCTTGAAGTGAAACACACTCCTGCAGGGATTTCCGTGGGCAGCATGAAATCTTTGATCCAGTCAAAAAAAAAAAACAATTATTATTATTAGTGTGTATTTCGCTGCTCACAGGCCAAAGTGCAACATTCAACACGCGCTAAAGTCCAAACGGCATGACGCCCCCAAAATATTTCTGCTCTATTGTTTCCTCTGCTTTTCCTCAGTCCGCGCTCACTTGTTCTGTGCGTAAAGGAGAGGACGAAGGGAGGAGAGATGGACGTGAGAGAGAGAGAGAGAGAGAGAGAGAGAGAGAGAGAGAGAGAGAGAGAGAGAGAGAGAGAGAGAGAGAGAGAGAGAGAGAGAGAGAGAGAGAGAGAGAGAGAGAGAGAGAGAGAGAGAGAGAGAGAGAGAGAGAGAGAGAGAGAGAGAGAGAGGAGAGTTGTGGGAGATGATAGAGCGACATGACTGAGGAGTATTGATGATTTCACACACACACGCACACACACACATATGCACGGCGCCTTCTGTTTGCTAGAGGTTACAGACCACTGACTCCACAGGGCGCATGGACTTGACCAAGACAAGCGGGAATGAAAGCAGGTCGCAAACATCCAAAGACCTGATTTTATACATTTCTGTCTCTCTAAAGTTGTGTAGCATGTGGTTTAGGCATGTTATTAAAATTAACAAAGAAGAAGCCGATAAGAGTCCAATTAGGGGGGTTAGGGCATTAGAAAGGGCACAACATCAACTGCGCATGATCATATTGTTTGATTCTGCAAAATTAAAATGTGACATAATTAGCAAAAAAAAAGAAAGGACCAGAGTGTAATTTTGCATTGTATGGATCGAAAATATGTAATAATACAAGCTTAATGATTTCAAGGGATCTCCTCATAGATATGGGTCTCTTTCAGTTCAGGTTGGGGGTAGTGCTCCCCCTTGTGGCAAGACGAAAATACTACATTCGCAACATGCATCTGGACCATAGACTGTAAAATCTGGACCTTTTGAACAGACCATATTCTTTCAGGCTGGGGCACCCAACTTTCAAAACACAACAGTATCTATGTAATAACACTATAATCTTGGTCCTAGCTCCAAAGACAGACATGCGTGTATTTTTGTCTTCTGTTTCTTCAGCTTTTTTCAGTAAAGTGAAAAAGAGACTCCCTCCCTGACTCAGCCATTCTGCTCTCAGCCCCAAATGTGGAATACACACTGACAAGTTCTCTTTTTGACACATTTGTTCAAAAACTTTTACTTTTACAAGACATTTTCGGTTGAGACAAACTCAAGTGTTAAGATACGATAATAAGATAAAGGTAACAAACAAATAGCTGTTTAAAATACATAAAATAACAAAAGAGACCCAATAAAACACATGACGATTTTTATTTACATATTCAGTATAATCCTATGTGTCCTGATGCTTTGACAGTGAAACTTGTTCTCTCCTTTTAGACACACCAGCTGAGAAGGTACAGTAACTCCCTTTGGCTTTGATACAGCTGGATCAAGATCAGATCTTACTCACAAAGAGGATTACACGCTTATAAAGGTGTCACTTCTAGAAAGAACTCTGTTTGAACTTTTCAACTGTGGTTAATTGAGGAGAAAGAAGAAGGCATCAACATTTAGAAACATATAAATACAGGTTTCTGAATGAAGGAAAGAATAAGGTGAGTATGTGTGTGTTTTCATACAAACAGCTGCTCATCTTTGCCTGAGTGACTGCGCCTGAGCTTGAGTCCAGAGAGGATCTTTTGGGCAGGTGAGGTCACAATGTGTTCCACAGAAATAGGAGATTTTGGTAAGTGACAAAAGCCATGCCCTTTATCAACAGACTGTCTATGGCTCCTGTCAGGTTTTGGCCCCTCCATAGGGAATCTTGAATCCAACCCCAGCATATATTCCACCACCTCTCGAGGGCCCACCGGGGGGTCCGTTTTACCCTCCGCCCCGAAAATATCCTGCTGCGAAAGCCTGGAATTGAGAGATCTCGGAGGTCTCTGTGTCCACGGGTCCGGAGACGAGCTGCGGCTGCTGTCTGCGCTGCCCGGACAGCTCCTGGAAGAGGCAGGCTCTGCTTTGGCAGCGGGGTTGTGGCGTCTGGGTGCGGTGTTGTGGTGGCGGTGGTACTTCACGGGTTGTCGGGTGAAACGATAATGTGGGTGACTTGTGAATACAGAGTCCGCTGGATTGATGTTGGAGGCGTTTTCTGCCTTCTTCAAAGCCTGGACTTTAAATAAGAAAGCAAAAACACATCATTAGAATGCAAACGTGTTGAAAAGCAATCGGCATTTGTATAATTCCAAGCCTTTATTTACCATGGCAATTAACCTAACATGCACATTGAGTATTTTAAGTTAATTGCCTTTTGCACTTTGTCGTTAATCCTTGCACAGAAGAGAAACGTAGAGTTCTGTTCACAACTACTACACTATAGTTGACTCCACTATACCACAGTCAACTCTAGAGGGTGTGCCACGTACTGGATTTGTCTTTATACATGCATGCTATTGTTTTGCTTGGATTATTCCATATTATGACACTATCTTGCTAATTATATTGAACTGCATCACCAGTGGTTTATTGTTAACCCTTTAGGTGCCAAAGTAGAAGAATATCTACATGAGCTGAATCCAGATCAATTTCTATAGTGACCTGGCTTCCAACATTTTTCTTACATATTCTATTTTGTCTATTTCTGTTGATTTTAGTAGTGCACTATCTCTAAAGTTTCAGAGTTCCACAATTTGTCAACATTTTTTGACAAACTCTGCCACCCAAAGAGTTAAAAAATTACTATTAAACCAATAACATTTGATTGAAAATACATCATAATAAATTCAAAGCTCATGGTAGATTACAACAACCCAAAATTGCAGAAAATAAAAAGCTGCAAGCAAGAAAAACAGGAACAAAAGCAGTCTAAAACTGGGAGTGTGACGTACATTGTGTCAGAACAAAGTGGACAAAAGTCTATCCTGTGCTCAAAGTATCTGGTGCAGACTGCAGGAGGTTGGCCTAGTTTTATTGTTTGTGGAAAAAAAATAAAAATAAAACATGTGATAACTAAACCAGACTATTGGCTATGTCACTACGCCTACCTGCTGTGTCATTGACTTCAGGGCTGAGCTGGTCCACTGCCTCATTGGACGAAGATTTGTCAGAAATATAACCCTCGCTTGAATCTCTCTTGAATTTGCGAGTCTGTTGGAATGACATTAGTTTATATTGTTATTGTCTAAGGAAATAATTCAGTCTGACCCTTTTGCTCTCCTCGCGTCAATTTAACCCACCACATTGAAAAAGAAATACCCTAAATACATTTTTTTCAAGCTGAATTCTGATGCTTTTTCCTAACTACTTTTAATCACTGTGGTGGGTCATTTTAATCAGAGGAGAGCACAAGGGTGAATAACTTTTTCTCTTAGACATTTTTGAAAATATAAAAGTTTGGGGTCATTGGATTGTTTTTGAAGGATAATATCAACTCAATCAGAAATACAAACAAGACATGATTTTTAATAGAGGTAAAAGGCCCATTGTATTAGTGAAACGTGTCAAAAAGGATATAAAACCTTGATAATGATTAAAACTATTAATACTTCTCATAGACAGTACTATTACTACCTGGAGCACAGCATTTATGGGTTCATAGTTTATACTTAATGTTTTTTTCTGTTTTAAGTTGCAGGTGATTTGATGAAAACAAAATAATCTGGTGACCCCAAACTTTTGAGCGGTAGAGTAATAGCTAAAGAGCGAAATAAATGAGAAGACTTAGCAGCAGGAAGCAGTAGCAGCACAATCAGTAAAATGAATTTAAAATAAAGCTTATAATTGTACCTCTAAAGACTGTGGGCGCTCTCTTGTTGAGGGTTCTTGCTCTGTACAGTTAAAATCCTCTTGGTCTAATGGGCAAGAAGCTCGTGGTGGAGTTTGTGGGAGCGGGGCACTAGGAACCGGAGGAAGAGGCGTGCAGGAGCGGTTTTGAAGCCCGAAAACCTTATTGTGGTGTGAGATGAGGAAGTCGATGAGATGGGCCTGGAAGCTGGTCTCCTGCAGTGCGAGCATGGTGTCTAAGACCTCTAGGGGGCGCAGTAGTGTAGGCCCAAAGACAATACCCAAGTTACTGGCACACATTTTGTTTTCGATGTTCTCTGAAACTCTGTGGGAAACGTGGGCAGAGAAATGACATAAGATGAGCGAAGACATAAGCCACTGAACAGAGAAAGTCAACCATAAGGCAGTAATAATCAGGACAAACCCAAAGTAAGCCATCAAACCCTTTTTCATAAATGTACTTGTTGATCTGTGTCTGTTATGTTGGTGTGTGTGAAAAGGTGATGTGCAGGTTTCAGTTGACACATCAATTTCACTGACACTTGCTTCAGTGAGTTTGGACCATATCTGCTCGTGTTAAATTCAAAGCTGCATATTGCATTTTTTTTGTACAGTCATTTCCAAATATAACAATATGATATTGTTTCATCCAACCTTTTTCAAACTGTGTTTAGCTGTTTAGTTTGTATACTATTTATTTTGCTGTTGTTTGTTTAGTGTGAAGTGTCTGTTCACAGGTTTGAAATATATATAAATGTATAAAAAATAAAATATACAAAAATCCTTACCTCAACCATTGCAATCTATAAAATAGTACTTTCAAGATACTACGGCATATGGTTTGCGTTAGTGCAAAAAATTATTAGCACACCATAACATGGGATTAACACTGCTTAAAATCAAATTTACGATGTGCATTTATAGATAAAACTAAACAACTAACATTTCACCAGCTATTCAAATTTACACTTAAAGTCTTGCAACAGAATTGAGGAAAACAAAACAATAACAGCAGCCAACCAAGAAAAGTCAGGCTCAATGTATTCAAGAACCCTAGGACACTCCCAAATTAAAATAGCCCTTGGTACCATTCACAGAAAGCTTCCCATAGAAATACTTAGTGTGGAAATGCAGGAGGTGGATTCTCACTTTTGCAGATGACACATGAGGTGCTGCAGAGTGCTGTAGCAGTACGCAGGAAGTCTGTGTAGAACTGTGCGTAGGCTGCTGATGATGTCCATGATCTCGTTAGTGTCTGGAGGCTGTTGACTTTCACTCAGATGCTGAATTGTTTTCCCCACGTCGATGAAGTCGTTGTACAGCTCGAACGTGAGTAAAGGCTCTGGAAGCTGAAACAGACACAAATGACATTATACAAAAAATAGTATTACACAAACGTTCATTCTATGACTCATGGGAAGTCCAAGTAATCCTCTCCTTTCAAAAGTAGTGTAATGAGCCATATACAGTAGATAATATCTGGGTAATCACAACATGGGTAAGTACCATAGACTGTATATGTAAATACCGGTACACTAGGATGTTTGTGGTAAGAAAATGTTGTTTGAAAAAAATAGCTAAAATGCATACCTCTTTGATATTGTCTTAAAATGGGTAGATACGTCTCAAAATCTGTCAACTATTATTGTATTTATTTATTTATTTGATATGGACACAACAGTTACATTGGAGAGACCAGATGCACTGCCTTTAGTGTTATAGCAGGACCAAACACATTTTCAACACTTGTCCATAGAACGCTTTTAGGACACAAATTCACATATTTAAAAAAGCTGGTCTGTCCCAACGATGTTCTGAACTTAGGAACCAGACAGTCCACACTGACCGAGGCTCTGGGGTTAGGCCTTCGAGAGCCTTGACGTCTGACAGCCAGACCAGAGAACAGCGGTGGAACATGATCAGTTAAACATTTAAAAAACAATTTCAGTGCACAAAAGCTTACAAAATGTTCAAACGTAAAAAGTGTTTTTTTAATGATGTCGCAATGATGCCTCAAAGGTTTCCTGTCGTAGACCTTGATTGCCTGGTTGTACAGGGATATGACTGGCTTTAGAGTGGTCTGTGAAGTTTGCGACCACAAGGTGAGGCAATTGGAGAGATGTGAAAATATCGTTCTGAAATATGAAGCTAGTGAAAAAGACCACTAGAAAACTAATCTGAATCATACATTTTGCTATAGAATGTTTGATTATTCAGGGACAAGTTTGAAAATCCAAGGCTATAGAAACCAATAGTCTCATTCCATTCTTGTTATGGTGAAAAATTATAATTAAAATAAACACTGACGTACCTCTTTAAAGAAGTGTTTCAGAATTGAGGTTATGTCGTGCGGAGAGACGTCGGACAGATCCACCAGCTCCTTCTGCTCCTCAAAGGCCTGACAGAGCTTCTGAACGCGAGGCTTGGCTCCACTCACACGGTACACCCCCTAAACACACACCAAACATTTAAAGCATGAGCACAATCATACACACAGTGGTGACTTTTCAGGTAAAAATGTACTGTATAATGATTTTGCATCGATCAACTACATTTTGTGTTATTTACGTCTATGTTTGTGACTGAAAAAATATGTTTTAAAGTATACAGGACATTAATTAGTGCACAAGAAAGTAATTATCTTTATCATTACATCGCTATAGTGGAGGCTGAAAGAGACGAGCTGTGGCCATTAATAACTGTATGGTTGCTGCGGTAACTATTTCTACCTATGTCATATCTGCAGCCCATGTACCATCAGAAAGTAACATTTTAAACGTGTTCTTTTCACCTGCACACAAAGGGCCCGGCTCTCGATCTCGGAGATGCAGCGCTGAACCACAAAGGGGACCTCATCTGGTTTGTTGTGCTGCAGCAGAGACAGATCCACTCCGAAAACTGAGCCCTTTGCGTGTTCACAGTCCAGCTGGCACACCTCCGTGCACTTTCTATGCAAGGCCAAACCACACTGAAAAACAACAGGGGAACGTTACAGCAAAACTGATATTACAAAAACAGATGTGGGGCCAGTTTCATTTATGACAGTAAATATTTTGACCAAATTTATGATGATTAACTGACTGAAGTCTCTTAGATAGAGACAATGGATGAATAAAGATTACTATTGATGAAAATTACACTAGGCTAAATTTTGATGATTTGACAATAAAACTACTGTATTTTTTATAAACCCTCACAATCCACATGTAAGAATTCGTAAATTAATTGCCAAAGCCATAATAAATTTTATTTCTTACATTTTGAAAGTGGTGGGGCACAATTTAAAACACGTACATCATCACACTCAACTCCATTCACGACAATGTAGTTTTCGCAGTGTTTGCATTTGACCATTTTGCTCTTCATTTTTCGGAGTCGGTGGGTCAAGGCAGATCGAGAAAGTGGTCGAGATTTGCACGGTGAATCATTGAGGCACTCTGCAGAAAAAAAAAAAGCTATTGATAGCTGACATTTGAGGGAGATAATTGCTCAGAAGAAGTACATGTTGTATTAGAGTGCCCAAGAGTGAACCTTTTTATGAGTAAAGGGCTAAAGACTGGCCATCAATGGTGAGTCAACTGAGCCATTCTGATGATTGTAATATACTGTAAATAGGCTGAAAAGAGTGACAGTATTTTCATAAGGCTTTGAACATTACTTTTGTCTGGTATCACGGAAGAATGTGCTGTTATTGCATTGAAATCGGTAGAATTAGGCAAAAGGCAAAGCACACGATTTACAGGTCGATATACTGTACATTCCCACCATCACCTACAGTCATGAGCTTTGGGTAATTGCCAAAAGGACTGGAGTTCGGCTACAACGCCTGGGTGTCTCTGCTCAGACTGCGGCCTCCACGACTCGGCAATGGATAAAGTGACAGAAAATGGATGGATGGAGAATAAATAAAATTTTCTGTGATATAATAATGTCTGTTCCAACCACTGCTCCTGACAAGTTAAACCCATAATGCTTTTAGACAAATAGAGCAGAAGGCATAAGGGGCAACAAAAATTGCTCTGGGGGCCACAATTGACTCGCAGGCCATAGTTTGGATACTCCTCTGCAAGACTAACCTGATTCGGATGCCTGGTCTCGCTCATCCAGATCGTCTGATGACACGGTTAAAGTGGAAGCGGTTTTGGGTAATCTCCTGTTATTGTGAGCTTTAATAACAAATAGTGAGGTTAAAATGTATTTTACATTTAAAGAATATCACAGAGGCAAAATAATAAGATGTTACCAGGACTGGAAAGGGACTCCATACTCCCTCCAAAACTGTCACAATCACTATATCCTGATCTCCCTGAAAGCAGAGCAAAACAATTAATTCATTATTGTACAAAACATTAATTGGACATAAGTACGAGAAAAAAGCATTGAGCAAATCCATAGTGCATTATTACCAAATCATAAAATTAATCAGAATTGTGTTCTCAGTGAGAGTACAGTAAATGATGGCTTGAACATGGCTAAAAAATGGCTTAAACGTTGCTACAAGAGGTTTTTAAGCATAAAACTGACAAACGTTATCAGCATTCTATAATTTTAAGGTGCTTTTAAGTTATTTAACAGTTCAATTTGGGGGTTTCTGTGGCGATGCATCCTCAAGAACTTTTAGGCAAAGAAAGAAAGACTGCATCAGAATACTAATACATACTAGCAATTCATTATTTGAACACATAATGAGGCAGGAGTTGTACTCAATCATTGCATTATAGAGTCTAATAAAAGAAAATATCACAATGAATCCACTGCGTGACTTTCCCTTATTATTTTTGTAGTCGAAATGAGGAAACAAAACAGGTTTGAAGTCTAGAGTGAATAAATACTGCACGTGTGACTTACTTCCTTCGCTAGAACGTCGGCCGAGGCTTTCGTCTGCCACAGGATCCATCACGGTTGAGAGGGGATTACTGGTTGTCCGCTTGTTCCTTTGCACAAATTAAATTAACTACAAGACTTCTAATTTAAGTTTGATTGTCTATATTCATGAGGCAGTTTTTACCCTTTGCTTTGACAGACATACTCCTGGAAGGTGAAGTTGTGCAGTGGCTGATCTTGTCGCGGTTTCCTGATGATGTACAGCAGGTACTGCTCTCCGGGCTCCAGGGACCGAGACGTCAGCTCCAGGTTGTGAAAACCCAGCGGCACCGGCTCCGTCTGCTGCCGCTGGTAGTAAAACATGTTCACAGTGGCCTGAAGGACAAGATAATAATTTTAAACATTGACCTAGATTTAATAACAGCAGTTTACTAAAGTGTGGTTGTTAAGTAACCAACAGTATTTGCTATAGTGGTTGGTCCTGGTTAAATGCATATTAATAAATATTGCACCTTGTACATGTAATTACCTCTTTAAGTACAGTATCTCCTTGACATATGAGTTTTCTGATGTGTGAAATGATCCTCTCTTTGACTCGGACCAACTCGTCCTGCTGAATCCTGGCGTCATGCACACACTGACGGTACAGAAGCTCCGCCTCCAACACCTGATAGAACAACTGTTGTTACCTCACTAATTACAGCCGCTATAGTAAATACTAAATGTTGTCAGCATTACTTTATTTTTAGCTTCATCCTTCGACTTCCGCCTCTTGTCCAGAGTCTTGGTGCCAGAGGATTCGTCTGCGGCTTTAGCGCTGACGGCTTTTGCCTTTTCCAGATCGTCACAGCGCTGGAAATACTGATGTCGTGCCTTTTTGAGAGCCACCACCGTTTCGCTCTGGACAACAACAACAAGACAATTACACAAGATGTTTATTATACAGTCATTTAATACTCCTTAATAAACAGGTAACAAATGTTTTGATTGTTACTAAGCCTATATCACTTGTTACCAAATTAACACTGTATACGCAGTTTAATGATCAATAATAATTAGAAATCTATTTCATATACAGCCCTTTCCATGACACTTCATGTGGAATTATTCATTGACTCCATATGCGGTGGGGGTGAACTACTATTCACTGCTCCCAGAGGTCTCCCACCACAATACTATGCCCTGCTTAGCTTATGAGATCTGATGGGATCAAGTTTTTGCATTCACTCTTCTCTTCTAAACAGAACAAAACCAATGCTACCCGAGGACTTAACTGGATTTTACTTTACACTTTTGTTGATTCCTTTTTTGAAGTTCTCCAAGGCTGTACAAATCTATACTTATATATGAGCAATGGAAAAGACTCCAATGTGTGTGATGTCACCGGAACCAAATGCAACTAATTTTATACATTACACTGAGAGTTTATAATCCACAGCAAATGTAGAACGGTCTAGATAACCATCATATTGGTGTGAAACCGACCTAACATTTGGATGAAACATATTTCTTAACATTTCCTAAACTTGTAACATACAGAAAACTGAAACCAGATCTTATAAATCTGATTGAACCATAATTGAATATTTACCATCTTCCGCTGCTCTCGTGCCCACTGCTCTTTGAACTCCCGCCGCCACTTGTCGATCTCATTCTTCTTTGCATACAAGGCCTGTGCACAGTGACAAACATATTGATCAGAAGGCAATATTCTTTCATTGTGACAAGGTTAAACCCACCTGGTAACAGCGGTGTTGTATCAAGTCAGACATCTTTCTTGCTGTGAGACTATTTTTGATGTCTTGCTCAAAGGCCATTGTGAAGATGTACTGAAGCGGCATCATTTCCTGTAAATTGCCATAATTTTTTTAGTTAGTTAGTATTTTCTGTATTTGAATATCATCCCAATTGTGTTTTTATTAAAAGTGCACTATAAAAACAATAAATGGGAGCTTGAGGGTTCTGCGCAGTATCTTTGCTGTTCCTAGCACTGCACATTTCTGGACCGAGATTTCCGAGGTTGTTCCAGGGATCTGCTGTAACCACTGGTCACCACGGGCACTACTGTCTCCTTTACCCTCCAGACCCTCTCCAGCTCCTCTCTGAGGAGAAGCTATTCATGTTCTTTTTCCCTGATGTTACCATCGCTTGGAATTGCCACGTCCACCACCACGGCTTTCTTCTACCCTCTGTTGACCACCACGATGTCAGGTTGGTTCGCCATTACCATTCGGTTGGTCTGTATCTGGAAGTCCCACAGGATCTTCACACACTCATTCTCCACCACCTTTGGAGGAGTTTCCCACTTAAACCTTGGGGATTCCAGCCCATACTCTGCACAGATGTTTCTGTACACTATGCCAGCCACTTGGTTCCATGTAGGCCTTCCCTGCCAGCATCTTGCACCCTGCAGTTATGTGTTGGATCGTCTCAGGTGCCTCTTTGCACAACCGACACCTTGGGTCTTGTCTGGTGTGGTATATCTGGGCCTCTATCGCTCCTGTGCAGCCATGATGAGTGCCTCTGTGATGTCCTGTAGGCCAGCCCTTTCTAGCCATTGGTAGGACTTCTTGAGATCAGCCACTTCTGTTATGCTCCGGTGGTACATGCCGTGTAGGGGCTTGTCCTCCCATGATGGGTTCGTCTCCACCACCTCCTCATCTCGCCACTGCCTGAGACATTCACTGAGTACGTCATCCGTTTTGGCCTTCTCCATGATGTAGTTATGGAGTTTGGATGTTTGGTCCTGGACAGTGGCTCTCACACTCACTAGTCCTCGGCCTCCTTTTTTACGGCTTACGTACAGTCTCAGGGTGCTGGATTTAGGATGGAACCCGCCATGCATGGTGAGGAGGTTTTACCATCTGTGTTCTGAATCTCTTCCTTTGGCCACCTGATTTTTCCTGCAGGGTATCTGATGACTGGCAGGGCGTAACTGTTAATTGACTGGGCCTGGTTTTTGCCAGTGAGTTGGCTTCTTAGGACCTTTACCTGTTTAGGTGAAGAACACGTCGCCTGTTTCTTTCATTGGAATGCTAGCATGACTTTAAAGTTTGTTGTTTTTGATCACAAAGACATATAAAACATGTATTCTGACTGTAAGCAGAGGCATTTCCATAGATCCAACATGTAACTGGCCCCGTTTGTCACCCTGATATAGATAAGTAGGGTAGTGCTTTATGGGAACTGTACCTGTTGTGAGACTATGGATCTTGCTCCTTCTGCTGCCTTTATGATGCTCTTTGCAAATTCTTGCTCTGGAAAACAAAAGCCACATTAATTAAATAACTTGTGGCTAAGTTCTAAAGGGATAAACATAGGAAATAAGTATAAAAATAAATACATATCTCCTGTTGCCTGTTGATTCTTTCTATTATGCAAATAAAACTGTGTGATGTCACTGTAACCAAATGCAACTGTGAACATCCTTCTTTGGAAATTTGCCTCAAATTGCAACTTCTCTGTTTGACTCCAGACTGAGCACAGGGTGGAATTAATAATTTCTCAATGTCCTTGCTATTTCATGTATTCCTCCACAATTATTGTTTGGTGATAATGTTCTTCTTTCTATAAATTGGTGCTTTGGATCGCTGAGTTAAATGAAAAATCTGTACACATTATACTTAAACCTACATGAGTCAATATTCACAGATAATAAGTTACAGTACATACATGATTTAAATTCAATTCAATGAAGGAGCCCATATGAAAGTCTGGGGGCCCAAACTGGGATTTCCCACATTTACATAAATTTACCTTTACTTTTAAGCATCTGCCTGAATGGTCCCAAAGTCCTTACTAAAATTAATGTCAACAATTGTTTAACTTTTTCACAATTTTCTATAATGTCTGTGTTCTGATCACTTATATCTTACGGCAATTTTAGATTGTGTCTACCATTATAACTATCACCTCCTATAAGAAAAGAATTGTACATTTATATTTCACAGAATTGACCACTGATCTGTCATTTTCTACATACAGTATATACACATGATTCAAGAAATGGGCCTTGAAGAATAAAGTGGACACTCTTGAACTAGACAATATAACTTGGACAATATGAATGAAGGCTTTGACTGATGTTTGGTTTGGTGACAAGTAAATAATCACATAATCATAGTGTCACAGTCTCAGATAAGTTTTCAAATTCACAAAATTAAAATCTATTTGTTCAGCATGCACTGACCCAGACTGATCCTCTTCTCCATCCAGCTGAGGAGGTCCTTGGCGTAGCGGCACCACATCTTGGCGTATTGTAGGGCGGTCTCCACTCCATCCTCGCAGCCACACAGAGCCAGATCTGCCTCCTGGGCTGAGATTGAATACATCAACATTACTGCGGTGTTCCGAGCAGCAAGAAACCCAGGGACGGAATTCTACCAGCAACTCAGATGACAACACAGCAGGCGTTTAAATGAAACACATGCA
Source organism: Knipowitschia caucasica (assembly GCA_964034765.1). NCBI lineage: Eukaryota > Metazoa > Chordata > Actinopteri > Gobiiformes > Gobiidae > Knipowitschia > Knipowitschia caucasica. The sequence continues at coordinate 14,976,982 of OZ035840.1, forward strand.
GCAATCCACAACAGGAAATAAAGTCTTCAAACTGGAGGTCATGATCTTGAAATGTGAAATCCACGAGTAATACAGTAATAGCGTATCTTCTTGCAAATGAAAACTTGTTGTTAGTTGATCTATGCAACAGGCAAGTTAACTTCCCGTGTTCCTCTTCCTTTTCGGGCCCCTCCCTTTTCACCTCCTCACTTGTATTCAGTCACAAAGAGTCATGCACAGCTAGTTGATATGATCATCACAAGGGATTTTCCTTTATGCTTTATGTGAGGTTAGCAGTGCGCTTGATACTGTGCGTGTAAACAGCTCACCATCACTGACACAATATATTTTCAGTTGCTTAGTTTAGTATCTGCGCTTTTTCACTTCTCCTAACACCCTGCTGTCTCTGTCCAAGCAATGTTTAGCTGATAAAGCAAGCCGAAAAAGAGGATGTAAGAATCAACTTCCCTTTGAAATCATCCAGACATGCAAGTATAGCTTCATCCTTTACCGAAACTCTCCCATAATAAGCAGCTATATCCATGCAAGAATAAAAGTTGAAAAAAGCCAAAAAAAGTCCCTGTATTTCCTCATAGATTCACGTGTGCTTTGGGGGTGCAGGTGACTTCCATAGCTACTGAATTGTCTCAAGTTTCAGAAATCCGTGCAGGCTGGTGTGTCTTTGTAGCTTCATGCGTTTAGGGATTATACTGCTCCAGATTGTGTCAGACTGGCTTTAGCCGCGAGGAAAGGTTTACCTCCTGGAGTGAGACTGCGTGAGGTGAACTGGCTTTAAGACCGTTATACCCCAGCGCCTACACGACACGGGTTGCTGCACAAACGAATGCTCTACTGTCTTCGTGTAATTTAAAAATCAATGTGTTTTAATTGAAAGTTAAATTAAAATACAGTTTGACACCTGTCTGTTCTATTGAGTGAGTTCTGCTTTGAATGTTACGCCGTGTGGAACTTCACAGTAGACACCGCTAATGACTACTTTTGATTGTCATTTAGCTCAACAAACAAAGATGGTGTTAGAAAAGCCCTCGTAGAGCACAAACCTCCACCAAGAGGCGGAGTTGCATTCATTAAAAAAAATCTTGGATCCAGTCGGTGAGCGGAATTACCTCCAAAAGCTAATAATGGTCATTATCACAAAAGTCTTCCCACGTTACTATGAGTTTTGTTACTCACTCTATAAAAGATAAGACATACAAACAAACCCAGATGAAAACATAGCCCTTTTGATGGAGGCAACATGGTGACTGAAGGCTCCTATATAGAAGATAAAGAAAATTATTGTATCAATGAAATGTTAAATTGCCATTAATTTGTTGACATTTTTAAAAAGTTAATGTTAGTTTGTGTTTTAGAGTCTGAACAGTTTAGTTCAAGAATAAGATTGTTAAATTTAGATTACCATTCATGTTAGTTACAATTAGCTTTTCAGGCCTAGATACCACCTAGATATATATTTTTTTCATTTTTTAAACACAAGATGGTAAAAAAAAAGATACGTTTAATCAATACATCTACAAAATTCTCATAAAGAACAGGTTCTACCAAAAAACAACATTTAATTTATGTCAACTGTAACATATTATTATTTAATGAATTCATTCTAAGTCATTATTAAGTATTATTCGCAGACCTAGCCACCATTTTTTTTAATTCTTTCACTATTTGACCGACCTACTCACAAAGACACACCCCCGTATCACTTCGCAACATTGCTTTGATTCGACAATATTTTTTCTTGAACGTCTGAGGTAAAGACAAAGAGCAGCTGTCCCTACTTTAAATCCTTGGCTCTTAAACTAATCTGGTTACGGGGAGGCAATTACAAATGCCAGTTAATTATGTTGAAACGTCTCAAAAGAAAGACATCGAACTACAAGACGTCACAAGATACTGTGTTTTTAGTAATGCAATTAAGTTACTACAGGTATAATGAATATCCACTAACACTCTGACATGCCAACATTTTACCTGGGGTATTTTGATCTGCTTCTTGTTCATCCTCTTTTTGTGAGTCTTCATTTGGCTGAAAGATAGAACAAGACGTAAATGATTATTCTCCAGTGCATAAAAAGTCTTATTATCTATAATAAAAATGTGAGCAGTGATTTCTTACCGGTTCCTGAATGTGCTCTGTGGTCTCAGCACTTTCAACACTCGGTGAATCAATATCAGCCAGAAGATCCTCCCCTGCACTGAATATGGACAGTAAATAGTTACGCTGTGCTATAAAAGACATGGAGTAGAAATTAGCAGTTCTTAAAATGTTACCAAAAACAGGGCGAATGCAACTTTTGTTCTCAGAAATGATGTATTGCTTTTGACCTTTCAGAAAATGTATCTTAAAAAAAAAACTTTCTGTGACAACTAATTGATTGTCATAACAAATAATAACAATAATAGTAATATTAACAGCCCTACATTAAAGGTGCAATACTGTTCTCGTGGTTTTCAAGGTGGTTATTCCTACTTTTCTTATCTGTTTGAAAAAATCGGCCCAAAAGTTCCAATATTTGTCAAATGCATTCAGGTCAGCTTCAAAATCAGGTGCCCCCAGCTTGAGAAAGTATGTATGGAACCTAGAGTTTTTGTCAAGATCTGTTTTCACCTACCCCCTATCCCCACCCACTGCTCTGTAATTAACAGGCTTGTTTTAAGAAATCTAAACCATTTTATCAATATTTCAAAATGGCGTCACTTTCAACTTTTCACTCCCTTCTCATGGAAATGCTGTCTATACATTTCTCAGCCACGATTATAATATCCTTGCAGAGCACCTAGATTTTTTGAATAATTTCTTTTCTTAATTGACCCAGTACAGACTTCATCTAAAAAACATGAAACATGAAAATCCATATGCTATTTGCCATTAAACCTGCTTCTATCATCAACATTATAAAACAACAACAAAATTATCTACCAGTTTTCTTTTTGGATGTGGTCTTCTTTTCTCAGATAAAATTGCTTTGATTGATTATCACACTTAATTACAATAGTTTTATGAATTGTACTTGGGAGTAAAACTTTCTTTTCATTTGGTACGTCGTATCAAGATAGACAAAAAAGTATAGAATAGTTCACTAACTTGGAAATCAGAGACAGTTCAAAGTTATCGAAGTCCCGGAGAATCTCACTGTATCTCTTGGTATCAGATTTACGACACACTTTCTTCACCTCTGAAAGAAGAAAGAAAGAAAAAATTATATATTGTCAAAAAACTATATTGCACACAGTTTCATTTTCCAGAGTTTTGAGAGCCGGGGATGTCTAGTGGATCCTAGGCAATAGAATATAAATTGCTTTGACTGGAATTTTCCTCAGTAGACATTAAATTTAAACTCTGTTGTATTCATAACTCAAAAAGACCTTGAAAGACAAGTCGCCTCTTTGCAGATATAAGCGAGGATAGATACATTTACTGCTACTGTGAAATATTCCAGACAAAGCAATAACATATTTTAGGAGACAAACGTCAGAATATCCATGGATGGATGGATGGATGGATGGACGTCAGAATAAGATCTTTAGTATTGTCCATGACCCAGCCCAGTAACATGTAAGCTTGTGTGATACTGTACTGTCCTACTATACTGCTATTTGCAAACCATGGAAAATAACACACTAAGAAGTTATTATATTCTAAATGTTTGTAATCCATTCCTCTTTCCTACTCTGCGAAGCTTGATGACAGGGGCAACAGAAACCCTCTGATTCTGATTTAAATAATTGGGAGACAAATAATTGAGCAGCCCCCTATCAATAATGTGATATCAGTCATATATAAAAGCACGCTGATGCTACTCGGTCTAATTCTCTGGTTACAATTTAATGTACAAACACTTCTCACTACTCCCTCCGTTTCTCTCTCTTTGGTAAACCACATCCTGTTCACAGTTTGTGTCACATCCAGGAGAAGTACAAAAGCACTTGTTTTTTCAGAACATTTCTTAACAGAGAAAATTACTACAATTATAGTAAGACATTATTTATGCATATTTGTTGAATTACAGGCTCCGCTGGTGCAGTGTTGTACGTGTTACCATAAGCTAAAGTGTGTATAACAGCTTGTAATTCTTTGCTTCATAATTGGATTGATAGAAATACATTCAAACTGATGTAAAGTGTATTCACCTACCTGTTGTTTGGGAGACTTCACTGCTGGGACCTTGATCGTCGTCCATTCCTACAGCCTCTTGGACAGCTCTACTGACACCTCATCTTTGCTGAGATTCAGCCTTTCAGAGCCTCAAATGATGTTGCTTCAGTGATTTGCACATTTCTGAATTTCTGATGTGAGGCAGTTCTGCTGTTGGTCTGCGGGCGACATGAACCAATGCTTCTGCACGAAGAGAAGAGGAAGTGCATCTCAAGTCAACAGTTGAGGCCCCACCTATCACACAGACAAGGTGCCATGTCATTTGTACTGACTTTCAATTAGAATGAAATAAAATAGGCAGAATTGATAATAGCACATGAAAATGAATTATAAATTGGGTGGTTCGCTTCATTTAATCTGTTGGTACCACTGGAAGAACATAAACAACTCAATATCACTGCATATTTAATCTACTTGTAGTTTTAATTGTGTGTGTTGTACTATTTAGGAATTAAGACTCTTAACAACATATACAGCGACATCTAGAGTAGTGAAAATGCCATTGCAATTAATTGAGGGAGAAGAGCTCCCACTCTTTGGTACTAAACAGTTAAATAAGAAGGTAAAACAAAAGCATACTTGTTAAATAATAACAATAAACACAATAATCATCATCTTGTTCATTATTTGGATGGTTCATTACATTACAGTAGTACAGCCATTCCCAAACTCAGTAACACCGAGGCCCCCTTAAAAATCTGACGGGTCTGCGTGGCCCCCCAAAATAATAACCAAGAAGACAACATTAAGAATAGGCTCTTCTGGTTATTTTATTTTGGGGAAATAGCCTCTGCTACATACACAAATTATTACAGTGGATTATTCAAGTCAAATAATGAACACAAATATTTTAATATTACAAACAAAACATTATAAATGTAACATTAAATAATTATATTATTTTTTTTATTTTTTTTATGACCTCCCGCGGCCCCCCTGCAGTACCCTCGCGGCCCACCAGGGGGCCGCGGACCCCACTTTGGGAGACACTGCAGTAGTAAGTACAACAGTGTAATTTATGAAAATGTTTCTTTAATACTTCACTGACGCTCTGGTTTTCCATGGGTGACCTGGTGATAACTTACAACCTTCAAAACACGTTGCTTTAGGTCTTGATCAAAACATTTATTGACCCTTAATATCAATAAACTAAATCTAAATTTCAGATACAAGTACAGCCCATGTTTGTCAAATGTCTGAGGCTTTTCTCGCTCAAATGTGTTCGTAGAGTGTTATGAATACATTAACAATAGTTTATACAGCCCATTATTAAAGATTGTCTCACCTTTAGTTAGTATTTTATTTATCTCCTCACCCACGTTGTCTGCGTGCCTCTAGTTGCTATGACAACACTGCCCCCTGGTGGACGAATCACTTAAAAACACGTAAAGTTTCCAGCGCTGCTAACAAATATATAGACGTATAAAAATAACTTGTATGGACATTTTCTTGCATCATTATTCTCTGCATTCGACAAAATTTAAGCAATTTCACTTTCAAACATCAAAATTCAGCTGTGGATAATTTTGGTGTCGGCTGGGTGGAGGTAATTACACCCACGTTGGGAGATCTGACCACATAAGAGCAGAATCATGAGTTAAATGCCAAGCCTCCCGTGTTTTTTATAACTGTTCACACTCATCAAGATGTGAGAGTCTAGAGGAACTTAACACACTCCCTCCCATCCAGTTCTGTGCAGTGCGGTTTCTCACACATGTCAACAGCTGGGCGAGCCTGATGCCTGCCAGCATTTCTTATCTATGTGGTACAGATAAAGAGATTCAAAATGAGAACTAAGAATAGCACTCGCAAATTTCATATTTTCAAGACATATCTGCCGTTTTTCATACACGTGTTTCTTTGATTCCTTCTGCCCTAAGCGAAACGTAATTTCAGGGGACATTTCTACATCCTACAGCATTCACCATCAAATAGAAATGTGTGCAATTGTGGAAAAAAGCAAAATGTATCAAGTAATAACACATTTTATACATCCTTATTTCTAGTCGTCTTTGATTGTAAGTTCATTATCGTCTTTGATAATTGTGTAAAGTGGAAATACATATTTTTGAATCAAGAAAATAATTGTTAAAAAACCAGTATAATTTAGCTTCATGAGGGCTCTGAGTGACTGATTAGTTTGCTTATCGGGTAAGACCATGACTGCTTCATTATACCACCGGTAGGAAAAAAAAAAGGTTCTCTTATCTTCAAAACTTGTGTAAGACTTTTATCATTGAAGCAGGAGGAACTTTGGGTCACATACATTAAAACAGAATTGAACCGACACTAAAATGTATGACATCAGCAACTAATTCCTTTATTTTACCAATTTCTATTCCTGCATTTTCATTTGTCTCCCATGCAAAAAAATTTCTCTCAAATGATGTAAACAAAATAAACTACGATTCATAAAAATGTAATGATTTATTCACGACAGACATGCCTACAAAGAAATCACTTGTAAACAAAATAAATAGCATCCCAGTGGAATGTTAATTATTTAAACTGAAATGCGAAACAATCAATTAAGCCACTTCTGTATGACAGATATAAGGCTAGTACTGCAAATGCCATATGAAAAGACAAGTCTAGTACATGCACGCTCCTATCGTTTAAAAATGAAAACGTCACATTTATAAAATCACATGAAAAGGAACACAAATTCAATGTGCCTTACTTCTGCATAATCAAACGGTTCACACAAAGCTCCTCATAGCTCGTCCCTTGCAGTGCTGTCTAGAGAAGACTGGAGCACGTCTGAGTTTTGGGCTTCGGTGCTGATTTCCGCCTGCTCCCCTGTCTTTCCTGCACGTGCCCTGTCCCAATCCGTGCGCACTTTATCATTGTCCCAAACGGTGGAAGTCTCTGTGTCGCTAATATAGCCATCTTCACCTGTGTAATGCGTTGGATAGACCAGAAGAGGCTCTGCTGAAAAGGCCTTAAGATCCCTGGGTTCAAAGTGCTTCATGTAGTCAGACCTGTGGCAAGAGCAACAAATTAATGTCTATACACTTTGATAATGTTGCAAAAGGAAGCAGTGGTTCTTACACAGGATGTTTGTTGTACATAATGGGTAGAAACTCATCAACAGGCAAAACTTTGGACAGTGGTTCTGCTCTTAAAAGCTTCAAAGCTCCTTGTAAGGACATCATATAACCCAGCGTCCAATAGGAATAGTCGGCCTCCACTAAGTTGTGTACATTAGGAACTGCTTTCTCTCTGTGATCAATTTGCATCCTCTTCCTGCCAATGTAACTAAACACAGAAACACAAACATACAGAATAAGACGAGACAAAAACATGTACAATTATAGTAAAAAATTATAGTTGTTGTCAGAGCTTACATGAGGTCCCAGTCCAAGCCATCCTTCTCCACTTCACTCATTAGGTTCATCAGACGTCTTTTGAAAAACACTTCGAAACGTAAGTCATCCTCAATCACCAGAGAAGACTCCAGGCCCCGCTCAACAATCTGAAAAAGGTCGCATGTGTTTAGCTGATCGTTAAACTGCATCAGATAAACACGTAAACAGACCTCCTTCCAGATGTTGTAGTGAGACAGGAAGCAGCCGAGCTCTCCTTTGGTCAGGGGGCGGCCATGATACGGGTCGCTGTATCCAGGCAACATGTGGATTCCCAGAGCGTTTACTTCACTGGTATTCATTGCTCTAGAAAATACAGGGGCGATATTTCCAATTAGCACTTGCATCTACCCAAATACACGCATATAGAGGCAGTTCTTTTCCCAATAATCATTTTGCAGTAAACCACCAAACCGCAACCACAAGAATTTAAAGCTGGGGTCAAACCACACAAATACTTAACTATCTACTAAAACCAACTTCCTTGCCATCAAAACACTTGGTTCCATCTCGAGTATTTAAATGCAGGTATTTTTGGCCTCAGTAATATTTTTAAATCATCTTTTCAGACAGAAAAGTGAAAAAGAGAGGACCACCGTCACTAAACTTTCAGCCCAAAGAGTCCAATAGTGACTCACAGAGCTCTTTCTTACATGTAAGCCAAAGATAACATGATGAAGATGAAGTATATTGTGGCCTGATTTGTTCAATTTCATTTGGGACAAACAATATGCATTATTTAGGAGAAGGAAAAAAAAGTTAGATACCCCAGCTTTAAGGTACACGGATGAACAACACTTACTTTCCATCAACGGCAGGAATGAATTTAAAGTCGATCTCTAGTTGATGCAAAGTCCTTAACATGCGATCCCGCCGATCTGTACGCCTCTTTAAATTTATGACAAAAACCTGAATAAGAGGAAAGTGAAATAAATGTTAATTAAGATTAGATTTTATCATTTTTGCAAATTACATGAAATTATTTTCACATATTCACTACTCTACTCACCTCATCAAAGCCCATTCTGTCTGGGCGTTTAACAGGAGGGGGTAAGTACTTGGACAGCATCACAGGAGGGTTACGCACTATCCAAAGATTAAAGATGGAGAAAGACATGTATTAGATGCATAGAACAACAAAGAAACACAAATTAAGAATAAGAGATTAAGATTAAGAGTTATTTTATTAATCTCACAGTGGAGCAATGTCGGTGTTTACAGTTTATAACCACGTTGTAAAGTCTTCAATTGAAATGTTCATTTTCTCCACATTTTATAACTACGCAGGAATGGACAAGAGCACTATTTCGTTAAAGATTGATTCATAAATTGGGAAATGATTGAGTGGGCATCTACAACAGTGCTGCTGGGGTATTCGGGAATTGCAGTAGACAGTAGAATGGGCCAAAGAGAATTCTAGATTTCAAGGAATCTCATTTGTGAATCTAATCAATTATCTATGAGAAAGAATGTGTCATGGTGTGGATTTTATTTTTGTATTTTTATTTTATTTTGAAATTGGTTTTCTGTGGTTTGGTTTTAGTTGCTTCCTGTCTTGTTCCCCAGTCTTCATTGTCTGCCCCGCCCTGATGTGTTTCACCTGTTTCTGTGTCTATATGTACCCGGTGCTTCTCTCCCCTTGTTGCTAGTCCATTGTATTGTCAACGTCTGTTTGAAGTTCTGTTTTTTACCTTGGACTTTATTTTATTAATTAAATCATTATTTTTTGTATTCCTGCATTTGAGTCCTCCATCACCTCTCCACATGACAGAAGGTTCACAAACCAAATGGTCCTAATATAATGTGTATAAATAAGCAGCGTATAATTGCATTTCAGCTGAGATCCTTACCATTCACTTCCAGAAGAGTATGAAGGAAACTATCAGCTTCATCTTCCAGAGTATTGTGGGACCGCAGAGGCACAGGAAAGTAACCGTACGTTTCTTTGTTACATACAAACATTTGAATATCTAAATGAAGAAAACACACATTTTGAATAGATTCCCTAACGCAACAGTATAATAGACTGGAATTATACTGGGAACGCACCTGCCATTCGAGCTGAATAGGCAAATACAATGATGTCATCAAAAGCCCAGCTGTATTCTGGGTGTGGTGGATGGAAGGCCAATTGTCTAGAAGCCTCTTTCCTCAAGTCGATTAAAAACGTAGAGTGAACCATTGGCACAGCAAAACAGCCCTTTCGTATCTGCTTTCTCATGGGCAGGTAAGCCGGGGTGCGTTTGTAATAACCCTGGGAACACAGTTGAGCTAAATGTAATGTCCCAGCAAGCAGAAAGACTGGGGAAAGTAACAGCAGTGATTACCTGTGAGGTCATGCCACACCAGAAGTTTGAGTACGCTGCTCGAGACTCAAGCATCGGGGCGACTATGGTCTTATTCTCCTTCATAAGCTTCCACAATATATCCGGATTAATGAGGAGGTTGTCACAGTCCACCAGCTGCAAATATCAATGACATGTGGAAATGTTTGTATGTTTGTTGTTTATGATGATTTACTATTTTATTTCTAAACAGTAACATTTTACACACAGTCACTAAGAGACAAACCGTTACAGAATAATATATTTTGAATGTTTAAAATATCTACAGTTAAATCATTTTCCTTTTCTCTTACTTTAATTCTAGTTTTGGCTTGTCTCTTGGACTAACAAAAAATGAAGGAGTTTAGCCTAGCATATTAAAATTGTAAACTCAATTCTGATACTAATAGAGACACATTTTGCAATAATTAATTACAATTTGGACAATTAGCCGCATTTGTATGTATGGTACTCTTAAAATGGTGCCATATGGTTTTATTCTGAGCTCAAATAATTCAAAAACTGCTCAAAGAATCTCACATTTTGTCCTGTTTGTGTTCAGCATGGATACTTTTTCTAATGAGTATAAACATTTGAGGGTGAGCAGTTTTAAAACTCGATTTTTTTTCCAAGCATTTCAATAATTGCAGCCTTTGCGATACACTATAATTGCAACCTGTCAAATTGATTGCGGTTCCTCTTAAAGCCCAATTTATTATGATTATACAGTTCAAAACATGATGAAGTTGTTAATGTCATCGTTTCTGTCAAAAAACAGCATCTCCTCACCATAAAGTAGTCCGCCCACATCTCCCGAGCCGACTCCAGAGCCACCTGTCGAAGCTTCATCACATGTTCGTACCGCTGGTTTGTCCACTGCTTCGGCCCATCGTCTTCATCGTCATAAAATCTGCAAATACAGCGATATTTTGTCATTTTATCGTCAAAGAAATTACACAACCGAAACGATAGTAGAAACAAGCACTGACTGGGGTTCTTCTTTTGGCCTCCATTCAACATAATGATATAGGTTTTGAACTTTGGTGAGCCATTCCCGTAGAATATCTGTGGTGTTGTCTTCGTTGTGGTCCGTGGCAACCCTGAAAAGAATAAGAAAAAATAAGATAAGATAAGAGAACCTTTATTCGTCCCACAGTGGGGGATTTTCAATGTTGCAGCGCACATACTGGACAGAAGCAAGAGCACACAGGGAGCACACAAAATAAGTAGCTGCTATGTTTCTTAGCTAGCTGTAAATATCTCTAATCCATCTATCTATAGTGCAAAGTTCTATATATAGGGCAGGATAAAAATAAAGTGTCATTCAGTGGACATTCTGAAATTGCAGTCTTGCACATCGCACAGGATTACAGTATTTACTATTCACAGATGAATGACATGTGCAGGCTCAGCAATCAACAATATTGTAGGAAAAACTTGCAAAGGGAATGAGGAGTGAGTTCAGGCAAAGTTAAAACATGATACAGCCACCGAAACAACAAAAGCTCTGTTTGTGGGTGTACACTTCACAAGCCATTCTTTGGCTTTGGGAACTGGCACAGGCAATAATGATACTCTGCTGCATAAAAAGGAGGAACGTGTAAATCAGTGCAAAGGCTGCTACATTAAAGATGAGGTACCCAATTATATTTTTCATCAATAATCCATGTTGTCTTTACCAACATTAAGCTTTTGTGGGGAAAAAAAAAAATCGGACCACAGCGTAATGTCTTCATCTTATTAGATATTTTTTGCATACTAGCAAGTAAGAGCCCATTGAGTCACTATCGGGCTGAAATCTGATTGGCTGAGTGAGGTTGGTCTTCTCTTTTTCACCTTTTTGTCTAAGAATTCAGATCAAAAGATGTGACAGAAGCCAAAAATACAGGCATGGGACACATTGAGAGCGAGGAACTAGTTATAAAGGATGTTATTACATGGTTAAAAAGAACAGTTTGAAAGTAAGGCGCCCTAGTTTTAAATCGTTCAACTACCAGGCTGTGCTCGTTTCTCATAGTAAAGATGTGACTCACAGAGATTTGCGCGATCTTAAAATTAATGCTACAAAGCAAATAGTGAAAAATGTCTATGCTTTCTCCAGGTGGAATTCAGCCAGGTCAAAGTGTAGTCCAACATTTCACGTAGCTATGCGAGGAAACGGTGGTCTCAGCATTTGACCACAAAACCACACACAATCGCCACAGTGTTGATCTCACATAAATATTACAGAACACTTTACTTTGGCTGGATCTGTGTGGATTTGCTGAGTATATGCTCAACTTAATCAGCATATGCCTCTTCCATTAGAGCTGCAGAGATGCGTAATTGCAACTGTAAAAAGATTTAAGTGACAGTCTGTCCCTTTCTGGATCCAGCATTTGGCGACGTTACAAGAAAGGCTGCAGCAAAATTCAGTGTTGTGCTGCGTTTAAAGCTGCGGTAAATAAAGTGCATCAAGTTTATCATATATTATCGAACTTAAAACCAGATGCGAAACCTAATATATTAGATCAAACTAGTTTCTCACACTCAAAACAGTTTGATTCTACTTTTTGGTCTCTGTCACATCTTTACATTTGTTTATTCAGGCATAAACATGGAAAGGAGAGGACCACCCATCCTCAGTCCAACAGCTCTCAGCCCAAAGAGTCAAATAGTCACTTCCAGGGCTCTTTTCATACAAAAGATGGTGTTTTCTAATGAGATGAAGACAATATGTTGTTGCCTGATTGGACTCTTTCTCTTAGGACATTCACAGACATTCAGTATATGGTAATACTTTATTTTTTATTTTTTATTTATGACGCAAGTTAAGTACCTCAGCTTTAATTATTCCTAGTAAAAAAAAAAATCTACATCAAGTTGAGAACAAAAACTAAAAAAAATCTTTGAAATAGGACTCACATGACTTTTACCCACTCAATTGAATGCATTCATATTTATAGACCAGTTGTGGTAATATAAAGAAAGTGCATCATAAATCCTGGTATAAATGTATTAGTGCAACACATTAGTCGTAAACGTAGGTGCAAAAAAAAAAATCCTCAAAAGTCAACACCCAACTTAAGTCTCATCACTACACATGCTACTTGCAGGAATGGGATGGGATGAAGGAGATTTTGTGACTTGTTCAGACATGATCCGAAATTTGTTAATGTTTCTAATGTAAGTCCATCCACACACACACGCACACGCACAGACGAGACAGACCCTCCCCTCCACGTATACAGGCGAAGACACTACTCACTTCTGTCTGTCCCCTTCCCCTCACTTTTGGAAGAAGTCAAATATATGCAGATTGTGTTACTACTACTACTTCTCTATTCCGGATACGCGCAGTGCTTATTCTAGTGCATGCATAGACCTAGGATTGTATAAGAACTCACCACAATGCCATTCTGTCCTTGGGATAGTTCAGGCGCTCAATTGTACCGAGGAAATATGGAAGAGAGTGCTCGGAATTCCTGCAGATGAGGGCGACTAGGACCCGGGGAGCCAGCAGCCGAGACTCGGGGCTCCAGCGCTCCTCGGAGAAGTATCCAGTGGAGGGAGCGCAGCATGACAGGGCCAAAAGCAGGCGGGCGAGAGCGTGCATAGCCAAAATAAATACCAAAACCAGTGCTCCGTGACTGAACGGGACACGCTAAACTTACCACGCTTCACACAGCGCGGTCATCGGTCATAAAGCCTCCGCCGCACCGCCTGAAGAAGTGACAACAGCGCGCACTGGAGCCGACGGGGCGGTCTCTGGTTAAAGGGGCCGACCGTGCGTAATGATAATTATTTATTTTATCATTCGGATGAGCAGATAATGTAGGTGTAGAAATAGGTTATTTTAGGTGCAGGGAAGTAATAACAGAGAAAACGTTTCATTGTATTTATGAGGATTTTGTTAAATTGTATGGGGCAGTGTGTAGGGAAATGGGGGTGACATTAAAGCTGGGTTACTTAACTTTTTGTTCCATAAAAAAAATAATAAAAACATTGTCTCAACAGAAAGAGTCTTGGTAAAGTAAAATGTTGATGTAAATATTACAAATAGTGATAGAACCAATCTATTTTGAGAGTGAGAAACTAGTTAGATTTAACTTACTTTGCTAGTTTAATGTGGTTTGAAATGTAGGTACCCCAGCTTTAATAAAAAAAGAATTAGTGGTCACATAGCCGTTTAAATGTGACTTCAAATGTATTTCAAAGAATGCAAATATTTTATCACCTGGTCCGTAATATAATGATTAGTTAGGAAAAAGATTTATTTACAAAGGCCTGGTGATAGCATAACCGTCACCAGTACGTGCTTGGGGAGAATAGGTAGACCAATGGGGAATGGGCTTGCCTCTCAAAACAAAATTCGAAGTATGGGTGGGTCGGCGTAAAAAAAAAAAAAAAAAGTAAGACATCAACTTTCAAAAGGAGATGAACTGTTACATTACCTATGATAATACTGAAATTTGTACAGTTGTATATGACATAAGGGTGAGTTAAAGTGCATTTTATTATACAAGTATTATAAGATACAGTCACATATGTATGGTTCGCTGTTTGAAGAACATTTTGTACAAATTCCACTGCTCCTCTTCGTCTGGTGGAATGGTTGTGGACTGTCCATGATGAAGAGAAGTTTGTCCTGGGGTCTGTCTCACAGCCACTTTCACATATTAGATTCGACAAATGATGAGAAAGAAAGCCATGTTGATTATAGGGATATCCAAGGATGACAGTCTGGATTGCCAAAACAAGGAAGCCACAAAACATGAGATATTATTGACATTCATACTCAACCTAAAACTAAATTTGTTTTGAAGACACTTACAATTCATTTAGCCTACAGATGTTTTCTGAGTTTTTGGGCTTGCCTCTCGCGGGCCTCAAATTTAGATTTAGTCTCCATGAGCTCGGCCAGTTGATGCCGGATGTGAGCCATGTCGAGTTGGGCATTCTCACTGGTTTCTCTGAGCGTCGCTGATTCGTTCTGCAGCTCTATGGCCTTTTGTGACAGCTGATCACTGCGATCTCTGCACTGCCTTTGCATTTGCAGAGCGTCATTCAGCAAAGAATCCACACTCAGAAAAACTGAGTCACACTGGTCACTGCTCATGGCCTGCACACAGAGAAACTTAAGTCAAGTTCATATGCAATGGGAGGATTGGAAACATTCAATTCTCAATGGAGATATTGAGGTGTTGTCTGAGCTGGGAAATGGCTTGGCAAAATAAAAACAACCAATGAAGCTAGCAAGAGATTCCATCTGCTATATATTTAACCGGTAAATATAGCAATAAATGAGCAACACATTAAATCACTATATTCTGTGTAATATTAGGGAGTATTGTCCTACCATAGATTCCAGAGACAAGTAGATGACCAGCTTTGTTTGTTGAAGTTCTGATCCCTTTAGCTCCAGGTTTTCCTGCTTGTCCCTTGATGTCAACTGCCTTGTCATTGGTGTGGCTGCAAGTGTGTCTCTCAATAATCCTAACCCTGATCTTCTAATCCACAGTAAAAGGACAGTTAATCTATTTATATTTAGGGTGATGTAAGAGGGTGTGTTTGTGTGTGTGTATGTATACATACATATGTGCTGGAGGGGCCACCAAGCAGACTTTTGCTTAGTGCCCCAACAAGCCTTGATCCGGCTCTGGAAATCAATCCATGCTGAGGCTGCTACATTAAAGCTGAGGTAACTAATCTATGTTGTTTTTCCCAACAAATAATACCACAACATACAGACTCAAACTTTTTAGACAATATTTTGAATGTTTGTAAGAGAGACCTCTTTTATTCACTATTTGATGTTTGAGCGGAGTGCCAATTGGCTGAGTGAGGCTGGTCCATCTAAATATGTGGCAGAGGCCAAAAATACCAGTTTTTCTCTTTTTTGTATAGAATCAAAACTGTTTTGAGAGATGGTTAAAGAATAGTTCATGAGAGATGAGTGCTGCAGTGGTTCTGACTATGTCAGCAGTGTCAAAAACACAAGAAACTTAAAAGAGATGCAGAAAAATCCAAGGCACTCTTTGAAATAATAAAGACATTGAAATAAAAATCCTATAATGTACAGGGATGCTACGTGTGGCCGAAACGCTTAGTATCAACATCAGCATTTTTATTTCAATGTCAAGAGTTCCTCGAATTTTTCCTTACTCATTTATGGTTAAAACAATTATTTTGAAAGTTACGTACCCCAGCTTAAATCATTAAACCACCAGGCTGCACCCGTTTCTAATAGTAAAGATGAGACCCAAAAGTAAATACATTGAATACTTTTAATATTAACAACTTAAAAAAGTCAGAATTTCTTACGTTCATGTTTGTCTTATTTTACACAATAGGAATGTCCACAGGTTTCTATAGTCACTGATGTTCTGTAACTAGATCTATAGTTTGGCGCCTGAACCCGGTCTTTCCACATGTAATGTTAAGGAGGCTGCAGCAGGGTCATCGACAAGCCAGAACAGCTCCCCGTTCTGTGGGGCGACACGAGCTGCCGGCAGCGCTGGACCTTCTCCGCCCTCCAGCACTTCCTGAAAGAACACGGCAACTGTAACAAACTTTAATGCTTAAATGAAAAGTTCTTTTCCCTTGTACGGCTGAGAGAAAGTGTAATGACAGGCATAAAAAAACCGCTTGAAATTCACACTTACCTTTAAAATGGGTGCTTTGCTTCCTCCTGTGGACACAAAAGCCACACAGCGAGCCGCGTTCACGGTGGGAAAGGTCATAGTTACTCGCTGTGGTGGTGGTTTGGGAGAGTCGCTGATGGGGGCCACAATCTTTTCTGTTTCCTAAAATAAGATGAAACCAGACATCATCATCTATCACTTTTAATGAGTACAGTTACGAAATGTGAGAGAACCACATAAACTGCACTGAAACTGTATACCATGAGAGTCGTCAAAGATGTGTAACAAGCAATTGCATTTAACAACCACAAGATTCAACATGCGCTGGCCAGGGTCTGTACAAATCTACATGTATCAGAAGGAGTGTCCCACTGTGTACAGAACATATACATGTGTAATATAAGGGACGAGGGACCACATCAAAGATAAATCCTAACTCCCACTTGGCCCTGATTAGTAGGTCACAGTCAAATCTATGGCTGGATAACATGTTTCATATTCTTACTCTGAAATGACCATGTTCCAGTGTTTTATTACTAGAAATGTACAGATATGTTTGCTAATTTGAGAGGCCCTGTCTTCCAGCATGTGTGATGCGTTTATAGACTCGAACCACAAGACCAAAACTAGCTAGGTTTATGGAAATAAAAATAAAATAAAAACGGTGGGAAGAGAAGGTTGCAAAGACAAAACTAAATGTGTGAATGGTGTGAACCAAAATTACAGCATGAAATAAATCTTTTAAGAATGTTGAGAAAAAATATCAGGCATCAAACAGATATGATATAGCCTGTTAATGAACCAATAAACTCAAGGGTTTAATTTCTGTCAATTACATCATAAACAGTATTTTCCCTTTACCTCTAGTAGAGGGTGGCCTGGGAAGAGCGAGCATGTGTGTCCATCAGGCCCCATTCCAAGCAGTAATAAGTCAAACACTGGAATGGTCTCTCCGGGGAATGCCTTTAGGATTCATTAAACAAACAATAATGACATTTTATTCCTACAAAATAAAAATGGTGTATTTGTACTTATTGTTTTCCTCTTACATGTACAAGTTTCCTGCAGTAATCCTCAGCACACTCGGCCACAGCTAGAGATGGGTCTATTGATAGGATGCCACTGTCAGGAACGTTGACCTTAGAAAATAAGTTTTTCTGAAACAACAAAGGCATTTTTTTTTTTTTACACATTTTAAATATGTCAATGTAAATCCAGTTCCAACCCACCTTATAGAGCCCATAGGTGCTCTCTGGATCATCAAAGGAAACAAGCCTCTCATCACAAAAGGCAAAAACCCACTTGCTGCAGTCCAGCTGTGGTAGAGCAAGAAGCTCTTTACTCAGAGTGGACACAAGGCTTCCACCTGACAGACCCAAGGTGAATCTGCCACGGGAGCTGATGGCCTTCTCTGCCCGAGATGTGACCAGGCTGGCCAGTGATGGCCCAAGCTCTGCAGCAGACGGGAATGCCACCACTCTTCTGCAGCCTGCCATTATGACTGTGACTGGATAAAGAGAAGAGATTATGAAGCAACAGAATTGTTTCCACAGAGAAGGTGACAACACAGGCAGTGTGCAACCAATATATTTCATCTTAAAGCTGAAGGAGAGTGAGATTGAATGAGATTGATTGCAGTATTTTGGTGGAGAGGGAGAATAGAACAGTTTGATTTACAGGTCAATCTACATTCCCACCCTCACCTATGGTCATGAGCTTTAGGTAATGACCGGAAGGAGCTTGTAGTAGAGCCGGTTAGGGCTTCTGATCATGGATCTATAAGCTTCTGATTCAGATGCCTCCAAGATGTCTGTTACAGAGAAGACCCAGGACACGCTGGGCAGGGAAAGCCCCAAGATTCCACCGGATGAACTGGAGGAAATGTGCATGGATCAGGAAGCCTCCAAGACAGGGCTGGACTGGCCATCGGGCGTACCGGGCAATGCCAGAAGGGCCGATGCCCATATTTGGGCCGGTCTGTCTGCCTCATACAAAAAAGATGTTTGTGAAAAGTGTAAATCCGTTGAGAACTGTTCGAGGGGGCGCGCGTGTCCGCGGGGCACCTGCTGTATGTACTGGAACGGGATTCTACCACCTCAGCGGCCACAGTGTTCCCGCATCCAGCGGCTCTGAGCTGGACGCAGGAACCGCTCACCGGGAACCGCTCACAACACAACACGGTGAGCGCGTAGCCGCAACGTGACCATTATACCCAAGACCATAAACGTGCACAGGACCATGCGTGTCTTTGCGTAATTTGTGCACCCAATAAATACACCGCTGCAGGAAACATTCCGCGTCTCCCCTCTCCTCTCGAAGTGCGACTAAATTAAAGCTCGGGTACCTAAATTTTGCATTGCATTAAAAGTTCATGTTTGAGCCCAAAAGTAAAATGTTGTGAACAAATTAAACAGATTTAGAGCCAGCAAATGGCTGACATTATGCATTTCAGACTTTTTTGACCAATTCTCATGTCTGTGTCCACCTCCCTCACTCTGAGACATGTTTATTACTCTCTTGTAATGTAGACTATTGCACTTTATTTTTTTGTTGAAACTGTAGACATCCTGATCCTCTAGAGTATGCTTCCACATACTGTATAAACCAGGGGTCGGCAACCTTGAGTGCTCCTCCAGTGGCTCCTGGAGCCTTTTCAAAAATGTCTGAAAATGGAGTGGGAGGGCTATATTTTATTTCTAGTTTGAATGTGGTTTCTGTAGGAAGAAAAACATTCCTAACGTATTTCAATGCTGTAAAAATGTGTATAAGTAATATTCAATTTCAACATTTCTGTCAACGTAGTGCGTCATATCCTGTGACGCAGCCCCGCGCCAGGCGGCCGCTGCTGTAAACAAACTGGCGTGTGCGCACGGATCCCAAAGATAAAAAGAGAAAGAGTCGATAATAAGACTGGACTAAGGACAAGACTGAACATTTGCTTTTATTCAATGAGGAAAGACTGCTTCATGTTTGCGATGTAATAGGAAGTTTTGTTGCAACACGAGGAACAATGAAGCACTAAATACCGTTCACAGGGATTACGTGAAGGATTCTTTCATACAAAATCCGGAGCACTTTTTTCAGACTTCAAAAACCTCCGCAAAGACTGTGAAAGAAAAGGCCATTAAGGACATTCAGCTCCAGCAAACTTCAGCCTGTGACGTAATCGATATGAGCGGACAGTGCAGGTGTGTGACCTTTGAGCCAAAAAGCAGATTTATTTACTGTATTTCTACAGTTGCATGAATTCAAAAAAATGGAAGTCAAAGTTAAAGCAGAGTCATCACGTGGTGCGTCATTCTCTCCATGACACGCTGCAGTGAAAACACACATTTGACAATCATGAATGCTTATTATGTATTTGTAGCCTTTACTTGGTCATTTAGATATTAGGCTAATGTGTAACCTTCATATAAGCTTTATACAAGGCTGTTATTTTTTTGCGGCTCCGGACAGATGTTTTTAGTTTTTTTTGTCAAATATGGCTCTTTGAACCTTTTGAGTTGCCGATCCCTGGTAAACAAACTGTAAAAAACGTGAAAAAAACATGCCTGGGCCGGTAAGAAGGAAAAAATGCCCGGGCCGTTTTTTTGTCCCAGTCCAGCCCTGCTCCAAGACTGCTGCCCCGTGACACAGCAATGGATGATGAGAGTTGATCGGCCATCTCTTTTACTTTTCTGTATGAAAGTTATTTAGTCTTAATCTAAATATGTGACAGAGGCCAACAAAAATACATCCATGGGACATACATTCAATCGAAAGCACAAAATATTTGTTGAGCAATATCTCCCTCTATGGACAATCAGAAATATATCAAATCTGAAAATCAGGTGCGCAGAATAAGTATTGGTATGATTTCCATATCTCTACATTCAACTTTTACCTCTGTTTGTCTCATTTTAGAGGATCATAAGTCATGAATAACAAACACATCGTACAGATACCGTTCAAAATAAGTACTGAATACACATAACAACATAAAATTACCTCTTGGTTTCGGGGGTTTCACACTGATTTCAATGGAGATGACAGTAATGTGGCCAGCTAACTACTGATCCATGCAGCTAACATAATCCCGCTGCCACTTCCTGATACGAGAACTGTCCAACCAATCACAAACGTGCTTTTTTGTTCTCATGAATTACAACTTAATTTGCGTATTATTCAACATATCAGTCATAAAAAAAATAATTTACGAGTTATGATGTTGTTTATAAACGTCAAACTGTATTACTATCACGCACACTGCATTACAGCCTCCCGACCGACATGTGGAAGCCGCGGGTTAAAAACATTTGGAGGCTCATATTGCAGAAATTCTGAACATTGCTGCTAAATCTCAGCTTTTATTAGCGCTCCTGTCTTTAGTAGAGGCATCGGCTGTTTTTTGAAGCCCTTTAGCACGTAATAATGTCGACGGTTTTCTCTTTTCAGAATCAGCTTTCCTCAATCATGGACGCGTTATCCAAAACTGTAGTGTTGGAAATAAGCAAACTGGTGGAGATCGAGTCGAAGATGCTTAAAATAGAAATAAACCGCGGACGAAATGAAATCTCTTCACTCACAGAGAAACTGCAGCTGATGGAGAAGCTGCTTTACATGCAAGGGAATAGACAGGACTTTACAGCAGTTGCAATGGTGAGGGACAGGGGACTTGTACTGCAGCCTGACAGGACAACTCAACCAGCCATAAACAGGTATTACTGTATTATTATGCATGAATAGGCTCTACTCACACAATTCAGACCAACACAGTGGCCGGGTTAGTTTATAGTTTATAGGTTTCTTGCAATTATGCATTTGTTTGTTTGTATGCATAGTTCACAACATCCTGGGGAGAGTCCAAGAGATGCCATCACCTCTTCCACCACTGAAGACACCAACCAACAACAAAGGGTTGAGCCTGCCCAGTCTGTAAGTGTTATTATTGTTTATAATTGTTCTATAATGATTTCATTATTATTATTATTATTATTCTCACCACTTGTTGGTATGGTTTTTGTTGTCTCTTGGCAGTGGATGCAATATGAACTGTCCCCGTCCTCCCCCCTTACAATTTTATTTTTATTTTTTATATTTGTCTGTTTATTTGAAACTTGTTTTAATCCCTTCATCTCATACCTGATGTTGTCCTCACATCTGTAAATAAGCACTATTTCTTCTATTGTCTTGTGTATCTGTATGTATGTATATATGTTTGCAAATGAATATGAATACGTATTTCAAAACTGTTCTCTAATGCATGTACTGTAAATGATTATATTCCTGACAGATTGAAAATGCAGTGCTGGAGCCTGAAATTGTTATCAAGGAGGAGCCGTTAGAGGAGCAGTGTGGAGTCTTTGATAATAGAAGCAAATGTGAAAGCGGTAAGTTGCACAATCCTTGAATTGTTGCCCTGCCAATTTTGAACATTGACATTATTATTATTATTATTATTATTATTATCAACAACACTATCTCATTTGTTTAGTGAATCCTGTGGTTGTGATTGCACCAGTGAAGTCTGAGGTCGATCTGTGCCCCCCACCTGTCAGACAAGTTGCAGATAGTAATCCATCCCTCTTCACTGACAACTTTAACAACACAAATACCCAGTCGCCTCAAGTTGGAAGTGAAAGTCTGTGGAATGTACAGCTACCCTCTGCTTGCACCAACCTGGAAAATGAAAACCCTTTGAGTCAAAATACAGCCTCTTTTGTCAATAACTTGGGTAGGAATGTAAAGATCCACACCTTAAGAAACTCCTCCACCAAAAAGTTTGGCTGTTTGCAATGCGGAAAGAGCTTTAGATGTTTCAGTCAGCTCGAAATACACCAAAGGAGTCATACGGGGGAGAAACCATTTAGGTGTACGCTTTGTGGTAAAAAGTATGCTCAAAAAGGCCACTTGTACACCCACCAGCGCACACACACAGGGGAGAAGCCATATAGGTGCCCCATCTGTGCAAAAGGGTTCATACAGAAGTGCACCTTGGACATGCACCAGCGCACACACACGGGCGAAAAGCCTTTTATTTGTATCAAATGTGGAAAAGGATTTACCAAAAACTGTAATCTGAAAAAACACCTTGCCGTTCATTTAGATGCTTCATTACACATTTATAGCAGTGATTCAGCTCCGACATTCACTGGTACTTTTATCAATAGAATGACTTAAAGCTACCATTCTTACGATTTGTTAGTTATTTGCATTTGTTTTTATCAGTAGATTGTAGATATGAAGCTCACCTGTAGTCTTTTTCTTGATACCTAACCCTAACCTACAGTATGTGCATTCATACTGTATATCTAGTGTGTATGCGTAGACTGTGTGTCAACATACTACTTTATTTTACTTTATTTTTGTTTGTATAATAATGTAAATAAAATGTGCCCGTTTATTTTTCTCCAGCGTTTTTTTTTTTTTTTTGTATACAAGTAACGAAATGGCACCACTGAAACCTGGCCGGCAGGTGGCAGTGCAATGAAGTTTTTGGCCCGGGCCGTTCTGCAAAATAAAAGTGATACTGAAAGAAAGAAAGCCAAACAATGAATATAATCAACTTGCATTATTAAACAACACTATAATTATGGGTAATTCAATATTTTAATTAAATAAATCAAGAAAAGAATGCATTCCAGTATCTATAAAGTTATTTGTGCATTTATTTTGAAAAGCCCAAACAGGAAGTGTAGTTTATAAACAAACCTGCATTATGTGTGTAAACGTTGTACTCTATTTTCGTCTCGTTTTTATCGTAAACTACAGTAATGACAAGTGAAGAGAAGCAGAGGACCTTTTGTTATTGTTCGTGTTTTACTACTGATAATATTTTTCTGGACAAATACAAGCTCCATGTTCGCTTCGTGTCAGAGCAGCAGTTCAGGCTGGACTATACTCCTGTAAGTAACCAGCTTTTTATGATTAAGAAACCTAATATTGAGATTATGGTATTGATTCATTTGTATGTTATGGCCTCTGTTGATTACAGATTAAATGTGTTTTCTGCTATTACTTAAAGGCACACCGCGGACTTTGTGACCTAAAGAGTTGACACATATGAGTTATTTTATATGAATACTTGGGCCAATATACAGCGCTTGACACTTGCAATGCTCCGAGCGGGGCTGCCCTCTTGAAATACCGCCCATGTAAGTTTCGAGCAGACGGACCGTCTGCCACCAGGTCACGTGACTTGGAAGAAAGACTTGCTTTACGGCTACAGGCGCTGATATACTCATGGAGCTAAGGCTTTTGCTACTCATTTTTCACCTGCTCGACTCCTGGTCATGGCTGAGGCAAGGAAAAATTTTAAACCTTCGGAGGAGGCTAAAAAGAGGAAACGCGAAAGGGATCGTGCTGTAAGCTGCATGTCTGTATGAGCGCTGCTGTTCACCTGGTTCCTGGATGTCATCGACTGCAAAGATGTCATTCCACGCAGCACGAGCTAGACGCAGAACTCCCTCATCCAGGATATAGAAGTCCATGTGTGGTAGATTACTAATGCAGCGGTCTGGAGGCTGACCACAGCAGAGTCTCTCAATATCTGTAGGCATGTCTCTACAGTTTGAACACACACACCAGTGCATGCTGTCTGAATACACACTCAAAAGACACCGGCTGACTGTTTGTTGACTTTTGCGACAGTGCTGAGTTGCTTGTGGCCACTAGGGGCGCTAAACGTGAAAGTTGCAGGTCTAGCGCCCCTAGTGGCCAAGAGTTACACGGTGTGCCTTTAACTATCTGCTTTTAGCATGACCAAAACACTTTTAACTTTATATTTGTGGAATAGGTCCTCAGAAGCTTGGGTTGTGTGACAGAACAGCAGTTTGAAGAAATCCTTGTCAAGGTACTTCATCTGAATAACTTGTAATTTGCTGTAGGGTTGAACGTGAATAATTGATTTATAACAACAAATGAGAATAATTGGATGATGAAATGCATTGAGTACAAACCATGCCCTCTGCAATCCTCAGAACTCATTTACTGTTTAAGTTGCTGGTACACTCAGTCTACATGTCCTTAATGGCCTTTTCTTTATCCAATTAAATTGTTTTTGTTTATCAAATTCTGCAGAAAATAATTGAGATGCTTTATAGACACTAGACTAGTTCTCAACTTGTGAGAACAACTAGTATAATAGGATACAGACTGTCCTATCGGTGACGTTGGTGATTGGGTAGGCAACATATATACCACAGATATGTCGACATATTTGCGTACATATATGTCCAACATACATGCGTACATGTCAACATTTATGTATACACTATATCTAGATAGTATCAGAGTATCTAGTGTATTAAAGAAAGATATATTTACCTGAAATAAAAAGTAAAACTCACCAAATTAGCAGATTAACCTAACTCAAAATGTACTTCTTTTAAGATTTCCTTGAATATGGAGTGTGTTGTCGTTGTCAACATGAGTTTTATTAGTATAGCACATTTACAACAACACCAGCTTCCCAAAGTGCTTCACATGCACAAAAGAAGAAATAAAATGTTTTAAAAAAGGGAAAAAGGGCTTTGTAGTATTATTTAATGTGTATAAAAGAATTATTTGGCTAAATCTACAATTTAGTCTTTTTAGGGTTGCAGTGTGGCATTGTAATTTGATGTTGGGTTCTGACATGGTTAGAATTGAGAACAACTGGTCTAGACAACTATACATTACGGTACATACTCTAACTGCCCCAAAACGGATATTTTCAAATCGACATAGACATAGACTTCTTTAATCAATCAATTCTTTAAGATCCAGCAAGAAGTGGACAGACGAAAGTGTTTGGATATTACATCTGCTGAACGAACTGCTGCTATAAGAGACATTTACCGACCTCTGCACCCTCATGTCTACCACCTACAGGTATCATCCATGCACTGTTTGTAGAATAGTACAAAGCGTTACATTCTTCCTCTACGTCTCACAGGAGTCTTTTCTTGCACCAAGATTCAAGCAGATAGTGGAGTATTGCAGGGGCATCAGTGCTTGTGAAGAGGGTCTGTTGGAACTTTTAGATGAAATGCCAGGTACAGAAAAATCAAGCCAAAATATACCATCAATATACTGTACACCAATTGATCAAAACAAATGCAATTGGACCGTTTTGGAAATAACTATTTTTTGTGTCTGTTTTTCAAATCAAAGGCCATAGGGTTTATCGATTTCCTGTATTCGAAAAACAGTTTTGTGAAGAGCTGCTTCAGGAGCTGGAGCACTTTGAGAAGTCTGCAGCCCCTAAAGGAAGACCCAACACGATGAATCACTATGGGGTATTTGTCTCTCATTTTATTAAAGAGAATTAATAATGTATTATCTTGTATCTGAATGTGATTGTGTCAACATAGATCCTTCTGAATGAACTTGGTTTTGACTCAGGATTCATCAGTCCTCTCCGTGAGCTTTACCTGCGTCCAATCACCACCCTCTTGTACCCAGACTGTGGAGGACACTGCCTGGACAGCCAAAAAGCCTTTGTAGTTAAATATGACATAAACGAGGATCTCGACTTGAGTTATCATTACGACAATGCTGAAATAACGCTCAATGTTTCTCTGGGTAAAGATTTCACAGAGGGAAACCTTTATTTTGGAAACATGAAACAGGTAACAACACAGTATTTATGGCTGTTATTATTTTCTACTACATTCTTACATGATAGCTGTCATCTGCAGGTTCCCCTCAGTGAGTCTGAATGTGCAGAGGTTGAACACAGAGTGACTGAGGGCCTTCTGCACAGGGGCCAACAAATGCACGGAGCTCTGCCCATTTCCTCTGGACAACGCTGGAACCTCATAATTTGGATGAGAGCTTCTGAAGTGCGCAACAAACTGTGTCCTATGTGCCAACGGAAGCCATCTTTGTTAGAAGGAGCGGGGTATGCTGATGGATTCACCCAGGACTCTCTTGAGAATCCTCTATGCTTGTTGACATGACATAAATAAATAGACCAATGGCTTATGTACATGATCTGGGCGCTCATTTATAACATTTCACATGATGTTTACTTAAAGGTGCATTCCTCAACTGTCTTGGTGGTGACTCACTTAGGTCTATTCTGAAGTTTCTAACCTGCTTCTTGCACTAGATAGTAAGTAAGTAAGTAAGTAATCTTTATTTATATACCGCCTTTCACAGACCAGAGTCACAAAGCGGTTTACAATTGATATTTTTGGGCACTTGTCCTCTCACTCCACACAGAGATGGGAGCGGGGTCGCCGAACAGGAGGCGCATGCCAATCCTATTATACATATTTTTAGTGGTAGGGGAAACCGGAGTACCCGGAGGAAACCTACGCTGACACGGGGAGAACATGCAAACTCCACTCAGAATGTTAAAAACTCAGATGTTATTTCTTTGTTTAAAACATTCTCTCCGTGATTTCAGTGTCTACAGTTAGAAGACTTGCTGTCCATGCATCCTTATTTCCAATCTTAACGGACATTTTAATGAGAAATTATAAATATCCAGGCAAAACAACAAGATTTAACCCAAGCTGAAAGTGGGCCTGCCAGTGACCACTACTGTACTACACAACTTGACATGAAACGAAAAACAGTTTTAGACCACACTGCATATCTGTGACAACACTGATTATCAATAACGTAAACAATGTACAGCCCGACATGTTCTAGAATATGTTGGATCATTTACCTCTCTTTACTAAAATTAGCACTGTTTTTCCCTCATCATTGATCTATTATAAGCTTTCCACGCCACAGTCACAAGAGGCTACACCACCCCCTTCTGGCCAAATCCGTCATAGCACCTCAAATTTCCCCACAATCCCTTTCGGCACTGGAGGCTGGTTATTTATTTAGATTAGTCGTCGCTGAGGCAATCTTCCATTAATTCGGTCTTTTTGTTGAGATGATGATGTGTAACAGCGGGACCCGGGGTTTTCGGACTCAGCTGGCGATGATCTGGGAGAAGCTGACCAAAGCAGCGCTGGTGGAAATAAGCAATATCGCCGACGAATGCTCCGCTGTCCTTCACACCGAGATCTCCCTCCATAAGACAGAGAATGAGGCTCTGAAGAAGCGGTGCTACTCGCTGGAGGTGCAGCTGAGAGCGGCCAGAGAGGCTCAGTCCTACCCCGGGCATGGCAGCAGTCTGGCACACCGCCACAGCGCAGGTCAGGATGGACGAATGTGGACAGGCCCTCATTCACTCGCCACAATGCGTGTTCCACTGTGTTTCATTTCACCCATTATGTGATCGTCTGTTTGGTTACGATTGAGCAAATCACATCTTTAACGTCTGTAATCATTCAGATCAGCCTCACCATTCTCCAGAGATTGAAGGAGTGTTTGGAAAGGACTGGTGCATGGAACTATGGAGAGATGACAAAGCCTTGCCACGAGAAAAGGGGAATGTTGACGCTGCTGCTATGACAAGTCTCCAGGCACAAGTAAGCGTCTTTTATTTTATAGAATAGTATTTAAATCTTATATAAAACCCTGAAATGTGTTATTTTATGTAGACTATTGATTTGATTGAGAGCGATCCAGAGCTAATTTTTGTCAAAGAAGAGAGCTATGATGATCACCCCATTGGACATGGACACCACATGCCACTGCCAGAAACACCCACTGGTAAGAAACGTGATCCGTTTTTATTATTGTCTTATTTAATCATTTAACATTCATTTCCTGGCCTTACAGGTGCTGGGATTTTTGAGAACAACATGCTTCACCGATCTGTTGAGCAGCAGCTCCAATCTGAGCTCAATAACTTTCAGTTAATGACTGAAAGTCACAGCACAAGCCAGGCGTGCACTCAGGCAGCACTGCCCACAGAGCACCTCATAGATGAAGCTACGATTAACACTATCGTTTCTTCTAATGATATTCCCACAGTGTCTTCTTACAATCACAATATAGACATGAACACAGGCAAAGATGAACCCTTTCAACCTAGAGTCATCAAACCCACCAAACGATTTGAGTGTTTGTTTTGTGGCAGGATATTTAATTATCTGAGCAGTTTAAAAGTACACATTAGAAGACACTCAGGTGAAAAACCATTTAACTGTACTGTTTGTGGGAAACGATTTGCTCAGAAAACATACCTGAAGCTGCACCAGCGGGTGCACTCTGGTGAGAGACCGTATAGCTGTCCAGACTGCGGCAAAAGTTTCTCTCAGAAAAGTTCTCTGAACATTCATTTGCGCACACACACCGGTGAGAGGCCGTACAGCTGTGTGGACTGTGGCAAAAGTTATACTTATAAGTATGGACTCAATCACCATCAGTGTATTCACTCACACCCTGAAGGTTATGATCTCTCAGTGAAACCCAGTCAATGAGAACTAGACACGGGGTAGACGGTGGATGCTGCTTTCAAACACTAGTGAATAACAAAACAAAACGTGTGGGAATGAAAACTTATGCCAAATGAACTGTTTACTACTCCAGGCCATAGTTTAGGCTTGTGTTGAAGGACAAGACGCCAAAATGACACTTTTTACTGTAATTACCTCATTATAACCATTCACAGTATGCCTTTAATAGGTGTGTACTATTTATCTGTAAATATTTTGGTAGATATCCCATTTGCACAGATTTTGCATAAACTACCTCTTCCATCTCAAACTAGAATCAATACCTCATTCTTAAGCCTAAAGTAGCAGCTGGTCAGATTATTTTAATAATCTTCTTGACCCTTTTTTAGTTCACAGCAACTAAGCATTATTAAAGCATGCACAAACAAGCCATGCATATATTTTTGTAGAAGTGTTTCTTTCCATTTCAACTAAGTGTCAATAATACTGTATTCAGGTTTCTATAATACTCATCAGGTTTCAGTCATTCATTCTGATGTGTAAACTGCAGGTTTGACACTCATCCTGCATGCTAACCTATAATTGAAATATGTATATTCTCCATAAGTTTGTTTTGACAAAAAAAATAAACATTTTGAAGTTAATATATAAAATGTTTTATTGGCTTGTTTCATTTGTACAAGATGACAAAATGACAGGACATCCTGCTACATAGTAATTTGCCGTTATCCTCGATTAAAACAGAAAATATACATTCATATACAGCTGATCGTTCTCATCAAGAGGTCCCTCATATATGCAAGTTATCATTGCTGCTTTCTTCTAGAGAGTTTGGATTTCTGTGAGACATTAAGTGGTGATTAAGGTTTACTTTTTGTGTAAATGTCTTTCCACACCACGCACAATGGAAAGGCCGCTCGCCAGTGTGAATGCGTACGTGACACTTTAGATTCCCTTTCTGGGTGAACCCTTTGCCGCAAATGTTGCACCTGTAGGGCTTCTCTCCAGTGTGGACCACATAGTGGATCTTTAAGGCAGAGGGGTTGGCGAATACTTTACCGCACAGCTCACATGACTTGGTGACTTTGTGTGAAGCAACAGGAGGAACGCAGACGTGGGTGTCCAGCTGTCCCGAAGGAAACATCTGCTTACAGATGTTGCAGAAGTTTGATTTGTGTGATTTCATGTGGTGTGTAAGCGTGCCCTTATGGAAGAATGATCGGTTACAAATCTCACAGTGAAAATTGCCTTGATTTGAGTCTATGAGCGTTCCAACCATGTCAAATTCCTCAAGTGTATCCAGGGAATAGTTGTCCAGATCTTCCACATCATCAGAACTTGTAGGAACGCTTAGACTTGGTCCTTGTTGACTCTCATCAACAAACTGTACATCGTCATCTTCCTCATCATCCTCAATGGGAATGGTGTAAGTACTAACATCGTCCGTGTCTTTGGATTCCTCCAAATGCAAGAGGTTGTCTTCCAAACCATTTGAACTATGGTTAGTCTTAGTGTCCTCATCTATGGTATACACACAGAAACACACATTTAAGCCTAATACTGTAAATGCCCTGATGGTTGAATTTTTTCAAACTTTATATTTAACCTTTTTCTGCTTGTGGATTTGTTTGGAGGCTGCTGGATGCTACGGAGATGTCTTCCTTTTTCACATCATCTGAAGTCTTTCAGAAAAAAAACAATTGAACTTTGTAAAAATACTTACATTGTGTTTTTTCAATGTTCTCACCCATTAAAACAGTTGTTGCATCAGATCTACAATCATGAGTGTGTTAGACAATTAACAGTTAAATAACCATGTTTTGAATATTAAATATTCTTTCTTATCATCTGAAACAAACGAATGCTTTCACCTTATCACATTGGTCGGTCGAGTCTGCCACATTATCGAGCACAGATGGGTCCTTGTCTTTCCAAAGATCTTCACACCAGTCCTTACCAAAAATCTTCTCAATAGTCGGTTGGTTAATATCTAAACAGAAAGACAAACTTAAGTTGGAGTAACCAATAACCACATTGTAATGCGCCAAACACATTGATCTACCATCTCGGTGCCCGCCTCCCTCGTCGCTGCAGTCCGTTTGCACCGCTACAGTCCTCTGACTTTTGCTCAAAGCGACTGTTTTCACTTTGCTCAACTCACATTGTAAACTGCTTACTTTTTCGGACAAAGCAGAATTAGCAAAGAGCAGCCGAGAATACTCCAGGCGCAGCTCGGCGGTGTCTTCATCGACGAGTTTGCAGACCTGACTAAGTACAGTTTTTGCCATGGTCTCCATTATGGAGGAGAGCTGAGAGTGAATTGGAAGACGAATCGCCATGATAAAAGCAGAGCGGTCTATGGTAAAGACTATTACATGTGGAAGACGACCTGTTTTTAAATATCACACTTGTAGCACTCACATTGGTGGTGCTCAAAGTGCTAAAGATGCTAAATCACCTGAACGCTACAAACAAACGGGGTTGCCAGATCTGTAGAGAGCAACAAGCAACCAAGGAAACTAAATTAATTAAAGCCGGGGTTCCTAACTTTTTTGTTTCATGAATAATACATGGTTGATTGGCTGAGTGAGCGTGGTTTTTCTCTTTTTACAGTTTTATGTCTTAAGATGTTGCAGGCCATAAAACTCATGCATGTGATTGACGGATTTGTGTTATTTGTTTGTTTTTTATTGGGCAACTCATCTTTAAAAAAAACAAAACACCAAAACATTACTAAAATGAGACACTAACACATTTCAAGCACTTAACACTGCACGGAATTGGCATATATGTTAGTCTATGGACAAAACTCATCGGTGTTGGCGCCATCTGGTGGAATCAAATTGAATTGCATATTTCTCAAAAATCTCATATTTTCATAAACATTACAGTTCATAAAATCTTTCTCTACACACTCAAACAAACTCCTCCTTGATGAATTCCACATTTAGTAAAATAAATTATTTTAAAAACTACTTATTTATTGCCACCGTTTACAAAGACTTGCTCCTCATTACATCCTCTTCCTGTATTTATTATTGCATTAATTCACCATATTAGATTCTGAATGCCCGCCTTGTGTTGATAATTTCTGTACTATTTTCTGATTTTTTTTTTTTACCAAATAAAAAACATAAGATACGAACCTGGCAACTTTGATCCTCATAAATAAATCAAACTTCACGTATTTCCGCCGGATGCATCCGGTCAGCTGCGCTAGATTACGGGAAGTTTGTCTTTTTTGGCTAATACAAGAATACAAGACACAAGTGCCGTGTTTCCATTGAACTGTAGCTCGTAAATGCAGCCGCTCTTTCTGCACATCACCACACCGGAGCTGTCAACATGAACACGGAGAAGGACTTTTCCCCTTTGACGCCAAACATTGTCAGAGCGCTCAATGACAAGCTGTACGAGAAAAGGAAAGTAGCTGCTTTGGAGATAGAGAAACTGGTGCGGGAGTTTGTTGCACAGAATAATTCCACGCAGATAAGACATGTCATACAGATTTTGGCTTCAGAATTTGCGCTTTCCCAGCATCCGCACAGCCGCAAAGGAGGGCTCATTGGACTGGCAGCCTGCTCCATCGCCCTGGGGAAAGACTCTGGTCTGTATCTGAAGGAGTTGATAGAGCCTGTACTCACGTGTTTCAATGACTCAGACAGCCGCCTGCGTTACTATGCATGTGAAGCGCTTTATAACATTGTCAAAGTGGCCCGGGGAGCTGTACTACCTCATTTCAACCTGCTCTTTGACGGTCTGAGTAAACTTGCAGCCGATCCTGATCCAAACGTGAAAAGTGGATCAGAACTCTTGGACCGCCTGCTCAAAGACATAGTGACTGAGAGTAATAAGTTTGATCTTGTGGCTTTTGTGCCCTTGCTCCGAGAAAGAATCTATTCCAACAATCAATATGCGAGACAATTCATCATCTCCTGGATTCATGTTTTGGAGAGTGTGCCGGACATTCACCTTCTGGATTACCTCCCTGAAATCCTGGATGGGCTCTTCCAGATTTTGGGAGACAACAGCAAAGAGATTCGCAGGACGTGTGAGGTGGTGCTGGGGGAATTTCTGAAGGAGATTAAAAAGAACCCCTCCACTGTGAAGTATGCAGAAATGGCCAATATCCTCGTCATTCACTGCCAGGTAGCGGACGAAAGTAAACTGACCAATGACCTCATTCAGCTGACTGCGATGACCTGGATGAGAGAGTTTATCACGCTGGCAGGCCGGGTAATGCTCCCGTACTCCTCTGGCATTTTGACAGCGGTACTGCCTTGTCTCTCCTACGATGACAGGAAGAAGAACACGAAAGAAGCTGCCAGCTCTTGTAACCACAGTCTGATGAAACTTGTGACACCTGAGGATGATGATGATGATGAAGAGGAGGAGGTGAAAAGTGAAGGCACTGGTTCGCCCACTCGAGAGGAGCCGAAAGTGCAGTCGGATGGGAATGACATGTTAAACGCCTCTCAGGAGTCGGTGGGTTTCAGCAACATTAGCTTCTTTACCCCGGCGAGCACAGAGCGGCCCCAGGTGACCCTCGACCTGGATGGTATCGTCCAGGTTCTCGACCGCCACCTCCACGACTCCTCCACTGGCATGATGACGCGAATAGCCGTTTTAAAATGGCTTTACCACCTCTACATTAAAACGCCTCGCAAAATGTTTCGCCACACCGACAGCCTGTTCCCCATGCTCCTCAAAACCCTCTCAGACGAATCCGACGAGGTCATTTTGAAAGATTTGGAAGTTTTGGCCGAGATTGCGTCTTCTCCCGCGGGGCAAACCGATCTCACCGGGTCGTGTGACGCCGCCAGCTTCAAACTGGAGTTGAAAGTTCCTGATAAGTCTGGGCCGCACGCAAAAGCAACGGATTCGTCCCCCTCCACTCCAAGCATGAACTCTTACTTCTACAAGTTCATGATCAACCTGCTCAAACGCTTCAGCTTGGAGAGAAAACTGCTGGAGAACAGAGGCGCCTTCATCATCAGGCAGCTCTGCTTGTTGCTTCACGCAGAGAACATCTTTCATTCCATGGCCGACATACTGCTCAAAGAAGAAGACCTCAAATTCGCTTCCACCATGGTCCAGACTCTGAACACCATCCTGCTCACGTCTGCGGAGCTCTTCCAGTTGAGGAATCAGCTCAAAGACTTGCGCACCACCGAGAGCTGCGCACTGTTCTGCTGCCTTTACCGATCCTGGTGCCACAACCCCGTCGCCACCGTGTCGCTCTGCTTCCTCACGCAAAACTACAAGCATGCCTACGATCTCATTCAGAAGTTCGGGGATCTGGAAGTGACCGTAGACTTTCTGATGGAGGTCGATAAACTCGTGCAGCTCATAGAAAGCCCCATTTATACATACCTGCGTCTTCAGCTGTTGGACGTGGAGAATAACCCGTATCTGATCAAAGCGCTGTACGGTCTGCTGATGCTGCTGCCTCAGAGCCAGGCCTTCCAGCTGCTGTCCCACCGCTTGAGGTGCGTCCCGAACCCGGAGCTGATGCGCACCGTGGACGAGTCTAAATACATGGATTCTAAAAAGCAGGTGGCCTCGAGACGTGCCTCCCAGATTCTGATCGACTACAGCGAGCTGCTGCAGCACTTTGACCGCGTCCAGAGCAAGCACCTGGAGGTCAGACACCAGCGCTCAGGGAGAGCTAATGAGCACTCGGACAGAAAGATGATTTAAATGTATAGATGCCAAAAATGGAGCAAAAGTGTACATTCCAATGTGGAAAATTTACTAAAATATGGAATAATAAATATAATTGTATTCACTGTTCATTTGGAATTGTCTCCTGTATAATCTTGATTTGGTCTGAATAAAATGTAAAGACAATAGATGTGTTTTTAGGTCATGATAAACTGTAGCTAATCTATTGTGCACATTTGTATTTCTTTTCAAAGTATAATGTCAGAAGAATGTGAGCATGCCACAGTTCTTATGTTCTTAGGCATTTCTCCTTGACGCCTGTGAGTCACAGTATTGTCATGGTGTGACCAGCTGACCAGATCACATGATCGTTCTGCCTTATTTCCATAGTCACTGTTTTACTCAAAGTAAATGTTACACTTAAACCTTGTGCAGCTACATTGTTTTCCATGTCACTTCTTACACATTCTTGAGTTAAATTATACATTTTCATAATTGCACATTCAGAGAATTTTGCACTGTGATTGTTTTAAATCTTAATAAAGTGAATTATCTGACTCCAATCAAATGTCTATACTTAATTTTTTTGTTTCACATTCAATAATTTGAGTTTGTATTACATATAAAGAAATAGTTGGCATCTCATTTAGTAAATGATTAATCTTTTAACTTTACATGACAATCAGAATATGTTCAGGTCATTCTATTATGATTACATGATTAAATATAAATGTGTTTACAAAGTATTAAAATATTTTTAATCAAACCCAAGTCCTCTGAAGATGTTAGGCTTTTTTTAATCAAATGTATAAAAAATATATATATTCAGTTTTCAGTATCTAGCCTAACTTGATGGATCAAATGAATGATGAGTCCACTTGAAATAGTTTTTAGATTAGGTCTTAAGCAGTAATTAAGTTGGAGAAATACAGCTGCATCAAGGTGAACACATTATCAAATGAGTATTCTGTATGATACGCGTCACAGTTCGAGAGAGCAGAAGAGTAGCTGTAGTTAAAGTGAGTGCTAAATTAAAGTTTTATAGATGTATGTGTAGTGTATGCTCATTTGGAGGCCCCCGTTCTTCTTTGAATGTGGTAGGTCATATGAGCTCATGCTGGCTCCCTGCACTTGAACATAGTGTACACATGCATGTCTGGAGCTGGGAGAGCCGCACAGACTTTCACCGATGGAGACCGACATCCCAGAGGAGGCTGCGGACTCTTTTTGTGCCGTTTGTGAGGAATTCTTTTTGGCTCCACTGGTCCTGAGCTGCATCTGTTGTGACCGGAGCTTTTGCAACTGTTGTTTAGACCTGTTTTGGATTGAACATGGCACAAAAGAATGCCCCCTCTGTTTTAAAGATAACTATGGACTACCTCATAAAACCTGCGTGCTTCATGCAGAGAGACTGTCGCTGCTGTGTGTAACTGAGCTGGAGCCTTTGTGCCATGAATGCCGCTCCACCAGCCTCCACATGGGCCACACCGTCTGCCTTATAAAAGAGGCCTTCAAAGAGCGGAAGGTAAGCACAAATACACCTAGTCATGTTTCAAATATCATTCATATTTGGGTTCTTAAATTAGACCTAAAATCTCAGCACAGTTGCAACAAAAACACATTTAGACGTAAATACAAATATCTCACATTTCTCAGAGCTCACAGGCTCAGCAGAGTATGCACAGAAGCCAGCTCATTACATCTGTGTTTGGTCTGTCTGGATGATGTATGGGCATCCATATGGACAGGTGCAACCAGCGGCGTCTACATGCTTTTAATAGAAACCTTTTTCTACTTTAATAATAATTTCATTACATCTGACAACAAATTTACAGCCATTTATTTGTTTGTCAGAAGGATAAAGTTGGCTGTGGACTTCTAGAGGAAAGAGCATAAATAAATATGACTCTTTGGCTCATACTATTTGTGCCGATCTGATGAGGAATACCTTATATGCTGCTGCGAGAGGAGGCTTTAGTTTAGTTGTTGAGATGCAAACCAAGTTAATTTTAGATAAACTTGAAATTAAGCTCCTGCTGGGTCGAACAAACTGCAAATCCAGTCTAATGTGTGATGCAAGGCAGACTTTAGGCTGAAGCAGCAGAGGCCTGATACCAAAAAGAAAAAAAAGAAACAGGATCATGTTCCCCTGTATTCTGTCTCATCCTATTTTTGGTGATGCACTAAGCAGCACTCAAGATGAAAAGACTAAGTAAGGTCAACTAAGTGGGATTAATATAGGCATTTTAAATGTGATGATAATTAATCTATATTAATGACAACTTGGACAAGTGAATTTGGAAATAATTAACTATGTATGTCCAGTGTTGTCACTAATAATGTATTATAAATTAAATATCTACACACTGTACATATAAAAAGACAAAGCAAAAGACAATGCAACTACTCTGCTATTTTTGCACTGACGCCGAGTATTTACTGGGATATTGTTCCTGTGTAAATGCTTTAATTACAAAGTGACAGACCATTTCAACACTCCTCTCAAATATCATAGAGGCGGCCATGGAGTCGGGCCAGATAAGGAGGACAAATGTATCACCTGCCTTTCACAAGTCCAATTGTCACTTTTCAGATTTGACTTGGCCCGATATACATCTCAAAGCCTGTTTTATTGGCATGTAAGAGTGTTTATTTGTGAATGTGCAATGTGAATACTCAATCCAGCCATGCATAGCAGGGGATATGCCTTGGGGAGTGGCGGCATTAACACTTAAATCTGGGGTTAAGATGAGGTAGCTTGTCAGACGCATGGGAGGTGCCTGTGCTGGTTGACACCGTGAAGCCCCCTTGGAGATTACTAAAGAATGGCCACCACATGCGCCCGCCAACAGGGTGACCTTTTCTGTCCTGTTTGCGGTCTCATTCTCGATCAGCCCGTGGCGCTCACCTGCAAGCATAGATTCTGTAAAGTGTGCCTGACCCGCAGCTTTGAGAACCAGGGAGCAGGGGATTCGCACTACTGTCCGCAGTGCTGGCACCGGTCCTCCATGGATCAGCTGGTGGTGAGCAGTGCGCTGGAAAAGGCCTGTGAGAAGCTCAAGGATGAGAGGCGAAAGAGTGATCCAAACGCGTGTAAAGAGCACGGGGAGAAGCTGAGCCTGTTCTGTGTGGAAGATCTGCAGCCCATTTGTGGCATTTGTAGGAAATCGGCTACGCATACCGGACACAAGGTTTACCCCACAGAGGAAGGAGCTTTGGACTGTAAGGTAAAAGGCAAAGAAGTTAAAGTTAGAAAGCTTGGTTGCACTGGTATGTGGCACTTTCATTTTGGACATATGAGAGTCATGTGCCAGTCAAAAAGCAGTCACATTTGTTGAGTATTAATTACCCGCACTGTAAGCCTTAAATCAATGTATTACTTCTGTAAAATGTAAGTTTAGTCATGCCTTTCAATGAGCAGCTCTTAGCATATGTATATCAAAACTTCACTTGTTTTTAGGTCATTTCTATATAAATGATTTACATTGCCCAGTATTCCAATTATTTATTTATTCAAATCATGTATCTTTTTACACAGTTTATGTTGAAATTCTGGGTTGCACTGTATCTACGTCACATGAATGATTTTGAAGAAATATCTTTACATTAGTTATACAGCTTTACAATTCATATCATATTTTGGAGACTACAAAACATAAATCAGCTTTAATCTAAATGGCATGTTATGGCCAGTGTTATTGTGTATCCTCACAAAAGCTTAATCCATATGTTGATTTTGGTATGTGTGAAGATGTATGCCACTATTTATTACCCCCAAAAATAGCTCTATATTTTGGGTATGTCGCTGCACCGGTCTCTGGGGGCGTGAAACTAGAGCCTGACTTGGTGTCGCATTCACTTTACTCCTGGGTTATTTCATATGAGGAAACCTTGAATACCTTATTTTTGTCTTCTAAAAGTATAATGTTGTGAACAAATCAGACCACAATATGCCATTTGTTTCTTGTTACAAAACATGTTATATTTTGTAAACTTGCGGGTAGATCTCTATGAGGCACTATTGAACGCTTTGGGCTGAGAGCTGATTGGCTGAGTGAGTGTTGTCCTCTCGTTTTCATTTTCATGTCTGAGAAAGCTGATAGATGGATGTGACGGAAGCCAAAAATACAACCATGTGAACAATAGTAATAGAACAAAACATTTTTGAGAAAGCAAAATAATTTAAGCTTTAAGTCAAACCCCAAGTGGGAGCCAAGCTGTATCCCCATATTGACTCTAGCAATTTGTTTGTGCAACCTAGACATCAAATCCTCCTCCTGCTTGTGCTCACATTTGCTCATAATGCAAACATGTCTTTATGGGACTTCGAGGGGAATGTGACAGCTGGAAAGAACCCTGTTGTGCTGACAGCTTAAATGATGATTCTGTGTCTGTTCCTTTCATAGGATGAACTGAGAACGGCTCTTAAACCTTTGAAGGAGAAGCTGAAGGCTTTCAGGAAGGCCCAAGACGTGTGTGAAGAGATGGCAGAGCATGTCAAGGTAAACTGGAGTTGGACATTGATTGAACAAACGTCGACAGGAGAAATTGATCATACCGTTTGTGCTTGTAGAACCAGGCCGAGCACACTGAAACACAGATCAAAGAAGAGTTTGGGGTGCTTCATAAGTTTCTCATAGAGCAAGAGGCTGCACGACTTCAGACACTACAAACCGAGAAAGAACAAAAGAATAAAATGATAAGTCAGAACATGGAAGAAATAACCAATGAAATAGCATCGTTAACAAATACTATTAAAGTTGCGGAACAGGAAATGATGGCCAAAGACATCCCATTTCTCCAGGTACTATTCATTGTTATCCATGTAATGTTGAATTTAATATGGAAACAGGAATAAATAATCACAGTTTGTTTCCCAATGTTTCTCCAGAACTACAAAGAAACAATCAAAAGGTAAATAAAAAAAAATTATCTGATGTTTGTCATATGGGAATTAGTAACAAACTCTTCAATACCTTCACAGGACATGGAGGACTGTACTAGAGCCTCAGGTGATCCCAGAGTCCCTTATTGATGTGGCCAAACATTTGGGGTCTTTGAAGTTTAAAGTATGGGAGAAGATGAAGCGCATCATTAAACATAGTTAGTTTCTGCAACACCTACAACATATTCATTTTCATAGAATTAGCATACATTTTTCAACCATACATTTCTTTACATCATAGATCCTGTGGTTCTTGACCCCAACACGGCTGCCAGCTGCTTCATCCTGTCAGAAGACCTCACAGTTGTCCAGAACTCCACTCGGATGTTTAAGCTGCCGGACAATCCAGAGCGCTTTGACATCAGTGCCGAGTTGTTGGGTGCTGAGAGCTTCTCCTCTGGGCGCCACAGTTGGGACGTAGAGGTAAAGGACAACACCTATTGGGTGATAGGCGTGGCCAGTGACTCCATCAACAGGAAGGGTAAGCACGTCCTGACGCCAGCGGGAGGATTCTGGACAATACGGTTTCGCAATGGAGAGCACAAGGCCTGCACTGCACCGTGGGAGCCGCTGACCATGACCAAGCCGCCACAGGTCATTCGAATAGTTGCAGATATGGACCGCAGCAAAGTGGTGTTTTATGAGCCCGGAGAGCGAATACCACTCTACACCTTTCAAAACATCCTCACCACAAGTGTGTTCCCCTACTTCTGCACTGCCTGCAAAGAGCACCCCCTCAAAATACTTCCTTCAAGGATTCTATTGTCAACTGATGTATGAAAATATGAAGCAAATGTATAGTAAGTTTCACAAATGACAAGAAACAAACTGATAGTTTTCAGGGTTTAATAACAATTAGGTTGACCAATCTTCCTCTGAAGGGTTTACAAATGCAAGGATCCCTAAAACTGCTAATACAACATGTCACATGACACAAGGTGACTCAATGTTTATGGTATATGAAAAAATAAAATTTGTTTTTATTGCACGTAAGGCACAAATTGAGTGTGTAATTAAATCTCTCCAGAGGAAACGTAGAACGTATAATGTATTAGGTCTGTGGTTAGTGTTTGATCAGGTAGTTTCATTGTACTACATGTTATTCTGGCTCTTACAGTAACAATCACTTCATAGCTGCACACAGACACATTTCCTGAACCAGCTGAATTGATCTTGTATTAAATTATGTGCTCAGTAAAAACTCCAGTAACTGTAACCGTGTGACTTATATCCCTTACAAGAGACAAGCCACATTATTGAATAACGCATCCTATTTTCAGTCCTATTCATATGGTAAAAATCAATCACAACTTTCAAAAGTTATTTCGTTACACAGTGAAATCTGGACAGGTCCAATGCCCTTGCATATTCTCATCTGTGTTACAGTGTTAAACATTTAATTTGTAACAGCATTGTGGCCATGCTTTTTTTCTCCCCTGAATAATTTAAAACCATAAAAGGCCATAGGACCAGCCAAATTAACAAATGCCAGACAAAATGTAGAAGTTGAATTTGCAACTCTCCAGACAAGGCACTGAGTCTGTTCTACCCGCTTATATTATAATGAAACGTTTCCTTCAATTATGGCATTGTACAACTCTTCATCAATAATATCATATCGTGCAGCTCTGGAATTTAAAAAGTAGACCTGGTCAGTGGAGTGATGTGGGTCATATCCTTCTCGCTGCAGTCTAGTTTTCTGGATTTTAAATGTACCTATAAAAAGGATTTTTATACAACTTTCATGAATTAAGTTTAATTTATATAATATATAAACTATATTAATCAGTCTTTGGTTTACCTGTGGTGTCCACCTGTGGGGAAATCCGTAGGAACACAGGCCGGGAATAGGAAGGAAGAGCTTGTTGGACTTTTTGCAGGAAACTGTTGGGATCAAAGCTCCCAGTGGTATCTGCTATTGCAGCCATTCCTGCTTTACCTTCAACTCCTGAGCAAAAAAATGTAATTAAAAAACAAAAATCAAACCAAAAGTACAGCCATCAGCTGATGTAAAGGGCTGACCTGGCACCACAACCCCATAGACAGCGACATCAGTCTGATTCAGGAGGTTGCTCAAGATTCCCTCCACTTCAGTGGTGGACACGTTTTCTCCTCTCCAGCGGAATGTGTCTCCACCGCGATCCCGGAAGTACATGTAGCCAAAGTCATCCATGACCAGCACATCACCTGAAGACGGGACATAACTGATTAGACACTGTGGTCAATATAAATGACCAATCATGAAACAAATACAATTTTATGAATGACATAATGAAACCTGATAAATAGGCTGTGTCATTTTTCTTGAAGACATTATGAGCAATCTTTTTCTTTGTAGCTTCTGGGTTAGCATAGCCATCAAAGCGGCGTAATGGGTCCTTCTGATTGATATGACCGACCAGAAGGCCTGGTTCACCTGTGATGCACACACACACACACACATTGTGTTCAGTGGTGTTAAAAAGACTACAAATGAACCAAAGTCGAGAAACTCTACCAGGTTGGCAGGGCACACAGAGGCCTCGACTGTCCCGTACCAGCTCCATTGTGTCTTCATCTATTTTCACCAAACGTATGGGGTACACAAACGGCAGAATGCGACTGTTGAATCCACAGGCTCCAACCTAAAAGGAACCGGAATATTGAAGCCCATAACTGGTACAACTTTTTTGTTGTTGTTTAGTCTCAAACTTACTTTTCCGTCCATGTTTGCGATGCTGCAGTTGCACTCAGTGGCTCCATAGAACTCTCCGATCTGTTTGACCGCAAAGCGTTGCGTAAAAGCCTCCCAGACACTGGGACGAAGGCCGTTCCCCACAGCAAGACGAACCTTGTGCCTTTTCTCTGACAGCTGCTCTGGCTGAGACAGGAGGTAGCGGCAGATTTCTCCAATATACTGGATAATCTGTGCAGTGTGGAGTACTGAAATTAATAATCATGAATGTTCCATTACAGAAAAGCCACTCTTGTTGTAACTAACCGTGCAATTGTACTTGATGCAGTCATCCCAAAAACGACTGGCAGAGAATTTCCTCTTCACAACTACAGTAAGGCCATTGATCAGACACTGCCCAACTCCAACGATGTTACCTGAAATAAGTATGGTTATATAGAAGTATGGCTTTCACAGAAAAGTAAGGAGATAACATACCTGCAGAGTGGTATAGTGGCAGACAGTCATATATAATATCATCAGGACGCATGCAGAAAGCAAAATAGCCAAAAGCAGCAATCCTGTAGTAACTGTTGAAGCATAAATAATGATTGAAAAAAATATATCATATCTGTGGGTCACAGTGGGA
This sequence comes from Knipowitschia caucasica, assembly GCA_964034765.1. Classification (NCBI taxonomy): domain Eukaryota; kingdom Metazoa; phylum Chordata; class Actinopteri; order Gobiiformes; family Gobiidae; genus Knipowitschia; species Knipowitschia caucasica. Next base: position 15,019,627 of record OZ035840.1, read on the forward strand.
ATATACATACCGACTGTGAACCACAATAGCAGCCTTTGGCAGTCCTGTGGTGCCTGACGTGTAAATGTAAAACAGTCGATCTGTGGAAGAAATATCCATAAAGCCATTATCACTGCATGAGACTAAAGAGTTTCTAGACATGTAACCTTTAGATAAATTGTACTAGAATATTGTTGCATCTCCCCGAGCATATACAGATCCAATTTGAAGTAAAGACTGCAATATGAGAAATCATTTACCATTCATGCCTTTTGGCGGATGACAGGGTGATGGAGGGTGTCTGGCAGCACACAGTAAAAGTGGTTCCAGGGGTTGTGCTTTAAGGCCTGTCAGCTGAGCAGCACTGAGCTCCCCAGAGCAAAACCGCACCATTGACGGGTTAAGAGCAGCACTCACGTCCTGGATGGCTGTGATGTCAAGTACAAAAGTAAGTTCAAATGTTCCCCATGAAGCAATTAAAGCAGAATCAGTTGTTCTCTTGTAGTTTTACTGATGTTAATATTGGTACAGTTCTTACCATCAGCGAGTTCAGCTCCAAAGACGATGGCCCGACAGCCCGACGCCTCGAGACAGTGCATGAGTGAGTCTTGTCGAAGGTTAAAGTTGATCAGCGCAGCTTCAACGCCGACTTTGGCAAAGCCCAGCCACAGAGCCACTTGCAGTGGCCTGCTTTCCATGAAGAGGGCCACCACATCTCCAGACAACCAGCCCTGATCCTGGGCCCAGTGGGCCACCGCGTTGGACAGCTCATCCAGCTGGGTGAAGGTCCAGGTCTCTCCTGTTGCTTCATAGATCAGTGCAGGTTTATTTGGGTGCCGCTTGACCGTTTCAGCAAAAACATCAAGAATGTTGCTTCCATTTTTCATGTAGCTCCACAGAGCCAACTTCACCCTCACCAGCACATAAAGGCCACTGATGGAGAGGAAAAAAGCACAACATTACAATTATACACAATATATCTATATATCTATATCACATCTATGCTGGACCATGACTGTCACCCCCTGCAGGACACTCTCTCTGCTCTGGAGAGCAACTTCAGTGACAGACTAATTCACACTCGCTGTGTGAAGGAGAGGTTCTGAAGGTCTTTCCTTCCTGCTGCTGTCAGACTGTACAATAAGAACTGTTGAGCCTGTAAATTTCATTCATCTGTAATTAAGTAAACTCTTAAATCATGTTCAATGTGCAATACTGCAACTTCAGAATGTCACAGAACAATGTCACTTTACCTTATGTCACTTTACTTTATCTACTTATTATCCTGCACCATTTAACTGTACAGTATATAACTGCACTACAACATATATATTTTTTGACTGGTATTGAAGCATTTTCAGCATCTACAGCTAGTTATGTTAGCTAAGAAACATAGCTACTACTTATTTTTATATATTGTGTGTGCTCCCTGTGTGCTCTTACTACTGTCCTATATGTGCGCTGCAACATCAAAATTTCCCCACTGTGGGACGAATAAAGGAATTCTTATCTTATCTTATATAACTTTTAAAAATTCTAACATTACTTGCAGTGAAAGTTAAGATTTAAGATTATTATTTAACAAATGCTGAAGAACATACATTTGACTTATATACCAGTGGTTCTTAAAATGGGGAACAGGACATTGAACAAAAATCAAACATCAAAGTTCTACATCTTCTTAGTCTGACACAAACTATGGTCTATTTTCTCCTCATATAAAAAGGTGTCTTGGACTGATAATATTCATGCTGTTGGCCAATAGAAAGAACTTCCCGATATAAGAATAATTTGGCAGGGTTCTGAATCCACACATCAAATAATGATCAGGGAAAACATTTACGTTTTCAACATATCAAAAAAGGCACCTGCCCTCCAACTGGAATGGCATACTAGAAAGGGAACGCAATCTATCATTTGATACAAAATGTGACAATATAAAATGGTGCTTGAACTTAAACTGAATTGAGTTGAATTATTCAGCCAAAGGGGTCACAAGTTGATTTCACGCATATTTAGAAGGACCCTGCCTAAAAAGTTTGATAACTCCTGGCGTTTACACATCACATAACCCTTTCATTCATTTGTAAGCCTCACTTCAGATCTCTCCGGGCTGTGTGGGCGGCAATGTAGAAGTATTTCCAGCTCTTTGTCCCCAAGTAGACCCCGAGGCCTGCTGCCAGACTCCAGGACCAGGACACCCCGAAGAACCGAAGCAGTCCCAGGGATCCCAGAGAGGCAGAGACACTCGCCGCATTGTGCATTCTGTCAGCATGAAAACACAGAGAAAGACAAGGCTTTTAAGACAGAACTGGCCTCATTTAAACCCCTCTATACAGCTTGAATGGGTACAAGCCTTGCTATTACACCGATGTTATTCCTTAGTACTAACAAAAAGGCGAGAACTTATTTGGATCACGATTTTACATTAATACAACTTACCTATGCGCCACAACTTATAAGCGCTGTCGTTTCTTCAGATAAGCCGATGCTAACTTTTGTAGCAACTTTGAGAGTGATTTTTATCCACGTCAAACAGTGAAAGTGTGCAAAAATGGGTGGATTTGGATGTTTTTCCAAAAGTTTGAAGAGTTACCGTAGTTCCCCAGTATGCCGACTTGCACGAGCGTTTCAATTAATCATGCTAGCAACGAGTGTGTGCGATATTGTCCAGAAAGTGAATTAAAAGGGATTTAAAGAGATTAAACAAAAAAAAGAGTAACATAAGGTACAAATATGATGAGTGGAGAAATGCAGTGAAACGCCTTCATCTATTTTCTGTTCTCCATATTGAACACATTCATGTCGAGTGAAGCCCCACCCAACCCAGGAAACAATTGAGCAAAGCGGGGTTCTCATTGGTGGAATCAGGTGCCTGTCAATATGTCCTTCAGTGTGATTGGTCAATTGCTTCTTCATGGTTGTATCTGGACTGGGACTAAGCAGGTGATTAGTGGAGCCGGGTACAGACTACAAATGAGTAAAAAAAAACTTCTCTCTTTGCATCGACACCTCCTCATATATTATGCATACTGAAAAAAAGTATTGTAAGTTTTGCCACACGTGTTTATTCATTGTAATACAAAAGTTTCCCTGCGCGAGTATGTAAAGTTAGTGAGAGTGCTTCTACAACAGACTCTGAAAAGCACATTTCTCCTCAGCAGGATGTAAACCCAGGGGTCCAAGATCTGGTTCCAGGAGGCCATGCGTAATCCCAGAAGAAGAAGCTTGTCTGGGCCTTTGGGTGCTGAACTCTGGTAGGACTGCATCACCAAGATATGAATCTTAAAAAAAAACACACACACAGAAAGGGTTTTAGAAATCTTAAATAATGACAGTCATAAAGAGTTGCATTTAAAAAGTTCTGAATAGCGTCTTGAATGTGCTATCATAGATGTATTAATAATATAAATTGAGGTCGTTTTACATACAATCTATTCAAACATAGATAGAATAGATCAGGGGTGCCCAAACTGGATCCTATCTGTCAATTAGATGTCTAGGATTTAATTTTGGCATGCAAAGAGGTGGTTTAACAAGCCTCTTTTTAACATTTAGTGAAGAAATATGGCACTCAAGCCAAACTTGTTTTTTCTTCTCAAAATAAGGACAGTTTAGACTACTAACTCCTTTCCTTCCCCTTTTCATGCAACACATTTGCATTTGTATGTATTTGCTTATTTAGTTGGATGGTTGCATTGATTTACATTAATATTTTGCAGAAACCATGAAAACATGTTGTACCAGGAATGGACTCCAGCAGACACAGGAGACCACCGTAAGTACTGCCAGTTGCACCATCATCTCAACATCCAGAGAACAAAATAAAGAAGCCGATGAAGCCGTTGAAGGGCGCCTTGCACAATTATTATCTGTTTTTGTGTCAACATATTGGGTTCTCCTCCTGGCCTGCAGCAACACCAAACCACTCAGGATGTTACAGAGAAGAGAAAAAGTCAGAGCTGTAATCCCAAGATATGAAAAGGCCAGTGCCATGTCTCTATCCCGTCTTGAATGTGGGATTTGAATGTGTAAAAAACACCAAGTTCCTGGGTGTTGGATGGTGTACTTCCCAATTTTGAATAGAGGCAAAATGGATATTGACAGTGCAAAAGAAAACAATAAGAGGACAAGTCTTTGCACATGGGTTTTAGTTATAGTCGCAGCATGGAAGAATGGGAAGCAAATGGCAACTACACGTTCCACAGCCATTGCGCAACCCAGCAGTAACGGAGACAGGCCAAAAAACACCATGCTCACCCCAAAAATCTGACAGAAAGTCTCATTAGGCGTATCAGGTCTCGGATGATACATGTAGTTGATATGAAGTGACACGGCAAAAGATCCTGGTATCAAATGACCTACAAGATCAGCAAATAGTAAGGCCACAGTTAATATCAGAAATGGAGTTTTAGACTGGCGCCTAAACCGAACTCGAGACTTGGCCAAGATTGCCAGAGCAGTGAGGTTGGAAATGGCTCCAAAAGTCATGGTGAAGATGGACATTCCTAAACCAGAGGGTTGGATGGATGTGGAGCTGCTGTTGGCAGCAGTGGACGAGGAAGAGGAGTTCATACTGAAGCAGAGGAGAGATGTGGTCGTCAAGATGTGGTCGTCATGGCTACAGCTGTCAATGGAAAATTGAAAGTTGGTAAATATGTTTGTGAACAGTGATATGATATAATGTTATTGGCAAAAGTTGAAGGTTCGGAATGTTTACTCATAGTGGCATCTAGTTAAACAAAATATGAACTGAAACAAAATGTAATTATTTGAAGAATGAGACATGAGCTTCAGATTACCGTGTGTAAGAGTTTTCCTCTGAAAGAACAGACAAGAGCTGATTTTTCTGCTTTTACTGAATTTGTTAAACACTTTTGTTATAAGCACCATAGGTTGCTAGTTGCTAGTTGCTATTTACTTGAGACTTGACTCAGACTTGAAGGCCATAAACTCGCGATTTGATTCAGACTAGAGGATAAGACAGTCCTGGTCAAAATTGTGGTCAAAATCAATGCTTAGTTGAACCATAAAATTAATGATGTTTTGGCAGATTAAGGGCTTCATTTCTCAGTAGTTGATGATGTAGGGTTTGGGAAGCATTTTAAAGGCTAATCCCAGAGATTATAACTGTGTAACAATGGTAGTGTTCCCATAAAAAAATGGTTCGAACATGTACTCAGGTGGTGAGTCACTATTTAATAAAACAGGTTGAACAATAATCTAGATAATTAATTTTACAATGTGGTATTTCTAACCTTGACTCACAGACAAGGGACACTTTTAAGAAAATATTTTGCAGCCTTTTTGTGGCTGATTAGTTAGTTGTGTGAAATAACATGTGATTAACAACAAAAAAGTAAGCGATATCAGGGTTTTCTCAAAAGATGATTTTCTGAGAGAGAAGGTGATGCAGCCACACAATGATGAGAAGGAAAGAATACAATTGCTGTAAGTGATGTAGCTCAACAAAAGTGCAAAGCAATGTATGCACTTAAACCAGATTCATTGTACTGCTGTAGCTATGATTATATTGAACAGTGTGTCACTCTTGGAGAAATGTTATGGAGTTTTCCATGTCAGCGGTAATTCAATACTGTTTTTCACTTTGACTACACATTATGTACAGGTTCAGATCAGGTCTGTCCCGATGTTCTATTCATGCAACCAACTTCCAATAACAAAGTGGCTCTCCCCCTACAAATCTGGACTACAAGATCTTTGAGAAAATAAAAATGTTACTCTTATTCAAAACGTCTTTAACTTTAAATTCCTTCAAATTAAGAGGAACTTTCGGCCTCTTTTTGAGCTGTCATTTTTTTCTTGTTGTGCAAATGACAACACTAATTATAATTACGCAAATATTTCAAATCATGCAGGTGTAGCATACATTTTTGAATAATAACTATTGTTTTTTTTGAGATCTTGCATAGTTACAAAGATAGCGCTTACCTCTCATTCTGTCTGAGCTGTGAGCGCCGTGAGTCCAGTTTGAGTTATGCGCCTCAGTCAGAATAATGCACAAAGTATATTGACCACGCATGCTGTTCGATGATTCTGAATAATTAATGAATCTCACCCACTTGATGACTTCACGTACCACTGCTGAATTGTCTAGAATGGCTCAAAAAAGAGGATTTTGCCGAGGCTTTAAAATAGCTCGTTTTGTAGTCCGATACGCCTCTATCTCTCCTCTCACATTTTCTCTCCAGAGGTTTTGGAGTTATTTTATCTCAACTAGATCCAAGTTTCCCACTCTCCTGATCCCCTCTCACTCTCTCCGCTGTTGTGCTGTAATGGCCAAGCTTTAATTTACTCTCTCAATCAATAATCTCCTTTCAAAAAGTTTAAGTGTAACAAAATACTAATTTAGGCTATGGATGAAGTCACTTATTATTTTGGGCACCATGCTTTATAGTTGTACACAAGTGAAAACGTAAATGGTTGTATATGATTTACAGCTGGATCATGGAAACTATTTCTCAGACTCACGGAGGTAATTTGGGCAGTGTTGGAGTGGACATCATGAGAGAGATCTCTAAACAGGAAGCTAAACGGAAAGAAAAAAAAAAAGCACCTAAAAGCACTTGCTCTTTGGCTGTCAGCTTGACAGAGACTCTTGTCTATAGATTTTCTGTTAGTAGCTGAAATGAATGAACCATAAAATGTAATAAGAAATGTATTTTATTTACAACATTTATATAGACCTGCAGTATAAAAAGTTGCAATTGATACAATATGTTATTTAAGTGCTTTGTCTTTAATATTGCATTATGTAGCCTTAAAGCTGGGGTGCCTACATTTTTGTTTCATAAATAACATTTTGTCCCAATAGACATTGTTTTGTAAATGTAAAATATACAAATAAACCCAGAAAATATGTCATCATTTTGCATAAAAGAGAGCCCTGTGGGTCACTATTTGGCGCTTAGGGCTGAGAGCTCAATGGCTGAGTGAGGGTGGTCCTCTCATTTTCACTTCTCTGTTATGAAGATGTGACAGAGGCCAAAAATACATAAAACTAAACTGTTTTAGAGCCATCTAGTTGCATGGATTTTAATGGCTTAATTGGTTATTGGCATGTTTATGATTTGTAAGTTAGGTACCTCAGCTTTAAAGGTCAGAAGCCATAAATACATCCAAGTGATATTTCAAAACATTTTACATCCACCCTAATTTACCGTATTTTGGGCCACACTATATACACACGTCTCTTTTTTTCACAATACTTTACAAGTACATTCCTTTTACATTATATCCAGTTCAATGAATCTTTACAGGTAAGTACCTATGAGCCTGCACACAGAAGGGACTAAAATTAAACACAATATTACAATTTATTTCTTTCACCACTGCCCATTAGGAAAGATGTTTTGGACCTTTTTTCTTTCCCATGCTAATAAGTAAAAAACACATTTTGGCTGAAATAGTTATGGAAAAGACAGCAGTGCAGTAAACTATAAATTAGCAGCTCTAAGAAAAATGCATACATCAGAACAGTAACAGTAAGAGCATGCTTCTGTCCAGTCGACCTTCTGTTTGTCACATATTAGACTCTCCAGTGTCTTGCGTGCTCTTTGATCCCTGTTACACACAAATATTGTCTTTTTAGTTCAATTCATTCACTTCATTTGACATGTTTTTTATGTTCTTACTGGTGCTTTGCTGGAATGCGTGTAACCAAATTCTGAATATTTCTTCTGCGGTGCACAACATTTGGACAGTATGTTTTGGTATTCGTCTCGTACCTGATTGAAAACAACAGTATATTTATTGTGAGCTTATGGGGACGAGTAGAAATCATTTAAATTAGCTCAATACCATGGTAAAGGCTTTCATAGAATTGTCCTTTTCATTAAAGAGTAAAGTGCTGAGAAACTAAATAATTTTTTTAAACACTATTTAGACATTAAAGTGACTTATTCAACCCTCTACATCTATAATCTGATTGTTTTACCCAAACAATTGTATCAAAAATATACAAATGAAAAACATGGGAGCCCCTCAAAATAAAAAAAAAACTAAATATGGAACTCCAAATTGTTTTTTCTTTCATCAATTACTGAACGATAACTTGATATATTATTCATTATGACAGGCCTGCTTTTAATATGTATTGCTTACCTGCTTTGAACACAAGCAGTGCATGAGAAAGAGAAGAACTCCTTGAAGACTGGCAAAGATGGTAAAAAGGTACGACACGACAATAGTATTTTCCTCAAACTGGAAGCAACCAAAGATCCACATTGTGCCCAGGATGCACAGCTGCGCCACTGCAGTGATGGTGAATGTCCTGCAGAGGGCAACAAGGCTACGTATAAATTCAATCTGGTAAAACACAGCTTCGGACTACACGCCTAAAGTCCAAAAAATACATTTTCCTCTCCATTTTTTATGTATTCAGTGTTTCTGATTGGAAAACATGGATGTTCGTAGGTGGGTAATGTATACATTTATAATATGGAGTATGTTTTGAAGATGCATCTTAACATTCATTAGACCTCAATGTAACAGGATTGACACTAAAATCAAGATCTATGATCTTACATTGAAACTGTGTAAACCTTTTTCATATAACAATTCAAAATTGTATGATAATCTATCAGTTTTATTCAGTGCTTTTAAGGATTTTATTAAAGCCCTCCATACACAATGGTGGTAAACTTGGGCTGAGCGTTGATAGTTGAGTGAGTCCTCTTTCACTTGTCTGAAAAAGGGGATGTGACAGATGCCAAAAATACATGCATGTGAAAACTAGTAATTGTACAAAACTGTTTCAAGAGCATGGAACTAAATAGATATTTTTTTTACGCAGTTCAGTTTTTGTGGTTTGAACCACCCCAGCTTTAACCAGTACATTTTAGCACACTATTTTGACTTGCCAGAATGTGGACCTGCATATATTTTATAAACATATATATATATGCATGTCCAGTCCTAGTAGCATGACTTACTTTATTTTTTGGAGCTTGTCAAGGTCAGGATTAAGACTTGAAAACTTCTGCGCCAATTTCCATACAGTGATTAGGAAGAAGATGATGTTGACCTATCGACCAACAGAACCAGATTTAAACTTTATATAAATATTATACATACAGTATGGTTATACCATATCTTTGTGTAACTATAGTCTCTCCTTACAAAAATGATGATGCAGGCTGGCCCGAAAAAAGTCCAAATGGAATCCAGGCTTAACCAGCAACTGCAAGGCAAAAAGTGGAACCTGTCAGCCCACTCTGGCCCAAAATTGAGGTATAAATTAGATATAATGCAAGCTGAGCAGTAATATAGAGGGACTCACTATCTCTCCGTGCCGTATCCCTTGGCATTAGCGAGGGCTGAGACAGAGACAATTACTGCCGGGACTCCGTAACCGGCTGCCATCAGGTAGACTGTTCTGAAGGAGGTGTTAAAGACCAGCACCACCATCCTGAAGAGCTGTATGCCCTCCAGACACATCCAGCAAAATGAAGCCAGGAAGAAGAAATGGAGCAGTCCCGCTACCACAGCACAGCCGACCTAATGTGCAGTTGGAGTGACAGAGTTAAGAAAAAGTGCAGTTCAGGGGAAAGTCTTGCCCAAAAAATTATGGGAAAGTTCTGGTTGGATGGCTATGAATGCTATGTCTATTTTGGAAATGTTTTAGAACGGGTTAGACAGCAAGAAGGGCCACTTTAATAGTCTTTGTGTGGGTAATGTTATTTTTACTCGCTTTTATACTGAAATATTCAACTGAAAACCCCGTGCTTAACTGTCATGGGCAAATATTTTAGCTGTCAACTCATTAGTAATTATTTTAAACATCAGTTGACAAGTCAAACAATGATTTCCTTTTTACACTGAGATTAAATGAATATAGTTTTTTTGTCTGGTATAGAAGAAACATATAATATAATTTATAAGATTATTACAACCTTTATCTGTCTTGCATCGTTGTACCTCTAATCAAAACACTATTATAATTAAGGTTATTAGTCGAATAACAGTTGCAGCCATAGTGTCATTGCTCATACAGTATTTACATGGTTTAAAGGCTGTTTTGACAGCTTTTAAATTGCGACGCTGTAGTATTTTGATGATTGTACTTGTCTTTACCCTGTTTTCTGTGCGCGATATCCCAATCAGGAAGATAAAGAAGGCCGTGAAGAGGCTGATACTGAGGTGCAGGTGGATTTTAGTTCTTGGACTTTGAATAGAGCGGATCAGTCCAAACGTCAGGATGCAGATAAACAGGCAAATCAAAGACAGCGACATTCCAATCCAAGTTATGAGCTGCAATTCAATTCGGTCCTGTAAGGAAGAAACAAAACATTCTTCAGCAAAAACAATACTATTTATGCTTTGGACATTTATGACCTCATACCTTCACATCATAGAGGGCCATTAGAACTGCAAAGCTGCTCAGATGGTTACAAGAGCAGACTGTATATTTTGGATTTGTCTCTAGAACTTGGCACCCGCGAGTGGACCACGCCCCCCCATTCATAGACGAATCCCAGAAAACGCAGTGGGATGTCTGATTTTTCTGTAAAACATGACATTACAGCAATCATTGTGTTCATTGTACAGTATGTCATTTAGATTGATGTGGGTTGAATTACTACCTGTTGCAGATGGTTCAATGTGATTAGGACCGGTTCTTTGAGGTGGTGCGTGTCTGGATTGGTAACAGTGATGGTCACTATTCGAGAGTTTATTTTGAGCGTTTCTCCTTCTCGTTTTTTTACACCATCAAAAAATCCATCGGCAGATTCTTCAAGTTTCTTATAGGTCAGAAGTGACACTGCAGCAAAGTCTGACACAGAAAACTCATTAGATTAATTACTCTCACTAAAGAAATCTACAGAAATGCACATTATCAGACAGATACCAGGGTATTTTGAGGGATCCCCTGCAACCACCTCCATCTGGATATCCAACGTGGCGTGCGTCACTGATAATGTTTTTCGTCCTTGGGGCAAGACACTTCCTTTATGTAAAAGCAGCATAAGATCTGTACACAAAAATTACATTTTCAGAATAGAAGTTCAATTTGTCAAAATACAATTACAGTACATGCTGGACTCAAGCACAGCTGTATATGAACCGCACCAGCTGAATTGGAAAAGGAACAACATTTGCTCGCAATTGAACATATAAACTTTAGTTTTTTATGCTGTAATGTATTAACAGCCGGTGGGCCTTTAGTAGAGTAAAACTAAGTTGATAGAAATCCTTTATAACTGGTCACAATATGATTCAATTATGACGTGTTTTGACGCACAAGCTAAACTAAATAAAACAATGCAATCTGAGGATGCAAACATTCACTCAGAAAGCGTAAAAGTAGCGGCTCATAGTCCAATTATTATGGTACGATTGATTATTAATCTAGCAAAAGTCCAGGGACTATGACCCAAATACACACTTTGTGTTGGCTATTCTTAATGGTTTAAATATGTTGTGCGGGGTACCAATAACTTTTTTAAAGGCTACAACCTTTTGAGAACACAAGCTATACATTTATAAACTATTTTATATTCCACCTGTGTAGTTTGAAGACTTCTTGAGCCCCGGGGGCGTGGTGAAGAGCCCGGTGAGCCCTACAATGCCCTCAACCATGTCCAAAAAGGTGGAGACTTTCCTGTTATCACGGAAAGGCTTGCCGGACAGGAGTTGGTTGATCACGGACAACAGCCTCTGCACCAGACACAGAGAGACAGAGAGACATGGATCAACAAAAGCACCGGGTCTGAGGCAGACCGGTTGAATACGTCCATCCCAGCATAAACAGACTCGAAAACTCCAAAAACAAAAGCTTTCCTGTCTCTGTGTGACAGTTTGTGGGAAGATTTCTGCTCCAAACTATTAAAAAAGGCTGCTATATAAGGATTATCAAGTATAGTTATTCTTTGACTGGCCAATGTATTTGTTGGTGAAGTGGCCACAAACCTGAAAGAAAGTTGTTTCAGCAGAATTTATTTAATCTGTTTAGAAAGCATGTTGTCTGGCGAGTGGTTTGGAGTGGTTTGCAAGCACTCCAAATAATCATTAATCAATTCCTAAAGACTGAAAAATGTATATATATATATATATATTTTTTTTACCTTGATTAGACCCTCTCCGTCCAAGTTGGTGGTAGTCTCATTTTTGGCCAGTTGTTTACACTGATCTGTCAGATCCACCATCAGGTCATAGGCTGGGCTAAAGTTCTGCAATGAAAAGTTTTATAAATAGTAAAACAAAACCAAAAACAACTGTCATGTACAGGTATGAATTAGGTAACATTTATGGTGGCCAATGGGTGGAATGATAAAAAAATGCTACTGCTCATTGGAAAATCTTGTATTAAGTGTATTGCCCAAAATACCAAACAATATGAAACCATTTATTTTGTGAAATATTTATACCAACTTGTATTTTGAAGGAAATATATGTTGTCAAAATGTGGTTTTCAAGGAGGATGGGTAGCACTACTGTGGAGAGGAAAGCCTGGCATTCCCTGATATAAAACATTGCCAAAACCAAAAATGCAGTGTCCAAAGTGTCTCTCCAAACGATCCATAAAACAGCTGCAGTATTTTCAAAATATATAGACAAGAACCAGGAAGTACGATCACACTAGTCCAGTTCTCAGCTCCCTACAATGGCTTCCTGTGGCTCAGAGAATAAACTTTAAAGCAGCTCTGCTTGTGCACTAGTCTCTCCATGGCCTCGCTCCAAAGTACAAATTTGGACTCTGAGGAGCACAGGGACTGGCCTCCTGCTAGCACCCAGAGTCAGGACTAAACATGGGTAGGCAGCATAAATTAACCACTTTAACCCTTAACGTATTGCTATTAGCTACTATTATTCATTATTGATTATTAAATTAAATGTTACCTAATAGTTAAATGAGTACAATAAGTAAGTGGAGCAGCTTTAATCAGAAACACACATTGTTATATAATGAGTAACAAGTCAATTATCAGTGACCCTACCTCCCTCAGACTGCCCACGTCTTCAAATATTTCACAGTTTAATTCTGCAAAAAACACATGCATGGTTTTTCTCAGTTATTCACACGAACAAAATTTGATGTTTTGCGTTTTGTGTCGTACCAGAGCAGCGTGACGTTACGTTTCCGTAGTTTGAGAAGCCGGAGTGACATGCGCAGTAATGGCCGCCGGCTTTGTGGTGGCAGGTTCCGTTTCCACAGATTGTGTTATTGATCACACATATGTCTGAAGGGGAACAATGGCACAGGAAATGTTGTTTTGTTTCTGTCTCCTGCAGCAGTCCTCTGTCACATGCCCCATATGGCTCTAATGGTTTTATTATACACTGGGGGAACTTAAAGCCAGGGCACCTAAACTTTTTCCCCCATAAATAATCCATATCGGTTGTCTCAACAGAAAGACTTTTGAATAGGTCTAAAGTTGTGAGAAAACGCTGTCTTTGTCTTATTTGAAAACAAGTTATATTTAGCATAATTGTAAGAGAGCCTTGTTTGGCTGAGAATGATTGAGTGAGGGCGGTACTCTCTTTCTACAGATGTGACAGTGATTTCATATTTTCCCTTTTGTTGTGGTTTGAAAGTTAGGTATCCCAGCTATGCATAAATAGAACCATTGGGACCTTCTCTGTGTAGTTTTAGAAGATGTTCTATTCATATGGGTGGTGCTGATAACAAGCTCATTTTTAACTTTGTCACGTTCATTCAAAAACACATTTACATAGAACCCCAGTTTGACAATTTTGGAATTTTTTCTGGCCTTTTTTTTTTTTTTTTTTTTTTTACTTTTATATAACAGTTTTCTGAACAAAAATAGTTCAGTTACTGCTCGTTTGGATGTAGCAGAAACTGGGCCCAAGTTGCAAAGACTTGTAGATTGATATGCCAAAGATTTTTATTTTTTATATTTATGCAATTTTATCTCATTCAAATGTAAATGTATTAGACTTTTAGAATACATTAAATGGGATGGTTGTTGTCTTGGGAAAATGAGCTTTAAGATGAGGTATAACATGCCATGGTCACAACATTAACATATTCATATCACTTCAGGGGCCACTAAAACTGATTGTGTTTGATGCGGTTTAGAAGAATCGTTCCAAAATGGATACTATGAGCTCAAACATCCTCCTTTTAGATATATATTCTGCAAAAACACTGAATATATCATTATCAAATAAATATATTCTCCCCTTCTTTGTAGTTTCAGCAAGTTTGATACTGATCTACTTAAGTCTATAGCCCCATCTTGTTTTCTATCCACTAAATGTGCTAAATCCATACATTTATTTCCGTCAAATTAGATGAATATTTGAAAAGTATTATTATCATCATTTTACCTTCACATTGCTTGTGTCCAGAAAGGCTCTGTACAAATCCTTCCTCACAGACACAGGAAAAACTTCCTACTGAGTTTTGACATGTCGCATTATTCCCACAGATGTCCTTCTCATCGCATTCGTCAATGTCTGTGCAGAAGAAAACAATCATCATTTATTACGTTATACTGTCCATCCTAATAATCTTAATCTTGGCTTGAGTGATGGCCGCTTTACCGCTGCATGAAACATTGTCCTCCTTATAAAACTTTTTTTTCCCACTGGATAAGTCGGCGTATCCGTTCTCACAGAGGCAGAGGTAATCTGGTGCTGTGTTCTGGCATTGAGCATGTGGGCCACAGATGTTTTTGTCCTCCATGCACTCATTGATATCTTCAAATAAAGAGAGGGTTTTTTTTTGAATCCGGCAGAGGTGGAAAAAATTATTGATTTTGTTAAAAGTGCAGATGCAGGGGAAAGAAACAGTAAAAGTTTTGAAGTACTCAATGAGTTAAAAAAAGTTAGTACCACATAAACTGTCAAATACAGTGAAGGGATTGTGCTGATGATTGTTCAGCAAAAAAAGAGAATATTTTTTTTCTGTTGGATTATTTTTGCATGTTTCGGATGTTCTTAATTGGAAGAACTAACTTATGCAAGAATAACCACTCCTTACATTGAATGTGTAAGGATGTTATTTTACTTCTCAGTCTAGTTAAGAAATGCAGTAAAGTAGAAAGTTCATATACTCTAGTTTGAAGTAAGTACATACAGTTTATACGTATAGATTTTTTAACTTTTTCGATCGGCGGCGCTAGTTCTTTGCTTGGAATGTTCCTTAGTATCAATTAAACTTGTCTTACGGCTCAAAAGTATAATCTGAATTCCTACTTTGGATCAACTCTCCTCTCCGCAGATATGGCCCGTAACTTAGCCAGGTAAAACTACTCTCTTTTTTCTGAGATGGAAAGCTTACTCTCTTGCTAGCCTCTCTCTTTCCTGTCTGAAAAGTTGATTTAAAGATGTGAGACGGGCCCAAAATACATGCATGTGGAAACTAGTGATAGAACCAAATTGTTTTGTATCCCCTTCTCCACCAGTGTGCTGGTTCTGACCCGGTTTTGGGCTGGTGCTGGGTCTGAGCCGTTATAGTTTGTTTTTCCCACCAGAGCTGAACCAGTTCCCGTTACTATAGCAACACACTGTTTAGAAGCAGCATTCTTTATCTTCTCAATGAACTGTTT
Organism: Knipowitschia caucasica; assembly: GCA_964034765.1. Taxonomy (NCBI): domain Eukaryota; kingdom Metazoa; phylum Chordata; class Actinopteri; order Gobiiformes; family Gobiidae; genus Knipowitschia; species Knipowitschia caucasica. The sequence continues at coordinate 15,035,142 of OZ035840.1, forward strand.
TGACTGTATTTCAGTTAAGACCCACTTTATTTTACCTTCTCAATGACTTACTTTTGAAATGTGCTATAGATTAAATACAATCAGTATTTCTCAAGAACTGCCATTGCCATTTCTGGTCCTGGTCTGAACTCGGGCCAAACCAGGGCCAGTTTTTGGCACCAGGAGTGGAAGACAAAAGGATTGCAAGGGGTGCATTTTGAGCCAGGAACAAATCAGATTGCGTTTACATTATTATTATTATATATATTTTTTTTCATTCTACCACTGCATCTGATTGGGAAGTAAAAAGCTCATATTACCTAAGCAGGTCTCAGAGGACGAGGCGTTGAAGATGGTTCCTCCTGTTGACGTCCTGTATCCTTCTTGGCACTCGCAGTAGAAGTGTCCCACAGTGTTCTTACAGTCTGCATTTGGGCCACAAGGTCCAGGGTCGTCTTCGCACTCGTTAACGTCTAAAATTCGAATTGAAAGAAATTATTTCATATTAACTTCTCAACCTAATGACTGTTCATCCATGTGATAATAATGTACCTACCTTTACATTCACCCCTTTCATTTTGAAATCCTTCCTTGCAGGGTTTCAGTTCCGCCACCGTGAGGCAGATGAACAATAGCGCTGAAATGATTATACAAGTTGGTATAGTGCAGCCAAATCAAAATCACAATTTGAAAAGTTGACATAAGCAAATTACAAGAACTCCATTTATTTAGCTGAAATTAATTCCTTTACAAACATCACATCATTAGGTCATTATTACCCAACTTTCAAAGCACACAAAAATCAAAAAATTATGCTATAAGAGTTAACTCCTTGCTCTAACAACAGTTTGTTCTATCTATTTGTTCTATATGGGGCAGTAATGATTTGCACTTTTTTACAATTTGTCTGTGAGTTCTGTTTGTGTGTTCATGTCCTAGAATAATCCATGATTGCCACCGCTGTATGATGTTATTATATGCAAATTAGATGGGTCAATTTAATCCCTACACAAACTTTGGGCCATCCTTAGTATTTTTCTAATTTATAGAAAGCCTCTATCTCTTATCACATTTTAGTTATAGCCATTTGAAGTTAAGATGTCAAAAAATTTAGCGTTTTAGGAAAAAAAAGGGCTACCATGTATTTTTGGCATATGTCACATCTTTAGCACAGTTTTTTCTGACAGAAAAGTGATAAAAAGAGGACCATCCTAAGCCGCATCAGATATTCACCCAATTAGTAAGTAAGTAAGTAAGTGAGTAATGTTTAATTATATAGCGCATTTTCACAGACCAAGGTCACCCAAAGCGCTTACAATTAGTGACTCACAAAAATAACTTTATATTTATATAACGTTTTCTAAAATGAATACAGCATGTTTCTTTTTGAGCAAACAAAATGTATTATTTATGAAACACAAAATATCCTCCAGCTTTAAGCAGTACTTGATTTATTGTTAAGAGATAAAATTTGCCCTTGGAACAAACAAGCCTCGTGTTATTTCAAGTGAAGTGGTATAAAGTGAGAGATATCTTGCCAAATAGTTGTGAAATCAATATTTAAAGTGATTGTCTGGAGTTTGTCAGAAGGAGAGACAGATAGGTGCTTGTTTTGAAAAAAACGACGCAAGCTCCCTCCCCCTTCCTTTCTGATTGGTCTACACTTAAGTTTCCGTAACACTTTTAAATGTTTATCAGAGAACACATTATACATATACATTATTAATACACATGCACGGAGGTTTTCAGAATTATTTGTTTACGTTTTAATGAAAAAAATAATGTTTTAATGCACAAAAAAAGCGATTGCAGCAAACCCTGAACAAGCTATTATCATGAATTGCACATTATAGGACACATCTGCAGAGGATCTGATTATGGATATAGGTTCAGTATATAAATGGGTAACTCAGTGCGGATGTTCAGAATTCTTTGTTCAGTTTTCATGTAGTTCCAGAGCCTAATGGAGGCTTGATTCGGAGGCTCCATATTGTTTGATTTCACGGAGCCTTAAATGTTATTATAACATTTAAGGCCAGGAGGTCAATTTGAAACATTTCCTAAAATGTGTAATTCATTAATAATTTCATCACTTTAATACGACTTCAAATACTTTGCAGTATCTATAGGTAATTATTTCTTCCTGGTTAAGTCCAAATGAACAACAGTCCTAATTTGAATGTCTTTCCCGCAGCTATTGAGGCTAAGTTTCCACTGGTTAACACGTCTATAGCAGAAAGTTAATGCCCTCATAATGGTCTTCTCTTTCCTCACATTGTTACCAGTCACTGTGCCAAAACGAATTAGACATTGGAGTTTGCAGCCGTGGCTTCCTATGTGTCAGGAAACATAGCATTATTACATCCTCCACAGCCAAATGCAGAGTCAGACTTCTGCACTGACCCAAATATACCTTAACAAGCATAAAAGAAGCAGAAATGTCGAGAGCAGAAATTCCAGGGTGAAAAACATTTAATGAAATATATACAGCAAAAACGACTTTCAAACTTTTCACACCAAGTTGGCTCTTCCCACAACAGAGATACGTAAGCTGGAACACACCACGGCAAAACTAGATACCCGATTATATTAAAGAAACAAGTCTTGGCGTACAGGTGAAATTCTGAAATCTAGGCTTGACAGGCTTGCTGTAATATCACTTTGCATATTGTATAAAGTCTATCATTATTAGTTTCACATTGTGAGTTGAATCAAAGAGGAAAACCGTGTCTAATTCTCAGAGTTTCCAAGTATGTAATATGAATTAATGTCAAAAGTACAGGCTCTTTTTACTACAGAACAGAGAAACGATTATTTCTTCCACTTTACTGTTACTGTTATAGTCATGACTTTGAACAGACCAATATAAAGGTGCTTCCATATTCAACACATCAGGGAGAGTTATACGAAATAGATTTCTCTTAACCTCTGAGTGCACGTTTTGTTCCTTATATTAAGTTTCCAGCTTTTCTCAATAGTTTCCACATGCAGGCGCGTTACAATTCTGGCCTAATCATTGGAAACACCCCGCTCACTGCATCAGGAGGTCTGCTTGGGATGAGTTCATTGGATATAAATATCACAACAGTAGACCTCTGTTTGGCGGCTGCTTTGTGAACAATGTACTTTTAACAGCTGGTTTAGAAGCTTCAGTTACAGAAATGCGTACTGCAAGCATGGAGATAAAACAATACATGCTTAGATTTAGTAGAATTGATCTTTGTTTTGGCATATTTATAATAGTAGTTGTCAACAGAACGAACATGGAATATCTTGACTTAAAAATTGTTTTTCTTTAAAATAATAGGGACAGTGTACAATAAACATTAACCTCAAAGGGAAAGATGCATTGGACCAGCTAATTTATAGGCCGTCTTTCACAGACAAAGTGACAAAGTGCTTTACGATCATTGTGGGAATTTGACTTCTCACTCAGAGATGAGAGAAAAGTCGCTATATATCCTACTTGTTTTTTTAAGCGGTGAAACCGAGAAACCACAGACACAGGGAGAACATGCAAACCCCACACAGAAAGGCTTTGACTGGAGGTGGGATCGAAACCTTGGACCTTCTTGCTGTGAAGATCAAAAACCGCTGTGCCACCTCAAGACGTTTCTCACAAACCACACACTAATAATAACTTTCATGAACTAAAGACTTTTGGCTTTTTCTCTGTGGTTCATTTCTGAATGGACTAAAAGTTAAACTATTCTTGTTTGTAAATCAGTGTATCTAACTTTTGTCTCTTTTATTGAAAGCTACCATGATGATAGTTGTTTTCAGCCAATGTGATCCATATGTACCCATAATAAACAAGAAAACACATATAAAGGTACAGTGTACTTGGTATAAGAATGTTCCCTTGGCTTACGTGATTTTTTTTCATTTAGTTATACAAGTGAAACTCAGAAAATCAGAATATCGTCCATCTGCTTCTGCAATTCAACTTACAATGTGAAACTAATATATGACAGTATACGGAAAGTGAGACAAGCTAGTATGCAAAGATATTGGGGGAAAAACCTGCTTCCACCACTTTTTACTACTTCAAAACTCAACTTTAAACTCAAACAACCATGGCTTTCTTTTAAGTAAATAAGTAAGTCATCTTTATTTGCGTATCTATAAGCACACAGCACTTTTCATAAGGTCACAAAGCACCTTACAAATGATTCTGCTTACTATTAATTATTCAGCAGTTAAATAAATTCCAGATAGATAGAAATAGCCTTACCCAGAGTGAGGAGGCTGTGTGTGTGCTCCATCGTGACGCGAGCTCAGGCTGAAGTCCTCACAGCCACATCAAACAAAACACCAATCTCTCTCTGCTTTTCTTCGTTCCTCATTTGTTTCCTGATGAACGTCCTTTAGTGCATCAGAGCAGTGGGTGTGTTTGAGTCAGCTCTTGTGAAAAGTTCCAAGCCACATGTCGCTCTGGGGTTTCTGACTTTGGGAGGGGCTTCTCTGGTCACAGGATCCCACCTCCTTCACTCTCACTCGTATAGCTCGTATAAAGCTGTGGAGCTTAACTTTCAAACCATGAATTAATGAACTATGTAATACAATACAAGCAAAAGTGAAAAAGAAAACTGTCAGACCAAAAAAATCAAATAGTGACTCACAGGGTTGGCTGAAACAAGTTGATTTATTTCTCACAATATACTCAATTTGTGAATTAGTTGTCAACAAAATTAGTAATGGCTTGTTTTTTTTAACCATAGATTTAAACATGCTGAGAGGAGGTTTTATAACTCTTAATGACCACAGAAAGAAATTAAAATGTGACTATAAAGTATTTTTAATCAAACCCAATGTGTAACAAGTCCTCTCTAAGATATTCTCCGGGGATATACCCTTGAGTTTTGTTTTGGTCATAACAGCGATGCATGTGAATTTACCAATATAAAACATGGTGGCATGGCGGTTGAGTAAGAAAGTCCTGGGTTCGAATCCCAGTCGAAGCTTACATGTTCTCCCTGTGCCTGCGTAGGTTTCCTCCATGTGCTCCAGTTTCTCCTACCACTAAAAACATGTACAATAGATCTGAATGTAATGAGTGATTGATTGATTTATGGATAGCGTTTGTTGGGAGCTTTGATACGGCAATGTATTCGGCGTCTCGCTTCCGTCATCACCTTGTGTGAATGGAAAAATATCTGATTTCTGAACATTGCAAAGCGCTTTGGATGACCTTGGTCTGTAAAAATCACTGTATAAATAAACTAAAAGACCCCATATTCACTGACCTTTCGGGATCCTAACAACAAAGAAATTAATCAAAGAAATAATCGCAAACTAATCAATTATCAACAATAATCCAACTTACAAGCGTGGAAAATATAGCATGTTGCCTCGTAAGATAAACACAGCCTATTTTGCAAGTTAACTTCCCCAGATTTAAGGAAGCAAGTGATAGAGAAGGATTCACCATGAGCTGGACTTTTATAACAGCTTCATCACTGGCGACCTTTTTCTTGACTTTTATATGAGATATTTAAAAAACATATCTATCAGATTGCAAAACCACTCATAAAAGTGTAAACCTCTTCATCTTCATATTCAGCTGGTTCGCCATTCTCCCTTTATTCAGTAATATGTTTTATCTAGAGGTTTGGGAAAGAGGTCAAGAGGTGTTTGAATCCATTGTTTAGGATGAATGACACAGTGCAATAGTTTTTTTTCTAACTAACTATGATGATGACATATTTACGAATGTCCCCTCATCCTTCACAATACAACAATGGTAAGCTTAATTTAGATAGTGGTCCTGTGAAATTTCCCACTGCATTATCTCCATCAGCAGCCCATGTACTCTTTTATCAACAATCGTAAGTAATGTGTGCTTTAGAGAAATTAAAAAATATAACAAAATGTGGTGTTTAGCTTGGCAGGCTTGTATTAGTTATATCACAGTGGACATTGAGGTGGGTCCTGGCATTGGGACCGTATCAACATAGTAAATTTCTCTGCAGCTTTTGGCGTTCCAAGGTCATTGCGCGGTCTGAACACTTCCCACCGAAGGTCCCAACACAATGAGCAGGGTTCTGTGTGTGCGCAGAAATGGAGACGGAGAAACAGTTGTCTGTGTTTTATAATCTAAAGAAAACTTCTAGCAGCTATTTCAGTAGATGGATAAATGTCATGGATTTGATGAAAAAGATTATGACTGATCACATAAACACACTGATATTTAGTGTTTTTTTTTGTCCAATGAACATCTTTATTATTCTTAAATTTTAACATAATTGAAGCGTTCTCTGGTGATCTCAAATTTGCAGTTTATACATGATTGCCCAGGAATTTACAACAACTGAAGGCTTTTTGTCTGAGCAGCTTTACCATCAGAGAGTCTTATCTTTTGAGAACTGGGGAATTTATTTAGGGTCAGTTTCTGTTGTCGTTCTAATTCTAAATGAGAAAACTAATTATTCACACAACCACTAACGATAAGTGAAAAACAAGTTTTTGGCGTTATCATTTTTAATCTCAGTATAATGGCCAAAAGAATTCCAAATTCCTGCCTGTGTGTGTAAAAGTCCAAGCACAGCTGTATAATTGCTGGAAAAGTAAAATTTTTTTCTAATCAAGGCTTCAAGGAAAAAGTAATACTGAATATTGCAGTGTTTGGAACTGGTATTAAATTGTAATAATCAAAGCTGCACATCTTTCCGAAAATATTTGCTAAAACTAGCATCTTGGCATATTTAAGGGTTACTGGGAAAGTGGCACCTGAGTTTACAATTAGACAATAATGTAACGTTGTATGCTTTTTGTGTTTCAAAAAGCAGACTTCCAGTTAATCCATCAGGAAATACAAATAATGGAACAAACAGGATTCAATAAGAATAATGTCATGCAGCAAAGGGTTTAGTCTTTTCAAAACATGACTACCGGTAATATGTCTTTTCCGTAAAACTTATTTATTTTAGTGGAAAAAGGGAACAACCAAAATAAAACCTAAAATAAGAGTGGCATAAGTTTAGCCTAAAATATCTTGTTTATTTTTAATCATCTGCATCATTTGAGTACTTCCAAGTCAGTAAGCGAACAAAACAAATGGTTTATTGGTAGAACAAAGTACCTGAGGTCTCCGGTGTAACGTTACATAATGGATGGTTGTGTTAAAGCTGTCACAGTGAGTTAGAGTCTCACCACAGTTCACTGTAATTGTCTGTAGGCCAATAGATGATAGTGGCTCAGCTCCAGGGCTTGTCCTCTTATCTCACGGCCCCTTCCTGCTCTGGCCGAGATCGCGCACATTTAGTTTGGTCAGATTTGTATGAGGATTGATTTGTTTCTATTCTAAGCATCCAACAATAAGGACTGACTCCACTGTGGCTCGGCTCTCTACGCAGTTTCCTCAAAATGCTATAGCTTCAATTCCCTTTTACAATTTTCTGTTCTCATTGGTTTTATTATGTGCAGGCAAAAAGGTTCTGGGTTCAAATCCCGGTCATGTACAATAAAGCTTAACTTAACTTGAGAGAGTAATAGAAAATGCTGATTCTCAGGTCCGGTCTCAGGTTTGGTTTCAGCTTTGGTGGGGACACAAATGTAATGTTTTTAAAAATATTCACACCTTGATTGGGAATCAAACATGGGCTGCCAAACTGTGGCTTTCCATTCTTAACCATTGGACCATAAGCAAGTTCAGAACCAAATGCAATGGCTCTTGCTATAGTCCTCATAAAAAAATTCTGGTGGAAACCTTGGCATACAGTACTTGCTCTCGTCACCCACATTTTATGACGTACAGAGAAAACCAATAACGCTTTTCTTGACACTGGCTACATGGATTTACTGATCACTTTTCAGGAAGCAATACTTTTAGAAGGTAAGCAATAGCTTGTTTCTTGTAGAATTTGGCACCTCACTAGGTTAACACGTGCACGTATGATCTCCACTCAGAAGAGAAGACCGATCACTGCGTAGAGAGATGAGCGGGTCACGTCCCACTGCGAACGCAGCTGCTCGGGAAGCAAGAAGCAAAAATGAAACTCAAGCCTTTATGAACAATGAGGAGTAATTCTCATTAAAGTTTATTGCATAGTTAAGCAAGTAAGCACAAAGAAAAAGTATAATTTTATTCAACAAGATGATTTTGGATCATTTCCAAAGGCACACCAAACAATATCTCAAGGCACACCAACATGCCACTGTAAGCTGCCCATGCGGCTGATGCACACCTGAAACATGCAATACAGTATCTGCTGCTGTGGGTGGGAAATGTGAGGTTGACTGCTGCTGACCCTTTCCTTTTCAAACCACATTGGGTGGTTTGAAACAGTCTAACCACACAAAGTGAACTGCAATACAACTGGAACTGTATAGTCAAATACAATGGTTGCTTTTTGTCTTTCTGGTGAGTTAATAAAGATTCAACTTCATCTTTCTTCTCCTCAGAGTTGACAAATGTTTACACAAACACCTGATGACATTGTTTCATTCTAAATCTATAGTTACAATAATCTAATAAGAATGTTATTATTATTTTTTTGCCAGGGATTTTGGTCAAAACCCTTGGTTTTACACCATTATGAAAAAAAATCTCTGTTTACCTATGTTTATAATTGTGCTTAAAATGGAATGTGAGATCTTGTTTGTGAGTAAAAGTCTTTTATATCTGGTTTATAAATACATTGGGTAACATTATGGATATAGTTCATCTTTATAATTGAAAGGTACATCACACCATGCAACAACAAACATGTGCCGATGTGCCTTGTGCTTCTGCACAATGTGTTCTTTCAGACTGAGAAGAAGATGTCCTTTTACTTATAGGTGAACCAAAATAGAAAGTAAAGTGGTTTGCAAAAAAATGATCTTGTACAGTTTCCGCTTTCTCACATTTAGAGTGAGGTGGTGACTTTTGAGGAAGTGGAGAAAAACTTTGCACCTTCTACCATGGGGGCTGTTATGCAAGTTTCTGCATGAATAAACTGGCTACATATTTATTCTCCATTACTTGAAATGAGTTGTAGTTGACCTAAAGACACAAGAAAGGATAAAGACAGTTGTCTAGCTGATGTACAAAGCGACATCTATTGGCGAATTGTGTGTACTACAATGGATGCACAGCTCTTAGTGTGCATACATTGCATTGAGGATAGCAATAATCCCCTTGATTGGCAAACTATGCCAATCAAGAGACTCGTGAGTCAGACTCCGACTCGAGTTGAGTTGCCGTGAGTCACTGATTTCAGAGACTCGCGACTCAGAAGTGTAGCCTTAATTATTTTGCCGCCACTTAACTTAAACTCCTGGGCAGAGACTTGGACTTGACTTGGACTTGCGAGTCAGGGACTGTGCCTCTCTGTAGCATGCTCCTTACGTTTAGTGTGCAGTTTACAGATACGGATGTGTATATATTTACCTTCAAATGCCACTTGCAGATTAGAGATGCAACTTTTGGGAAAACCTGTAATAAGCATAAGATCATTTCTGCGTCACAAAATTATTCTTATCAGGTGCAGTGTGCAACTACAAATTACCTTGGTGTTATTATGTTGGAAATTAAGTCTGACCCAGTAACGCAGCAAATTCAGCAAGTTTAAGGAAAACTCCCCAAGAAGCTGACTTCAGCATTTCAGGCCGATGCTGGTTTACATGTGAGGGGGCTGCTCGGGGCGAATGGATCAAACTGTTTAATGTTGTTTAGAGGGAAAAACACGCGTATTACAGACGTTGTTAAATACATCTGATTATGTGGGTTGATTCTACATGAGGTTAAATTAGTTATAAAAATCATCTCCAAAACATATGGGTGAAATTAAACGTAATACATGTATTTATAACAAAAGAAAACATTCATTTTCAAAACTGTTCCAGTGAAAAATTAACATTATAAAAGCATTTTGTTGTAAAAAGTGAACAAAAATCTTGTTCTATCTATCTATTGTCTACTTTGTTAATTTATTTTTATTTTGGCACATTTTTATAGAAAACATTGAGTGGAAACCTTTCTTGGAAAAAAAAAATAGACATAACTTATTTTCTCACCTCTGAAAGGGAAGTTGTTAGTGTCATACTCTATTTACATCGTAACTGTTGCTGTGTCCTACAAAACAGTTATCCATCCTCCATTCTTGCATGTTTTTTCCGATTCAGTGCAGTAATTTGTAATTTGTAATTTTTTGTTGTTGTTGAATTTTTTACTATATTTTTCACCAGGTTTTTATTTAACAACATGGGGACAGATTAATTGAAATGTATTAGATTAAACAAACAATTTTTTTCCGACATTTTAAATTATCTATTCAATTCAAATGTACAAATCGTAAAATACACATGAAAAAAACAGTAAAAAAAAAAAAAAAAGCAAAATACTATAATAATAATACTATATACTATTAATAACATAATAAACTCACCTCAAAACAAATATGGATGTTTTATAAAAAATAAAATCTATAATATAATCATTAATTGCACACATCACATCGTCTTTGTACTTTAACCTCATTATTTTACAAAACACAATTTAAAAGCTTAAATATTGCCAAGTTGTAATAATATTTGTCAAATATGAAGTAATTATAGACATACTGACCCATTTAAACAAATCTGCAATACAGCAAATTCTGTCACACTGCATTTGTTTCTTGTGTATTATCGCTTTTTATTCTTTTCACTTTTATATTTTTTTTCTAATTGACAAGATGACACTTCTTGTTTATGAGTTCAAATGTTCAAAGAGTGAAGTACCAAAACTCGATCACTACGGTCCGTCTTGCTCTTTGCGTAACGTTAAGCGGTTGAGTGTCCTCCAAACAATAATCATCAAATTGTGGTTTCCGTCTTTTGGACATCAGCAAATGTGCTTTATTTTTATAATTAATTCAACACCAGTATCAGTTCACGAGGTTGAATTGTCTAATTTGACACTTGACTTGCAGCAAACAGAGCTACAGTAAAGGTATGATTAATATTGAATGATTGTCTTCTATCCGACTTCTGAAATGAATTAGTGAAGGAATGCCACCTTCACTAATGCCACCTGTTAGGATTTCATTACCAGCATTATTCAGTGAGAGAAATGCAGGTCGCGGGTCATTTTACATCATTTGAAAATTGAATGAAGCGAACAGTGAAAATGAGTGAGTTGTGCACGTGGGGAAAGAGCCGACCAAAAGCTTTGTGCGTCTTCTGTTACCTTCATTATTATCTCGGAGATCATGTCCTTGGGCTGCTCAGTTTAAGAGAAAGAGAAAGGTTTCAAATATATCATTGAGCTCAAGGATAAAGGAAAAACTGTTTGGCCTCAGTAACACATGAACACTATAATGGACACGGATTTTCATATATTGTAGCTTGCTTTGAAATAGAATTAAAGCTCCCACACACTGTCTCTCACCTTCTCAAAATGACAATCAAAATTATTTTAGAAGCAGGAAGTCACAAACTTGGAATTGGATTTGACATAAGTGATTAAAAAGTACAAAAAAGATACAAAGGCATGCATGAAAAAATCTTATCAACATCTTTTTATAAAAATACCCTTAACAGTGTAGATTTTTGGCATTATAAATATTATGAAGTGACAGAAGTGACAAAAGCTGCTCTTAAAAGCCAATAAAAGTGAGACAGTTTGACAGTTGTTTTCAATACAGTAAGATTCTCACGTCTCTTCTATATGCAACTGTCGCCTACGGGTGTGCAGGGCTTGTCAGTTTTTCATAATAAAGATAAAGACACATTTTTCATTGACCATTTACTATCAGTGACTATAAGTGACAAACTACTGGGGATTTTACTGTCCCTTGTCATCCTGAACTTTTATTCTTGTTAAATCCTTAAAAATCTACACTTTAATGCGACAAACTGCTCGTTTGGCTCTCGCTCTCGTTCCTCTCTGATCGGTAGCTCAGATTGGTCGGAGCGTGGCCGAGCCCCTCTGTGCACGTGCATCATGGGAGCTCGTCCACTGCGCACACCCGGGAGGACCAGACAAGGCCATGGGTGAATTCCGCTAATCTTTCGGTTCCTGTGTATGACGAAAGCGCCACTGAGCACCAGCCATTGATTGGAATAGGCCACTATCTTGGATCACCAAGGCTTGGTTTACAAAGACAATGTCAGAATATAAACATCAGGATCACAGAGAGCACTAAACCATGGATTTTTTGAGTGTGACATACTGTAATACATTTCAATGTAAGATATTAGGAGTGAGTAGGAGCAAAACTTCATGCAGGAGCACTTCTTCCTTGGGCTTCATTGAGCTAGCGGGTTAGCATCGTCCATCTATATAAAAAACATTGCCAGGATCGAAAACATAGTGTGTAAAGCAGACTTGGAGATTCTTATCCATGCATTTGTCTCCAGTAGGTTAGACTACTGCAATGGCCTGCTCACAGGTCTGTCCAAACAGGCTGTAAAACAGCTGCAGTACATTCAAAATGCAGCAGCTCGAGTCCTGACAAGAACCAGGAAGTACAATCACATTAGTCCAGTCCTCAGGTCCCTGCACTGGCTTCCTGTGGCTCAGAGAATAGACCTTAAAACAGCTCTGCTTGTGTACAAGTCTCTCCATGGCCTTGCACCGAAATATATTAGTGACATGTTAGTCCCATATGAACCAGCCCGGACTCTGAGGAGCACAGGGACTGGACTTCTGCTAGTGCCCGGAGTAGGAGTGTGACGACCCGCATTACTTTCTTCCGCGATTGATTATCAATATGCATTTGCCAAGTATCGATTTTGGAAAAAATTTATTAATACTTTGTATATGGCTACATTACACATCTCCATTCCATTCATCATGAAATAAAGGGTATTTTTTCACTTAACATTTTTCTATTTCATGTATGCCATATATTGGGATATGGTATATTGCTGACCAATATATCGATAATCGTCATATCGTGATATAATCGTTATCGTGATTTAATCGTTATTGTGATATAATCGTTATTGTGAGCTTTGTATCGCGTATCGTATGGTATCGTAAGGTACCCTGAGGTTCCCACCCCTAGCCCAGAGTCAGGACTAAACATGGAGAGGCAGTAATTCAGATTCATGCTGCTAAACAATCTTCCTGAAAGTGTGAGACAGGCCTCCTCTCTGACAATGTTTAAAACAAGGTTAAAAACAGTTCTGTTTAGCTGTGCATACAACTGAGGGATTTTATATTTTTATCTGTCTTCTTACCTCATTGTCTGCCAGCTCATTTCAGAACAGGTACTCCCATATTGCCAGCAATTTCTGATGATTTTTATTGATTTTTCCAGACCCACAGAATATTTACTATGACTATCTAAAATCCGAAACCATATTCTGAAAGAATGGGCTGTCTACTTTTGTCAGCAAAAATAATTTAGTTTCAAGCTTGTTTTGTTCCCCTGTAATCCCCAGTCGAGTAGAGAGAAGTTTTACTGAAATCACCAGTCTCAGACAAAGGGCTGAGAAAAATAGGTGCAATAAGTGCATTCTGTTTTCAAAACATCCAGAGGCAGCGCTGCTGCCACCTGCTGGCTCGTTAAAATATGCTCTAACGCTAATCCCCATACATATTAGATATAATAGACATCTGGGAACATGAAAATAGTTAAAAACGCGTTTGACGCATTAATGCGTCAATGGCAGACAATGAGTTAATGTACTGTGATTATTTATTCTCTTTTAATTTTAATCTAATTTTGTTGAGCACTTTGAGTTGCCTTGTGTATGAATTGTGCCATACAAATAAACTTGCCTTGCCTATATATGCAGTCCATGGTCTAACCACCGTGCTGCTTAATGATATGGTTATTTGACTCAGTGACTCTTTGACACTCTTTAGCATAATAATTAATAAACGGATGTAAAATTCTTTTCACCGGTGCCTTAGATTTGCAGATAGAGGGTCACTTGGTGCATGCGATACATTGCGGTTGAAAAATCATATCTGCAATAATTTAATGGTAATAAAGATTCACTTCAAACCATGGAGTAAATTATAGCAGATTAATTATGCCGATGTCATTAATGTATTATTATGGAGATATTAGAGTGAGTGAGTGGAGCAATTGAGGGCAGCCCCGGACCACTAACAGCTCAGCAGTTGCACACCACCAGAGCACACACTGCAGCCTAATGTAGATTTAAGCATTCGCCACTGTCAGCAACAAACAAAGCAATAGCCCATTTGTCTTTGAGCGAGCCTCCATAGACCCATTCAACACGGCTAAGTTAGTAATCACAGACGGATGCTCCTCATATATGAAACACATTTGAACACAATTGTGCCATCTTCTGATTGCAATAATTTGGGCTGTAAATGTAAATGGCTATTCTCTGATGAGCATGTGAAGAAAGAAAAAGCTCCCAAGATGGCGCCGTGGGGAATATTGAGTAAGAATGGCGCTGCTTTCAGCACTGGCATGAGATAGAGCAGCGTTCCCTAACCTTTTTGAGCCATGGCAAACTTTTTTCAAAACAATCTCATGTCTTGATTGATTCAAAAACTAAACTTTACAGGCTTTACTAACAATGCAAAGTCATTCTCAAAGTGTGGTATATAGAAAACCAAACAAATGTTACAAGGTAAAAACAATGGAAGGACCCAAAAACCAGAAATGCCAAATAATATGATTTAATGATGGTAAAAATAAAAGTCCAAGTTAAAAGCAAATTCAACGGACAGACATCCCACTAAACATCCGACGTCCACTCAACCTCCAGATCACGTCAAAATCGCGTCGGTCGGTCGTGACCTTTTATTTACGTCCAAACGACGTCTGTGCAAGGTGCGCATCTGGACGTAAAACAATGACCTCCCATATACGTGGATATGACGTCCAATCCCGACCTCCCCTAGACGTTGAAAACAGGTCATCGGCCGACCGACGCAGTACGTCTTGATCTAGCAATACAATATATAGGCTGTTAAGCAATCTTAGGGTACCTGACGGTAGTGTAGTGGTTAAGCAAACGTGTGCAGTCTTGGTTACGTGGGTTCGAGCCCACGTGTGTGTATTATTATCTTTACATATTTGTTTTGATTTTTAACGAACAATTTTTTTCTGTTTGGTTAAAGACTAATAAACACTCAACATAGGATTACGTAGTGGCTAATAATAAAACTTGTGAATGTATGCATTTGTTGTGCTAACAATCTCAAGTTTGCAAATAAGGGGTGAGCACTTGAGATTTTATGCAAATGCATGGGTTCACAAGTTTTATTATTAGCCACTACATAATCTTATGTTGAGTGTTTATTCGTTTTTAACCAAACAGAAAAATTGTTTGCTAACAAGTGAAAAGTCAAAAGTTTTCCGACGGAGATTTGAACCTGCGTCGTTGCGACTGAAGTCTCATTACACAACCGCTACACCACGGCCAGGCATGTTACTGACTACTGTGAAAAAATAATAGATAACACCCTAAACAACCGACGCACACTTATGCGCCGCGCGAGTATAACTTGGGCTTTACAGCCTGACACGTGAGTCGCTCGGTCGAGGACCTGTTTTCCACGTCTAAACGACGTAAGGTGTGCATCTGGACGTAAAGCAATGTCTTCCCAGACGTTGATATGACGTTGAATCTGTACCTCTGTCGCTGCCCTGCTTTATTTACTTGGAATCACCCTCTCTAGTAAGTACACAGTCTGCACAGTTTTTAGATATAGATGTATCATTTCCACATTGAAAAGAGTTGGAGACAGAAACTCAGTTGTTTTCTCACGTATACGTGGATTTTGTTAAGTATATTTTGTATATTATCTGTATTTTGAATTGCCAGTGCATGAATCTATCATAATAACGGCTGGCACTGCTCAGCTGAAAGGGAGACACCTTTTTTTAGTTTTTAAGTTAAAGTTTAAAATATGATATTGTTTTTCATATTTCAAACTATTTTTTAACACATTCAAATTCTTAGGTTAGACTGTCCAACAAAGTATGTGTTAAAAAAAGGTTAAGATTCTTGAGTTTTAAAATAATAATTCAATTCTAAAATGTAAAGTTACTGTATATTTCACAATGGTTTATAAACTGCAAAAAGACAACAGTACTTAGTAAACTAAGTTTAAAAACAGGGAGATCAGCTTTAATATTTGGGACACTCCCATCATTTAGACACCTGTGATGTCATCAGTTGGAGTTGAGTTCAGGTGTGGGACCATGTGGGACCATAGGAGCACACAGATGTTACCTGCTGCAGAAAGAGAGTTTAATGTTCATGTATTGCTTTGTTTAATAAATGGATTTAATGTCTTCCCAGGTCTTCAATGTCAGAGACTTTCACTTCTTCTCACTGTGGCTGTTCAAATGAGCCACTACAGTCGTTATTTTTGTTATTGTTAGCTGCAAATATTAAATATCCATTCATCTGCTGGTAGCAAGCTAACTAGCGCTTGCAACTCTATTCAATTTCTTACTTTTTCTTATAAACTTTAAAACCAGCCATATGATAATTAAAATACATTTACCTTTGCTAATGCAGTCAATTTTTTGTGAAATCCATAGAGTATAATTTCATGATTGTTGCAATAACTAATGTTCTATGTGTATTCCTAATGTGTCATGTGTGTTTGAGTCTTACAGGTGTCAGACTGTGTTGAAGGTGTTCAAAGGTAAGAATCACACTCTCACACATTGATTGTTGTTCTGTATTAATATGTTGTTTTTAGAATAAACCATTATTTGGTGTATTCTCTTTGAAAACATCTATCTTTTTCTCAGATTGTTCAGCAACTCACTCATGATGAGGGAAAAGAGCAACAAGGGGAAAATGCCCCCTCGGAAATGCGACATGTGTAGAGTAATACAGGGTAAGTAGCTTTCAGGGCTCATTTGCAAAACAAATGCACATTTGCAATTGTTTTTTACATGGAATTACTCCAATGACCAAAGCCTTATCCCAAGTTTCTCAGACGGAGTGTCTTCCAGTGTCTCGAGCTAGTGCAGTGCCAAGGTTTGTATCACATGGTGATGGATCGAGTGGTTTGAGGCATTAATAGAAAGTTATGTGTTGTTATATCACTTTGCCACATTATGTTGAAACTAAACATGTTCCACATTTTCAGGTGCTGTGCTTGGACCTTGTGATGAGAGACTGAAGACCAAGAGAGGACACATGTTAGAACATCAACATTCAATAAATGCATTCTTCTGCCTTTCAGATTGTGTTTTTACATCTGGGGAACCTAGAGTGTAGCTTGTGCCTGTTTTAATACTGATCCAAACATAGGTGCTACAATCATGTTTTTTTACTTTGGCATGAACTGTTCAGTACAGTAGTCTTCATAACACTGTGCCCTGTATGGTTTAACTTGTACTTTGATGTAGAGAAACATGATTTTTAATGCAGCTCCATTTGCAATAATGACTGATATCCTTCTACTACAGTTGTTCAAATGATTTTTGAATGCTGTGTTTATCGTTTATTGCCCAGAGTCAGAACTAAACATGATATAGCTGCATTTCAGATTCACAAGGCTAAAATCTGGAACGGTCTTCCTGGAAATGTGAGACAGGCTTCTTCTTTGACAATGTTAAAATCCAGGTTTAAAACACTTCTGTTTCTGCTTCAACTGAGAGATTTTTTGAGAGATTTTATTTGTATCTTTTTAATTTACTGTCAATATTTATAATTGTAATGCCTTGTTTGATTGTTTCTATCTTTTGTTCAGTGCTTTGAGTTTCCTTTTGTTTTGACTGTGCTATACAAATAAACTTGCCTTGCCTATTGCAAAAAGTATGTCTCGACTATTAAGTCATTCTACAGAGGTCAATAGGACTGTAAATGGACGTGATATAAACGTCAATATTTTGGTCATATGAGACGTTGATAGGACGTCAGACCCGACCGGTTCCGTACCACATTCAAACCTTGAATTGACGTGCCATCAACGTAACATTTGGAGGTTGAGGTGACGTCGGGAAACGACGTCGAGAAAACTTTCATTCTGCACCCACCAGTGACCTATATTCTACGTCGGACAACGACGTTCAAATTACGTTGATTCAACGTCGGCTTGCTTAGTGGGGAGAGGGGAGGGGGGGTGACAGGCGCCGATCCCAGCCAATTGTAAAGACCATGAGTGGATGGAGGTATGAGCGGAGGCTGAGGTGAGGTGGGTTTAAAGCTGGGGTACCTTACTTTTGAACAATACAAAATAACTTGACTGTGTAGTAAAATCCATGCCACACTTATTCCTCACTCTGGAAACAGTTTGGTGCTGTCATTATAGTTTCCCCATACATTCTGAAACCTCTGTCACATCTTTGGATCAGATTCTTTCAGACAGGAACTTGAAAAAGAGAGGACCACCCCTCGCAACCAAGCAGCTCTTAAATGTATAGTGGCAAGTATGCAAACTATAGTATTGACCCCCGAACGAGAAATGTACAGTGGGTGTCCAGTAGGAACAGAAGCACATTCATCCATACAAACAAAACAAATAAATACATAATTTTTAAAGTAAATAACAATAGTACAGCACTTTAGGTCCCAGCAGCAGAGGTGGACCATCCAGACATTGATTTGCTCTCAAAATGTTACTTTTACAAGACAGGGACAGAGACTATGTTGTATGAAAAAAAGGTACTGTAGCTTTAAATAGCCTTCAAAGATACACAGAGATTGGTAGGTTGATGGATAGATAGACAGAGACAGAAAGATGGATAATATATGTATTAAGTAAAGTTACCATGACCAAGAAAGAAGAGACGCCTTCTTAAAGCAGAACTCATTTGAGCTGGTGGTCCCTGAGGATACACTTTGTTCACACTGTTCAGATGTTTTCTTTATTGTTTGTTTGGTTGGGACAGCGCATGCTAATGAACACTCCTCTCCGGATTGTAGCCTTGGACTAATTTGCATCCGTTGTCCCACAGTCGCACACACAAACCACTGTAATACACAAAGGTTTTTTTTTTAACTAAATATTATATTGACTGTTTTTTAAAATGAACTTGTATTGTTTTATGCAGAATGTAGCACTTTGTAATCCCAACAAAAATATTTATAATAGCGTTTTTTTTGTATATGTGTCAAGTTTCTCATCTCCTCAACAGGCTCCAATTGTTTATTTTTTTTTTTTTTGTGGGGTTTTCTTAAAAAGACAGTTTTATCTTCCAGCATTGTATAATTTTTACCCCCATTCCCTTTAAATACAGAAGAGGATTACTTCTTTAAAAAAATATATATATATATATATATTAATAAATAAACAATCCTGATAGTTGTGCTAGAGAGGAGCGGCAACATACGGTGTACTCTGGCGCCCTCAAGTGGATGTAAGCAGGACTACATGCATTATTATGGACACATGGCTGCATCTGAATTACATAGTCACTTCCTTCCGGCTTTCTCCTGAACTAAAATGAGTATTTTATGAGACTCACTCCAGATTTGGTCGAGGGGAAGTTAGGACCGTTGATCATGTTCAATTCCACTTCAATTAATGGAAAAGTAATGGACAGGGAAGTGTGTAATGTTTTGTATGGTTTTGGATCAGACAAATCCACTTTATCATCAATTAACAAGACTGCTAAAGTTCTGCACTGAAAATATCTGTTCAAATCATAGTTCTAAAACAGTAATTCCGGCCAAATTTCCAGCCTTTTCACAGAGGTCTATCAGCCCAAGATCAAGATATATATAGTTATTAGTGACTCACACAGCTCTACATAGTAGGTGTATAATAGTTAAAATTGAGATGGTGAGAGAATGAAGCTGAGATCTGTATTCATCACACACGTTTTGTAATTTAAACAATACCGAATACATATCGTAAAAGGAAAACTGTAATGTTGAGAGAGAACAGTTGAGAACTACCTGTGTTGGTATAGGTTCTCAACTTTTCTCTATTTTGCATTACCTTTTGTCATATTTTACAAAAAGGCTCAACGAAACTTATATTTTCAGTTTTTGCAGTGACTCAAATTTCCACCAGGAGGCAGCACGTTACCATGATAACACTGTAGTCAGCTCACAGCGCACTCGTGTTTTTATTTTATATATGAATTTAAATTGAATTATAATTTCTACCTCTACCAACCACTGCAGCTACTATGTGTGTTATGTGTTATGTAGCAATAGTATAGTAATGTTATATATTGCTTTATCTAACACTTATAACACATGGTATAGCAGCATTGCAGTTGGTATAGTGATAGCACTTAATTTCCATTCAATTCAATGTATTTGTGTTAATCCCTAAATCACAAAAGCAGATGGAGCCATTGGTCCATTGGGAGCAGGCTTTCCACTGTCCATAAATATCCAGAAGTGACCTTAACTCATTGACTGCCAGCGGTTTTTGATGATTTCACTGATTTGTGCTATGACTCTGTGAAATATATAACCAGATTTTGAAAGATTGGATTGTATTCTTTCAGCAGCAAAAACAAAGTTTGTCTCTAGCTAGTTTTGTTCTTCTGTAATCCCCAGTCGAAGTTGGAGAGAAATCAGAATACATCAATGGTAGTCAATAAGTAAAATGTCTGTTTTTAGACCTCTTTCTATCTCAAAATCACAACCAGTGGGAAAAAAGTGAGAAACCATGAGGGAGCCATACAGTATTTATTAAGGAGGCCAATATTGAGGTTGGGATCAGCTTCCACCTACGGACAGGCAGTCGATCCATGCAGGACGGAGGCTTCAGGACGAGGCTGTGCACCCCAGGCTCCCAGGCGGAGGGGGGTCCAGCCCACGTGTCCGGGCCAGGGCAAGGTCTGAGTTTATAGTATGTAGAGGTAGTTGTAGCAACAGGGGGTTGTATTTAAAATTACAGGGTCTTTCATATCCCCTTGTACTCAAATCACTAATTCAACACTGTGATTCAAAACTCACATTTGTTCAGTATCGGAATTCCATAACAATGCCTAGATGCATTTTATATAGACCTCCAAGTTACCACCATCACACTTACTTCTTCTCTGTTTCTAATAACTAGACTCATCCACATTTAGAATCTTTCAGAAAACGCAGCCTCTGAAAACGCGCCCTGACCGATGTTCGCGCGTAATTGGCGAAAGAAATCCACTTGATTCCGTCCGAGCGGCGATGTGTGGCATTTGGCTCTCCCTCTGCAACTCTTCTCCTCTGCTCCCTCTTTCCGCTATGTACAACTCTGATCTATCTTTAGCCCTGTCCTCTGCGCCACATGCGCTCTGGCGTTTGGCACATGATCCAGTAACCGAGGGGGACCTTTACGCGCGGACTTCACCTGTTTGTTCTTCTTTACGCGCGGGGCCTGCATGGGCTTTCCCCCGGCAGCGGTGCGTGAGTGTTTGGGTCCTGAGTGACTGGAGGCTGGGAGACTGTAGGAGCCGCTCCACACGCACACGCACACACACCGGTGCCAACATGGAGATGAGGCGCGCGTCGTGGCTCCCGGCTGGACTGGCGCTGTGCCTGGCAGGTCAGAAGCGTCGCGTCGCGTGGGAAAGATTTGGTTTCATGTTTGAAGTAGTGTGCAGTGTTTTGTGTATGTGAAATATGCAGTATTAGTTGCATATACGTTGCAGTAGTAGTAGCAGCAATAATAGTAGAAGTTATAGTTGCAGCAGCAGCAGCAGAAGTAGTAGTAGCAGCAGCAGTGGTAGTAGTAGTAGTAGTAATACTCTCAGTAGAAGCAGTAGCATTAGCAGTAGTAGTAGTAGTTGCATCAGTAGCACTAGTAGTAGTAGTAGCAGTAGTAGCTGTAGCAGTAGTAGTACTAGTAGGAGTAGCCGTAGTTATTGTAGTAGGAGTAGTAGCAGTAGTCACAGTAGTAGTACCAGTAGCAGTAGTAGTAGTAGTAGCAGTAGTAGTTCTAAAAGTAGCAGTAGCAGTAGTAGTAGTAGTAGCAGTAGCAGTAGTAGTAGTAGCAGTAGCAGTAGTAGCAGTAGCAGAAGTAGTGGTAGCAGTAGTAGCAGTAATAGCAGTACTAGTAGTAGCAGTAGCAGCAGTAGGTAGTAGTAGTAGCAGTAATAGCAGTAATAGCAGTAGTAGTAGTAGCATTAGGAGTAGCAGCAGTAGTAGTAGTAGTAGTAGTAGCAGTAGCAGTAGTAGTACTGGTAGCAGTAGTAGCAGTCAGTAATAGCAGTAGTAGAAGTAGCACTAGTAGTAGCAGTAGTAGTAGTAGTACTAGGAGTAGCAGTAGTAGTAGTAGTAGCAGTAATAGCAGTAATAGCAGTAGTAGAAGTAGCACTAGTAGTAGCACCAGCAGTAGTAGTAGTAGTACTAGGAGTAGCAGTAGTAGCAGTAAAAGCAGTAGTAGCAGCAGTAGTAGTAGCAGCAGTAGTAGTAGTAGGAGTAGCAGTAGTAGTAGCAGTAGTACTAGTAGTAGCAGTAGTACTAGTAGTAACAGTAGCAGTAGTTACAGTCACAGTAGTAGTAGCAGTTGCAGTCTTCAGAAATAGTGCCCGTTCATGGAATGCGAGGGATTTGCATAGCTTTTTTTTTTTTTAATTGATTCTAAAGTGTCTAAAATTAAATCTTGCATCATTCTGACATAAGCGACAGTTGTAGTTAAATAAATCGGACATCGCTGTTTCACATCCAGTGTTAGCAGCAGCAGCAGCAGCAGGTTTTTAGTTTATGAGAAACAATGTCGATAACAGTGAGAGAAAATTCCACAGTTGGTCACATTGTTGATATGATGTGAGCTCGTGACCTTGGCAACAAAAATGCCAACAATGTTGCCAGTCTGCAGCTTTAAAAATGAAAAAAAGACGGCGGTGAAAATAAAACAAGGCTTTAGTGGAGGAGGTTTAACAAACGCAACGATCGTGTAACATCTCAGATTATTGTTAAATGCTTAAAGGAGCTATACCTGTTTCTGCCAGGTTTGAATGTTTAGCCCCGCCCCCAACTCACTCACAGGCTTCTCATTTAACCTGCGCTCTCATCCCACGGAGCCATCTAGTTTTATTTGCGATCTGATACATAGGCTAACATTAGCATTAGCACAACTTCCTGTAAGCTGTACAACAATCACTGATGAAATGGTACAAAAGCAACGCACTGCTAACAAAATATATAACTGAAAGATTACCGCTAGTTTTGTGTACGAATGTGGTCCGAGCATAGATAGTCCGAGGCGGTCCCGCTCCAACAGGTCTCTTCCATAGACAAGTCTCTCCAGAGGATACGATGTAAGCTAGCAATGTTCACCCGGGCTTGATTTCTTCTTTGATCATTGTTTCGCGTTAGTTCCCTCTTCTCTTCCTCACTGTTGTGTCGATACATTGAAGAACGTAATGAAAACATGTATTAGTAAGTTTCGATATGGAATGACAATCAAAATCTGGCCGACCCCGCTCCCCATCTCTGTGTGGAGCTGAGAGACAAATGCCCCAAAAATAACAATTGTAAACCGCTCCTTTGAGACTCTGATGTGCAGAGAAAAAGACTGGATATAAAATAAAGATTACTTACTTACCTCAGACTTCCTGGCCAAAGACTAGCTGGGCGGGGCTGAACCTCACCATCCAGCAACAGCTTCTCCAGCAGCAAACAGAAAGGGGCACACTTTCACTTTCTTTGTGACTCAAAGCAGTGCTTCATCATCTGGACTTCCCACTAAGCAAGCCGACGTTGAATCAAACGTAATGTGAACGTCGAATAGAGTGTCACCTGGTGCGGTGCTAGAATGAACGTTTTTCTCGACGTCGTTTCCCGACCGTCACCTCAACCCTCCCAAATGTTCGGTTGATGGCACGTCAATGCAAGGTTTGAATGTGGTACGGAAATCCGGTCGGGTATGAGTCCTATCAACGTCTCTTATGACCAAAATCTTGACGTTTATATGACGTTCGTTTTCAGTCGTTCCCATAAGCAAGCCGATGTCAAAACAACGTAATTTTCCACGTCATCTGGTCGTTCATCAAGGTTGCTATGTGGTACAGAACCCTGGTCGGGTCCGACGTCTATCCAACGGCTTCATATGACCAAAATATTGCCTTCATATGCCGTTCGTTTTGTTGTTCACTAAGCAAGGCAGATGTCAAAACACTGTCATTTCAACGTATGCTGGAGTTATCTGGCCGTTCAAATGACGTCGCGCCACGGTACTTCCAAGGTTGCAAAGTGGTACAGAACAGGTCGGGTCCGTCGTCCTCTCGACGTCTTATATGACCAAATATTGACGTTTATATGACGGGTCCATTTACAGTTCTATTGACCCTACTTAACCTCTGCAGAATCACTTATGGTGAGACATCCTTTTAGCAATAGGCAAGGCAAGTTTATTTGTATGCACAGTCAAAAAACAAAAGGGAAAATCAAAGCACTGGAACATAAGATAGAAACCATCAAACAGGCATTCAATTTAAATAATTGACAGTAAATTAAAAAGATAAAAATTCAAATTCTCATAAAAATTTCTCAGTTGAGCAGATAACAGAAGTGTTTTAAACCGGATTTTAACCTGTCAAGAAGCAGCCTGGTCTCACATTTTCTGCGAAGACCAGTTCCAGATTTTAGCTTGTGAATACTGACATGCAGCTTTATCATGATTAGTTTGACTCTGCGGCAATAAACGATAAACACAGCATTCAAAAATCCTTAGAACAATGTAGTAGAAGGATATCAGCAATATTGCAAATGGAGCTGCATTAAAAAATCATGTTTTCTCATACATCAAAGTACACGTTAAAGCACACAGGGCACAGTGTTATGAACACTACTGTACTGAACAGTTATGCCAACAGTAAAAAAAACCTGATTGTAGAACCTATGTTTGGATCAGTATTAAAACAGGCACACGCTACACTCTAGGTTTCCCACATGTAAAAACACCAATCTGAAAGGCAGATGAATGCAATTTATTGAATGTTGAGGTGTTCCAACATGTGCTCTCTTTGGTCTTCTGTCTTTCATCACAAGGTCCAAGCACAGCACCCTGAAAATGTGGACATGTTTAGTTTCAACCATATGTGGAAAGTGATTATTAACAAAAAAACATAAACTTTCTATTAATGCCTCAAACCATCGATCCATCACCATGTTGATACAACCTTGGCACTGCACTCGCTTGAGACACTGGAGGGGGTGAACGACATCGGTCTGAGAAACTTGGGATAAGGCTTTGGTCATTGAGTAATCCATGTAAAAAACAATTGCAAAGTGCATGGTTTTGCACATGGACACAATTGAGCCATGAAAGTACTTACCCTGTCTTATATACACCATGTTGCATTTCCGAGGGGGCATTTCCCCTTGTTGCTCTTTTCCTACTTGAGTGAGTTGCCGAACATCTGGAGAAAATGATGTTTTCAAAGAGAATACACCAAATATTGGTTTATTCTAAAAACAACATAATAATACAGAAGAACAATCAAGGTTGTGAGAGTGTGATACCTTACCTTTGAACACCTTCAACACAGTCTGACACCTGTAAGTGTTGGGGACTCAAACACACATGGCACACATTGGAATACACACAGACACATTAGTTATTGCAACATCATGATCTTATACTCTATGGATTCACAATCATTGAATGCATTAGCAAAGGTATAATGTATTTTAATTAACATATGGTGGTTTTAACGTTATATATAAGAAAAAGTACGAAATTGATAGAGTTGCAAGCGCTAGTTAGCTTGCTACCAGCAGATGAATGGATAATTTAATATTTCGCAGCTAACAATAACAAAAATAACAACTGTAGTGGCTCATTTCAAACAGCCCCACCCCCAGTGAGGAAGAAGTGAAAGTCTCTGACATTGAAGGACTGGGAGACAGTAAATCATTTATTAACAAAGCCTACATGAACATTAAACTCTCTTTCTGCAGCAGGTTAACATCTGTGTGCTCCTATGGTCACAACTGGTCCCACATGGTCCCACACCTGAACTCTACTCAAACTGATGACATCCACAGGGATGTCTTAAAGATGGGAGTGTCCACAATATTAAAGATTGATATCCCTGTTTTAAACTTTGTTTACTAAGTACTGTTGTTCTTTTTGCAGTTTATAAACCATTGTGAAAATATTACAGTAACTTTTGATAATAATTGAATTATTATTTTAAAACTCCAAGAATCTTAACCTTGTTGAACACATAGTTGTTGGACAGTCTAACCTAAGAATTCTAATGATGCCTTAAAAATAGTTTGATATATGAAAAACAATATCCTATTTTTAAACTTTAACTTAACAAACTAAAAAAAGGTGTCCTCCCTTTCAGCTGAGCATGCCGCCGTTATTATTATAGATTCTGCACTGGCAATTCAAAAAATTACAGATAATATCCACAACAATATACTAACAAATTCACGTATACGTGAGAAAAAACTTACTTTCTGTCTCAACTCTTTTCTCTGTGGAACATGTACATCTATACTAAAAACGTGCAGACTGTGTACTTACTAGAAGAGGGTGATTCCAAGTAAATAAAAGCAGGGCAGCGACAGGAAGGTAACAGATTCAACGACGGAAGGCCATTGCTTTACGTCCGATGCACACCCACGTCGCTTAGACGTGGAAAACACAGGTCCTCGACCGACTCACAAGTCAGAGCTGTAACCTCGTATAAGTCGTGCGTCGTTTGTTTAGGATGTTATCTATTATTTTTTCACAGTAGTCAGAACTTAATGCCTGGCAGTGGTGTAGCGGTTGCGTAATGAGGACTTCCGTGCAACGACGCAGGTTCAAAATCCCGTCGAAACGGTTTTGACTTTTCACTTTTTAGCGACACAATTTTTTTCTGTTTGGTTAAAAACGAACTTAAAGCACTCAACATAAGTAATGTAGTGGCTAATAATAAAATTGTGAACCCATGCATTTGCATATAATCTCCAAGTGCTCACCCCTTATTTACAACTTGAGGCATGTTAGCAAACAAATGCCTTACATTTCACAAGTTTTATAATTAGCCACTACGTAATCCTTGTTGAGTGTTTATTTATTAGTCTTTAACCAAACAGAAAAATTGTTCGCTAAAATCGAAAAACAAATTATGTAAAAGATAATGATACACACCGTGGACCTTGAAACACACGTATCCAAGGCTGCACACATTTGCTTAATCACTACGCTACCGTTCAGGTACACCTAGATTGCCTTACCACGCCTATATAATTGTATTGCTAGATCAAGACCGTACTGCGTCGGGAGGCCGATTGACCGTTTTCCAAGTCTAGAGGAGGTGGGATTGGACGTCTATCACGTCACTAGGGCGGTCATTGTTTTACCGTCCAGATGCGCACCTTGACAGACGTCGTTTGGACGTAAATAAAAGGTCCGAACCCGACCGACGCGATAATGACGTGATCTGGGGTTGAGTGGACGTCGGATGTTTAGTGGGTTCATGGTTCATTGGAGTTTTCGAGTGCACCTTGACTCTCGGGGAGATAAGATAGAGTGACATGGTTTATCTCAATGTGGGAGAGGAGTGTGCAAAGGACTTTGACTTGAAGTTGGTACCTTGATCCTTTGGGATGACCTTGGCAGACCCAACCAATGAGAAAACTTTACCCAGAGCCCTGACTGTGACCCGGATACATGATTTCCGCAGGCAACTGCTTCGGAGGTACCTGGTGGATGCACATTAATTGTGAGAGAAACCGATTTACAGTCTTAGTTTTTTGGCAACGGTCCCACACAGTCAATATTAACCTTTTATTAATTTTTTAAACTGGACTATTCCCCCACCCCCGTATAAGTTATTTGGATGCTTCCTCTATTTGTGTGTCAAAGATTTATTTCTATTTGTTAATGACTTGACAAAGACCACTCCCATTCGGTGACCTCAAATGGATAATGCAAACACCATGCAAGCTAAAATCGTAAATCGGACGTATTATTTCCAAAGTTTAGGTCATAGAATGGCCAAGGATCTACTCTATTTTAGTCTGTCTGTGGGAACCACTCCTGATTCTTCTGATGAAGACACTAGAGGTGCCAAGTAAGACACTGAAAATATAGGTAACATTGTAAAAGTTCATGATATATTATTTTAGACTGAGTGGAAAAAAAACTTCCCCCATTCTCCAATATCAGAGGGAAATCGAAGACACTGAGGTTAAAAAAGGGAAATGAATTATTCCGTCAACAGGTATAGCAATTGTTTAAATTTTTCCGACTTTAGTCTGATGTGGGAAAACCCTCAGGTTAAGTACATATTTTAAAATATGCTTCTTCCCATAACGTTGAGTTTGCCCTGGATTGAATTACAGTTAAGTGAACTTATCACCACCATAGCTGTTTCTTTTTTTCTTGTATGGCCTTTTCTATTTTGGCTCTGTCTATCAAGGCTGAAGAAAGACAAATTCTTTCATTTCCACTACCCAAACCACCCCTTTTTTATATTTGGAATTAAAATGATGGCAAAAATTGGAAAAATCATGCAAAGATAATTATTTTCCCCCGATTTAAAATGGCCAACATTTAATTGCGGCAGGACTAAAGAAGTTCATCCATTTTGCAGTTTTGGATTCAAGAGGCCTTTATTGAAAACATCAAAAATAGAGAAGCCACTTTCATGTACAGCTTTTTGGTCATTTTTAAAGCTGTACGGTAACAGCTTCAGTCCCAGTGCCTACTGACATAGTTTTGAAGTCCGGTGTGGACTTACTGGTCACGTGGTCACGCACAGACTAGTTAATATGCAGACCAGTGAGCTCAAGGGCAAGACAAATTGTAGGTAAATGTGTACCTGGAGGAAAATAGGAACAACTTTTTGGAAGTTGTTTTTGGTCTGGTTGCAGGACAAGCCCCTCGTACAGAGAAAAAAATTACTACCTTATCACATGACACACATTGAATGTCTTCAGAACAGCCAACTGGTGCTGATGGAGATGTGAAATACAGAAGATTATGCAACACCCTAAAGGCCATCATGCTGCTAGTCCAAAAAGGACTAAATATTTTCATTCAAGATGCAAAGTGGACAATGTTTACCAGGATGCTACAGGGTGCATAGTGCAGAGGAAGACACAACAAGTTTATGGAATGAGACCGTGGTAGGAAAACCCTTCAAATGGTGCCTTCACCACTGCCAATAGCTACTTCTCGCTACTTGTGATCACACCACACCTCCATTATATTACCTTGTTTACAGGCATTTTGGACGATGCAATGAGAATGTTTGTAAAAAGGTCTGTAAAAGGCCTGTAATGTTTGTGTGCGATGGTCTTTGGTTCTGCTGCATTCCATGACCACGACGTTTTGTCGGCTCTCATTGAAAACCCTCTCCATAAAATATGATGTTAAATTATGGGCAATATTTTGGAGAGGATTTTGACTTCCACAGCATCCATCCATGTTTGAGCCATGTCATGAAAAACGCAAAAAGACCTCTGCAAAAAAAGTATTTGTGTTTGGGCACATTAATTTTGTAAGATCCTTTGATTTTAATATATGCTGTTATGAATGTTTTAATAATCTCAGTCCTGTTTATTTATTTATTTCGCTTATATTTTTTTTTATGAACCCTCTGGGACACTTAGGTCCTCAATATCTCTTAACCTGTCCCCTTGGGCAGTCCAAACTACTCCATGGTGGGCCTGGTAGTTTATCTGAGATCTGAGGTCCACTGTGTCATGGTGTGGATTTTTTATTTCTGTATTTGGTTTTCATTGGACATTAGTTCTCTGGTGTCATTTAGTTTTAACTCATGTCTGTTCCCCTGTTGATTGTCTGCCCAGCCTGATGCTGTGTCTTCTGTGTCCTGTCTGTGGTCTATATGTACCTGTGCTTCTCTCCTTGGTTGCGGGTTCATTGTCTTGTCAAGTTCCGTCAGGTCATGGTACTTTGGATTTTGGCGTTTGTGTTTTTTGCCTTGGACTATATTATTAAAGTCGTTATTACTGGCATTCCTGCGTTTGAGCTCATCACTCATCTCACCTCATGATTCACTGCAAGATTTCAAATTATAAAAGTATTTACACAGTCTTTTTATTAAAGATTTTCGTTAGTTTTGTTTTTATCAAATATTTAAGAATTTTACAGTGGCTCTGCCTTTATTAAATGTCGATTTTAATTCTTATAGACACTACTAAATGAGGTGCTTGTGAACTGGTGCCAGCTCTGATTGCCACCCCCCATCCCAGAATGTATTAAGGGGAAGAAAAGGGATGGATATTTATAAGGTAATTTTTGTGTACATTTATTACAACATCTTCAGCCTTTTTAAAATTATTCATTATTTTTTAGGGGCGAAGGGGGGGTTATAGTCTGTGTATTTTGAATGCTAGATTAATGAGGATCTTTACGTAATAGCTCGATGACTTCTTTTTTTATTCCTGAAGGAGTAGCTTTGCCCTCGATCCCAGACCGGTGTGTTCAGCCAATCGACTCTGGTGGAGCATTGGCAGAACCACAAGTCCAAGTAGCAGTACCCTGCAAGAATTGGATGAGATCCTTCACAAGTGCCACAGTTGTGTCCTCCTCTCTTCTCACGGATAGCTAGTTTTAAAACCCACTTGCGAAACTTCAGGAACTGATGAGGATGTCTGCCGCGTGGATTGATGTCTTGGTTCATTTAATAGAAGACACCGGAGCGGATAAACTATGAACAACGACGTCACTCCAAGATCCTCTGTCCGATTCATCTCCACACAGCCCAGAGACCAATTTCTTGAATACTACTATGAGCCTTAGCCCAATCCAAATTTGTGATTAGTTCCAAATTCATGCGACCATTTGGGCCTTAATTTACAGACTCTCTATTGGTAGGTTATGTAATGATTAGAGCGCGACCAGCAATGGTATCCCCGGCGGTAGGTTACATCCGTAAGACCGAAACATAGAAAATGGCTAACCAAACTATGTACCGGCAATTGTTTGAAACCTCATTGGGTTGTAATATACATTTTAAATTACTGTTAGCGTTTTATTTATTTTTTAGAGATGGACCTGTGTGACACACCATTGGTGCACCATTTCCATGAAGTGATTGAAGGAGCACCACTTGAGTCGTTGGTGGAGGAGGCAAACATGTCTATTCGCCAAATTTCATGCCCCGCTTGTTGTCCTCTTTGGTCTGGATTAATCCTTGGTTGTCAGAGCTGACGCAAAAGCAGAACTGCAAAAAGTAATATAATTTAATAAATGCCAAAAAAAGTAAAAAACAGAAACCGGGAACAAGAGAAGGGGGGAAAACACAATGGGCCGACAACCAAGAGGGAACATGAGCACAGGGTCTAAATTACACACACCGAGTGGACACATGGTGTAGCACATCAGGGAGGGGCAAACAATCAACAAGACAGGACAAGGAACGCAAAAAACTCACATCTAAGGGAACAAAAAAAAAATATCAAATTAAACCAGATACCACATTCCAGAAAGTCCACTCCCATGAAATTGGTTAAGTGTATTGAAAAGCACTTCCACTGACTTAAACAATTTTCGGCCAAATTTTAGTATTTGTGAGTTGCAAAGGTTATCTTGAAAATTTGATTTTCCAAAAGTTATATCCCTACCCTAATTGCATTTATCATTTTGTCTCCCTATCCATCTGGGTTTTCGATCAAGGTACTCAACCACCAATGCTCTGTTTAAATGCTATCAATGATGTATTTTCTTGATTTGACCAAAATATGTTCTGGGCTCCTATTCCATGCTCTTTCCAAAGCCTTTGACTAGTAGGATACTCCCCTTTCTACTTTGACAAGCTTAAAGCAATTAGGTCTTGATACCCAACGCCATTTTCAATATGTTGTTGCTCTCAATTGTTGTTTTTCCATTCCTAGGTCCAACAAAGGCATAATTGATAACGGCTCACTTTAGGTCCCCTTCTATTCTCACTATTCATCAACGATCTTCAAAAGTCATATCAAAATAAAAATATATATCGCAGACGACAGTCATTTACACATCTACAGTAGGTCCATTCGTTGTTGTCGTCTTTCATTCACTTTTTCTTTTTCGGGAATCACGCAGCCTGCGTGAAAATTAGCTACATCTTATCGCCCACAAGGTGGCAGGCTAAGTTTCCGCTATAGCACTGCCAGCGACTTAGGACGCTCGGTATAGACTGCGTGCAAACTGTCTAGCCCAGCGGTGCTATGTTGGACGCATGGTTAGCATTAAATACAGGGACTGGGAGAACCAGGTTCGGATTCTTGTCTGAGGGACCATCTTTGGTGGGCTTGTGGCAAAATGGTTTTTTCATTAACAATTATTATATACATCTTGTCTTTAAATGTCGGAAAAATCTGGTGAAATTCACTAGTGTTATACGTTAAAAATTGTGATATGTTTTGATAAACCGAACGTTAGTTACATCCTCCGCTCTGGCCCCGGGAGCAGCGCTGTACCCCCGCTGCTGACAGCTCACGTGACCGCACTGCCGTCTGGCTCCGAGCGCGGAAATAGACACGCGGACTCACGTCTCTCTCCTCTTCTGCTAGCGTCTTCTCGCTCGCTGCTGCGTCTCTCTCTCTCTGCTCGAGCGTCCTCTCTCTCTCTGCTCGGCGTCTCTCTCTCGCGCTCGCGTCTCCTCTCTCAGCTCGCTCCTCTCTCTCTGCTCGCGTCCGCTCTCTCTATGCTTCACAGTCTCTTTCTTGCTCGGGTTCTCTCTCTCTTGCTCACGTCTCTCTCTCTCTGCTCGTATTCTCTCTCTCTCTCTCGCATCTCCTTCAATCTGCTCACCTTCTCTCTGCTCACGTCTCTCTCGCTCTCTCTCTGCTTCACGCCTCTCTCGCTATGCTCGCATTCATCTCTCTGCTCGCATCTCTCTCTCTCTGCTCGCATTCTCTCTCTCTCTTGCTGCCTATCTCTCTCTATGCCGCATCTCTCTCTCTAGCTCGCGTCTCTCCTCTTGCGCGCGTCTCTCTCCATGCTCGCGTCTCTCTCTCTTCTGTCACCCTCTCTCTCTCTGCCGCGTCTCTCTCTCTGTCCCTCTCTCTCTATCTCTCTCTGCTCACCCTCTCTCTCTCGATGCTCAGTCTCTTCTCTCTGCTCACGTCCTCTCTCTGCTCAACTCTCTCTCTTCTCTCTCTGCTCTCGCCTCTCCTCTTGCTCGGTCTATCTCTTCTTGCTCACGTCTCCTCTCTCTCTGCTCACGTCACTCTCTGCTCCCGTCTCTCTCTCTCTCTCTTCTCTTTCTTTTCTTTTTATGTCCAAGTCTCTCTTCTGCTAGCGTCTCTCTCTCTCTGCTCGATCTCTCTTCTGCTCGCGTCTCTCTATCTCTGCTCACGTCTCTCTCTGCTCACCTCTCTCTCTTGCTCACGTCTCTCTCTCTCTGCTCACGTCTCTCTCTCTCTCTGCTCCACGTCTCTTCTCTTGCTCAACGTCATTCTCTCTCTCTGCCTCACGTCTCTCTCTCTCTGCACAGTCTCTCGCTCTCTGCTCACCGTCTTCTCTGCTCGCCGTCTTCTCTCTTGCTCTCGTCTCTTCTCTGCTCTCTCTCTCTGCTCAGTTCTCTCTGCTCCCGTCTCTCTCTGACCGAGACTCCTTCTCTGATCCACGTCTCTCTCTGCTCACGTCTCTCTCTGCTCACGTCTCTCTCTCTCTCTTCTCAGTCTTCTCTCTCTCGGTCAGTTCTCTGTCGGTCTCTCTCTCTCTCTGATCACGTCTCTCTTGCCTCTCTCTCTTGTTGCGTCTCTCCTCTCTCTGCTCACGTCTTCTCTGCTCTCTCTCTCCACTCGCGGCTCGGTTCTCTCTCTGCTCACGTCTCTCTCTGCCTCACATCTCTCTCTCTCTCTTCTGCTCACGCCTCTCTCTCTGCTCACGTCTCTCTTGCTCACGTCTCTCTCTGCTCAAGCCTCTCTCTCTCTGCTCGGTCTCTCTCTGCTCACGTCTCTCTCTGCTCTCGTCTCTCTCTCTCTGCTCACGTCTCTCTACTGCTCGCGTCTCTCTCTCTATGCTCACGTCTCTTCTGCTCTCTTTCTCTGACTCTCGTCTCTCTCTCTCTGCCTCACGTCTCTCTTGCTCGCGATCTCTCTCTCTCTGCTCACGTCTCTCCTCTGCTCAGTCTCTCTCTCTCTGCGCACGTCTCTCTCTGCTCGCGTCTCTCTCTCTCTCGCCTCACGTCTCTTCCTGCTCTCTCTCTCTGCTCACGTCTCTCTCTCTCCTGCTCCGTCTCTCTCTCTGCCTCACATTCACTCTTCTCTCTCCTCTGCTCGCGTCTCTCTCTCTCTGCTCAGTCTTCTCTCTTGCTCACGTCTCCTCTCTGCTCTCGCTTCTGCTCAAGTCTCTCTCTCTCTGCTCACGTCTCTCTTCTCTGCTCACGTCTCTCTCTCTCTGCTCACGTCTCTCTCTGCTCTCTCTCCTCTGCTCACGTCTTCTCTCTCTGCCTCACGTCTTCTCTCCTCTCTGCACAGTACTCTCTCTCTGCTCACGTCTCTCGCACCTGTTCTTCTTTAAAGATGTTGTTTGATGCGGAGCAGAGGAGTCAGCAAAATAGATGGGTTGTGAGTTTATTAAAAGACGCTAGTTCTCTCATTCTTTACAGCAGGGAGTTTTGAATGTTATTGCATCGGTGATTAAATGCTATTTTATTTTAATAATGTAGTAAATGCTGTCATTAAGTAGTGCCTCCCAATCACCAATCCTCACCGCAGTATGTCTGTCTGCTATATGCATCCGATTCATTTGATGTTCCCTCAACCTACACTTGTTTTAGTTTAAATGTGTACGGCGAGCTGTTTTTCAGTCTTTGAAAATGTTGATGTGGGCCATTTTATGGCTATTAATAGCATCTGCCTCTGTCTGTGCGCTTTAACTGCCGGCACTAGGACCCACTACGTGGATTCGCCCCCTCTCAGCTGTCTTTCGCGCCGATATGAATGACAGCTAGCAGAAGTGATAGAAATGTAAACAATGGCAACGCCGAGCTGCTGAAAAGGGCAAAACCTAGGCCATTCAGTCTGCTGGACCAAGAGTTTGGTTTGTTGTTTGTGAAGGACCGTGCTGTGGTGCACTTTATGCTGTGAAAATGTTGTGTGCAGTACTTCACGTTGTTAAGCGTCATATTGAGCCGACGCACGAGAAGACCTTCCCAGACCACTCAGGACAAATAGAGTCAATTAATGTGCTGGGTCCCAGATATGGAAAACAAGCTAGTTCCTCAGGGTTTATACCACTGCTAAAATCACGGGACAGAAGCAGCTCTCCCTCCCCCCCACCACGACATAAACAACGCCCACCCCAGGCCCCTGATGTTTAGTCATTACGTAAAATTGCACACTTCAATACCATGCACATGTATAGCAGCCAACCTATCTTCTTTTCAAAACAGGGGCAATTCGCTGGGTTTGCTAGAGTTAAAATAAGCAGACATTCATCGCCCAACTCCATTTATAATTTGTAAAACACACGGCAAGAAAGAAAGTTTTTTTCCCACCCATCATAAACCTTTGTATTAGCAATATCGTTTTACACGTTTCTACAGGCTAGCCAACTATTCATTTCAACCTTCGGCACCAACACGCCAAAACCGCATGAATTCAAGCATTTGGACAATAATTAAACATGTTCACACTCTGGCATCATGTTTAAAAAATGAATCTGGCGGCATCCGAAAATGTATAACGGAAACACGCAAACATCGAATTCATTATATAATAAGCCTCTATTATTCTTTTAAATAATGTTGTTATAACACTCCACCCGTAATGCGACTTCTTGGTGCTGGACTGTTATAATAATACAACTCAAAATTGTTCACCTTTATAAGATTTTTGCATTCACTGACAATAAATTGCCAGTTGGTACTTTTATGACAATGAAGGCCATGGGCCTGTATAGTAGTACAAAAACAAGATAAAATAGACGTACAAGACACACAATGTTCTTGATGTATTAATCTGCCCCCCCCCCCCCCTTACGATTGTGTATCAGTTGTTTTAGCTGGACTGACGCCCAATTATCCAATTATAATGTGTTCCCTGTTTATGTTTGCCTGAATCTCACCTGTTGTGAATAAACTTCCATGTTGCTTGGTGTGCAAAGATCCCTGCTATGCGTCTGATTTTCGACATCACTTTCTGAAGTTTCTGATGAAATGTTCATTCTTATTTGATATATTAGTTGATTTGACTTTGAAGTTGTAGTGAACTTCTGACCGTTCAAGTGGCTCCCAAGATAGTTCCAGTACCAACTGAGGAAATTTACTTCGTCCACTGAATGCAAAAATCTGAGTATGTAGTGAACAATTGTGAGTGTCGTTTTTACAGTTTCACCGAGCTATAGTGAGGTCAATTATCAGCGTTAGCTCACTATAAATATGTGTTATGGCAAACAGCTGCATTCAACATTTCTGTACAACTAATTTGCCCAAAAAAATCACTGTATTGAATTTTTACCAACGTAATCGGGGGGGAAAACCGGGCCAAGCACAAAGTAGCCCTTTATATTCTCTTGTCAGTCTTAGGAACATTAGTTCCCCCTCGGGTTCACAGTGTGTGCGGCACGGTGGCTGAGTGGATAGCACTCTCGCTTCTGACACGAAGGTCCTGGGTTCGAATCCCCCGGTGGAAAAGGGCTTTCTGTGTGGAATTGGCATGTTCTGTGTCTGCATAGGTTTCCTCGGGTGCTCCGGTTGCCCTCCCACGTGACCTTGGTCCATGAAATGCGTATATAAATAAAATCCACTGATCTTTTTTAATGTCGGGGAGCTTAATCTTAAACTCAAAAATTGTAAGTTAATTGTAGGAGGACCAGTAATCTGAACTTAAAAAAGTAAGTTTTACAGTCTTGACAATTGCGTAAACTTGAATTTAAACACTTAGTTGGCAGCACTTGGAAAACTTAATGGGCACACAACTAAAGAAGTGTAGTTCTTCAAAACTTGAAAGAATTAAGTTAATGCCTTCAACTCAAAACTCCTTCGAGTGGTTGCTTTGAAAATTTTGGTTGAACTAACTTTATCTTGTTTACCAGTGTGCATGACCAGAAGTCCAAATAAAATAATGGACCATTGCTCCTGCAGCGCCCTGAACAGGGACATGCGAGGTGCGCGGGTCGGCCGAAACCCGACAGTCAACCCGCGGGGTCCCGCGGTTTTTCGGACGGGTTGGATGCCTCAAAAATATGAGTCATCGGCAGGTGCGGGTGGGTCGGGTCAGAAAGCTACTGATCCCTTATATTATTATATATGTGAGCCACGGTATGGGAGTCCCTTTGAGTACATTTGCAATCGCGCAGGGAGGATGTTAAACAAAATAAATCATGCCTGAACAAACAGGATCTGCTCCTTTGACTCCCGCTTAAAAGCACTCCAGAACATCCTGTGAGGACAGACGTGTGATCTACACCGAGGCCCCGAGCCTGATGACGTGGGGCCTAACAGCAGAGGCCTAAAGCAGGCGGCCTCATAACTTTAATTAGCAATGAAAGACTCAGTGGAAACCCGCTGTGGTGTGAAAAGAGGTCGCCGTCTTACTAACTTCGTCTCTTGATTTGACGCCAGAAAATAAGCAGAAGTTATAGCCTACCACCACTATCAATCAACTATTTTTTTCATAGAGCCATAAATGTGTGGATTGTTCTCGACTATTCCGTTTCATTTCCTGAGATATGAATTAATAAGTTGCACCAGAATATGAGGCAGAGTGGGCCACAGATCGTCTGGACTCTGAAAAAAAATGGAGTCGGGATATCTCGGCATTCCGCGCGGTTAATGAGTCGCCGCGAGGTGATAATTCTTACCGGGAAACAGTATCATTAATACCAATTTTTATTTATGGCATTACGGTGAAAGCGGATCTCTCAGCTGTTGCGGTTACGGAGCTATAATCCGACGATACCTAATAGCCATCATACACCTGGTAAGTAACCGGGGTTTTGGAAAACCAACACCACACACATACATCTCAGATCATAGCTTTAGAATGATGGTATATTGAGTCAGGTACGGTTGTTTTGACCCCCGCGGATCAGTGAATAAGTTGAAAAACCGCCGCGCTATCACACACTCTGCTCTGCTGCCGAAGCGGCAGGCAAGTCGGGCGAGTCCACTTTTCCGGGGGGTAGAATAAACGCGAGTCACGTGGCCCAAACCCCCGACCCAATCGCATTGGTTGGAATAATCCCATTTTACATGTTAACAAGCGGGTGTTAGGGTTGTTAAACATGTTTAAAGCTCGGGCTCCGGTAACTTTAGTCTATAACACTAACATGCCTTAAAGCTGAGGTCTGTAACTTTAGTCTGATAAATAACCTGTTTAAAGTTTGAGGTCTGTAACTTAGTCACATAACTAACACATGTTTAAA
Organism: Knipowitschia caucasica; assembly: GCA_964034765.1. Classification (NCBI taxonomy): domain Eukaryota; kingdom Metazoa; phylum Chordata; class Actinopteri; order Gobiiformes; family Gobiidae; genus Knipowitschia; species Knipowitschia caucasica. Next base: position 15,073,204 of record OZ035840.1, read on the forward strand.
GCTGAGGTCTGTACTTTAGTCGCCATAAATAACACATGGTTTAAAGCTGGGTCTGTAACCTTTAGTCTCATTAATAACGTTTTAAAGCTGAGGTCTGTAACTTTAGTCTCATTATAACATGATTCTAAAGCTCGGGTCTGTAACTTTAGTCTTCATTACTAAAATGTTTAACGCTGAGTATGTAACTTTAGTTCATTACTAAATGTTTAAAGCTAGGGTCAGTAACATTCGTCTCCCATAAATAAACAATGTTTAAGCTGAGGTCTGAATTTTTTTAATTCTCATAATAAACTCGTGTGTGTGTGTGCATTGCCAAAAAATTTCTAAGCATCATATTCTAGATAGCTTTACACTTTATTTTGATATATTACATAGTCGTTTGAAAAAAATGTTCGGATTTCTTGTTGGCACGCCATCTTGGATAAGCTGGCGGCCATGAATTGGAATCGGGTCGGCCAAATTGTAAAATTGAATATCGAATTAACATCCCTGAATTGTTTCCTTCTTTCACTGTGAATTTTAATGTTTACTCTTAGTAAAATATGTAGTTACAGCTATTAGAAGATTGATAAAGGCTTGGAACTGGCTTGACATAGAATGGTTCCACAGTATCCACTTTGTTTTAAACCAATTACTTGCACTATAAGCGAAAAAAGCACTTATCATTATGGTAATAAAATATAACCACTTATCGATCTTCATAATTCAAAACTGTTTTATTCCTCTTACTGGCTGGAAAGTACTGTGTGAATTAAATCTGATTGGTAATTTAAAAAATGTAATTTGCATTGCTACTTTAATACTTACAGTCTGTGTAAATACAAGGGTACATGTGGTACACGTGCTTAGACTAATTAGATTGTATGTGGTAACATTCAAAATAGATGAGTGAATATTCCCTTTTCTATTTAGTGATTTGCGGAGGAGAGGAGAGGAGCAAGCGAGAGAAGTTTGGCAGTTAAAATAAATGAATTACTGCTTGCTAAATTATTTGGAAAGCATCTTCATTATGATTGTTATATTTATGTTTTTTTTATAAATGTTAGAGATGCCAGAGACAAAGGAGTCTGCTTTTTTTTCTGAGTGGGAGGAGGACACCCGCGGCGCTGTTGAGTCCTAATAACGCTTCAGCGTTATATTACCAATAGTTTCTCTTTCCATCACGATATTCTCCCTCGTTTTGGAACGATCACCAACGTGGATGCAAAAAGTTTACGTTATATTGCAGTAGTTTAATGTCTGCGGGTTATTCCAGAGCCTGCCTGCTACAAGGCCGTTCGCCCCGTTTTAACCAGATTTGTCGATGTGCGCGGGGCGAAACCTCGCCAATGTAACCCTGCTCACAAGACACAAACAATGCCACCTGGTGTTGTTTTGGGTTATTTGCAACCGTCACTGGAGGGGGGAAAATAAAAGACGCGTGAATCACGTGAGTCTCGTGTGATTCACGCGGTGAACGGCGACAAACGGAAGGGGACCTACTGTACACTGCTAATTTACAAAATCACGCGTTACGCCGTAAAGCGTTCTCCGACGCAGCCAGACCGCGCGTAACTTTTTTCCATGTTAAACATATGATGATATTTCCACTTCTAGCATCATGCATGTATGTCGCGAAGCTGCGCTCTTAATTTAGGTGGTTTCTAATTTTGTGCCGCGCTCCCATCGCGTCTCCCTTGATGATCTCATGTAAAAACAGTTTTTCTAGCGGTCCTATGGCTCCTTAGATTGCCTCTACCACACAAGCACTTGTGTTTAAACATCAGAGGAGGAGCAGCAGGTTTTACAGTGATTCTGGATATCGTTTTTTTACTTTCATAAAGTCTTGCGTATGGCCCAAACCAGCGCTCTCGACCATGAGGGCACAAAAAAATGCTTGTGATTGTGTTGCTCGTACATCAGTCCTCTGGCCCATACTGTCCTCCCTGTGTAGTCTATGAGAGCAGTGAAGAGGACAGTAGGGGCCAGAGGACTGGATGTAGAGCAACACAAATCAATGCATGTGTTGTCCTATGGTCTTTGTGCGCTGGTGTTGGCCAGACGCAAGGACTTTCTCTGATAGAAAAAAAACGATATCCCAGAATATCACTGTAAAACCTGCTGCTCTCCTGTGATGTTTAGGGACACAAGTGCTTTGTGTGTGTAGAAGCAATCTAAGCCCAAGGGATCCCGCTAGAAAAATCATGGTTACATGAGATATCAATGGGAGGGGACGCGTTGGTGCGCGCCAAAAATTTAGAAAATCCATCCTACATCTAGAGCGCAGCTTCGGTCATACATGCGATGATGCTAAGTAGAAGTGTAAATATCATCATAGGTTAACATGGAAAAAGTTAAGTTAACGGGGGGGGGGGGGGCCGGGGGGTGCGTATCTGCGCGTATTATCTACTCAACGCGTACGTGCTGTAACGCGTGAAGTGTAAATTCAGCCGTTCCAGTAGGTCCCATTCCGTTTTGTCGCCTTTCACGCGTGCATCACACGAGATTCACGTGTGTTCACATCGTCTTTTATTTCCCCCCTCCAGTGACGTTTTGCACTGACCAAAACAACCACCGGCTGCACTTGTGGAGCAGGGTTACATTGGGCGGAGTTTCTGCCCCGCGCACATCGACAATCTGGTTTTAAAACGGGCAACGCCTTGTAGCAGGCAGGCTCTGGATAACCGCAGACATTAAACTCTGCATATAACGTAAACTTTTGCATTTCACGTTGGTGATCTTTCCAAAATGAGGAGAAATAATCGTTATGGAATAGAGAACTAAACTATTGGTAATATCACGTGAACGTTATTTTGACTCAAACCGCCTCCGAGGTGTTCTCCTCCACCACTCAGAAAAAAAGCCGACCGCCTTTTCTCTGGATCTCTAACATTTATAATAAATACATAAATATAACAATATAATGAAGATGCTTTCAAATAATTTAGCAAGCTGGAATGTCATCTTATTTTAACTGCAAAATTCTCTCGATGCTCCTCTCCTCTCCTCCGCAAATCACTAAATGAGGAAAAGGGAGAATATTCACTCAATCTATTCGCTTGAGATGTTACACATACAATATTAATATAGTCTAAGAGGTGTACCACCGTAGCCCGTGTATTTACCACTGACTGTAAAAGTAAGAAAGTTAGCAATGCAAGATTACATTTTTTAATTACCAAATCAGATTTAATTCAGCACAGTACTTTCCAAGCTCAGTAAGAGGAATAAAACGTTTTTGAATTATGAAAATAGGAAGAATAAGGTGGTTTTGATTTTTATTACCCATATTGATAAGTGCTTTTATGCGTTTAGTGAAAGATAATTTGGTTTTAAAAACAAAGGGATACTGTGGAACCTTCTATTCTGCCAGTTTCAAGCCTTTATTCATCTTCTAAGTGCTGTAACTTCCCTATTTTACTAACTATAAACCATATTTAAAAATCACTGTAAAGAAGGAAACAAGTTTCAAGGAGTTGGAACTTCGATATTATTTTACAATTTGGCCGACCCCGCATCTCCCAATATGGCCTCCAGTATCCAGATTGGCTGCCAACATGAAAAATTCCGGAAAACATTTTTTTCAAACTACTATGTAATATATCAATATATAAAAGGTAAGCAATCTAAATTGATGCTTAGGAAATGTTTTTGGGCCTATGCACACACACACAGTGTTATATATGAGACTAAATTCAGACCTCAGTTTATACATATGTTATTTATGAGACTAAAGTTACAGGGACCGCGCTTTAAACTGTTATTAATGAGGACTAAAGTTACATACTATCAGCCTTTAAACATTGCTTATTTGTGAGACCTAAAGTTACAGACCCGAGCTTTAAACATGTTTATTAATGAGACTAAAGTTACAGACCTCAGCTTTAAAACGTTCTTAATGAGCCTAAAGTTACAACCCCAGCATTTAAACCTGTGTTTTTATGCAGACTAAAGTTACAGACCTCCGCTTTAAACTGTGTTATTTATGAGGGACTCAACTGTACCAGTTCCTCAACTATAAACATGTTATTTATCAGGAACTACGTTACAGACCTCGCCTTTAAGCATGTTATTTATGAGACTAAAGAAAGACCGTAGCTATTTTAAACATGTTAAAAACCCAAACACCTTGTTACCCTGTAAAATGGATTAGGTCAACCAATGGCCATTGGTCGTTTGGGCCACGTGACTCGCGTTTCTACCCCGGAAAAGTGGACTCGCGGACTTTGCCCTGCCGCCTTCGGCTAGCAGCAGCAGCAGAGCAGAGTGACTGTGATGGAGCGCGGCGGTTTTGCAACTTTATTCACTGATCCGCGGGTACAAACAACCGTGTTGACATGATTCAAATATACCCATCATTTCTAAAAGCTTTACTCTTAGATGTATTGTGCTGTGGTGTTGGTTTCCCAAAAACCCCGGTTAGCTTACCGTGTATTTTGCTATTAAGTTCGTGGATTATACTCCGTAAACCGCAAACAGCTGGAGAGATGCAGCTATCACCGTAATCGCAGTAATAAGTGATTCTGTTTACCGGTAAATATCAACCTCCGCGGCGAACGTCATTACCCGCCGACTGCGAGGATATCCCGCTCATTTTTTTTCAGGAAGAGTCCAGACTATCGGTGGCCCCACTCTGCTCAATATTCGTCAACTTTATTAATTCATATCTAGGAAATAAAGGAATCTTCAGAACATTCCACACATTTATGGGATTCTATGAATAAAATATGTCTTATTGATTCGTTGGTTGGTTAGCTTATATTCATGATATTTGCTGCTCAGTAAATCAAATGAACTAAGTGAGTAAGACCGCCGACCTCTTTTTCACCACACGCGTTGCCTCAGGCGCAGCGTTTCCCTGTGGTCTTGCCTTGCTAATTTAAAAGTAATGAGGCCCTGCTTCCTGGCCTCTGGCTGTGAGGCCCACCACCGTCATCAGTCTCGGTGCTGCCTCTGTGTAGATCACACGTCTGTCTCGGACTGGGTGTTCCTCGAGGCTTTAAGGGGGTGTAGGAAGGAGCGATCCTGTTTGTCCCGCATGTTTTTTTGTTTAACGCATCCTGCGCCGAATTGCAAATTGTTACTCAGGGGACTTCCCATGCATACCGTAGGCGCACATATATAATAATATATAGGGATCAGGAGCTTTCTGTCGACGACCCACACGCACCATGACATGGATCATATTTCTTGAGCATCCCAACCCGCCCGAAACCAGCGGGACCCGAGGGTGGACTGCGGGTTTCGGGCCGGACACCCGCGCACCTCGCATGTCCTGTTAGGGCTGCAGGAGCATTTGTTCCTCCATTATTTTAATGGGACTTTGGTCCATGCACACTGTAAAAAAGATAAAGTTAGTTCACTCAAAATTTCCAAAGCAACCAGGCTGCGCAAGGTTTTTGAGTTGAAGGCATTAATTAATTCTTCATAGTTTTGAAAGAAACACACTTATTATGTTGTGACAGTTATGTTTCCAAGTTTGCCACTAAGTGTTTTAAATTCATTACTGGAAATTTCAAGTCTGTAAAACTTATTTTTTTAAGTTCAGATTACTGTCCCTACAATAACTTACCTAATTTGTGTTTAAATTTAGCCCCACCATTTAAAGATCCTGATGTTTATTTTATTATTGCGTTTCAAGGACCAGGTCCCTTGGGTAGGGGAAAACCGGAGCACCCGGAGGAAACCTATGCAGACACGAGAACATGCCAATTCCCACACAGAAAGGCCTGTCCGACCGGGATTCGAACCCAGGACTTGTGTCAGAAGCGACGAGGCTATCCACTCAGCACCGTGCCGCACACCACTGTGACCAGGCGGGGACCTTCTGTTTCTAAGACTGAGCCAGAAATTATTACGGGCTACTTTGGCTTGGCCCAGTCGTTTAGGTTGGTAAACAATAAATACAGTGATTTTTGTGGTCAAATTAGTTTGTTCCAAAATGTTGAATTGAGCTGGTTGCCATAACACCTATTTAAATAGCGCAAACGCAGATAAGTGACCTCACTATAGCTCGCGTGAACTGTAAAACACGACAACTCAAAAATTGTTCACCTTACTCAGATTTTTGCATTCACTGACAATAAAATTTCCAGTTGGAATGGAACTATCTGTGAGCCACTTGAACTTTCAGAAGTTCATACAACTTCAAAAGTCAAATCACTTAATATATCAAATAAGATGAACTTTTCATCAGAAACTTCAGGAAAGTGAGTTGACGAAAATTAGACGCATAGGCAGGGATCTTTGCACACCAGAGGCAACTTGGCAAGTTTTTATTCACAACAGGTGGTGATTCAGGCAGAAACAATAAAACAGGGGGAAACAGATATCTGGTTATATTGGCTCGTCAGTCAGCCTAAAACAACGGATACACAAACGTGCAGATATACAATCAAAGACCTTGTGTGTTTGTACTTCATATTTTCTCTTGTTTTTGTTACTACTATACAGGCCCATGGCTCTTCTTTGTTCAAAAGTTCCAAACTGGCAATTGTATTGTCAGTGAATGCAAAAATTCTTAGTAAGGTGAACCAATTTTGAGTTGTATTTTTTACAGTCCAGCACCAGAAGTGCATTAATGTGAGTTTATAACCACATTATTTAAAAGATATAAATGCAGAGCTTAATATATATATGATTCGCAGTTTGCGTGTTTCGTCTCAGACATTTTCTTGATGCGCAAATTCAATTTTTTTTAAACCTTGGATTGCCGAGTGTGGAACCATGTTTATTATTGTCCAAAATCTAGAATATCATGCGTGTTTTGGCGTGGTTTTGTTGTGCCGCAAGGTTGATATGAATAGTTTGCTAGACTGTAGTAACTTGTAAAACGATATTGCTTTAATACAAAAGTTATGATGGGTGGGAAACTTTCTTTTATCCGTGTTTTACAATATAATGGAGTTGGCTGATGACTGCTGCCTTAGTTTTTAAAACTAGCAAACAAGCGAAATTGGCCCCTGTTTTTGAAAAGACAAGGAAGGTTGGCTTGCTAACATTTGCATGTATTGATTTGCAAAATTTAGGTAAATGACTAATAACAGCAGGGGGCCTTGGGTGCGGCTACTTGTGTTATTGGGTGGGGGAGGGAGAGCTGCTGCTGTCCCGTGATTTTTAGCTGTGGTATTAAAAACCCTGAAGGAGTAGCTTGTTTTCCTATCTGGACATAGCACATTTAATGAGCTCTACGTTGTCTGATTGTCTTTGCAGGTCTTCTCGTGCTTCGTCTCATAATGACGCTTAACACCTTGAGGTTCTGCACACAACATTTATCACAGCATAAAGTGGCACACAGGCACTCGTCCTTCTACCAAACACAAAACCAAACTTTGTGTCCAGCTGGACTGGAATGGCCTAGTTTTGCCTTTTCGCAGCCGGCGAGTTGCCCATTGTTTACATATCTCTATCACTATCATGTAATCTGTGCATTTCATTTCGGAACGCCGACGAAGACAGCTTGGAGAGGGTTGGCTAATCACGTATGTTCCTGAGTGCCGGCAGGTAAAAGCGCACGGACAGGGCAGATGCTTTTTAATAGCCATAAAATGGCCCCCATCAACTACTTTCAAAGCTGAAAAACAGTAGCCTACACATTTAAAACATAAAAACAAGTGTTATGTTGAGGGAACAAATCAAATGATCAGATGAATATAGCCAGACAGACAGTGGCACGTCGCGGTGAGGATTGTGATTAGGGGAGGAGGCACTGACTTTAAATGTCAGATTTACTATCCTTATTATAATAAAATTGCATTTAATCACCGATTGCAATAACCATTCACAAAACTTCCCATGCTGTAAAGATGAGAGAACTAGGCTTTCTTTTACATAATCTCACAACCAATTCTAGTTGCTGACCTCTCCTGCTCCTCCCCTCCAGCTCAAACAACATCTTTTAGAAGAACAGTGTGCGAGGACGTGAGCAGAGGAGCGAGACGGTGAGCAGAGAGGCGAGAGGACTTGGCAGAGAGAGAGAGGCGTGGCAGAGGAGAGAGCGCGAGAGAGACGTTGAGCCAGAGACGAGGAGGAGACAGTGAGCACGAGAGAGGAGCGACGTGAGCAGGAGAGAGAGAGACGTAGAGCAAGAGAGAGAGCAGAGTGAGACGTGAGCAGAGAGAGAGAAGGAGACGTGAGCAGAGAGAGAGACTACGCGGGGGGGAGAGCAGAGAGAGAAGAGAGAGATGGTGAGCAGAGCAGAGAGAAGACGTGAGCGAGAGAGAGAGGACCCCGTGAGCAGGGAGAGAGAGAGCAGAGAGAGAGTGGAGGCAGAGAGAGAGGCGCGAGCAGTGAGAGAGACGTGAGCAGAGCGTGATAGAGACGTGCGCTGAGAGAGACGTGAAGAGAGAGAGAGAGACGCGAGAGCAGAGAGAGACGTGAGCAGAGAGAGGAGACGCGGAGCAGAGAAAGCAGAGCAGAGAGAGACGACGTGAGCAGAGAGAGAGAGAGACGGCGAGCAGGGAGCAGAGAGAGAATGTGAGCAGTGAGAGAGAGACGTGGAGCAGAGAGGAGACGTGAGCAGAGAGTAGACGTGAGAGAGAGAGAGAGGCGTGAGCAGAGAGAGACTGTGAGCAGAGAGAGACCGTGAGCCGAGAGAGAGGTCGGCCGTCGTGAAGCCAGACGAGAGAGGAGAGAGGTGCAGCAGAGTGAGAGAGACCTGTGAGCCGAGAGAGAGAGACGCGAGTGTGAGAGAGAGCGCAGAGAGAAGACAGAGCGAGACGTGAGGCAGAGAGAGAGAGACGTCGACCAGTAACGAGAGAGAGCGAGAGAGACGTGAGCAGAGAGAGAGAGAGCGAAGCCAGTGAGTCGTTAGCAGAGAGAGGGAGACGTGGCAGAGAGAGAGAGGACCTTGCTGGTAGCAGAGAGCGACGTGAGCAGAGAGAGACGTGGAGCAGGAGGGAGAGAGACCGCGGAGCCAGAGAGAGACTTGATGCAGAGAGAGACGTGAGCCAGAGGACAGCGAGAGGAGCGCAGAGGAGACGTGAGCAGTCGGAGAGAGAGACCGCGAGCATTGACGAGCGAAGGGAGCAGAGAGAGAGAGAGACCGGGTGGCCAGAGAGAGAGAGACGTGAGCAGGAGAGAGAGTAGAGACCCGTGAGCAGCGAGAGAGAGACAGTGAGCAGGAGGAGAGAGAGAGACCGTGAGAGAGAGAGAGAGACGTGAGCAGAGAGCGAGAGGTGCGCGAGAGAGACGTGAGCAGAGAGAGAGAGCCGCGCGCAGGAGAGCGAGAGCGAGCAGAGGAGAGAGAGACTGGCGAGCGAGAGACGTACGTGAGCAGGAGAGAGGGGCGCGGAGAGTCGAGCGAGAGAGACGTGGAAGCAGAGAGAGAGAGGACGTGAGCAGAAAGAGAGCAGCGCGCGCAGCGAGAGAGAGGAGGCGTGAGCACCGAGAGAGAGAGAGAGAGCCGTGAGCAGAGAGAGACGGTGAGCAGAAGGGGAGAGAGAGACCGTGAAGCAGAGAGAGAGCGAGGTGAGCCAGAGAGAGAGCGAGAGAGAGTTGTGAAGCAGCGAGCGAGAGGGACGCAGAGCAGAAGGAGAGAGAGAGGTGAGCATGAGAGAGAGCGGACGCGAGCAGTCGAGGAGAGCGCGAGCAGAGAGTGAGACCGCGGAGCAGAGAGACGAGAGATGCGAGCAGGAGTAGCGAGATATTTGCGATCAGAGAGAGAGAGATGCGAGCAGAGAGCGAGTGATGCGAGCAGAGAGAGAGTGCGAGCGAGAGAGAGAGGCGTGTGAGAGAGAGAGAGGATAGCGAGACGTGCGCAGAGAGAGAGGTGGAGAGGAGAGAGTGATGCGAAGCAGCAGAGATGAGGGAGAGATACGAGCAGAGAGAGAGAGCACTGTGAGCAGAGAGAGAGAGACAGAGCAAGAGCAAGAGACGGTGAGCAGAGAGAGGAGGAGCGAAGAGAAGAGAGGGACGCGAGCAGATGGAGAGACGCCCGCTGCAGAGAGGGAGGGACGGCGAGCAGCGAGGGGAGAGGACGCGGCAGAGAGAGAGAGACGCGAGCAGAGAGAGAGGATGCGAGCAGCGAGAGTGAGGAACCGTGAGTCCGCGTGTCTTATGGTCCGCGCCTCGGAGCCAGACGCAGTGCGTTCACTGCGCTGTTCAGAGCGGGGGGTAACAGCAGCTGCTCCGGGCCCAGAGCGGAGGATGTAACGTAACGGTCGGTTTATCAAAAAAAACATAACAAATATTTAAACGTATAAAACATAGTGAATTTCACTAGATTTTTTTCCAGACATTACAGACAAGATATTATTTCATATTGTTTAATGAAAAAAAAATAACAAATTTTGCCACAAGCAACCACAAAGATGTGCCTCAGACAAGAATCGAAACCTGGTTCTCAGGGTCCCTGTATTTTACTGCTAACCATTCGGCCAACATAGCACCTCTGGGCTAGACAGGTTTGCACGCAGTCTTATACTGAGCGTCTAAGTCGCTGGTCAGAGCTAAAGCGGACTTAGCCTGCCACTTGGGCGATAAGATGTACTATTTTTCACGCCGCTGCGTGCTGATTCCCGAGCGAATCTAAGAAGCGTGAATGAAGGACGACAAAACGGAAAATGGGCCTTATTAGTGTGTAAATGGACTGTCGACTGCGTATATAGGTATTTTGATATGACTTGTGGCCAAGGATCGTTGATGAATATTGAGGAAAAGAAGGGGACTCTAAAGTGGAGCCCTTTCTCAATTATGCATTTGTTGGACTTGGAACAATGTGACAAAACATATTGAAAATGGCGTTGGTATCAGACCTAATTGCGTTAAGTTGTCAAGTAGAAGGGAGTGCTCTACAGAATCAATGGCTTTGGAAAGATCCTTGGAATATGGAGCCAGGACTATTTGTCCAAATCATGAAAATAAATCAATGTTACATTTTAACAGAGCAGTGGTGGTTGAGTACCTTGATCGGAAAAACCCTAGATGGATAGGGAACAAAATATGAAATGCATTTGTGTAGTGATCTAAACTGGTTGGAAAATCAAATTTTTCAAAAATTTGCAACTGCACAAATATTAGAAATTGGCCGGGAAAATTGTTTAAGTCAGTGGAAGTGCTTTTCAATACACTTACCAATTTCATTGGTGTGGACTTTCTGTTATTGTATCTGGTTTAATTTGATATTTTTTTTGGTTTCCCTTGCTGTGAGTTTTGCTTCCTCGTCTGTCTTGTTGATTGTTTGCCCTCATGATGTGCTACCACTGTGTCCCCCTGTGTGTATTTAGACCCTGTGTCATTGTCCTCTTTGGTTTGTGGACCATATGTTGTTTTCCCCCCCTTCTCTTGTTCCCGGTTTCAGTGTTTACTTTTATTGGCCTTTATTAAAATTATATTCATTTTAGCAGTTCTGCTTTCGGTGCGGTTCTCTATGACAACCAAGGATTAATCCAGACCACCAGAGGCTCACAAGCCTTTGGGCATGAATTTGGCGTACTAGAACATGTTTCACCTCCAGCCAACTACATCAAGTGGTGCTCCTTCACTCACTTCCATTGAAATGATGACAATGGTTGTGTAACACAGGTCATTCTAAAAAATAATATAAACGCAAAACAGTAATTTTAAAATGTATATTTCAACCCAACTGAGGTGTCAATACAAATGATGTACAAAAGTTTTGGTGTAGCCATCGTCTATGTTTCTGACTTACTGATTGTAACCTCGCCCGGGGATACCCATGCTGGTACGCGCTCTTAATCTAACATAACTTACCAGAGAGTCCTGTAAATTAAGGCCCAAATTGTTCGCAATGAATTTGGAAACTAATCACAAAATTGGATTGGCTATGGCCATAGTAGTATTCAAGATAATTGGCTCTGGGCTGTGTGCGATGACTCGTACAGGAGGATCTTGGAGTGACGTCGTATGTTCCATATTATCCGCTCCGGATAGTCTTCTTAAAGATACCCAAAGACATCATCCCCGCGGCAGACATCCTCATCAGTTCCTGGAAGGTTTCGCAAGGGTTTAAAAAAACTAGCTATCCTTGAGAAGGAGGGGAGGACACAACTGTTGGCACTTGTGAGGATCTCATCCAATTCTTGAGGGTACTGCTACTTGACTAGTGGTTCTGCCATGCTCCCCAGAGTCGATTGGTACTGCACACACAACGGTCTGGGATCGAGGCAACGCTAACTCCTTCAGGAGATAAAAAACGAAATTCATCGGAGTATTACTTAAAGATCCTCCTTAATCTTAGCAATCCCAAAATACACAGACTATATAACCCCCCCTTCGCCCCAAAAAAATATTGAATACTTTAAAAGCTGCTAATTTATCGTACGAAAATGTTACTACAAAAATTGCCCACGTTATAAATATCCATCCCTTTCTTCCCCTTATACATTTCTGGATGGGGGCGTGGTGGCTGTCATGAGCCTGCACCATAGTTCAAAAGCACCCTCATTAGTAGTGTATATATTAATTAAATCTACATTAATAAAACATGCATAGCCACCTGTAATATTATTAAATATTTGATAAAAAACTAAACTAAACCTAAAATCTTTAAATAAAAAGACTGGTGTCAATACTTTTTATAATTGAAGCTTGCGTTGTATCATGAGGTGGAGATGAGTGAGGACTCTCAAACGCAGGAAATGCCATAATTAAGATTTAATATACAATTAAGTCCAAGGCAAAAAACACAAACCTCCAAAATCCAAAGTACCGAGGAACCCAGAGGGAACTTGACCATGACAATGAACCAAGCACACAGGGACAAGAGAGGGGAGCGAGAAGCATCAGGTAATTAGGGACACAGACGATCACAGAAGAACACATAGGGCGGGGCAGACAATCAACAGGGGACAGGACATGAAGTATAAAACTGAAATGAACCAGAGTACATAATGTCAAAATGAAAACCAAAATACAGAAATAATAAATCCACACCATGGAAACAGTGGAACCTCAGTACATCAGATAAAATTAACAGCTCACCATGAGTAGTTTTGGACTCTAGGGACAGTTAAGAGATATTGCAGGACCTAAGTGTCCCAGAGGGTTCATAAATAAAATAAAAATGCGAATTTAAGATACATAAACAGGACCTGAGGATTATTTAAAAACATTCATAAAGCAGTATATTAAAATCAAAAGGTATCTTACAAAATAATGCGCCCAAACACAATCCTTTTTTGCAGAGGTCGTGGCGTTTTTCATGACATGGCTCAAACCTGGTTGGATGGATGTGGAAGTCAAAAGCCTCTCCAAAATATTGCCCCTAAATTTAACATCATATTTCATGGAGGAGGTTTTCCCCAATGGAGAGCCGACAAAGTCGTCGTGGTATGGAATGCAGCAGAACCAAAGATCCATCGCACACAAAATATTTACATGCCTTTTACAAGGCATTTTTTACAAACATTCTCCATCCCTGCATCTGTCATAACGTTGCCTGTAAAAAAGTATATAATGGAATGGGTTCGTGTGGTGTGATCCAAGTAGCAGAGTAGCTATGGGCAGTGGTGAGGCACCTTTTGAAAGGGTTTCTTACCACGGTCTCATTCCATAAAATGGCTTGAGTGTCTTCCTCTGCACTATGCACCCTGTAGCATCCAGGTAACACCAATGTCCTCTTTGATCTTGACTGGAAAATATTTAGACTTTTTTGGATACAGCATGATTCCTTTAGGGTGTTGATAATCTTCTGAATTAATCTCATCAGGCACCAGTTGGTGTTCTGAAAGGACATTCACTGCTGTTTCATTGGATAAGGTATATTATTTTTTCTCTGTACGAGGGGCTTCTGTCCTTGCAAACCAGACTCAAAATACAATTCCAAATGGGTTCTATTTTTCTCCAGGTTACCAAATATACCTACAATTTGTCTGCCCCTTGATCCCACTGGGTCTGCATATTAACTATTCTGTGCGGTGAGCCGCCCCAACCCGTGACCAGTAAAGTCACACGACCCTTCAAAACTGATGTCAGTAGGCACTGGGACTGAAGCTGTTACCGTACAGTCTTTATTGTACAAAAAGTGTACATGAAAAGTGGCTTCTCTAGCTTTTTGATGTTATCAATTAAATGCCTCTTGATCCAAAACTGCAAAATGGTCCCTGAACTGTCTTTAGACCTTTGCCGCAATTAAATTTGTCAATTTTAATCAGGGAAATAATTATCTTTGCATGATTTTTCCAATTTTGCATCATTTTATTCCACATATAAAAAGGGGTGGTTTGGCGTAAGTAGGCAAATGAAAGCATTTGTCTTTCTTCATGGCTTGAGACCAGGAGCCCAGAAATAGAAAAGGCCAACAAGAAATAAAAGAACAGGCAATGGTTGTGATAATTCAATTAACTGTAATCATTCCAAGCAACTCAACATGTTTGGGTAAGAGCCTATTTTAAAATATTTACTAACCTGGAGGTTTCCAACATCAGACTAAAGTCGGAAAATATTTTGAATGATATACCTTGTTGACTGATAATTCTTTCCCATTTTTTACCCTCAGTGTCTTCGAGTTTCCTCTGATATTGGAGAATGGGGGAAAGTTTTTTTCCACGTCAGTCTATAATAATATGATCATGAAATTTTACAAATGTTACTCTTATTTTCATTGTCTAACTTGCCACTCTATGTCTTCTATCAGAAGAAACAGGGTGGTTCCCAACATCAGAACTAAATGAATAGAGAGATCCTTCCATTTCTATTACCCAAACTTTGAAATAAATATCGTTTCCGATTTTTAACGATTTTTAGCTTGCATGTGTTTGCAATTATCCTCCTTGCGGTCACCGAATGGGGAGTTGGTCTTTGTCAAGTCCTTAACCATAGTATAATCTTTACACAAAAATAGAGAAGCATCAAATAACTTATTACGGGGGTGGATGTCCATTAATAATAAAAGTTAATATGGACTGTGTGGACCCCTGTTGCCAAAAATATAAGACTGTAAATCGGGTTTCGGCTACCATTCGGTGCATCCACAGGTACCCCGAAGCAGTTGCCTGCGGAGGCAAATTCATGAATCCGGGTCATCGTCAGGGCTCTGGTAAAGTTTTCTCATTGTTTTGGCTGCCAAGGGTCATCCAAAGTGATCAACGGTACCAATTAAGCGAAAGACTTGCACACTCTCTTCCAATTGGAGATAAAAACATGGTCACTCTGTTGTCTTATCACCCGAGAGTCAGGGTGCACATCGAAAAACTCCATTGAAACATGAACCCCACTAAACATCCGAGTCCACTCAACCTCCCGATCACGTCAATATCGCGCTCGGCTCGGTCGTGACCTTTATTAGTCCAACGACGTCTGTGCAAGGTGCGCCATCTGGCGTAAAACAATGACCTCCCCATAGACGTGGATAAGAGTCCCATCCCGACCTCCTCTAGACGTGGAAAACAGGTCTTCGGACTTCCGACGCAGAACGTCTTGATCTAGCAATACAATTACTATAGGCTGTGAAGCATTCTATGGTGTTGTTCACCTGACTGGTAGGCGTTTAGTGATTAAGCAAAATGTGGCCAGCTTGGGATACGTGTGTTCCACAGGTCCACGTGTTTGTTGTATCATTATCTTTACATATTTGTTTCGATTTTTTTTTTTTTCTATGCGAACAATTTTTCTGTTGGTTTAAAGCCTAATAAACACTCAACATAGGATTTACGTAGTGGCTAATAATAAAACTTGTGAATGTATGCAATTTGTTGAGCTAACAATCTCAAGTTTGTAAATAAGGGGTGAGCCACTTTGGAATTTATGCAAAATGCATGGGTCAACAAGTTTATTATAGCCACTACATAATTTCTAGGTTGTTGAGTGTTATTCCGTTTTTAACCAAAACCAAGAAAAATTGTTCGCTAAAAAAGTGGAAAAGTCAATCATTTCTCCGACCTGGGATTTGAACCTGCGTCGTTGGACTGAAGTCTATTACGCAACCGCCTACACCACTGCAGGCATATTTTTCTGACTATGTGAAAAAATAATAGCTAACATCCTAAACAACGAACGCCACCACTTATACGAGGTTACAAGCCTGACATGTGAGGGTCGTCGAGGACCTGTTTTCACGTCTACTCGACGTTTATGGGTGTGCTTCTGGACGTAAAGGCAATGCCTTCCCAGACGTTGAAATCTGTTACCTCTGGTCGCTGCCTGCTTTATTTTATGGAATGCACCTTCTAGTAATGTACACAGTCTGCACCGAGTTTTTAGATATAGATGTATCATTTCCACATTGAAAAGAGTTTGTGGAGACAGAAGTAAGTTGTTTTCTCACGTTATACGTGGAATTTTGTTAAGTATATTTCGTATATTATCTGTATTTTGAAATTTGCCTCGCACAGTGATGAATCTATAACATACCGGCTGGCATCTGCTCAGCTGCAAGGGAGACACCTTTTTTAGTTTTTTAAGGTAAAGTTTATAAATATGATTTTGTTTTTCATATTTCAAACTCTTTTTAGTCACATTAGAATTCTTAGGCTTAGACTGTCCAACAAACTCTGTGTTTAAAAAAGGTTATGATTCTGGAGTTTTAATTATAATAATTCAAATTATTATCAAAAGTTACTGTATAGATCACAATGGTTTATAAACTGCAAAAAGGACAACAGTCGAAAACCTAGTAAAAACTAAGTTTAAAAACAGGGGATGATCAGCTTTAATATTTGAGGACACTCCCATCATTTAGACACCTGTGATGTCATCAGTGGAGTTGAGTTCAGGTGTGGGACCATGTGGGACCATGTGGGACCAATAGGAGCACCACATGATGTTACCTGCTGTCAGAAAGAGAGTTTAATGTTCATGTATTGCTTTGTCTAATTAAATGGAGATTTAATGTCTTCCCAGCGTCGTCAATGTCAGAGGACTTTCACTTCTTCTCACTGTGGCTGTTTAAAATATGAGCCACTACAGTTGTTATTTTGGTTAGTTGCTTAGCTGCAAATATTAAATATCCATTCATCTGCTGCTTGGTAGCAAGCTAACTAGCGCTTGCAACCTCTATTCAATTTCTTACTTTTTCTTATAAACTTTAAAACCAGCCTATGTTAATTAACATACATTTACCTTTGGCTAATGCAGTCCAATTATTGTGAAATCCATAGCTAGTGTATAATTTTCATGCATGTTGCAATAACTAATGTTCTCGAGTGTCCTAATGTGTCATGTGTTGTTTGAGTCTTTTACAGGTGTCAGACTGTGTTGAAGGTGTTCGACAGGTAAGAATCACACTCTCACACATTGATTGTTTCTTCTGTATTATTATGTGGTTTTTCGAATAAACCTTATTTGGTGTATTCTCTTGAAAACATTCTTTTTCTCAGATTGTTCATGCAACTCACTCAAGCATGAGGGAAAAAGAACAACAAGGGGAAAATGCCCCCCTCGCGAAGAATGCAACATGTGTACCAGTATACAGGGGTAAGTCAGCTTTCAGGGGCTAATTTGTGTCCATGTGCAAAACAAATGCACATTTGCAATTGTTTTTTTACATGGCTTTACTCCAATGACCAAAGCCTTATCCCAAGTTTTCTAGACAGAGTGTCTTCCAGTGTTCAAGCGAGGGTGCAGTGCCTAAGGTTTGTATCCCCTGGTGATGGATTCGAGTGGTTGAGGGCATTACTAGAAAGTTATGTGTTGGTTATATCACTTTGCAACATTATGATGAAACTAAAACATGTTCCACATTTTCAGGGGCTGTGCTTGGACCTTGTTATGAGAGACTGCAGACAAGAGAGGACCACATGTTTGGAACACCTCAACATTCATTAAATGCATTCTTCTGCCTTTCAGATTGTGTTTGTACATCTGGGGAAACCTAGAGTTGTGGCGTGTGCCTGTTTATTACGGATCCAAACATAGGGCTACAATCATGTTTTTTGTTACTTTGCTGAATGTTCAGACTTAGTGTTCTATAACACTGTGCCCTGTGTGCTTGAACGTGTACTTTGATGTAGGAAACATGATTTTTTAATGCAGCTCCATTTGACAAATAATGACTGATATCCTTTACTACGTTGTTTCTCAGGTTTTTGACTGCTGTGTTTATCGTGTATTGCCCAGAGTCAGAACTAAACATTGGATAAAAGCCTGCATTTCAGTTTCACAAGGCTAAAATCTGGAACGGTCTTCCTGGGAAATGTGAGACCAGGCTTCTTCTTTGACAATGTTTTAAATCCCGGTTTAAAAACACTTCTGTTTCTGCTTCAATGGCGATTTTATGAGAGATTTTATTTTTTATCTTTTTAATTTACTGTCAATATTTATAATTGTAATGCCTGTTTTGATTGTTTCTATTTTTGTTTCAGTGTTTGAGTTTCCTTTGTTTTGACTGTGCTATACAAATAAACCTTGCCTGCCTATTGCAAAAAGTAGTCTCGACCCGTAAGTGATTCTGCAGAGGATAAGTAGTTTCAATAGAAACTGTAATGGGGAGTCATATCAACGTCAAAAATTTTGGTCATATAAGACGTCGAGAGGCTTCGTCGGACCCGACCCCGGTTCTGTACCACATTTCAACTTGAATGAACGTGGCCGCGATCGTCTTTGAAACGTCCAGATAAGTCCAGATGACGTTGAAATGACAGTGTTTTGCATCTGCTTGTTAGCGGGAACAACGGAGCAACGAACGTCATATGAAGGCAATATTTTGGTCATATAAGACGTTGCTAGGAGTCGGACCACGACGGTTCTGTACCCCATTGCACCTTGAAAGAACGTCAGATGACGTTGGAAAATTACGTTGTTTTTGAATCAGCTAGCTTAGTGGGAACGACTGAACCGAACGTCATATAAAACGTAATATTTTGGGCATATGAAGACATTGATAGGACGTCAGACCCGACCGGTTCCGTACCACATTCAAAACCTTGAATTGACGTGCCATCCAGTAACATTTGGAGGTTGATGGTGACGTCGGGAGGAAACGACGTCGAGGAACAACGTTCATTCAGCACCCACCAGTGACCTTATTCGACGTTCCAAATTACGTTGATTCAACGTATCGGCTTGCTTAGTGGAAGTCCATGTTGAGGACGCCACTGCTTTGAGTCACAAAGAGAAAGTGAAAAGTGTGCCCTTGTGCTGTTTGTGCTGGAGAAGAAGAAAGCTGTGCAGGAGTGGTTGCGGTTCAGCCCGGTCCGCAGGCAACATCATCAAGCCAGGAAAGCGATGACTTTTACTATAGGTCTGCTGAGCCAGATCAAGGCCTTACATAAGAAACTCTATACTGCGGGACCTGGTAGTTAAAGGCACAGTATCGAGACTTGATATAACCATCAATATTGGTATCACATGGCACCAATAAGCAAGAAAATGCGGTTGCATTTTGTCTAATATGAATGTGCAAGTTGATACCAATCAGCCACAATCTGTATTATTTTTAAATAATTGTTACCTGTTAATGAGCCATGGTAAATGAGCATGATATAGTCTACATCAGGCATGTAAAGTCATATACATCAGAGGGCCAATAACACAAATTTGCTGCGAGCCGAGGGGCCGGATGGTTCAATGTTTATTATACTCATTGCCTGTCAGCCTATTTCAGACAGGTACTACCATATTGCCAGCGTTTTGATTGATTTTTATAGATTTTTAGGACCCAAGACTATTGTTTATTGTGTACTTTATGACTATCTGGAAATCCGAAACCCGATTCTGAAAGAATTTGCCTGTCTACTTTCATCAGCAAAAAGAATTTTGTTTTAGCTTGTATATCCCGTTGAGTAGCGAGGGAGTTTTACTGAAATCACCAAAAAAGCTGAGAAAAAGAGGCCACAATAAAGGCATTAGCTGTTTTCAAAACCATTCAGCGAGCGCTGCTGCCACCTGCGGGCTCGATTCCAATATGCTCTTCAAGCTTATCCCCCCAAACACATATTAGAATAAAATAGACATCTGGAACATGAAAATAGCGGAAAACGCAATTGCGTAATAGTGCGTCAATGGCAGGCAACGGGCCATGTAAATTCATTTGCGGGCGGGGATTTGGCCGCGGGCTTGACTTTGCACAAGTGGTCTACATGATAGGTCAGTGGTCCATTTTATACTTGCTCTTGGAATGATTTACTTATACATCAATTGATGTGTCGCTTCTTGAGACAATAACCTTGGTCTTCATGGTTGCTGTCTGTTAAAATCTTGTAGTTTTTTTTTTTTTTTTTCCGAATTTCAGCTCTGTTGTGGACTGGTGAGAAAGCTTGTCTCCTGAGCCCCGTCCACCCAAGAGTTGACAACACCCCCCAAAAACATGCTGATGCACCCATACTGAGAGTGACGGGGCCAGGTGAAACGTCACGTTCCACACCTTGAAGACCTTCCAAGTAAGTTTTTTGTTAATCTGTCATTTTTGTGTGATAAGGGTTTCTGCGGGGGGCATATAAAAATTTTCGGTGATTAAAAGGACAACTAAGCACAAATCAACTTTTTGAGGGGCTTATAACTGCCGATAAATATTGTTTCTTATTGCGCTCTCTACATTGTCTGGTAATAATTTTCTTGGACATTTTAGTGCCAAAATAGATAAACTCTCACTTTGAAGCCTAAATACCGCTGTGTAGCGCCCTCTCTAAATTTATTCTTTGGCTACACTACATTTGAATTTTCGGTGCCGCGTCCTCCCCATTTGCTCTGCCAGCATGTTGTATCGGTCCGCGCTCTGTGATCGGCGGTATAAAAGCCAGCCAGAGTCTCGCAACGCCCCCTGTGCGAGTTAGAGTTGGAATACGGGCGAGCCGCTTTTAACATCGATTTCAGGTTAGCAATTTATTAGCATAGTATTTTAGAAGTTTTTTAGCGCAGCGTTTCTCGTGTGTAGTTAACTGTAGTCAGGTAGTTTCTGTAGCCGTTTTGTGGGACGTTGGAAGCACAACATGCCGGTCACGACGCGGCCAGGGAGCGGGAGATGAGGAGGGAAGACCCGAGACGGGGATTTGATCTTACAGGCCCCGCTGTGAGAGCCACTGCACTCACATCCCCGACCTCTCCGTCTAAATAATGACAACCGAGCAGAGACCGCTCACCCACAACTCCCCCTCCCCGCGTCTCCCAACGCCTCTCGCCACGCCTCCTTTCTTCCTGGAGTTTTTTTTACTTTTTGGGATAGTGGGGTGGAGTAAGATCTGGATAGGGGTGTTTAGTCGCTTCTTTTTTAAGTGAAATTTGTCCAAAAATAAGCCTTAAATATATTTACATTTTTGCATTAAAGTAGATTCAAAACTGGCATTTAACTGGAAAATGTATAAGGGGAAATTATGACATGCGCGACGCCTGTATTAACCTTTAACACGCAAAACTCACCCCCCCCCCCCCCCCCCCCCCACCCCCCCCCACACCCCCTCTTGCCATTATTAGCCTTCTTATGCTTGTGTGATGTCATCCATTCTAATGCATTGTAGTGACTTTCCTTTTTTTCATCCTTGTCATGGTCATATTTCTATTACTTTAAAGGTGTGAAAATCGGGTCGCGATGATGTCACTATCTCATCCAATAGTTGGAGACGGCACAAAAACTTGTACCCACCTCGCCAATGGTCTGGCTCGGGTGTAATGATGGGCTCTTTGATTTGAAGTCCTCCTCAAGGGTCAACCTGAAAGGGGGCGTCAGCAAATTGGATCCTAATGCCGAGCGTCGGCAGGCTCTCGACCCGAGGAACTATTCAAGCTCTGCAAGGTAACTTATTCTTAGAGTTTTTGGGTTGTCTTCCAGTTTTGATTGCATTATGCAGGAGGGAGGATGAGCGGGGGCTATGGGGAGAGGAAGAGGTTGGCGAGTCGGGGACGGGATGCTTAAGCGGATGAATTGGGTGGAATCGTTGTTCTGTTCCCACTGATGCTGTTGTTAAAACAGTTTCCGGTACGGCCATAGACGCTGATGTGAGAAAGTCCATTCAATAGTCGAATTTCGGAGCTAAGACACCAGGTGAAGCGCAAAAGTTTGTAATTGTTTTAAGTTTTTGTACTTGCACTTTTGCGGAAGTGCGTTTAAAGTTTGCACTAGATTTTGCCCTGTTAAAAACTGTACCCTCTTACCTCAACATCCTCTGGGATTTGTTATTTATCTGAATTAGAAAATAACGTTTGGCTTTTGATTAGATGCACATTAGTCTGTGTTAATTGCCATACACATGTTTGCATATATATATATATATACCTCTTTATTTATATATATAATTACCTGTTTCTATATTAACATATATTTCAAATACATTGTAACATTTTAAACTATAAAGGCGGGGGGGGGGGGAATTTTTTTGGTCCACTCTAGTTTTACTGGCTGTGATTTTTGAAGTCTCTCGTTCAAATGGAATGGGGCAGCGCCGGCTGGCGCATGCCAGATGCGTTTTTCCACAATTTTTCTTGTGGGCGGGACACTCGCGGCCAATTTGGATTGTTCCAGGTAGAGCACATTTTTTTTGGACATTATTTAGAACGCGGAGATAGGCGTGACTCTGTCGTTAATCTATACAGTCTATGGAAAAAAAACACATCTGCGCTGGAGACTTCAAAAATTCACAGCAAGGTAAAACTAGGTGGACCAAAAAATTCACCCCCTCAGCATTGACACAAATTGGAACGGCGCTTTGGCCAAGAGCCAAACTTTTGTTCAGCCAGTAAAGCGTTTTTGAGGAGGTCTGCCAATGGGAATATGTTAGTATTGGCTCATTTTCTCTCCACTCTCTCTACTCAGCTGTTTTTGTTAGATGCATTAGTTTAGCAGTTGTTGCCATCCTTGTTGTTTTACACCGCCTACTCTTATTTAGGTATAAATAGACTTGGCATTTTTTGTTTCCTTCTTTTGTTGACTAGTTTTGTTGAGTTTGTTATTTTGGCACAACTGGGCGACGCCACTCCCACCATTGTTATTCCTTTTTTTTCGTTTAGTTTTATAAAAAGGAAATTGCCAAAACCCACTGTGAGTGACTCCGGCCGGCTGAGTGTATACTGAGACGCTGCGCAAACATTTCCAGGCTATTAGCAGCAACGCAACTGACCAGGGCTCCTAATGCAAATTTTCCAGCGTTCATACAAGGTTGAAAAAACTATGTAGTTCTAGCGCTCACCACTGCCGGCCAGTAGTGGTAAGAAAGAAACAACCCCCCTCCTGGCCAGTATACCCACTTCTGTGCCAGCCTCGCCGAGCGCCAACATCATTTCTGTAATATTAACAGCAGTTGATGAAAATGGAATGAAGCTCGGACAAACTTTGCAGAGGTCTCGTTTGGATGACCGAAGGAGTAGAATTATCCTCTCTGCCGAGCTCGAAGCCCACAAGCTAGTTTGTGTCCCGCCGCCATTGTTGTTTGTTTTCCGCTACTGTGCATGTTCCAAAATTTACGTGCGGGGAGCTGCAGCTGCGGGGAGGATGGGGGTCAGCTCATGCAGGAAATTCACACCTTTTTCCCCTCACGCGGGTGTGAAAGAGAACCCGCTGAGCCGAGTATCTTGGTTGTCCCACTCTGCAGGTCTGGATCTGAATTCTTACGTTTTTCCCTCCCTGGAACACAGTCTTCGTCCTGAGGGTTAGTAGCAACAGACCATCCAACTATAGTTTTTTATGCCACATTGTCTCTGTGTAGCTGTCCTCTGTTTCAATTATTGTTTCATCTATCCTGGTATAACAAAATTGGGGGTCGGGGGCCTCGTCCAGGGATACTTTGAAACAATTCATTGTCTCCTTGTGGTCTAGTGTATTAGAGAGGGTGTGCCCAATCCATGGTGTTCGTTTTACAGATTTCATTGAGGGACTCCCACTTTTCAGCCATCTTCCAGGTTCAGTAGAACTCAACCTTCGTGGTGTAAGCAACAACAGGGAGATGCCTTCTCATCACGCAAGGGATGGCCGGATGTTTTGCTGGTCACTCCGTATGCTGTAGGAGCTTCCAGCATATTCACATCGAGGACCTGAGGCGGCCTTCGGATCCCCCAAGGTGTGGTGAAAGACGTAGTTGGTGTTCACTCAGCTTCTTGTATTTTACAACATAAGGACAGAGAAATGGTAGTGGTCATTGATGAGCATGGTATTGGTATAAGAGAAGTTGGGAGCCCGTGTCACCAGGCTTATACCGAAGCTCGTTGACCATACGCCTTCTTGTCCAAATGCTGCTTCATTTCGGTCTGGAGAAGCCGAAGACCAGCTGGGGAGCAACGCTAGTTATAAACGCATACCCAAAGTGTAGTGACATACTCTGGGATGTTTTTGGACAGGGTATTTGAGGTTTAATGAAGGTGCTCTTTTAGATAACCTTCAAAGGCCCTGGGGCGCCACGGTGGTCTGAGTGCGATAGCACTCTCGCTATCATGCAAAGAAGGTCCTGGGTGCGTATCGACCGGTCGGACCAGGGCCTTTCTGGAATGGAGTTTGCATGTTCTCCCGTGTCTGCGTAGGTTTCCTCCAGGTACTCCGGTACCCCTACCACTAAAAATATGTACAAATAGGTATGGCATGCGCCTTCTTACTGGCGACCCGCTCCCATCTCTGAGTGGATGCGGAGAGACAAATGCCCAAACTAACAATTGTAAACCGCTTTGAGACTCTGATGTGCAGTGAAAGACGGGTTTATAAATAAAGATTACTTACTTACTCAGACTTCTGGCCAAGACTAGTGGGCTGGGCTGAACCTTCACCACTCCTGCAAGCTTCTCCAGCAGCAAACACCAGCACAAGGGGCACACTTTCACTTTCTTTGTTGACTCAAAGCCAGTGCATCCTCAACCATGGACTTCCCACTAAGCAAGCCGACGTTTGAATCAAGTTAATTTGAACGTCGCATATAGGTCACTGGTGGGGTGCTGAATGAACGTTTTCTCGACGTCGTTTCCGACGTCACCTCAACCTCCAAATGTTTCGTTGTTGGATCGTCAATTCAAGTTTGAATGTGCGCCCCTACGGAACGGTGGGTCTGACGTCCTGATCAAGGCTCATAGGACCACAATATTGACGTTTATATGATCGTTGTTTTCAGTCCGTTTCCCACTAAGCAAGCAGATGTCAAAAAACGTAATTTCAAGTCATCTGGACGTTCATTCAAGGTTGCAACTGTGGTACAGAACCGGTCGGTGTCCGACGTCCTATCAACGTATTATATGGACCAAAATATTTGCCATCTATATGACGTTCGTTTTCCGTTGTTCCCACTAAGCAAGCCAGATGTCAAAACACTGTCCTTTCAAACGTCATCTGGACCGTTATCTGGACGGTTTTTTCCCCCAAATGACGTCGCGGCCCCGTTCATTCAAGGTTTGCAATGTGGTACGGAACGGTCGGGTCCGAGTCCTCTCGACGTCTTATATGACCAAATATTGCCGTTTATATGACGTCCATTTCAGTTCTATAGACCTACTTAACCTCTGCAGAATCACTTACTGGTCGAGACTACTTTTTGCAATAGGGCAAGGCAAGTTTATTTGTATAGCACGTCAAAACAAAAGGAAAACTCAAAGCACTGAAACAAAGATCGAAACAATCAACAAGGCATTACAATTATAAATATTGACAGTAAATTAAAAAGGATAAAAAAATTAAAAATCTCTCTTATAATCTTCATTTGAAGCCGAAACAGAAGTGTTTTAAACCTGGATATTTAACATTGACAAGAAGGAAAGCCTGTCTACATTTTCCAGGAAGGACGTTCCCGATTTTAGCCTTGTGTAATCTGAAATGCAGCTTTATCATGTTTAGTTCTACTTGGGCAATAAACATAAAACCCCGCATACAAAAAAACCTTAGAACAACTGTAGTAGAAGGATATCAGTATTCTTGCCAAATGGGAAGCGGATTAAAAATCATTGTTTCTCTACATCAAAGTACAAGTTAAAGAAACAGGGCACCTGTTTTAAGAAACTACTGTATGAACGTTATATGCCAAAGTAAAAAAAATGATTGTATCACTATGTTTGGATCAGTATTAAAACAGGCTACCACGCTACACTCGAGGTTCCCCAGATGTAAAACACACTTTCTGAAAGCAGAAGATGCAGTTATTTGAATGTTGGAGGTGTTCCAACATGTGTCCTCTCTTGGTCTTCCAGTCTCTCATCACAAGGTCCAACACAGCACCTGAAAAATGTGAACATGTTTAGTTTCAACATAATGTGGCAGAAAGTGATATAACAAACATAACTTTCTATAATGCCTCAAACCCCCTCGATCCATCAACCATGTGATACAAAACCCTTGGCACTGCACTCGCTTGAGACACGGAAGGGACTCTTGTCTGAGAAACTTGGGATAAGGCTTTGGTCATGGATAATTCCATGTAAAACAACCAATTGCAAATGTGCATATGTTTTGCACATGGACACACATGAGCCCTGAAAGCTACTTACCCTGTAAATTTATCGTACACATGTTGCTCATTTCCGAGGGGGCATTTTCCCACTTGTTGCTCTTCTTCCATCATATTGAGAGAGTTGTGAACAATTGAGAAAAAGATGTTTTCAAAGAGAAAAACACCAATAATGGTTTATTCTAAAAACAACATAATAATACAGAAGAACAATCAATGTGTGAGAGTGCTTATTCTTACCTTGAACACCTTCAACACAGTCTGACACCTGTAAGACTCAACACACATGACACATTGGAATAATCTCAGAACATTAGGGTTATTGCCACAATCATGAAATTATTACCTCTATGGATTCACAATAATTGACTGCATTAGCAAAGTAAATGTATTTAATTAACATATGGCAGGTTTACAGTTTATAAGAAAACGTAAGAAATGAATAGAGTTGCAAGCGTAGTTAGATTGCTACCAGCTGCTGAATGCGATACTTAATATTTGCCAGCTAACAATAACAAAAAGAACAAATGTACGTGGCTCATTTAAACAGCCCACAGTGAGCAGAAGGGAAGTCCTCTGACATTGAAGCCAGCCACCGAAGACATAAATCATTTTATTAAACAAGCAATACATGAACATTAAAACTCTCTTTCTGCAGCAGGTAAACATCTGTGTGCTCTATGGTCCCACATGGTCCCCCATCCCCCTCCCCCCTCCCCACATGGTCCCACACCTGAACTCAACTCCAAAACTGATGACATCTCAGGTGTCTACATGATGGGAGTGTCCCAATATTAAAGTGATCTCCATGTTTTTAAAACTTAGTTTTCTAAAGTATGTTGTCTTTTTGCAGTTTATAATAACCATTGTGAAATATACAGTAACTTTGATAATAATTGCATTATTATTTTAATAATCAAGAATCTTAACCTTTTTTAACACTAGTTTGTTGGACAGTCTAACCTACAGAATTCTAAAGTAGCTAAAAATAGTGTGGAAAAATATGAAACAAACAATATCATATTTTTACACTTTAATTAAAAACTAAAAAAAGGTGTCTCCCTTTCAGCCTGAGCAGTGCAGCCCGTTATTATTATAGATTCATGCACTGGCAATTCAAAATACAGGGATAATATACAACTATACTTTAACAAATTCCACGTTTCGTGAGTAAACTAACTTAATTTCTGTTCCAACTCTTTTCAATGTGGAATGATAATCTTATCTAAAATGTCAGACTGTGTACTTACTAGAGCGGGTGATTCCAAGTAAATAAGCAGGGGCAGCGACAAGGTACAATTCAACGTCTGGGAAGGCCATTGCTTTACCGTCAAGATGCACACCACGTCGATTAGACGTGTAAAACCGGCCTCGACCGACTCACAGGTCAGGCTGTCACCTAGTATAAGTGTGCGTCGGTTGTTTTAGGGATGTTCTCTATTATTTTTTTCACAGTAGTCCGAAAAAAATTGCTGGCGTGCGTGTAGCGGTTGCGGAATGACGACTTCAGTCGCACCGGCGCAGGTTCAAATCCCGGTCGAAATGTTTGACTTTTCACTTTATAGGAACAATTTTTCTGTTTGGTTAAAAACGAATAAACACTCAACATAAGGGATTATGTAGTGGCTAATATATAAAACTTGTGAACCATGCATTTGCATTAAAATCTCAAATTGCTCACCCTTATTTCAACTGAGATTGTTAGCACAACAAATGCCATTCCCTTCACAAGTTTTTTATTAGCCACTACGTCATCCTATGTTGAGTGCTTTATAGTCTTTAACCACACAGGAAAATTGTTCGCTTAAAAATCGAACCAAATATGGTAAAGATAATGATACACACACAGCTAAACCACCTAACAACAAAAACAACACACACACACCAAAACACAAAAAAAACACAACCAACAAAACACAGTGGACTTGAACACACGTTATCCAAGGCTGCAACCATTTGCTTAATCCACTACGTACCGTCAGGCTTACACTAGATTGCTTCAACAGCCTATATAATTGTGATTGCTAGTTCAAGAGTTACTGCTGTCGGAAGGGCGATGACCTGTTTTTTCCAGTCTAGAGGAGGTCGGATTGGACGTCATATCCACGTATATGGGAGGGGGGTGTGTGTTGTGGTGTGTGTGTGTGGGGCGGGGGGTCATTGTTTTTCGTCCAGCTGCGCACCTTGCCACAGACGTCGTTTGGACAGTAAATAAACAGTCACGACCGGATCGACGCGATATTGGACGTGATCTGGAGGTTGAGTGGACGTCGGCATGGGTTTTTTTCCTCAGTGGGTTCATGGTTAATGGAGTTTTTCGTGTGCACCTTTGTGCGACTTCTCGGGGGTGGGGTGGATAAGGACTAGAGTGCTGTTTTATCTCCAATGTGGGAAGAGAGAGTGCAAAGGACTTTCGACTTGAAGTTGGTACCTTGATCACTTTGGATGACCCCTTGGCAGACCAAACATGAGACAACTTTACCCAGAGGCCCTGACGATGACGTACAGAATTTCCGCAGGCAATGCTTCGGGGTACCTGGTGGGATGCACATAAATTGAGAGCAGAAACCGATTTTACAGTCTTAGTTTTTGGAACGGTCCCACACAGTCAATATTAACCTTTTATTATTACTGGGATCCTCACCCCGGTATATGTTATTTGAAGCTTCTCTATTTTTGTGTAAAGATTATACTATTAGTTAATGACTTGACAAAGACCACTCCCATTCGGTGACCTCAAAGGATAATGCCAACACATGCAGCTAAAATCGTAAAATCGGACGATATTATTTCAAAAGTTTGGTAATAGGAATGGCAACGATCTCTCTATTTTAGTCTGATGTTGGGAACCACTTCAGAGTCTTCGGTTGAAGACATAGAGGTGCCTAGTTAGACAATGAAATAGAGTAACATTTGTAAAAGTTCAAGATATATTATTTTAGACTGAACGTGGAAAAAAAACTTTCCCCCATTTCTCCAATTCAGAGGGAAATCGAAGGACACTGAAGGTAAAAGGGGTAATGATTATTCAGTCAAAGGTATATCATTTAAATTTTTCCGACTTTAGTCTGATGTTGGGGAAAAAAACCCTCCAGGTTAAGTAAATATTTTAAATTATGCTTCTACCATAACAGATTGAGTTTGCTTGGATTGATTACAGTTAATTGAATTCTCCAACCATTGCTGTTTCTTTTATTTCTTGTTGGCCTTTTTCTATTTCTGGGGCTCTGTCTCAAGCCTGAAGAAAGACAAATTCTTTCCATTGCCACTTACCCCAACCAACCCCTGTTTTATATTTGGAATAAAATGGATGGGCAAAAAATTGGAAAATTCATGCAAAGATAATTATTTTCCTGAATTAAATTGGACAATTTAATTGCGGCAGGACTAAAGACGTTCATCCATTTTGCAGTTTTGGATTCAAGAGGATTTTATTGAAAACATCAAAAAAATAGCGAAGCCCACTTTTTCATGTACAGCTTTTTGATACATTTAAAGTCTGTACGGAACAGCTTCAGTCCCAGTGCCTACTGCCATCAGTTTGAAGGCCCGGTGTGACTTTACTGGTCACGGGCTCACCGCACCAGAATAGTCAAATATGCAGACCAGTGAGTCAAGGGCAGAGACAAATTGTAGGTAAATTTTATACCTGGAGAAAAATAGGAACCCTTTGAAGCTTGTATGAGTCTGGTTGCAAAGACAAGGCCCCTCCGAACAGAGGAAAAAAATATACCATATCACAATGAAACACATTGAATGTCTTTCAGAACAGCCAACTGGTGCTGATGGAGATGTAATACAGACGATTATGCAACACCTAAAGGCATCATGCTGTAGTCAAAAAGACTAAATCATCTTTCATTCAAGATGCAAAGAGGACATTGTTACCTGGATGCTACAGGGTGACTTTAGTGCAGAGGAAGACACACCACGCCATTTTTGGAATGAGACCGTGGTAAGAAACCCTTCCAAAAGGGCCTCACCACTGCAATAGCTACTTCTGCTACTTGTGATCACACCCACCATCCATTATATACTTTTTACAGGCATTTCTGACAGATGCAATGAGAATGTTTGTAAAAAATGTTGTAAATGGCCTGTAATGTTTGTGTGGCGATGGATCTTGGTTCTGTGCATTTCCCTGACCCGGACGTTTTGCGGCTTCATTGGAAAAACCTCCCTCCATATATATCGCGTTAAATTATGGGCAATTATTTTGGAGAGGCTTATGACTGCCACATCATCCATCCCCTGTTTGAGCCATGTACATGAAAAACGCCAAAGACTCTGCAAAAAAAGTATTGTGTGGGGGCATTAATTTTGTAGATACTTTTGGATTTTTTTTATAATTAATATACTGTTTATGAATGTTTTAATAATCTCAGTCCTGTTTATTTATCTTATTCGCTTTTATTTTATTTTATGAACCATCTGGGACACTTTAGGTCCTCAATAATTCTTAACTGGCCCCTAGGAGTCCAAACTACTCATGGTGAGGCCTGTAAGTTTATCTGATGATCTGAGGTCCCTGTTGTCATGGTGTGGTTTTTTATTTCTGTATTTGGTTTCATTTTGACATTAGTTCCTCTGGTTTCATTTCAGTTTTAACTTCATGTCCCTGTTCCCTGATGAATTGTCGCCCCGCCCTGATGTGTTCTTCTGTGTCTGTCTGTGTCTATATGTACCTGTGCTTCTCTCCCTTTGTTGCTGGTTCATTGTCTTGTCAAGTTCCGTCCTGTTCCTGGTTACTTTGGATTTTGGAGTTAGTGTTTTTTTTTGCCTTGGACTTAATTTTATTATATCTTATTAATGGGCATTCCTGCGTTTGAGTCCAACTCATCTCACCTCTGATACCACTGCAAGCTTTCAATTATATAAAAGTATTACACCAGGTCTTTTTATTAAGATTTTAGTTTAGGTTAGTTTTATCAAATATGTAATAATTTTACAGTGGTATCATGTTATTAATGTAGATTTAATTATTTATATAACACTACTAATGAGGTGCTTGTGAATGGGTGCAGCTCTGACCTGCCACCCCCCCATCCAGAAATGTATTATGGGGAAGAAAAGGGCATGGTATTTCTAAGGCAATTTTTGTGTCATTACTTTACATACATTCAAGCTTTTTAAAATTATTCCATATTTTTTTGGGGCGAAGGGGGTATTGTCTGTGTTTTTGATGGCTAGATTAATGAGGATCTTTAAGTCATAGCTCGATGAATTCCTTTTTTGTATCTCCTGAAGGAGTTAGCTTTGCCCCTCGTACTCCCAGACCGTTGTGTTTCAGCCAATCGACTCTGGTGGAGATGGCAGAACCACAAGAGTCCAAGTCGCAGTACCCTGCAAGAATTGGATGAGATCCTCACAAGTGCACAGTTGTGTCTCCTCTCCTTTACAAGGATATGCTAGTTTTAGAACCTGCGAAACCTTCGGGAATGATGAGGATGTCTGACGCTGTGGATGATGGTCTTGGTTCTTATAGAAGACTATCCGGAAAGCGGATAACTGGAACATCGACGTACTCAAGATCCTCCTGTACGAATCATCTGCCACACCAGCCCAGAGCCAATTATCTTGAATACTACTATGAAGCCTAGGCCAATCCATTTTGTGATTAGTTCCAAAATTCCTGCCGATCCATTTGGGCCTTAATTTACAGACATCTGGTAGTTATGTAAAGATTAGAGCGCGACCAGCCTTGGTCAATCCCCGGGAGGTTACAAACAGTTAGACCAGAAACATAGAACATGGCCTAACCAAAACTTTGTTCAGGCAATTGTAGAAACCTCAGTTGGGTTGAATATACCTTTTTAAATTTACTGTTTGCGTTTATTATTTTTTAGAATGACCTGTGTGCCCACACCATTGGTGCAAACTTTTCAATGAAGTGATTGAAGGAGCACCCCTTGATGTAGTTGGTGGAGGTGGAAACATGTTCTATTCGCCAAATTTCATGCCCAGCTGTTGAGCCCTCTGTCGGTCTGGATTAATCTTTCCTTGGTTGTCAGACGATGAACGCAAAAGCAGAACTGCAAAAGTAAAATAATTTAATAAATGCCAAAAAAAGTAAAAACTGAAACCGGAACAAGAGAAGGGGGGAAAAACAACAATTGGCCAGAAACAGAGGACATGAGCACAGGGTCTAAATACACACGGTGGCCACAGGTGTAGCACATCAGGGAGGGGCAAACAATCAACAAAGACAGACAGGAACAAGCAAAACTCACATCAAGGGAACAAAAAAAGAAATATCAAATTAAACCCGATACAATAACAGAACGTCCACACCCATGAAAATTTGGTAAGTGTCATTGAAAAAGCACTTCCACTGTCTTAACCACTTTTCGGCAATTTTTATTATTTGTGCAGTTGCCAAAGTTATTTGAAATTTGATTTTTCCAACGTTATATCACTTACCACTAATGCATATTCATTTTTTGTTCCCTATCCATTATGGGGTTCGATAAGGTACCAACACCACTGCTCTGTTAAAATGTATCAATGATGTATTTTCTTGATTTGACCAAACTATGTCTCTGGGGCGTCCATATTCCATGATCTTTCAAAGCCTTTGTTCTAGTAGATCACTCCCTTCTATGGACAGCTTAACGCAATAGGTCTTGATACCAACGCCATTTTCAATATGTGTGTTGTCACATTGTTCCTAGTCCAACAAATGCATAATTGATAAAGGGCTCCCCTTTGGTCCCCATCCTATTTCAATATTCATCAACGATCTTCCACAAGTCTATCAAAATAAAATATATACGCAGACCGACAGTCATTTCCACATCTACAGTAGGTCCATTCCTATTTTTTCTCGTTTCATTCACGCTTCTCGGGAATCACGCAGCTGCGTGAAAAATCGTACATCTTATCGCCACAAGGTGGGCAGGCTAAGTCCGCTTTAGCCCTCTGCAGCGTCTTAGACGCTCAGGTATATGACTTGGCGTGCAAAACTGTCTAGCC
Source organism: Knipowitschia caucasica (assembly GCA_964034765.1). Lineage (NCBI taxonomy): Eukaryota > Metazoa > Chordata > Actinopteri > Gobiiformes > Gobiidae > Knipowitschia > Knipowitschia caucasica. The sequence continues at coordinate 15,106,395 of OZ035840.1, forward strand.
CAAAGGTTGCTCTGTTGGCCGCAATGGTTCGATTAAATACAGGGCATTGAGAACCCAGGTGCGTTCTTGTCTGATGCACATCTTTTGGTGCTTGTGGCAAAATTGTTTTTTCACTAAACTATTATTCTATAACATCTTGTCTTAATGTCTGAAAATCTAGGTGAAACTTCATAGTGTTATACGTTTAAAAATTGTGGATTGGTTTGATAAACGAACGTTACGTACATCCTCCGCTCTGGCCCCGGGAGCATGCTGCTGTGACCCCCGCTCTGAACCCCCCCAACTCTGTGGAATCGCACTTGCCGTCTGGGCTACGAGCGCGGCCATAGACACGGACTCACGTCTACTCTCGCTCTGCTCGCGTCTCTCACTCTCTGCTCGCGTCTCTCTCTATCTGCTCGGTCTCTCTCTCTCTGCTCGGTCTCTCTCTCTCTGCTCGAGACTCTCTCTCTGCTCGCTCCCTTCTCCTCTCCCTCCTTGCTCCGCGTCCTCTCTCTCTGCTCAAGTCTCTTTGTCTCTGATGTGTCTATCTCGCTTGCTCACGTCTCTCCTCTCTGCTCGTATCTCTCTCTCTCTGCTCGCATCTCGCTCTCTATGCTCACTCTCTCTCTGCTCACGTCTCTCTCTCTCTTCTCTGCTCACGCCTCTCTCTTCTGCTCGCCCTTTCCCCCCCCCCCCCCCCCCCCCCCCCCCCCCCCCCCCCCCTCCCCCACCCCCCCCCCCCCCATCTCTTCTTGCTCGCATCTTCTCTCTCTTCTCGCTCGCCATCTCTCTCTCTCTGCTCGCATATCTCGCTCTCTGCTCGCATCTCTCTCTCTCTGCTCGCCGTCTCTTCTCTGCTCGCGTCTCTCTCACTGCTCGACGTCTCTCTCTCCTTGCCTCAACCTCTCTCTCTCTCTGCTCGCGTCTCTCTCTCTCTGTCACCTCTCTCTCTCTCTCTCTCTGCTCACCTCCTCTCTTCTCTCTGCTCACGTCTCTCTCTCTCTGCTCCGTCTTCTCTCTGCTCACTCTCTCTCTCACTCTCTGCTTCCCGGCTGCTCTCTCTCTGCTCGGTCTCGCTCTTTTCTGCTCACGTCTCTCTCTCTGCTGCTCCGTCTCTCCTGCGCAGTTCTCTCTCTCTCTCTGCTCACGTTCTCTTTGCTCGCGTCTCATCTTCTCTGCTCGATCTCTCTCTCTGCTCTCGGTCTCTCTCTCTCTGCTCACGTCTCTCTCTGCTCACCCTATCTCTCTGGCTCACGTCTCTCTCCTCTCTGTCTCGCTCTCTCTATCTCTGCTCACGTCTCTCTCTCTCTGCTCAGTCTCTCTCTCTCTCTTGCTCACGTCTCTCCTCTCTGCTCACGTCTCGCTCTCTCTGCTCACGTTCTCTTGCTCGCGTCTTCCTTCTCTCTGCGCAAGCTCTCTCTATGCTCTCTCTCTCTGCTCACGTCTCCTCTCGGCTCACGTCTCTCTCTGCTCGCGTCTCTCTCTCTTGCTCACGGTCTCTCTTGCTCAGTCTCTCTCTGCTCACGTCTCTATATCTCTCCCCTGCTCACGTCTCTCTCTCTCTGCTCACGTCGTCTCTCGCTCGAGTCTCACTCTCTCTTGCTCAGTCTCTCTCTGCTCTCTCTTCTCGGTTCGCGTCGCTCTCTCTTGCTCACGTCTCTCTCGGCTCTCTCTCTCCACTCCCTCCCGTCTATCTCTCTCTGCTCACGTCGCTCTCTGCTCAATCTCTCTCCTCTAGCTCTGCTCACGCCTCTATCTCTGCTCACGTCTCTCTCTGCTCACGTCTCTTCTGCTCACGGACTCTTTCTCTCACTGCTCACGTCTTCTCTCTGCTCACGTCTCATATGCTCCGTCTCTCTCTCTCTGCTCACGTCTCTCTCTTGCCGCGTCTCTCTCTCTCTGATCACGTCTCTCTCTGCTCTCTTTCTCTGCTCGCGTCTCTCTCTCTTGCTACGTATCTCTCTGCTCGCGTCTCTCTCTCTCTGCTCACGTCTCTCTCGGCTCAGTCTCTCTCTCTCTGCTCAAGTCTCTCTCTGCTCGCGTCTCTCTCTCCTCTGCTCATCGTCTCTCTCTGCTTCTCTCTATCTGCTCACGTCTCTCTCTCGCTGCTCACGTCTTCTCTCTGCTCTCCTCTCTCGCACTCTCTCTGCTCGCGTCTCTCTCTCTTCTGCTCAGTCTCTCTCTCTCGCTCACGTCTCTCTTGCTCTCTCTCCTCTGCTCACCGTCTCTCTCTCTTGTCATCGTCTCTCTCTCTCTGCTCACGTCTCTCTCTCTCTGCTCACGTCTCTTCTCTGCTTCTCTCTCGCTGCTCACCGTTCTCTCTCTCTGCTTCACGTCTCCTCTTCTGCTCACGTCTCTCTTCTCTGTCACGTCTCTCCACCTGATTTCTTAAAGATTATTGTTGATGCGGAGCAGAGAGTCAGCAACTAGATTGGTTGTGAGATTTTTAAAAGAAGCTAGTTTCTCATCTTTTTCAGCCTGGGAAGTTTGTGAAATGATATTGCATCCGGTGATTAAAGGCTATTTTATTTTAATAATGACAGTAAAACTGACATTTAAAGTCCGTGCACTCCCCAATCCACAATCCTCACCGCACGTCACTGTTGTCTGCTATATGCATCTGATCATTTGCTGTTCCTCAACCACACGTGTTTTAGTTTAAAAGTGTAGGCTAGCTGTTGTTCAGTCTTTGAAATGTTGATGTGGCCATTTTATGGCTATTAAAAGCTCAGCCTCTGTCTGTGCGCTTGAACTGCGGCCTAGGACCACTACGCTGGCTTAGCACCCTCTCAGCTGTCTTCGCGCCGAATGGAATGGACTGATTAGCATGATAGTGATAAGATATGTATACAATGCAACGGCCGCCCCCCCCCCCCCCCCCCTCCCCCCCCCCCCCCCCCGCTGAAAAGCAAAAACCTAGGCCATTCCAGTCCTGCTGGACCCAAAGCGTTTGGTTTGTGTTTGTTGTAGGACGCCCCCCCCCCCCTGCAGTGTGCACTTTATGCTTGAAATGTTGTGTGCAGGAACTTCATGTGTTAAGCTCATTTGGAGACCGACGACCGGAGAAGACCTTCAAAGACCCATCAGACTAATAGAGTAATTAAATGTGCTGTGTCCAGATATGGAGAAACAAAGCTAGCTCCTACAGGGTTTTTAACACTGCTAAAAATCACGGGACAGAAGCAGCTCTCCTCCCCACACCGAATAATCCAAAGCCCACCCCAGGCCCCTGCTGTAATAAGTCATTACCTAAATTTGCAAATCAATACATGCAAATGTTAGCAGCCTAACTATCCTTCTTGTCAAAACAGGGCCTATTTCGCTTGGGTTTGCTAGTGTTAAAACTAAGCAGACATTCATCAGCCCACTCCATTATATTTGTAACACAGGAGAGATAGAAAGTTTCCTCCCATTCATACATTTGTCATTAGCAAGATCGTTTTACAAGTTTACTACAGTCTAGCAAATCTATTCATTTCAACCGTCGGCACCCAACAAGCCAAAACACGCATGAAATTCAGATCTTGGACAATAATCAACAAGTTCACACTCTGGCATCATGTTTAAAATAAAAATGAATTGCCGCATCAGAAAATGTCTAACGGAAACACGCAAAACTTCGAATCCTTATTATATAATAGCCTCTGAATTTTATTCTTTTAAATACTGATGTTATAACACTCACCATTAATGCGACTTCTGGTGCTGGGACTGTAAAAAATACAACTCAAAATTGTTCACTTACTACGATTTTGTGCATTCACTGACAATAAAATTTGCCTGGTTGGAACTTATGTACTCTAGAAGGCCATGGCCTGAATAGTAGTACCAAAAACAAGATAAATAGAAGTAAAGCCACACAAGTTCTTTGATTGTCTATCTGTCGATTGTGTATCCGTTGTTTTAGCTGACTGACGCCAAATATATCCAATTATATAATGTTTCCCTGTTTATTGTTATGCCTGAATCTACCACCTGTTGCTGAATAAACTTCCAAGTTGCTCTGGTGTGCAAAGATCCCTGCCTATGCGCTAGATTTTCGACACTCACTTTCTGAAGTTTCTGATGAAAAGTTCATCTATTTTGATATATTAAGTTGATTTTGGACATTGAAGTTGTAGTGAACTTCTGAAAGTTCAATTGGCGCACAAGATAGTTCCAGTTCAACTGGAAATTTTATTGTCATGTGAATGCAAAAATCTGCGAGTAAGGTGAACAATTTTGAGTTGTCGTTTTAACAGTTCACCGAGCTATAGTGAGGTCCAAATCTTATCTGCGTTTGATCATTTAACTATGTGGTATGGCAACGCTGCATTCAACTTTAGAACAAACTAATTTGACCAAAAAAACTCACTGTATTGTATTTTTACCAACGTATTCGACAGGGGCCAAGCCAAAACGTAGCCCTTTATATTCTCTGGTCCAGTCTTAGAAACATTAAGTTTCCCCTCTGGTTCACAGTGTGGCGGCACCCGGGGCTGAGTGGATAGCACTCTCGCTTCTGACAAGAAGGTCCTGGGTTCGAATCCGGTCGGAACAGGGGCCATTCTGTGTGGGTCATTGGCATGGTTCTCCTGTGTCTGCATAGGATTCCTCGGGTGTCCGGTTTCCCTACCCAAGTGACCTTGGTCCATGAAATGCGCTATATAAATAAAACATCTTGATCTTTTAATGTGGGTGCTTAATTTAAACTCAAATTAGTAAGTTATTGTAGGTGACCGTTTAATCTGAACCTTAAAAAAAGAAAGTTTTTACCAGACTATGAAATTTCCATTACTGAATTTAAAAAAACATCGTTGGCAGAACTTGGAAAACTTAACTGGACCCAACTTAATAAGTGTTGTCTTCAAAACTTGAAGAATTAAGTTAATGCCTTCAACTCCAAAATCCTTCGCAGCTGGTTGCTTTGAAATTTTGAGTTGAACTAACTTTATCTTTTTTTACAGTGTGCCTGGACCATGAGTCCAATTAAAATAATGGACATTGCATCCTGCAGCCCTGAAAGGACATGCGAGGTGCGCGGGTCGGCCCGAAACCCGAGTCAAACCCGCGGGTCCCGCGGGTTTTTTCGGGGCGGGTTGGATGCCTCAAAAATATGAGTATGGTCAGGTGCGGGTGGGTCGGGTCAGAAAGCTCCTGATCCTATATCATTTATATATGTGAGCCACGGTATGTGAGTCCCTGAGTACATTTGCAATCGCGAGGGGAGGATGTTAAACAAAAATCATGCTGACAAACAGGATGCTCCTTCATGACTCCCGCTTAAAAGCCTCAGAACACTCCAGTTCCGAGGACAGTCGTGTGATTCTACACAGAGGCACGAGACTGAGGACGTGTGGGCCTAACATGCCAGAGGCCTAAGAGGGGCCTCATTACTTTAATTAGCAATGCACGACTCAAGTGGCAACGCTGTGGTGAAAAGAGGTCGCTGTCTTACTCATTTAGTTCCTTTGATTCTGAGCAGCTAACTAATCAAGAATATATCGCCTCCCACCCACTATCAATAAACATATATTTTATTCATAGAAATCCATTAAATGTGTGGATTGTTCTGGATATTCCGTTTATGTCCTGAGACTATGATTAATAAAGTGTGACGAATATGAGGCAGAGTGGCCACAGATAGTCTGGACTCGGAAAAAAAATGGGTTCGGGATTATCCTCGGGCATTCGCGCGGGTTAATGACGTCGCCGCGAGGGGATATTTCCTGGGTAAACAGAATCACTTATTACTGCGCATTACGGTGAAAGCGGATCTCTCCAGCTGTTGCGGTTCGGAGCTATAATCGACGAACTTAATAGCAAAATACAGGTAAGTAACCAGGGTTTTGGAAACCAACACACACACCTACAACTAAGATTATAAGCTTTAGAATGATGGTATATTTGAATCATGTCACGGTTATTTTGACCCGCGGATCAGTGAATAAAGTTGAAAAACCGACGCGGCTTCATCACACACTCTGCTCTGATGCGAAGCGGCAGGCAGTCCCGGGCGAGTCCACTTTTCCGGGGGGTCGAAACGCGAGTCACGTGGCCCAAACGACCAATGCCATTGGTTGGCCTATCCATTTTACATGTTAAACAAGGGTCGTTTGGGTTGTTAAACAGTTTAAAGCTTCGGGTCTGTAAACTATAGTCTCATAAATAACATGCTTAAAGCTGAGGTCTGTAATAACTTTAGTCATGATAAATAACATGTTTAAAGTTTGAGGTCTGTAACTTGTAGTTCATACATACACATGTTTAAAGCTGAGGTCTGTAACTTTGTCTCATAAATAACACTGTTTAAAGCTGGGTGTCTGTAACTTTAGTCACATTAATAACGTTTACAGTTGAGGTCTGTAACTTTAGTCTCATTAATAACATTGTTTAAAGCTCGGGTCTGTAATTTAGTCTCACTTTAATAAAATGTTTAAAGCTGTGGTATGTAACTTTAGTCTCTTAATAACATGTTTCAAAGGCTGGGTCTGTAACTTTTTTTTCAAATTTAAACAAATTTTTTTTTTTTTACAACAAACACCACACACACCCCCCCACACCTCTTTTACAACACAACACATTAACTCTCATAAATAACACATGTTTAAACAGTGCGGTCTGTAATTTTAGTCTCATAAATAACACGTTGTGTGTGTGCATATGCCCATAATCATTTCTAAGATCATATTTAGATTGCTTACCTTTATTTTGATATTTTACATTAGTATTTTGAAAAAAAATGTTTTCCGGTTTTTCATGTTGGCAGCATCTTGGATAAGCTGGCAGGCCCATTTGGAAGTCGGCGTGTCGGCAAATTGTAAAATTGCATATCGAATTCAACATCACCTGGAATTGTTTACTTCTTTACTGTGAATTGTAATGTTTTAGTTAGTAAAATAGGAAGTTACAGCACTTTAGAAGAAATGAATAAAGGCTTGAAACTGGCTGAATAGAGGTTCCACAGTATCCCTTTGTTTTAAACCAAATTACTTTCATATAAGCGCATAAAAGCACTTTCAATATGGTAATAAAATCATAACCACTTAATCCGATTTTCATAATTCAAAAACTGTTTTATTCCTCTTACTGAGTGGATAGTACTGTGCTGAATTAATCTGATTTGGAATTTAAAAAATTAATCTTGCATTGTACTTTAATAACTTACAGTCTGTGGAAATACACGGGCTACATGTGGTTACCGTGCTTAGACTATATTAATATTGTATGTGTAACATTCAAAATTAGATTGAGTGAATTTCCCTTTTCCTCATTTCGTGAATTTGCGGAGGAGAGGAGAGGAGCTGGCGAGAGAAGTTTGGCAGTTAAAATAAATGAATTACAGCTTGCTAAAGTATTTGAAAGCAATCTTCATTATGATTGTTATATTTATGTTATTTCTTATAAATGTTAGAGATGCCAGAGAATAGGCGTCTGCTTTTTTTCTGAGTGGAGGAGAACACCAGCGGAGTGTTTGAGGCAAATAACGTTCCAGGTTATTATTACCACTAGTTTCTCTTTCCATAACGATATACTTCTTTTTGGAAAGATCCACCAACGTGATGCAAAAAGTTTGACGTTATAAGCAGTAGTTTTAATGTCTGCGGTTTTCAGAGACTGGCCTGCTACAAGGGAGTTGCCCGTTTTAACCTGATTGTCGCTGTGCGCGGGGCAGAAACTCGCCAATGTAACCCTGCTCAACAATGCCACCTCGTGGTTGTTTTGGTCATTGCAACGTCTAGGGAGGGGGGAAAATAAAAGACCGCGTGAATCACACGTGCGTCTCGTGTGATTCACGCGTGAAAGGGCGACAAAACAGGAATGGGACCTACTGTAAATGCTAATTTACAATCACGCGTTACAGCACGTACGCGTTATACGCGCAGCAGACGCGCGGTAACTTTTTTCCATGTTAACTATGATTGGATAAATAAAAATTTCTTACACTTCTTTAGCATCATACGCATTGATGGACGCGAAGCTGCGCTCTATTTAGGATGGATTTCGAATTTTGTGCGCCACCAAGCGTCTCCCATGAGATCTCATGTTAAACCATGGATTTTTTATAGCGGTCCTTGGCTTAATTGCATCTACACACACAACAGCAACTTGTGTCTAACATCAGCTGGAGGAGCCAGCAGGTTTTCCTTTGATTTTGGATATCGTTTTTTTTCTTTCATAAAGTCTTGCGTTGTCAAACCCCGAGCCACCAAGACCTGAGACCAACTCATGCAGGATATGTGAGTTGCTCTACATCAGTCCTCTGGCCATACTGTCTCCTGTGTTGTCTATGGAGCAGTGCTAGAGGACAGTAAGGGCCAGAGGACTGAGGTAGAGCAACACACATAAACATGCATGTGTTTGTCCTCATGGTCGTTGTGCGCTGGTTGGCCAGACGCAAGACTTTATGAAAGAAAAAAAACGATATCCAGAATCACTGTAAACCTGTGCTCCACCTGATGATGTTTTAGACATCACGTTGCTTTGTGTGTGGCTAGATGCAATCTGAGCAAGGACCCGCTAGAAAATCATGTATTAATGAGTTCTCAATTGGGAGAGCGTTGGGCTGGCACCAAACATTAGAAATCCATCCTAAAATTAGAGCGCAGGAGTGGGGGCTTCGCGCATACATGCGTTATGATGCTAGAAGTGTACAAATCTCATCATAGGTTAACATGGAAATAAGTTACGCGCGTCTGCTGCTGCGCGTATAAGCGTTTACGTGCTGTAAAACGCGGTGATGTGTAACATTAGCAGTTACAGTAGGTCCCATTCCGTTTTGTGCCTTTCACGGTGCATCACACGAGACTCAGTGTTGCTTTCACGCGTCTTTTAATTTCCCCCCTCCCCAGTGACTTTGCAATGGACCAAAACAACCACCAGGTAGGAACTCCTTGTGAGCTCGGGTTACCTGGCGAGTTTCTGCCCGCGCACATCGACAATCTGGTTAAAACGGGCAACTCCTTGTAGCAGGCAGGCTCTGGAAAAACCCCGAGACATTAAAAACTATGCATTATAACGTAAACTTTTGCATCACGTTGGCTGATCTTTCCCAAAAGAGGAGGGAAGTATCGTTTGGAAAGAGAAAACTATTGGTAATATAAAACGCTGAACGTTATTTGACTCAAACAGCTCCTCGCTGGTTGTTCTCCTCCCAATCAGAAAAAAAGCAGAGCCCTTTTCTCCTTGCATCTCTAGCCATTTATATTAACATACATAATATAACATCATAATGAAGATGCTTTCAAATAATTTAGCAAAGCGTAATTCTTTATTTTTAACTGCCAAAACTTCTTCGCTGCTCTCTCCTCTCTCCGCAAATCATAATGAGGAAAAGGGAATATTCACTCAATTTTATTTCTGACTGTTACCACATTAACAAGATTAATTAGTCTAAGAACGGTGTACCAATTAGCCCCCGTTGTATTTACCACAGGCTGTAAGTATTAAAGTAGCAAGGCCAAGATTAATTTTTTAATTTACCAAATCCGGATTTATTCCAGCACAGTACTTACCGCCTAGTTATAGGCGGATTAAAACAGTTTTTGAATTATGAAAAATCGGATAAGGTGGTTATGATGTTATTCCCAATTGATAAGTGCTTTTAGGCGCTTATATTGAAAGTAATTTGGTTTATTTTAAAAACAAAGGGCTACTGTGGCACCTTCTATTCAGCCAGTTAAGCCTTTAGTCATCTTCTAAGTGCTGTTAACTTCCCTATTTTACAAACTATAACATTAAAATTACAGTAAAGAGTGGAAAACAATTCAGGGATGTTGAATTCTATATTCATTTTACAATTTGGCCGACCCCGATTTCCAATATGGCCGCAAGCTTATCAGATGGGCTGCCAACAAGAAATCGGAAAACATTTTTTTCTCAAATACTATGTAATATATCAAAAAGAAAGGTAAGCAATCTAAATATGATGCTTTAGAAATGTTTTTGGCATCTGCCACACACACATTGATATTATGAGATAAAAATTAACAGACCTCAGCTTTTAACATTTTGTTTATTTATGATACTACAGTTACAGACCGAGCTTTTGAACCATGTATTAATGAGACTAAAGTTACATACCTCAGCTTTAAACATTTTATTAATGAGACTAAAGTTACAGACCCGGAGCTTTTAACATGTATTAATGAGACTAATGTTACAGACCTCATCTTTTAAACGTTATTAATGAGACTAAGTTACAGACCCCAGCTTTAAACATGTGTTATTTCTGAGACTAAAAGATACAGACCTCAGCTTTACACAAGTGTTATTTATGAGACTAAAGTTACAGCCCTAAAATTTAAACATGTTCTTTATCAGACTAAAAAGATACAGACCTCAGCTTTTTAAGCATGTTCTTTATGAGACTATAGTACAGACCCGAGCGTTAAACATGTTACCAACCCAAACACCCTTGTTAACATGTGTAAAATGGAATAGTCCAACCATGGGCATTTGGTCCGTGGGCCCACGTGACTCGCGTTTCTACCCCCGGAAAAGTGGACTCGCCCGGGATCTTGCTGCCGCTTCGGCGCAGAGCAGAGAGTCTGATGAGCGCGGGCGGTTTTTCAACTTTTTATTTCACTGATCCGACGGGCGGGTTCAAAACAACCGTGACAGGAATTCAAATATACCATAATTCTAAGCTTATAATCTTAGATGTATGTGTGTGGTGTTGGTTTTCCAAAACCCCGGATACTTTCCGTGTTTTTGCTATTAAGTTCGTCGGATTATAATCTCCCGTAACCGCAACAGCTGGAGAGATGCCGCTTTCACCGTAATGCGGCAGTTACTAAGTGATCTGTCAACCCCCCCCCCTTAACCCGGTAAATATCCACCTCGCGGCTGACGTAATTAACCCGCGCGGACTGCCGAGGATATCCCGACTACATCTTTTTTTAGCGTCCAGACTTTTGTGGCCCACTCTCTGCTCATATTCGTCAACTTTAGTAATATCATATCTCAGGAAAAAAAACGGAATATCAGAACAATCCACACATTTATGGATTCTATGAATAACAAATAGTTTCCTTGATAGTTGGTGGTGCTTCGCTATATTTTCTGGTTATTTAGCTTTTTTTAGGATCAGAATCAATGACTAAAGTGAGTCAGACAGCGACATCTTTTCACCACAGCGTTTCCACGACGTCTTGCATTGCTAATTAAGTAAATGAGGCCCCTGCTTTAGGCCTCATGCTGTGAGGCCCACACCGTCATCAGTCTCGGTGCCTCTGTTGTAGATCACACGTCTGTCCTCGGAACTGGAGTGTTCTGAGGTTAGCGCGGGTGTCAGGAAGGAGCGATCCTGTTTGTCAGCATGAATTTTTTTGTTTATTAACAGCCTCCTGCGCGATTGCAAATGTATCAAGGGACTCCCATACCGTGGACCTCACATAAATAATATTATATAGGGATTCAGGAGCTTTCTGACCCGACCCCTCCGCACCACTGACATGCACTCATATTTTTGAGGATCCAACCGCCCGAAACCGCAGGGACCCGCGGGTTGACTGCGGGTTCGGGCCGACCGCGCACCTGCATGTCCGGTTCCAGGGGGGGGCTGCAGGTAGCAATTGTCCATTAATTTAATTGGACTATGTCCATGCACACTGTTCGTTAACAAAGATAAGTTAGTTCCAACTCCAAAATTTCAAAGGCCAACCAGCTTGCGCATGGACTTTGTTGAGTTGAAGGCCATTAACTTTAATTCTTCAAGTTTTGAAGAATACACTTATTAAGTGTCTGTCAGTTAAGTTTTTCAAGTTCTGCCAACCTAAGTGTTTTAACTTCAAGTTACTGGAAATTGTCAAGTCAGTAAAAACTTACTTTTTTTAAGTTCAGATTTTACTGTCCCCTACAATAACTTACATATTTTGAGTTTTAAAATTAGCCCCCAATTACAAGATCTATGATGTTGTATTTATATAGCGCATTTCTGGACCAAGGGTCACTTGGGTTGGGAAACCCGGAGCACCCGGAGGAAAACCTATGCAGACACAGAGAACATGCCAATTCCACACAGAAAGGCCCTGTTCCCGACGGGATTCGAACCCAGGAACTTCGTGTCCCGAAGCGGAGAGTGCTATCACTCAGCCACCGTGCCGCACCCACACTAGAGAACAGGTGGGGATACTTAATGTTTCTCAGACTGAGCCAGAGAATATAAAGGCTACTTTGCTTGGCCCTGACGATTACGGTTGGTAAAAATAAATACAGTGATTTTTTGGTCAAATTTGTTTGTTCAAAATGTTGAATGCAGCTGTGGCCTAACACATATTTAAATGAGCAAACGCAGATAAGTTGACCTCACTATCGCTACGGTGACCTGTAAAATACGGACAACTCAAAAATTGTTCACCTTACTCAGATTTTGCATTCACTGACAATAAAATTATCCGTTGAACGGGAAATATTTGTGAGCCACTTGAAACTTTAGAAGTTTCACTACAACTTCAAGTCCAAATCAACTGAATCTATCAAATAAGTTGTAACTTTTCATTCAGAAAACGTCAGAACGTGAGTGTCGAAAATCAGGACGCAATAGGCAGGGATCTTTGCCACAGGCCAATTGTGGAAGTTTTTCACAACAGGTGTAGATTCAGGCAGAACAATAAACAGGGAAACATTATATATTGGATATATTGGGTCAGTCAGCCTAAAACAACGGATACCAATCGTTAGCAGATATACACTCAAAGAACCATTGTGTGTCTTGTACTTTATCTTTATCTTGGTTTTTGTTGTACTATATACAGGCCATGGCCTTCTATTGTTCTAATTTCCAAATGGCCAATTTTCTGTCATGTGAATGCAAAAATCTGAGTAAGGTGCACAATTTTTGAGTTGTATTTTATACAGTCCAGCACCATGAACAGTCGCCATTAATGGTGAGTGTTATAACAACTAAATTAAAAGCATAAATTCAGAGGCTTATCAATATATATGATTCGAAGTTTGCGGTGTTTCCGCTTATGACATTTTCTGATGCGCATATCTTTTTTTTAAACATGATGCCAGGGTACGGAAATGTTTATTATTGTCCCAAATCTTGAATTTCTGCGTGTTTTGGCGTGTTGTGCGAAGGTTGAAATGATTAGTTGCTAGGACTGTAGTACAACTTGTTTAAAAACGATATTGCTAATACCAAATGTCTGATGGGTGGGGTACACTTTCTTTCTCCGTGTTTTACAAATATAATGGCGTTGGCTGATGAATGTCTGCTTAGCGCTTGTTTTAACATAGCAAACCAAAGCGAAATTGGCCCCCTGTTTTTGAAAGAAGGATGGTTGGCTGCTAACATTTGCATGTAATGATTTGCAACTTTAGGAATGACTTATAAACAGAGGGGCCTGGGGTGGCTGGTTGGCTTTGTTTATTCGTGTGGGGGCGGGAGAGCAGCTTTCTGTCACGTGTTTTTTGAGCAGTGGTAAAAACCCTGAAAAGGAAGCAAGCTTGTTTCATATTCTGGACCACGAGCACATTTAATTGACCTCGACTTTGTTGATTGGTCTTTGAAGGTTCTTCTCGTGTTCGTTCTCAATGGACGCTTAACACTTGACTTTGAGTCTGCACACAACATTATCAACCGAATAACGTGCACACAGCCCGGTCCTTCCCAAACACAAAAAACCCAACACGCTTGTGCCAGCCAGGGACTGGAAGGCCTAGGTTTTGCCTTTTCCAGCAGCCGGCGTTGCCATTGATTTACAATCTTATCACGTATCATGCTATCTGTCAATCATCCGGCGCGAGCCAGCTGAGAGGGTGCTAATCCAGTAGGTGGTTCTAGTGCCGGCAGGCTGGTAAAGGCACACGCAGAGGCAGATCGCTTTTAATAGCCATAAAATGGCCATCATCAACATTTCAAAGATGAACAACAGCTTAGCCTACACATTTAAACTAAAAACAAGTGTAGGTTGAGGGAACATTCCAAGGATCAGTTGCATATAGCAGACAGACAGTGACGTGCGGTGAGGATTGTGATTGGGGAGGCCACTGACTTTAAATGTCAGATTACTCTATTTATTAAACTAACATAGCATTTAATCACCGATAGCAATAACATTCACCAAATTCCCATGCCTGTTAAAAGATGAAGAGAGGGAGATCAAGATGGCGGAGTGAGTAGTCGCAAAGTTTTGCGGGGCTCCAGGAAAAGTGACTTTATAGTCCATAACATCGAATTTTGAAGATACAGGTACCCAGAGAGACTTTTAAGGTTGGATAAAAGGGCCCACTATCTGTTTCTTTTTATCTGGATCGAAGAAAAACGCAAATTTAACATTTGAAGAAATGGCTAATCCAAAGCTAACAGGTAGCATCTCGGATCACGTGTACGCTGCGCCAATTGAAGGAAAATCAGAGAAGATTTTAATGGAGATGGATACAACAGAAGGAGACAGTGAAAATGAACCAACTCCCGTCAGCAGTCCTAACCCCAAGAAGCTTAAAAGAAGAGCGGCATCTAAACAGGTTAGCATTGAATCTGTCCTTGAAGCCATAAACTCTCTGTCAAATCGGATGGACCAAAGATTGGACATGCTCAATGCTAAATTTGATAACATCGAAGTTAAAATGAAAGCTTATGAAACGGCTGCCAAAGAAAATAAAGAAGAAGTAAACAAGCTCAAAGGTGAGGTACAATCACTGGTTAAAGAAAATAAGGATCTGAAAGAGAAATGTCTGGAAAGTGCCCGATACCGGAGACGGTGGGACCTCCGGCTGATCGGTCTGCCAGAGAAAGAAAATGAGAATGCACGAGAAACAGTGATTGGAATTCTCACGAGAGTGATTCCCGTGTCTGTGGACAAGCTGAGAGAAACTGTGGACACTGTACATCGACTTGGAAAAAAGAATGATGTAGCCACAAACAAGATGCCTCGTCCGATCATCATTCAATTTGGTATGAGGACAACGCGGGACGAGATTTGGAGAAGGTCGAAGGAAGCGCCGGTGTGCAGAGAGATGAACATTCGGTTCAAGGAGGACTTTTCCAAAGAAGATCGGGAGGCACGAACGAAGCTGTGGCCAGCAGTGGAGGAAGCGCGGCGCAGGGGTCGAAGAGCGTTCTTAAAGGAGGGGTATGCTATCATAGATGGTAAAAGAGTGGATCCATAAAACTTATTATAAGGAAAAAGGAAAATAAAAATATTTTGGGTTCTGTAGTGAGCATTAGAAATGGATCATATAAATGTTATTGGACAAATTGCTCATTCCTGCTTATCACTTTATTCTTATCTAGCGTAGTTCAAAGCGGATAAGAACTTTTCTATGTCTGTTCATTTAAGTTCGTTAAATGTTAGAGGATTACAAAATATTGTTAAACGTAAGGCATTATTTTTATTTTGTAAAGAGACAAAAGCTAATCTTATTTTTTTACAAGAGACGCATTCAATTAAAGATGATGAAAAGTTTTGGAAGCAACAATGGGGAGATAATATTTTCTATTCACATGGTACTTCTCACTCAGCGGGGGTGATGATTTTATTTAACAGGTTTAATGGAACAATTATTGATCATAAAAATGATGACGAAGGCCATTGGTCAATGGTTGCTGTAGAGATGCTTGATTCCAAATTTATCTTAGTTAATATATATGGATACAATAACAGAGCTCTTAACAGGAATATGCTAACAAAGATAACTCAGTATCTGGGAGAATGGAGGATAACGTATGGTACTCACAATATGATTCTGGGTGGTGATTTTAACATTGCTCCTGATTCTTGGCTTGACAGAAAACCTCCTAAAGGACCACAACCAATGTATAATAGTATTATAGAAAACTTTTGTTTAAACAATAATTTGATTGATTACTGGAGAATAGTAAACCCAAATTCAATTATATGTACTTGGGTAAGCCCAGCAGACCCTAATATAAGTTCACGTCTTGATTACTGGCTCGTGTCCCAAACTTTAGTGAATACAATCACTAACTGTGATATTCAATCATCCCCTCTTACAGATCATTGTAATATCAATATTTTCTTCAGACTAGGAAGCAAAAAAGCAAAATGTGTTAATGTTTGGAAACTGAACAATGCACTGTTACTTAATGAAGATTTTTGTAAGCAAGTTCGAATAATTGTCACTGAAACATCTATTTTGGAATTGTCAAATATTAGCAAATGGGAATGGTTAAAATTCAAAGTTAAGCAGGTAGCTATTGAGACAAGTAAAAAGATTATAGAGGCCCGCAAGTTGTTACAACAAGAGATGGTAGGAAATATAAGTATTTTATGCGAAAAGTTAACTTTAACTGATGAAGAAACAGAGCAGTTACATTTGCTTCAAAACCGATTAGATAATATGTACTTAGAGAAGGCAAAAGGAGCATATGTAAGATCCAGAGCCAAATGGATTGAACAGGGGGAGAAAAATTCAACATACTTTTACAGTCTTGAAAAAAGACGTCAATCTAGAAGAAATATCACCAAATTAAGTAAAGACAATACTGTTATTGAGGACCCTACTAAAATAATGGAAGAAGTAACCAATTTTTACAGTAACGTATATAAAAATAAATTTCAGAAAAATGAATGTGACTATTTTTTCAATTTAATTCAAAACAACGGGAATAAAATATCGGATAGAGACAAACAATTATTAGAGGAAGATCTCACAATATCAGAGATTGAAAATGCTCTCAAAGAAATGAAACAGGGAAAATCACCTGGAATAGATGGACTAACGATAGAATTCTATATTGCATTTTGGCAAGATATAAAACAACTTTTATTTAGTGCATATAAAGATATCATTTCTGATGGTAAATTATCCCCAACAATGAAAACTGGTTTAATAACTTTACTGCCTAAGCCCAATAAAGATTTGTTAAAACTTGATAATTGGAGACCAATAACATTACTTTGCAACGACTATAAACTAATTGCCCTTGTTTACGCAAATAGAATAAAAAATATTTTGCACCTATTAATAGGCGAATATCAATCTGCTTTCATTAAAGGCAGATTTATACAAAACAATGTCAGGTTGATCTTAGATATGATGGATTATCACACTTTAAATCCAGAAAACTTGATTCTCTTCATAGATTTTTTCAAGGCCTTTGATTCCATTGAGCATGATTTCTTACTCCATACACTGCAATTTTTTGGTTTTGGGGCTAAATTTTGTAAAATCATCAAGATGTTTTATCATGAAATCTATAGTTATATCTCTCTACATGGCGGAATCACCCCTAGAATCAATGTCTCTTGCGGAATTCGGCAAGGCTGTCCAATTTCACCTAAACTATTCATACTGTGTACTCAACTAATGGCTTATCTCATATTAAACAATAACGAATTAAAAGGAATTAAAATAAATGACACGGAATATAGATTGAGTCAATTTGCTGATGATACTGTAATCTTTCTGAAAGACAAATCCATTCTTAAAAAAGCTTTGGATGTTATATCAGTTTTCTCCAATGCATCAGGGCTTTGCCTGAACCTGAAAAAATGCGAATTACTTCCCTTATATAATTGCTTAGATAACGAGTTAGAATCAATTCCTGTGAAAACCCAAATCAAATACCTGGGAATTCAGCTGTGTAAAGATGCCAAAACAAGAGAACAAACAAATTTTAATGGGAAAATTGAAGAAGTAACAAAAAGTCTTAATCATTGGTTAACAAGAGACCTAACTATATTTGGCCGGAATTTATTATCAAAATCAGAAGGTGTCTCTAAATTAGTTTATCCAAGCTATTCTCTTTATATCTCTCCCCAAACTATAAGAAAAGTAAACTCTAGACTATATCAATTCATTTGGCGTAATAAAACTCACTATATTAAGAAGGCACAACTCGTCAGAGACTATGATAAAGGAGGCTTAAAAACTATTGACTTTGAATCAATGATTGGCGTCTTTAGAATTAACTGGATAAAATCTTTTCTGGCAAATCCTGATTTACTTTGGTATAGTATTCCCAAACACATTTTTGATCAGGTAGGGGGGTTTGAGTTTCTTTTGAAATGTGATTTTGAAGTATCCAAATTGCCTTTGAAATTGTCTGATTATTATAAACAAGTTTTGCACTATTGGAAAATGGCATTTACCCATAACTTTACTCCTCATGGCTCCACCTTGTGGAATAATCGAGCAATAACATTAAATAGGAAATCGTTATTCATTCAAAGCTGGCACAAGAAAAATATAAATTTCATCTCTGACATTTTGGATGACCAAGGAAACTTATTGAATTTCATGGATTTTAAGATAAAATTTAACATTCAATGCTCAAATAGGGAATTTAATAAAGTGTGTAGAGCAATACCTGTCGCTCTATTGACTTTAATAAAAAATTATTTGCAGTATTCAAATGGTCAGATATCTTTACCAAAACTACAATTAGATTACATCTCTTTAAAAGACAAAAAATGTAATAATCAACGCATAAACAAACTACTCAAGTGCAATTTCTTTCATACTTTTGATAGACATGTTAAAATATATGTTACAGATGGAAGTATAAGAGCCAATAGATGTATTAAATTCATGAAGTGGCCGATACCTCCTAAAGTCAAAGAAATGCAATTTAAGATTATTAACAAGTACTATCCAGCAGCAGCAATACTCAAAAAAAGATTTGGTTTTGAGGTGGAGCCATGTGCCTTTTGTGCAAAAGAAGAAGAAACAATTGAACATCTCTTCTTCAATTGTGACAAAACAAAACTCTTTTGGCAAGCAGTAATAAATTGGTTAAAAATTAAAATGAAAAAAACTGCATATTTAGAATTGGAGCAAGTGCTTTTTGGTAACAAGAATCTACCAAAGATTTGTAATATCGTTATAATTATGGGTAAATACCATTTACACAAAACCAAATGGCAAAATAAAATGCCATCCCTCACGAAGTTTAAAATTGAACTCAAAGACTATTTTGCTTCCCTCTCATTGTTAAAGAATTCATCAAAAGATATTGAAAATATTTGTATGGATGTCTCAAAATATCTGTTGTTATAACTTGTTTTACTAAACGTTGGCCTTACTGACTGTATGTTTTTTGTTTGCTTTATTTTATTTTTTATTTTTGTAAATATTGGAACAATATTGTTGTCTCCTAACGAGAGTTTTGTATACTTGTATGTATATTGTAAATAAAAAGTTCAAAAAAAAAAAAAAAAAAAAAAACTGAACTTCCGGACGAATCCGGTTTCCTGGACGAAGACGGGAGTGACATGGGGGCTGAAAGATTAGCGGAAGTTGCCTGAAACTTGCAAAGATCTATGGGAAACTCGCCTGTATTTGGGCATCGTCTGGTCCTCCCGGTTCTGCGCAGTGGATGATCTCCCATAATGCGTTGCGCCAAACACGCGTGTGTGGGTCTCACACCGGGTCTCACGCACGTGCACAGAGGGGCTCGGCCGCGCTCTGACCAATCAGAGCAGTTCATCAGAGCGGGAGTTAGAGCGAGAGCCAGAGGAGCAGAGTTTGTGGCACTAAAGTGTGGATTTAAACAAAACCGAAGGATTTAAGAAGAAAAAACGTTCAGGATGACAAGGGACACTAAAATCCCCACAAAATCCGGTCTTTATTAAAGCTGTAGGTTCTCTGTCGGCTGAGGTTGAGCTGTTTTAATATGCATTGAGTTCTATGGGGAAAATTTCTGGGTAGCCCACGTGAATTTAGTCTGGTTCAGTCTGCAGTACCGCGAGAATCCCCTGAGCACATGAGTTATTCAGCTACAAGCTAGTAATACCCTATCCAGTTAATATAATACATCCATGGAGTGACACTATTTGCGACGCACGGCAACTTCCGGTGACTCGCGTGACTCAGCAGCCAGAAGTCGTGACTCACGGTTAAAGACCTTATGACGGGTTTTTTTAAAAAAAATAGTGGATATCAAAATTGCATGACAATGTCAATTTGAAAGAGATTCCGGCAAAAAAAATCCTATATTTTATAAAAAGAACGTGTTTTTCATGAATTTAAGTTGTCTATGCTCTAACCTGTGTGTGACGTCATAGCGGGTTACGCCCATGCATTGAAAACCATGGATCTATGCCACAGGACTGCCTTTTCTCTCTTCTCTCCACTGATGCCCAACACAATACTGCACTCTACAGGTGACAATTGCTCATTACACATAAATTGCCGTTTTGAGTTTGAAAAAGTGTCCTAGGTGGGATTTGAACCCAAGTATCTAGATTAGCAGTCCATCAACACAACCACTGGACTATCTCAGTGACAACAAAAAGATATATTCTAGTAGTTATCTTAAACTCGCTGTACACGGCCTTGTCATCTTGAATATCCGCGAAAAAAGAACGAATACCAAATTGTAAACAACTTACAGCATTGAAACGTACCCGTTCTGACGTCACCAAGGGCTGTGAAGTTTTTTCGTTTCTAAGGGCGTTGCTATGGGGTTATTTCGATTTGGGGGGATCAGACAAAAAAAACAACAACTGATTTTGAAACCTTTAGTAGTTCTCTTCTAATATAAAATGGTATTAAAACTGTATTTCTAAATAAATCAAACCCGTCATAAGGTCTTTAAAAATAACACAATTCTTTGCTTTTTAGGGGTATCTGGGAATTATTAATGAGCCAATATGGTTCTGGAGGCATTGTTTACAAGTAATCAGTATGTTAGACACTCTACATCAACTAGTATGTGTTTGTATAGCAGTCCATGTTCGTTAACCACTGACTCAGGCGCTGTGAGCCGCGACTCAGCAGCCAGAAGTCGTGACTCACGGTTAAAAATAACACAATTCTTTGCTTATTAGGGGTATCTGGGGATGCTTAGGGGCGACAGTGGCTCAGACGGCAAAGCTTTGGTCTTTGGACCTAATGGTCGTGGGTTCGCACCCCCCACGACCACCTGCTCCCACTGATCTCTGCTGCTGTTATGTCCCTGGGCAAGACACTTTTCCCCACTTTGCCTGAAGCCCCCTTCTGAAGCAACAGGCCCAATCGTGGTATCTTATATACAGTCACTAGCAATTACTTTTTGGGGAGAAAAAGAATTTCTTGTAATGAGACCTCATGAGTATGAGTATGAGTACAAGTATGTGGTAACAGCACAATACTGATATCGATGTTGGTGCATCCTCAGAAAAATAAACAACTATAAGAAAAAAAACAGTATTCGCAGTGCAGGTTTACAGTAATAGTGCAAGTGGTTGATAAAGTGATATTGGCATAATATATATTGAATGTATTTGCAGGGGTTACTGCATATTCTAATGAAAAATACTTTTCAGGGGTATTTATGAATTATGAATGAAACAATATTGTATCTGGGTGAACATTGTCCATGTTATCAGTGCCTTATACATACATACCAGCTGGTATGTGTTTGTATTACTCTTCATATATTGTTAACAAGTGACTTGCGAGACATGAGTCGCGACTTGTCTAATGACACCAGAGGGCGCTGTCTAATCTCATGTTGAAAATGAGTGCTCAGCTACAAAACTCTCAGTAGAGTCACTTGGTCTCACTGAGTGCAGAGCTCTGCGCTTGCATCATGCATCCAAAATGATTGAAGAGATTGAAACTGCAGTAAGTAAACATAAATATTGGTTCATTGAATAAAAGAAAATGCAATGAATATGGAATCACAAATCAACACCAACCGACTCTCCACAGGACATTCCACCATCAAAAGAGGAGCTGAAACCACTGGCAGCAAAAGAGGCAAGACTTCAGCTTGCAGAAGAAAAAGAGCCAGACTCAGCAAGCCATTGCCTGGCCAAGAGCGCCCAATGTTGTTTATTTCAAAGAGCAAATGGTCAAAGAAGGTATGAAATAGTAGCTATAGAATTGAAAACAAAGAAATTGTGTACAGCTCTGACATAAATATTTTGTGTTTAATTTTTTTCCCTAGTGCTTTCCATAACCACATAAAAAATGTGTCTTGGATTCAGTGCAACGACTGCCAGGAATGGTTGCACTTTGAATGTGCTGGAGTTATGGGTGACATGTCCAAAACGTGTAAGAGTTATTATAAACTTCAGCAATGTGCCTTGTGTATTTTAACATAAATGTCATGTTATTTTGATATTTTTTTAAACAGGAATGACATCTTTCTTTCAACAAAAAGTGAACACTTTTTAACAGATGGAGAAATACTTGTAAAGCTCTAAAGGCAATATCTGCTTATAGTACATATTACATTAAAGGTAAAAGTAATTTTTATTAGGAACTGAGGAAAAACCTTGAAAGTGGCAACGTGTTGTCCAACAGAATGTACATGTGGACAAACAGAGGATTTGATCCTATTCTTAAAGAAGAGTACCAAAGACATCTTCTTTCAATGCAATAATCACTGGTATGCTAGCTTTGTACCCTATTCTGGTCAAAATACTTTGATTTTCACTGTATTTTTATTATTTATTTTTCGGATGGATGACATGTTTCAGCGACTTGAAAAAATTCTTCCAGAGAAAGGATTGGCAAAGAAAAATCTGTTTATTTCGGAAGTTTTGTTGCCAGAGGTTAACTGTACATCTCAAAGCATTTGTCTTTAACTTGTGGTATGTTTTCTACGTAACATTCTTCTTCCTAGGTTGTAATTCTGTGGCTTCAAAGAATACACAACATTTGCAGATACAGAGCAGAGTGTATAATCCACACGACTAAAGATGAGGCAAGGTATATTGTAACACAGTTTTTGTCACATAAGAAATTAATAACCAAAAAACCACATTATTATTTGTTATTTATTTATCCGTCTAAAGGCAATTAAAAAATACATACAATACACAAACAAACATTGTCCTTGTAGTAATATAATGGGATGACAAAGTGAGCCAAGTACCCAGAGTACAGATTTCACAAAAATCTTTGCATTCCATTTTGTTGAATTGGGGCATTTTCATTATAAAAAATATAAAAGAATTACAGGTAACTTTGGAGGATAGTGTGCTGAGGTGCACATACTATTGTAAATACAGAATTAAAGAGAAAGACACTAACCCAGATGTCCAAAGTACAGAATTCATTACCCCAATTCTATTGTATTACATAAAAGTGCTCTAAGTAACTTCTATTGGGGAATTTTTTTGAACATGCTTATTTGAGCCTTTGGTGGCCCAGTGGCTGTATGAGTGCTGCATGGCACCTGTGCTTTCCCCCATAACTGCCTCCATGATGATCCTGGATTGGCGTCCTGGAGCATCATGCAGGCTACTGCGGTGGAAAATTAAGGTGTCATGCTGCACCCATCAAGACATTTGATTTCTCCTGAATGCCGCTTTAAGTCTCTCATTTCTTTTCTGTGCAAAAATCAAGTGTAGTTAACCGGTTATTCTTGAATTGCAGAACTACTGAGATGACACCTCAAGATGAGCCACAGGTAAAACAAATAATATTTAAAAAAAATGCACAATGCAACATAATTCATTTTAATAGACCAATACTAAAGAATAAGGATTTGGTTTAAGTTTGACACATTTCAGTGTTGCACTTTGATGGCGGTAACTAATACATTTGTACACATTGCACTATAATATGAATTATTATTTTTTTTACCACAACAACATGAGCTGTTACTTTGTCTCCCAATACAGGAACATATATATACAGCTCATTCATTAATAGCAGCAGAGTGGTGCCGCAACACATTACTAGAAGGACATGTTGAGCTACCTTCACTGCTTTCAATGACTGGAGATGAACAGAGTGTGCTCTTCGCCAGCCTAAAAGAATCCAGCACTGATAATGAAGAGAAAGAGTGTCAGGGATGAAGCAGACAGAGACGGATCGTGGTGCGCCAAACTCTGGAAGTTTATTTAAGTTTCTCTCAAGTTCCAGTGGTTTCAATTGTTTCTTTCTCTCAGACAGAATGGAGTCAGTACACAGTTTATATAGTCATTGTCACGTCACACATCGAAAGACGTGTCACACAGAGACAGTCACGTCATAGTCAAAATAATCAGAGTCCTTGTACAGTCCTGCACGTAGGCCATATTGCTATATAATACTAACACTCACCCCTTTGATCACATAATCACATGTGATCACTCAATTTGATCAATCAATAAAGTGAAAAAAAAAAAAATCTAAAAAAAAAACTTAAAAAAATTATTAAAAAACAAAGAAAATGTATGCATTGAACTCATAATCATCAAATCAATATCAGTGGAATTTATCCTCTATCCTGGGAAAAATAAACAAACAAAAACCAATCAAAAATAAAAACAAACAAAAACTATTGGACACAGTAGAACTCAGCAGATTCAGTCAAAACACAGACAAAAACGAACTGAGTCTCAATTTAGAAGCTAATTTCACTTTTATTACTCTACTTTTATTCTAATGATAATTGTTTACACTTCACTTATTTCACTTTATTATTTTCACTTTTCAATCTTACACTGTGTACTTTACTTTTACTATTCACTATAGTTTAAAACTATTCTAATCTATTTACAAATATGTTTGCATATTTGCATTTATTGAGCCATATTCTTAAACATACATTTTAATCTAATAAATCTCTCTGTAGTTTACTTTCATTATCAGTGGCTTTGTGTCAGTGGGATTTTGCTCCATGTCTATTCTACATTCTCAGGAATAAAACTGTGAACACAGTAAGACAAATGGTTAATATTAACATTATTATGGCGGTCAGTTTTCCAAATACATTTGTTGAACCAGGAAGTGCTGTCACTTCCTCCTCTCAGGCAGTTTGGGATGAATGTACATCATTAATCAAATTGTATTATCCTTATAAGAGCTAATCTGTTTTAGCAGGTTTGGGGTTGGGGTCAGTTATACAATGGTGTTTGATTCTCTAATCTGCGCTGGAAACTTCTCAAAGATCAAAATGCTTTTAAATCTCTGTTGGTTGTAATCTATGTCATTAATCTAAGCTACATTAGTCTAGGCTACACTCATGAACTTTTTGCATTGTCAACATTCACCAATGTTTGAACACAAGTGAATTTGGCAGGTATCTAATAAAACTGTACATAAAACTGTAAGTAACTTTATCTACTTTTGAAGTAAAGGTTTGTGAAATGGTCCCTTTACCGTTTGATATTAGCACTGGCTAGAAATAATCTATATTTTTGAAAGCATCTATGGTTGATGCATTTATCTATTTCTACACTATTTTTCACTCTAAAGCTTGGTTGCAGCTTGAGAAAAGGCATATTTCTAATCTGTGACTTCTGTCACTTTCAACATCTACTAAAACGCTACAATACCCATACTTTATCATTTTAACACATTTTAACAGTTGAGCAACTGTTAAAGGTCCTATATCTCCCAGACTAAAAAGTCAAAGTTTTTGTCTGTCAGATGTCTGAATACTTAACATGTATATTGCATTTGTCACAGTTGTGGTTCTGGTTGTAGCAATAGCATCGGCAATAGATGATTTTTCATTGGCTGGTTCTTGTTCTGCAAATGTCTGTGTCCAATAGATCATCAGATGTCCAGAAGCTAGGGACAAACAAAAACAAAAGAAAGTGTGGTGTATTCCGTTTACATAAGCTTTACGTCTTATTGTGAAGGCTTAAACCGGAAGTACGTGTGTGTTGGGGAGATACTTTTACATGTGGAATGGTTCGGAGCGACGTAAAATAAACGAGTGAAGTTACTCCACAACGTGTCGCTTGAGTCCTTAAAATCTATATTACGACATGGTGTCAGAAGTGGAGCGGCAGTGAGAGCATATGCGGCGGAGAGTGAAAGTGAAGTTCTGGGAGTGAAGACTGAGTTGACTCCGAGACGGAAAAAGAAAGATGTCGACCGGAGCCGATGCTAGCGCGCATGGTGTGCAGCAGCCTCAGCCACTGCCCCAGCAACAGGCAAATAATACACCTCCAAACGCCACATTCACCATCCAACCTCCTGAACCGTTTGATTTCTCCAAACCACAACAATGGGAAAAGTGGATTCGCAGGTTTGAGAGATTCAGGTTAGCGAGCAATCTGCATCTTAGCTCAGAAGCTAATCAAGCTAACACGCTCGTCTACTGCATGGGTGATGAAGGGGACGACATTTTACGAGGTCAAGCTCTAACAGACGCGCAAAGACAGCGATACCAGCCAGTCAAAGAGATGTTGGACACTTATTTTGTGCCCAGAAAGAACATTATCTATGAAAGAGCGAGATTTAATCAGAGAGTGCAGCAAGCTAATGAGACTGTTGACTCCTTTATAACTGCGCTCTATGCCCTGGCTGAAAACTGCAACTATGGTGCACTGCATGACGAGTTGTTAAGAGATCGTCTTGTAGTGGGTTTGAGAGACACCAGCTTGGCTGAGAGACTACAAATGGACAAAGATTTGACCCTGGAAAAAGCGGTTAACATGGCTCGACAATCAGAAGTCATAAAAAGGCAACAAACCGACATCAGAGGGGAAAACAAGATGGAAATAGATGCAGTGTCTGTGAAAAGTAAGAAACACGTGCATACAACATACAAGCTTCAAAGTCAAGCAAAGCCATCTTCAAAGTTTAAAGTGTCAAACGACCGTCAATGCTACAGATGTGGGAAAACTCCAGCACATGGAAAAGGACAGTGCCCAGCAAAAGATGCAACCTGTCACTCATGTGGGAAAAGGGGACATTACAGCAAAGTTTGTAAATCTGCTAAATCTGTGCATGTGGTTGAAACTGACAAATGTAACAATACACCAATGTTTCTTGGTTCTGTAGATGCAGGTACAGATCCCTGGTATACAGATTTAATGATCCGAAATCACAAAGTCAGATTCAAGATTGACACTGGAGCTGATGTATCTGTTATTCCAGCCCAGATGTTCTTTTCGATTGTCCAAAACGAAACTGAGTTATTCACACCAGATAGACCATTATTTGGTCCAGGTGGTTCTCCACTCAGTGTAATTGGTATGTCATGTGAAACATTGTGTAAAGGGGATCAAGAAATACAAGAGAATGTGTATGTGATCAAAGATTTACACATAGCACTGTTAAGTAGACCAGCGAGTGTGAAGCTAAATCTTGTGTCTAGAGCAGACAGCATAGACATGAAGGTACTTAATGAGACTTATCCAAAGTTGTGCAAAGGGCTGGGTTTGATGCAGCAACCGTACTCTATCAAATTGAGACCTAATGTTGTACCTTTTTCCTTGGCAACACCGCGACGAGTCCCCATTCCTTTGTTGGGAAAAGTGAAAGCTGAACTAGAAAACATGGAGTCCATGGGAGTGATCAGCAAAGTTGAGGAGCCAACTGAATGGTGCTCAGGTATGGTTCCAGTGCCGACCAAAAATGACTCTGTGCGCATTTGTGTTGATCTCACTCATCTCAATGAAGCAGTGTGCAGAGAAAAGTACATATTGCCTTCAGTTGAGCAGACACTTGGATCACTCGCCGGAGCAAAAGTGTTCAGTAAATTGGATGCAAACAGAGGCTTTTGGCAGGTTCCATTGTCACCCGAGTCAGCACATTATACTACTTTTATTACTCCTTTTGGTCGTTTTCATTTCAACAGACTCCCGTTTGGAATAGCCTCAGCCCCGGAGCATTTTCAGCGGAGAATGTCCATGATTCTCAATGGGCTTCCGGGCGTGGTTTGTCACATGGACGACATTCTGATTTAGGTACAGAATGAGGAGCAGCACAACACCAGACTCCACACTGTGCTCAATAAGCTGCAGGAGGCCGGTGTCACACTAAACATGAGTAAATGTGACCTGAGCAAACAAGAGGTGAAGTTCCTTGGACACATTTTGTCTGCAGGTGGAGTTCAACCTGATCCAGATAAAGTTAGCGCTGTCAAGGCAATGAAAGAGCCTTCCAACATCAGTGAGGTACGAAGCTTCCTTGGGATGGTAAACCAGCTGGGAAAGTTCATTCCAGGCCTGGCTGAGAAGGACAAGCCCCTCAGGGATCTTTTATCAAAGAAAAACCAATGGTTTTGGGGAAGTGCACAGCAGCAAGCATTTGATCAGCTTAAAAATGACCTCACTTCAACACCGGTTCTAACGCTGTATGATCCTAACAAAGACCTTAAGTTATCTGCAGATGCCTCTTCCTATGGACTGGGAGCAGTTCTGTTTCAAAAGGAGGATGAGCAGTGGAGGCCTGTAGCGTACGCATCACGCTCTCTTACAGAAACGGAACAGAGATATGCGCAGGTGGAAAAAGAAGCACTGGGATTAACGTGGGGATGTGAAAGATTCAGAGACTCTCTCATCGGGAGACACTTCTCCTTAGAGACTGATCATAAGCCACTTGTTAGCCTGCTAGGTCAACAAGCTTTAACCGAACTTCCACCAAGGATCCAACGGTTTCGACTTAGACTTATGAGGTACAGCTACTCTATTTCACACACACCAGGTAAAGCTCTCTTTACTGCAGATACACTGTCTCGAGCGCCTGTCAATCAGGACAGGGACATAAAAGCCACAGCAGAACTGTTATCGGACACAAACATCTATGTGGATGCAATAGTGAACAGTCTTCCGGCAAGCTCTACGTATATAGCGCAACTCAAAGAACACTTGAGATCAGACAGCATTTGTTCAGAAGTAATGACATTCTGTCAGAGAGGCTGACCAGACTACAGCCATCTTACAGGTCCACTTAAAGCATATTGGCCACACAGAGATACGTTAACAGTACACAAACAGCTGTTGTTGAAAGGGTGCAGACTAGTAATTCCAGTTACTATGCGCAATGCAGTCCTAGAAGCCTTACATGAGGGACATCAGGGTATGTCCAGGTGTAGAGAGCGAGCTAGAGAGACTGTTTGGTGGCCTGGTCTGAGTAGCCAAGTTAATGAGCTTGTGAAAAACTGCACAATATGCATTAAAGAGCGTACAAATCCAGTGGAGCCATTAATGGCCAGAGAGCTTCCTGAAAGACCATGGCAAGAAGTCGCAGCAGATCTCTTTACTTTAAACAGTAGTAACTATCTTCTAGTGGTGGATTATTATTCTAGATTTGTGGAAATAGCTAAACTTACTCCTACAAGGTCAGAAAATGTCATTGTTCATTTGAAATCAATATTTTCAAGGCATGGCATTCCAGAGCGTTTCTATAGCGATAATGGGCCCCAGTTCTCGAGTCAAGAGTTTAAAGACTTTTCAGCAGTCTATGATTTCCAGCACATTACAAGCAGCTGTTGTAGAATTATATACCCCATGAAGGAGGAAACTCAAAGGTCCTTTGTCTGATCAAAAGCGTAAGTTTATTGTTAACGCACAGTGCGGAGAGTCAGCATATCCACACAAAGGCAGCATGCTCAGCTCTGGGGGCCAGAGCCTCCAGCTTCCTGTATACAAAACACACACCAAAGATAGTCACGCCCACAACGGAGCGGAGGGGGCCACCGGTGAGGAGGCGCACAGGAAGCGCCGGCGCCATCCCCTGTGGTGGCAGTGGCATGGGGTGTGAACAGACAGACAATGGTGGAAGTGCAGGTCATACAGATGCAAGACGGAAAGACACAAGGGTGTGACAGACAGCAGGGACCTTCACAAAGCTCAGCATGGCGTCAGAAGGTTGTCTGCATTGATAAAAGGCCTTTGACGTCCGTGTATTTGCTGCGGCTGGTTTTAATGTAATTACTCCAAAAACTGTCACCACACTCCCCTCTTCTGATAATTCAAAACCATTTTTGCATTAATCAGTTAAATACCAGAGGCATCGTAATCACACCACCTTCAAGCTTGAAACACTTAAATTATTGCTGTCCAAAGTGGACAGGAAAAGACACATGCTTGTCAATAAAAGAAAGAGCACATTATAATAACACAATGGATCCGGACAGCGATAAGAGAAGGCAATATTAACATAATAGACACGGTCAGCACGGAAAGTAGTGTCAGTGTGGCCAGCATAACAGTCCAAGGGCCCATGCCGGTCTACGTTCGGTAGTCTTTTCCGCGGGAATACTCACGAGCAGTGCCGTCTCGCAGTCAGTGGCACCGCTCCCTATGAGCGTGTGTGGAGCGTTAGTGGTCATGGCGATGTTTGGTCTTGGAGCGGCAAGACTCTATTTGCGTTGAAGCCTTGGCCTCTCAGCACTCGGTTGGGCAGAGTGCTCGGGGTTTGGGGTGTGGCGACCATGGCTTGAGCACGCTCCAGATCGGCCAGGCCCAAAGCTCGTTTGATGGGAGACCTCATGACAGCACGCTTCACCATGTGCCTCATCAGGAACTGTAGAGCAGCCCTCATCTCCACCTCCTCCGGACACACGGGAGACGAGACACCAGGGGGCACTCCAGCAGAGCTCCAATCTGCATTATGGCCAGAGGGAGCAGGCTCTGGAGAAATCTTTGGAATGAGCAGCAGCTCTGCATACTTGCTGCGGCTGAGCAGAGCGCTCAGGGCCTTCATGGCTCCCAGGCCTTGGGGTCCGGGGGCTGGGGAGTTGGGCAAAGGGGGGTCGCCTCGGGAACGCTGGGAATCTCTGGGTGTTGTTGTTGGCCTGCTTCACCGATGGTGGTCGCACGCCGGCAGACCTATTCAGCGTAGGGAGCCGCGGATGGGCCTGGTCCGTCCGCGCCCTCGGTGTCCTTGTCTATGGCCCTCAGTGGCAGCACCGCACGACAGTGGTTGGCGTGGATCCAAGTTGTCCTCTCCGCGACCTTAACGGCAGTGTCCGTCACCAGGAGGGCGAGGAATGGGCCGAGCCAGCGCTTGGACCGCCAATGCTTTCGTCTCGTTTCCTTCATCAGGACCCAGTCGCCTGCGCAGCCTGTGGCAGGGCGCTCCTGACCTGGGCAGAAATAGAGGACAAAAGTGCATTAATTTCCTTACAATAGGACAGCATGTCGTCATCACACAAAGAGGTGCTTGGCAGATCACTGTTCGGGGGTCCCGCGCCCAACGTGGGGCTAGCGGCAGAGCTTTGAGTGCCATTCTCTCGCTCGCACGTGCCTCCGGACCAGGGGGCGTAACTGCAGTGTTTACGTATATCAATGCCCAGAAATTCACCCACTTCCTCAATGGCTTTTGCTACAAAGTGACTCACCACCGCGTTGCTCGTGGCGTGTATGCCTGCAAATACTTCAGTCCATTTGGACCAGAGATCCGCCAGACCCAGACAGTATTACTTACCTTGGCATGGTGTGAGTTCAACAAAGTCCCTTTGGACATGTTGAAATGGGCGCAGGGGCGGAGGATGAGCAGCCTGTTGGATACTTTTGGGACTTACCTGGGTTGTGCGCGGGGCATATAGCGCATGTTTGGCTGAATCTCTGTGCAAATGCCGTAAACCCCTTTGTATACCAATTTTGTGTGATTAAATCACACATCATCCCTCCTTTTGAGGCATGGTCTCGACCATGTGCTAAAATTGCAAACTGTCTGAAGAAATGCCGTGGTAGGCACGGTTTGCTGTCTGGTCCCAGCCACACACACCATGCCGTCGTTGAGCCCCATTCCCCTCTCACAGCAGCGTCTCTGCTGGAGTAGAAAATATCAACGTCTTGAGTGAGGTAGTGTGTGTGTGTGTGTGTAGAGGTGCGTATGCCGCTGCCTTGTCTGCGCGCCGATTCCCTGCAGAGATGGGATCAGTGGCATTAGTGTGGGCCTGGCATTTGCATACAGCGATCTCTAAGGGCAACATTATAGCTTTCAGCAGACGTTCAACCTGTGTGGAATTAAGAATTGGTTTACCATCAGATTTCATAAAATTGCGGTGTTTCCACAGTGCTTCCCAGTCGTGCACCACAGAGAAACCATAGCGCGTATCACATAATATGTTAACAGTTTTGCCCGCTGCCAGCTCACACGCCCCGGTGGGCGCGACCAGCTCAGCGGTTTGTGCTGAGTGGTAGTGGGGCAAACTACCAGAGTCTATAGTATCAAAATCAGAACACACAGCATAGCCGACTCGGTTCTTCCCAGTGTTGTCACGTGACGCCGCTCCGTCTGTATAAAAAAAATCAAGTCAGGATTAGTCAGAGGCACCTCTTTCAGGTCTGGCCTGGGAGTGCATCTCTGCTCTATTGTGGCGATACAGCAGCGTGCCTCCCCTTTGTACCCCAGCCAACGAGCCGCAGAAAGGTGAGAGGCCCTCTGCTCTAACAGGATCAGGGAAACAGCCTGGGGCACAAGCAAAGTTAGTTCAGTGTATCCCACAAGGTCACGTGATGCTAGGGCCGCTTTCTCAGCGGCAGCCACAGCCCGCAGGCAGCGAGGCAACCCTGCTGCCACGGGATCGAGTTTTGCTGAGAAGTAAGCAGTGGGTCTCAGTGGCCCTCAGTGAGGCTGCAAAAGTACCGACTGTTCCGTTCATCTCCAGTTGCTTTTCTCCCGGATCGTCCTCAATTCATATTGTGGGCTTTTGTGCCAAAGTGGAGGCTCATTTCCTCCTGATCCATACTACTGTCATCCCTGGAGCAGGGGTAGTTTATCTCTCATCTGAAAAAGAAATATCAGAACACAAAAAAAAACACAAAAAATGCCCACTTTCGCTTGTCAATCTTTTTCCCAATTGGGCAAAACATAACTGCATTGACAGGTGGTGTGTGGCATCAGGGCGGAGGCTGTAGCCAAATACAGAACAACAAAATGTATGATTCTAATTTTATACTCCCCTAAATGTGAGTTTACAGACCAAAGTTGTCCTTCAACCAACGACAGCTCACTGCGGTTGGACTGTGTCGCTGTCAGGACAAACAGCAGAGGCAGGAACTCCCAATATCTTCAGCGAGGTATTTCATCTCCGAGTACTTTCAGCAGAGTACTTTTCTCAGAGTACTCATCCCAGAGTACTCTCACTTTTACACCTGTTCAATAAAGCTTGTTATCTTTGAATCTCTAGTACTTACACCGTATGCTGTTGACAAAAAATAATTATTCCATGATCACATTAAAACATTACAGACACATTTGTTATTCCATGATTCCGTTCAGCATTCCTCATTTCACACATCACACTCATATCACAGTCATATCACAGTCACATCACAGTCACATCACAGGCCGATCCCCACGTTAGTATTTTGGTCCAGTTTGTTAAGGTCAGCGTAGTGTACTTTGACATGACACACAAACATATAACATGCACAAAACATATAACACACACAAACATATAACAACACAGAAGGCCTGTACTTTTAACTTTGTTATATTTTTCCATGTCCAATTCCAATTGTCTCATGAGCTATTTCTTATTGTTGCAACTTTCAGAGCCTGTAGAGCTTTAAAAGAGTTTTCCTAAAAGGATCCATTTCCAACTTTAGTGTTTACCACGTGGTCTGTATTTCGGGCTTATCACAAATGGTGTCCCCTATATCTCTAATGAGCTCTTGTCACCTAAAAAAATGTTTATTTTCCTTATTTTTTTTTCTTTTTCAATAAAGCCAGGTCGGATTCATTAAAAATGTAAATTAGTCTCAAACTTTAATACTTCACCTTTGTTTCACGATAAAATGTTTTTGTTGCTCATTAAGTAGCACAGATAGTGGTGCCTATCTCAATAAACGTACTCCGTTAGCCTATCTTCCCTACACTGCATGAATTTTCAAACTCCAAGTTATTGTCTGGGAACGACCGGAGAGAGCAGCTTAGGTCGTTCGCGTGGTTGACCTCCAAATTTTGTGCGGGCGTAACTCTATCCACTTGTTGTGGCTAATAACTTAGCAATCTCAGGGTTTGGTGTCAATTTCCAGTGGTAGTTAACTTTTGGGACCGGTGCCTCCTTTTATTTATCTATTTTTAATTGAGTCTGCACATAAGGTCTCGGCCTAGTAGGTTAACCGGGGACAATGGGGAATATAGAAAAGAATGTTTAAGCTGGTTGCCCTGAGAATCAAAACACGTTAGCGGTGACGTAAATTGCTCTTTAGTCGTCTCTCCCCCCCCGCTGCTAATGAGAATGTGAAACGGCCGCTCATTTTAGGGGAGACAGAAAGGCTGTCGCTTTTAGCACAGAATTTGTTGCCCCGGAGTCATCCAGAATTTTAACTTGTACACCATAGATTGTTAGCGTATATTACGGGCATGAGTTATCTCTAAAAAGTGCCAATTGCAATTTGTTCTTGTTCAAACTTACATGAGCGGTCGCTTTGGTGACGAATGTGAACCCGGGTTTGATCAGTCGCTCGTGTTTCCTCCACGCCCGCCTCTGCCGTCCTCTGGCCCCGTGTGAGCTTGAGCGTTCCTCTGCCTTTAACGCCTCCTCCGGTGACAGTCCTTCGACCCATGTCGAGCACACAGTCTTTCCGCCGGGCTGTGGAAGTTTTTCAAAGTCCGCAGGAGGCCCAGGTAGCCCAAAGCGTTAGCCTGTGGTCCATGAGGGTTGGTGAATGACCCAAACGTGCCGGTACTTTTGGCTTCTTCTGTTTGCGGTGCGGGAACAACTTTCAAGCGGGTTTCCGCGGGTGCGTTTGGTATATCACGCTGCCCCCTCCGTGGAGAACAGTCACGGGATTTGGAGCAGTTTCTCTCTGTGCTCCAAAGCAGTTCTCGGTGTCTCACATATTTGCTTCCCCGCTTCTTCTTCTGTGGTTTCCTGAGCGTGTGTCTGTTTCCGCCTCTTCTTCTTCTGCGGTTTGGGCCCACTTCTCGCGGGGTCTCAGCTGGTGCGGGCGCCGCCTGTGGTTGGGGCGTGGGGCTGGTGCTTTGAGGCAGAGGACAGTGCGCGGAGGAAAGGCGCCGACAGACCTGGATAGGGAGAGGAAGAGGGACAACAGTAGTCTGCTCATTTTTTAAAAACCCAACGCCTTGTTTGGGTGCACACTTATTGTTAGTAGGGGTAGGGTGGGGGTGTGGGGGATGTGTGTGTGTGTCCGCCTCTGTGTTCTCCGCTTCGGTGAAGGGCGGAGGAGCTATTGTTTTTACATATTTATTTCTCTAACCTCTTTTGCCGTGATATTCTTAAAACCAAGTATATTTTTTCTTCCCTTCTTCTTCTAAATTATCACGCAAGATGCGTAATGGCCTGCACCATAGGCAAGCACTCCATAGCTTGCATCTTCTAGATTGTTTTTTACCCATTTTCTCGTACGAACAATGGGCCTAACCCGCTTAGTCTCTCCCTGCTCCTACCCACTTTGGGGCGCTCCATTCCCCCCTCGCTGGTTCAACCAGCGAGCGCGCGTTCTTGAAATGGAGCGGTTCTGGCTGAAGACACTTGGAGAAATTTTCAGGGTCGCCTACAGGACGATACTAACGCGCAGCCGCTAGTTTCAATCTAGAACAAAAGCCCCCCAAAAAATCCCGCACACAGACTATGCTGTGGCAATGAATGAAATACCCCAAAAATACATAAATAAACAAATCCCCGTGTACACTTAAGTGCTGCCCTGGGCTCGTTACGCAGATGAAAAGACAAGACTCACCAGATTAGGTT
The DNA here is from genome assembly GCA_964034765.1 of Knipowitschia caucasica. Taxonomy (NCBI): domain Eukaryota; kingdom Metazoa; phylum Chordata; class Actinopteri; order Gobiiformes; family Gobiidae; genus Knipowitschia; species Knipowitschia caucasica. The sequence continues at coordinate 15,141,604 of OZ035840.1, forward strand.
CTTTTTGGTCTTGTGTGGCAAAAGGATTCCTTCCGTGCGCGGACGAGCGCGCTCTCCTTTGTCTCCAAAAAGGAACAGAGGCTGGTGATCCAGGTCGGCCAAACAAAGCCGCTCGTCCCCACCGAAAGTATCCATGCCAAGACATGCCAGCAACGCCAAATTGTTGTAGAATTATATACCCCATGAAGGAGGAAACTCAAAGGTCCTTTGTCTGATCAAAAGCGTAAGTTTATTGTTAACGCACAGTGCGGAGAGTCAGCATATCCACACAAAGGCAGCATGCTCAGCTCTGGGGGCCAGAGCCCCCAGCTTCCTGTATACAAAACACACACCAAAGATAGTCACGCCCACAACGGAGCGGAGGGGGCCACCGGTGAGGAGGCGCACAGGAAGCGCCGGCGCCATCCCCTGTGGTGGCAGTGGCATGGGGTGTGAACAGACAGACAATGGTGGAAGTGCAGGTCATACAGATGCAAGACGGAAAGACACAAGGGTGTGACAGACAGCAGGGACCTTCACAAAGCTCAGCATGGCGTCAGAAGGTTGTCTGCATTGATAAAAGGCCTTTGACGTCCGTGTATTTGCTGCGGCTGGTTTTAATGTAATTACTCCAAAAACTGTCACCACACAGCCCTAGGTTTGCACAGAGCAATGGTGAGGCAGAACGTCATGTCCAAACTGTTAAAAAGTTACTCAAAAAAGCGAAAGATCCATATCTTGCACTTTTAGCATACAGAGCTACACCGTTAACAAATGGATACAGTCCAGCACAACTACTTATGGGTAGAAGACTTCGCACGCCTGTACCACAACTTCCTTCTTTGCTCAATCCTAGCCTGCCAGACAGCTCTTCAATTGAGAGGAGAGAGAGGGAGAAAAGGGTTAAGGACTGTGATGCGTTTAATCGGAGACATCGTGTGAGGAATCTTCCACAACTTTCTCCAGGACAACCTGTGTGGATTACAGACTCTAAATCTGAAGGCACTATCATAACTTCTCACTCTACACCTCGGTCTTATGTAGTGGAGGGACCTTCAGGTGCTATCAGGAGAAACAGGCATCACCTTTTGCCGTTGCCTGAAATCACTCCTGCACAATTGCCAAGTTCTCCAATTTGTTCAACAGAGAGCACCTCAACCTCTGTTAACGGGCCTGAGTATTCTTCCCCAGGTCCTGTCAAAACCAGGTTTGGCAGAGTGGTTATAAAGCCTCAAAGACTGGACTTATAAAAGGCTTTTTGTTGAGTTGTTTACACAAGTTGTGAAAAGTTTACAATCTCGTTAAAATGCAATGTTTGTATTTGCACTGTTTAATTTTTGGTATATTTGCATTTCATACTAGAAAGGGGGATGTGGTGTATTCCGTTTACATAAGCTTTACGTCTTATTGTGAAGGCTTAAACCGGAAGTACGTGTGTGTTGGGGAGATACTTTTACATGTGGAATGGTTCGGAGCGACGTAAAATAAACGAGTGAAGTTACTCCACAACGTGTCGCTTGAGTCCTTAAAATCTATATTACGACAGAAAGAATCATGAGTATCTCTCTCATTTAGCACTCATCAGTGGCATGATTTTAAAAATATAAACATCACTCCCCAGTTTTCTCTCTCAGGGTCCTCTGATCCTCAGGTCCTCAGGGTCCCCTGAGGGTGAGTCTCAGTCGTCATCAGGTCAGGTCATATTTCGAGAGATGTCATCTTGGACATCAGTAGGGTCCAAGCCATGGTTCTGGTCTCCAGATGCACATCAGATCTCCAGATACAGTCTTTTCACTTGAAGCGCACATCAGGTCATTTGCGATGCACTTCTGGTCAATGGTGGTGCAGTGTCACAGTTCCTGTACACAGCTTGTTATGCAGTAGTTACTCTCTATGGTAAAGTCATTTTGATTCTACTGTAACACAATTTCTATTCATGCTGTTGCTAATGTCCCTCAGACAAAAGCAAGCGCAATGATTCAGTTTACTTCTCTAATTTGTGTTTTTATCAGATGTAATCAATGTAATTACTTCACACAGTACAAAATCAACAAATCAATAAATGTCAAGACAGAGGTCAATTAAGTCCATGACAATATAGAATTCACTCTCCCTGGTTCACCCCCACCCATGTTGTTTTTAATGCACCTCACCCCCCCACATAATAAAAAATAAAAAGAAAAAGAAGTGCCCTTAGGAGGCGCCGCCATCCTAGGTTGGCACCCTCAAAATATGTCCTCTTTTAATGCACATTAGACACCTGTACATAAGGATAACACAAAACAGGAACAAGAACCTATATGGAGGGGATGGGGGATCAGGGAGCAGAAGATCCATGCACTACACCCATCAGGAATCAGACATCGTCGGTGGGGAAGGCAGTGGCGGCCACCCTCCTGTTGCTAGTGTTATGGTTTTCATTATAATTATTAATATTATTGTTAATATTGATGGTGGTAGTGGTATTAGTATTATACATATTATTACTATTTATTCTTTACTTTTTTCTCTTTTTATATTTGTAAGCAATGCACATGCGCACACACACACACATTCACACACCACGCACATGCACACACATCTACACAAAACTTTGTTCACTGTCCCTGTCTGTATTCTATGTATTCTTGTATGTCTTGTACCGTGTATGCTTGTCACTTACCTGTCTGTTTTTGAATTTTGTATTGTTTAAGTAGAATAAAAAAATTAAAAAAAAAAAAAAAGACAATATAGAATTCAAATGAACATTTCTGGTCTCAAAAATACTGATTCAAGTGATAGACAATTACAAATATTTGTTTACATTGGAGTAAACTTTTAATGCTTTTTTCTCATGTTCTGCTTTTTCATGTATCTATATGTAAATGTGTGTATGTGTAGATGTATGTTGTGTGTGTGTGTGTGTGTGTGTGTGTGTGTGTGTGTGTGTGTGTGTGTGTGTGTGTGTGTGTGTGTGTGTGTGTGTGTGTGTGTGTGTGTGTGTGTGTGTGTGTGTGTGTGTGTGTGTGTGTGTGTGCACTTGTTTTCAACTCCTGGTGGGTTCCATAACCTGAGATTCCACTCACGTCATGGGGACTGGTTTTACGTGGTGGGGCCCGAACACCGGACCCCACTGGTCCAAGCTTAATAATCAATGGGTAATGCTTTTCTAACGGTCCTTATGCAGTCTCTGTAAAAATATGGAAAGGACCCCTGGAGGTTTACTTTCCTGAAAAAAGTGTGTTATGTGTCGGAACCCTGGTGGTGGGTTGCGGGATATCAAGGAGGGGCACACTGGGGCAATTTCAGTCCAGCAGGCTGGAGCCAATCATGGAGCAGCACAACAGAGGAAATCAGGTGTCAGGCTAGAAAAAGGTGCAAGTGTGTGGTTCATTAGGCTGCAAGAAATCATGGAGGAGCACACTGAAGCGCACGCTTACAAACCACTGGTAAGTGCTGACTACAAGTCATGACTTCAAATTGTTATATAGAATGATTACAAATTATTTGTTGTTTGTGCAGCTTAGTCAAGAGTCCCTAATTGATGAAGTCGACTCAGATTCTGACGATTTAACTGTCAAGAAGAAACCTGTAAAAAAGTATGGAAAAAGAAAAATCAAAAACACTTTTCTTCAAGACTCGGAAAGTGACGAACCAAAGGCAAATAAGATTGTTATCATGCAGCTGCAAAAGAAGAAAAATGGGGGGCGAGTATACAGCAAGAGACACTTCTGCCTCTACTGTTCAATGTCCTGCCACAAAATGTCCCGTCATTTGACTAGAAAACATGGAAATGAAAGTGACGTAGCCAGAGCATTGGCTCTACCTGTGAAATCTAAAGCACGTAAACTTCAGTTTGATTTGATCAGGAATAGTGGAAACCGTGAGCACAATTTTGAGGTTTTAAAGGCCGGCATTGGAACTTTAGTCCCAGCTAAACAGCCAAATTCCCCAGTTAAATCCAGTGAGTTTTTGCACTGTATAGACTGTGGGGCATTGCTTAAGCGAAAGTCGCTGTGGAGGCATGTGGCCAGGTGCCGGCTTTCACAGAAAGATGCCCAGGCTAAACCAGGTAGAAGTAGGGTCCAGTCCCTCTGCTCCCTAGCCCAGCCTGTACCGGAGGGCATCAGCAAAAAGCTGTGGTCTTTAATTTCGGCAATGCATCAGGATGAGGTCACGGGTGTTGTCAAAGCAGAAAAGGGGATTCTGAGACTCGGAGAGCACCTGTACTTAAAACACGGGCATGATAAGACAAAGCATGATTACATTAGGCAGAAAATGAGAGAAGTCGGTAGGTTAATTAACGAAGCAAAAACCGCAGGGAAACTGAAAACAATTAAGGATTTCTTTATTCCTTCCAACTTTAACCATGTGATTGATGCAGTCAGGTCTGTGGCTGGATATGATGAGGAAACAAATCAATACAAGACTCCATCCTTGGCCCTCAAACTCGGCCATAGCCTCAGAAAGCTAGCAGATATTCTTGAATGTGACTCAAAAATGGAGCATTGTGTTGATGAACTATTTATTAAAAACCTCCAACGAAGCCGGCTGCTTTTTGAGAAGAGGTGGGACGTCTGTGTTTCTTCTGCTGCCCTACAGACCCTCCGGCAAGCCAAGTGGAACACTCCGGACCTGCTCCCTCTGACTGAGGACGTTAGAGCCATGCATGCACATATTGAGGTATGTCGACCTGAATATGTGCAAACCCTAATGTGGTGTAGTAGTATGAATGAAGAAGCCCATAGTATCTTAAATCACTTGTAGATTTATATAGGAACTTTTCAGAGCAGGTTTACAGCAGTCAGTTCAACATCAACGCATTATTTTAAACTCTCTCTTCTTCGGCAGTGCATAGCATCGTATAGAGTAGCTGCGCCCTCTAGCGGCATAAGCATAGAACACAACATTTCCTTGCTTGTAGAAAAAGTACATTGTCCAGTATATTTAGCAAACAATTGGAAATGTATCACTTTAGCACAATGTAGCTGTAAAATTTAAGTAAACCCAATTTACTTTTAGTCTGTAACCAATAGTATCTTAGGCAGTGAATATGAACAAAGTAAAACAGATTGCTAAGGTAAACATAAGCAAAACCAAGTAACTTTCTTTTAAACTAGCAAAGTACAACTGAATCAGAAATGTTAAGGCATAACATAGTCATTGTGCCAAGTAGGTTTGTATTTAGTACGTGGTTGTTTTGGTGTAGTTTCAGTGGCACTTTTATCAAAGGGGCAAGTAATGTTGGAGTCCTTTTCACTGACTGGACAGTGGGCAAGGTGAGTAGCATTCCAAACTTTTCCATCACTAAGCAAGAATGAATGTGTACCCACATTTCTCTCGACAGTCTCTGGAGGAGTGAATCTGGGGTGTGCTTTTGGAACATGTTGAGGTTTCCTTACCCTCACTCTCTCACCAGGTCGAAAAGAAGGTTCCCGTGCACCACGTTTGGCATCAGTGTAGCGTTGCATTTTGTTTTGACGCTTGCGTACAGTCTTTCGAGCATTATCATCCACGGCAGATGTGGCAGTTGGCAAGGGCAGAATGTTTAACTTAGTGCGCATTTTGCGTCCATACATAAGTTCATAAGGAGAAGTAGCAGTAGTAGCATGTGGTGTTGCACGGTAGATTTGAAGCCAGTTAGTAACAGTGTCTTTCCATGGTTGGGACTCTTGAATAGCAGATTGAATGCAGGATCTAAGTGCACGATGAAATCTTTCAATAGCACCATTTGCAGCTGGATAGTAGACAGATGTTTTACTGTGAGAAATGCCTCGTGACTGGAGGAAGGAGGCAAAAGCTGCAGAGGTGAATTGAGTACCATTGTCTGTTACTATGTTCTCTGGATCTCCATGTCGACTGAAAACTGAAGACAGAAAGTGGACAACATCATCTGTGGTTGCAGTACGTGAAAAAGCAAGTTCAGGCCACTTTGAATAGTAATCAGTGAGTGTAATCGCAAAACGGCAGTCGGAGGCTGCAGTTTCAAAAGGTCCAACTATGTCAAGTCCAAGTTTCTTCCATGGACCATCCGGCAGTGGTACAGGTTGAAGTGGAGCAGGGCGTGTACATGCAGTTTTATCATTGGACTGACAGAGGACACATGACGCAATAGCAGTTTGAACTTGTGAATCCATTCCAGGCCACCAGTAGAGGTCTCGCAGGCGTTGTTTTGTGCGAACGATGCCTTGGTGACTCTCGTGAGCAAGTGTGATCAAGTTGTGACGTAAAGAGAGTGGTGCAATCAGCCTGGAGCCACGTAGGATGTAGTTGTCTTTAGTTGAAAGTTCATCTCTGATTTTGTAGTAAGGTGTAAGCATTTCAGTAAGCGGCTTAATAGTAGCAGGCCAACCTTTATCAATCTGTGCACGTAAGGCAGACAGTTCAGGGCAAGCAGCGCATGCTGTATCAAAGTCAGTTACTGGCAGTGATGACAGTGCAGCAGATATGTGAGCAACCATTTCAGGTTCAGCATCAGTTGTAAAGTCTGCAGGCAAGGGCAAAGGAAGGCGTGAAAGACAGTCAGCAGTGTAGTTTTGTGTACCTGGTCTGTAAACAACATCATAGTCAAAACACAGCAAGCGTGCAGACCAACGAGCAATGCGCATTCCAGCACGTCCCATGCCTTTGGTGCTGAGTAGAGTTGTCAAAGCTTGGTGGTCAGTACGAAGTATGAAGCGTCGTCCCCAGAGGTATGTTCTCCATTTTTCTGTTGCCCACACACACGCAAGTGCTTCTTTCTCAACTGTGGAGTATTTGCGTTCTGTACTGGTAAGTGTGCGCGAGGCGAAAGCAACAGGTTTCTCAGTTCCATCAGGTTGAACTTGTGTGAAAACACCTCCCAGTCCATAGTCACTAGCATCTGTTGAAATCACAATTTGTAAAGCAGGGTCAAACAGAGTGAGTGCGGGACTGTTTACAAGGAGTCGTTTTACTTCTTCAAAACTGTTTTGTGCCTCAGATGACCATTTGAATGTGTCTTTATTATTGGCACAGTCTCTCATGGGGGCTACAACTGTGGCAAAGTTGGGCAGGAATTTTGAATACCATGAGACAAGTCCAAGGAATGACCTTAGAGTCACAGCATCTGAGGGGGGCGGAGCTTTAGTCACAGCCTCAATGTGCTCTTGGTCAGGGAGGATGCCATCTGCAGTAATGACATGTCCCAAGAAGCGCAGGGAAGGTTTTCTGAAATTACACTTGTTGTCGTTTAACACCAGTCCAGCTTCTTTCAGTTTGTGTAGAACCGTGTGGAGGTTTTGATCATGTTCCTGTAGAGTTTTACCATAAACAATAAGATCATCCAAGTAGTTTTGGACACCAGGAATGTCTTTGAGGATTTCAGCCATCATCTTTTGAAAGGCTGAAGGAGCAGATGCAAGTCCGTAGGGCACTCTACGAAATCTGAATAGTCCATCATGTGTAATGAAAGCAGTGAGATCTCTGCTATCTTCATGAAGGGGTAGTTGGTAGTATGCATTAGCCAAGTCTATAGAAGAGAACACTTTGGCACCATGTAGGTTTGTGAATAGCTCGTCTACATGTGGGAGTGGGTAGCAATCTATTATCACAGCTTTATTTGGTTCACGGAGATCTGCACACATCCGTATTCCACCAGTTTTGCGTCCTGTAACAACAATTGGTGAAACCCAGGGTGATGCGTCGATCCTCTCGATGACACCAGCATTCAGTAAGCGATCAAGCTCAGCTGAAACAGAAGATCTGACAGCAAAAGGTAAACGTCTCAGTTTTTGTCTCACAGGTTTGACAGTAGGGTCAAGTTTTACCTTATGGACAAAGTTTTGCACGCAGCCTATTTCAGGAGAAACACTGTTTTGAGTAGGTGCAGTGTCAGTAGTCATCACTGCAGTTTGTGGAGGCAGGACAGTGTTACCTTTGATGCATATTTTTAGCGCATTCATCAGGTCTCTTCCCAGTATGGGTGTTCCTCTTTTCACTACATAGAAAGTTTCCGTGGAGGACACGTTTCCTCGGCTCACTTTAACACCGAGGCAACCCAGCAATGGGATCTTTCTCTTTGTGTAGGTGACGAGTTGCATTGCAGGAGGTTGTAGTGCAGTATCACTGAAGCATTTTTCATAGGTGCGGTACGGCAGGATAGACACAGCAGAGCCAGAGTCCACAACAAGGCTCAAATCCACATTTGGAGAAGTCGGAGTGCATGCAGTAACATCACAGTGGATTTTCTTTGGTGCATGGCTAGCATCTCTAAGATACAGTACAGTTACTTTTGGTAAGTGTATCTCATGTACATCACTTGTCTTAGCTGAACGGCAGACACGAGCAAAATGGCCAATTTTGGAGCATGACTTACATTTTGCCTTGGCAGCTGGGCACTGTGGATAGTTTGCCAGGTGTTTATCAGAGCCACACCTGAAACAACACGTCGGAGCGGAAGAAGCAGTAGCATCTGGAGGTTTACTTGGACGTTTGTTTTGTTGACTTTTCTTTTTGTAAGGAGGACGCTGTTGTATGGCCTGTACTGGAGTAGTGTGGTCTGTTGCCATTGATTTAGCTTGATTCGCAGCAGATTCCACCTGGAGTAGCAAGTGTAATGGCTTTATCCAGAGACAAATCAGGTTCAAGCAAAAGTCTTTCTCTGATGCGGGAGGCAGTAACGTGTTCAATCAGCTGGTCACGTATCATTTCATCCATTTTGTCCTCAAAATTGCATCTTGAAGCGAGATCACGTAAAGCAGCCACATATTGTACGATTGTTTCATGAGGTGCTTGTTTTCTTTTTCGAAATAAATGTCTTTCCACAACGACATTTACTTTTGGAGTAAAGTATTTTTCTAAAGCAGTAACGGCTGACGCGATAGTATCACCCGTCTCTGGTAAAGAGTAGAACAAACGCTGTCCTTCGGTTCCCAAGCAGTGGAGTAAAGTAGCTCTTTTGCGCCCTTCTGGCCATGAATTTCCAGTTGCATTTATTACCAGCAAGTAGTTGTTGAACATCCGCATCCACATCTCGAACGGCATAGTCGGCTCTCCCGGACTCGGCAAAAAAGCAGGCGGCGGTGGTACGTTACCAGCCATAGCAGCAACTTCTTCGAAGCAAAACAAAAAAGAGTAGTGAAAAACGCACGTAGGTTCACTCGTCGCCAATTTGTGGTGTAGTAGTATGAATGAAGAAGCCCATAGTATCTTAAATCACTTGTAGATTTATATAGGAACTTTTCAGAGCAGGTTTACAGCAGTCAGTTCAACATCAACGCATTATTTTAAACTCTCTCTTCTTCGGCAGTGCATAGCATCGTATAGAGTAGCTGCGCCCTCTAGCGGCATAAGCATAGAACACAACACCTAATAAGTGAGCCAACGTCTAAGCATTGGTCTAAACTGGCAGTTTTGACTCTTTGTGAGGTCATCATTTTCAATCGAAGAAGGGAAGGTGAGGTTTCAAAGATGCCACTGACAGCCTTTACCTTAAGAAGTAAGACTGGGATCCATTCTGACATTGCTCTGGGACTGTCCCAACTTGAGAAAAAGCTGTGTCAGCATTTTCAACGCATTGAAATTAAAGGGAAAAGAAGTCGGAAAGTGCCGGTTCTTTTGACTCCTGAAATGATTGCTTCGATGGAGGTGCTGGTGGAGAACAGAAGGGCCTGTTCCATCTCTGACCATAACCCATACTTCTTTTCCCGCCCGGGCGCAGACACCCACATCAGGGGATCAGACTCCCTACGCCAGGTAGCCAAAGAATGTGGTGCGGTGCATCCAGAGATGCTATCCTCAACCAAACTTAGAAAGCACATAGCTACTATGTCTACAGTTCTCAATATGAAAGAGAATGAGATGGACATACTTGCCAACTTCCTCGGCCATGACATTCGCATCCACAGGCAATATTACAGACTACCAGAGGGGACACTGGAGCTGGCCAAAATCAGCAAAGTGTTGATGGCCATGGAGCAGGGAAGAGTGACGGAATTCGAAGGAAAGAGCCTCGACCAGATACAAATTGAGCCTGAAGGTAATTCTTGATATTATTAAAATATGTATGATTTTTTTCCCCTAAAGGCCACTTGTATTTTTATTTTCTGTGCGACAGGGAGAGCAGTAGAGATCCTCTCACAAACGGACGGGCTAAAAGAAACTTCAAGCGGAGAACCTTCAACCATTCATCCAGATGCACCCCATGGTAGTGGCAGTGCCCCTTCTGGTAAGTGTACCAGGTGGGGGATTACAGCCAGGCTGCTTGGTCCTCACCCTGGGAGTGTATATTGCTAATATATTTTTATTTCTCTCCCTAGAACGTGTAAGAAAGCCATGGTCTGCATCTGAGGTGAAGGCTGTGGAGAAGACCATGACACCTTTCATACAGACTGGAAAGGTCCCTGGGAAGTCTCACTGCCTGGCCTGCATTAATGCCTCACCAGATGACCTTAGACATCGGACATGGAGTGGCATTAAATTCTATGTCAAAAATAGAATCACTGCAATTCGAAAACAAAATCTAAAATAAAATTCCTTTAAAATAGTTGTTTGGTTTCTATTGACTGTTTTGTATTACTTAAAGTCTTGGTAAAAAAAGATTATGTCTATGGGTCCCATTCTGAACGGCCCTGTCAAAGGGACCCACCAGGTAACAAAAACGTGTATGTGTGTGTGTGTGTGTGTAGGGTGTGAATTTTGGGGTTGTGTCTCCAGACTCCTGTAGGTGTCAAAGGTCACACTGTGGTGATGTAAACCAACTGGACACACTCTCAACTCTCATTCAGGTCTCTCCCTGATGCTCCACCCATCACGTCTCCAGACACCTCTCTCTACCCCGCTCTCTCTTACACCCCGCTCTCAGTTCTGGAGTGGCGTGGGGAGGGGCAAGGAGGTGGCATTTTCCTTTGCTCTTTGATCTGTGACCTGTGCCTGGGTGGGCGTTGCTGGGCTCCTGTGGTCTGAGCTCTCAGTGTCCACTCCCTCAGTCCAGTGACCCTGTACAGTGTGTGCCCTTGGTCCCGGAACACAACCTTAGAGTCAAATTAAAAACAACAGATATCAGTATGTGAGAGAGATTGTTTTTCTCTCTAAAGTCTAAACAATTTTGGAGCGCTCTGGGTTTTCCAATATGCGCTATGTAAATAAAGATTACTTATTATCTTACTAATGATGACATTTTAAGACCAGAAACTCTCTTAATAAAAAACAAGACTCAAATCTCCAAAAACCTTCAAACTTTAAAATATGTATTCTGTACTTTTGTACTGTGTGCTTAATTATCTATGCATCCTTGGGTTTCACTTTATGGAATTTCTCTTTTACACTTGAACATTTATCTCAGCATATATTCTACTAATTTAAAATAATTGCAGCATTTTTCAAATTAAGTCAATATGAATTGGAGCAAATTTCAGAGCTCTCTGTGCTGTGGCATCAGCAACAGGAACAAGGTCAGGTGCATAGTCAAAACAAAAAAGTCACCGCTTGCAATGTGAATTGGGTGAATTGGGTAGAGTTCAACTCAATATAATACTTTTACAGCTAATCCTAATTCCCTCTTTCTTTTTAGACGAAGTCTATAATCAATAATCACTTTTAACACAGATTCTAATTTAAATGTTTGAAAAACGGCTTTTGTAACTAAAATAAAAATACATGAAAAAATTCTCACAAACATCTATGAAATATATCAGAGATACAATAATGGACTCAAAAAATAAGCAGCAGATTTAAAAAGAAAAGCAAAGCTTTTTTGCACTAATATTTTGGTTTCAAAAACATAATAATATTCAAAACTTATTCACTAATGGTGTTCAAAAACGTTTAACTGTGTCATAACACAATGTTCAATGGCAAATTTTGCAAATTTAACGGAAAAACAACTATGAAAAGCCAAAATCCTAAATCCAGAAAGTAGTGTTTTAGCAAAAATGCAAAAACAGAAAGAAGAACTTTCAAGATTACTTTTTTTAAGCAAATATAACTGATGTTGTAGTTTATACTTTTGTCATCCAAGTCTAGAATTGATCACTTTCCACACTTGTAACAAAAGGCACTCTTGTCTTTAACGTTTACGCTTCTATTTTATCGAGGTAGCAAACTAATTTAAACTCAAAATCTCTTTCTAAAAAACAAAAACAACTGTTGGATACAGCCCTCTCATAGCTCAACTGTAGATAAAACTCTGCATTCTCTGGTGAACTCTGTTCACTCCAAAAACAAACTAAAACACAAAAACTCCTTTTTTCTGTATGAAGCCAGGGTACAAAGAAACGCTATGCTTCAAAATAGAGAGGGGTTCTTTATTTCTCTTGAAATAAGCCACCAAAATTTGTGTCAGTTAAAGTATTATTAAAACGGCAGTGGCACCTCTGTAACAAGAAACAATACAATCCACAGAAAAACAAAATGATCCAAACTAAATAAAACAATACAGATTGTTTACCTTTCACAAATCTGAGAAAGATGTCACATGACAGCAAATGTGCCCTGTCAGCTTTCAGTTAAAAACCAAATGTGTGCTAGCGTCACTATGGAAACCGTCCAGTATGTTATTATTTAAATAAAATACAACAACGAAAAAGACACAACACTGGCAACCTCATTTGATAAAAAAAAACAAATATAACGAACAACCACAAAGAAAATAAAACACAAGCTTTTACAACAAGGAATATTTCTTCACCTGGTTACATGTATGTAATTTAAACCGTGATCACTGAAATATTGTTGCTTCTTTACTTTTGTCATTTATCAGCCTGAAATTCGTCAATTTCAGAGCTTTTGTAACAAAGGCCTCTTTAACACATTTCCCTTTTTATTGCTTTTATGTTTACACCATGGTTTCACTTAGGATCCTTCAATTTTATGGCCTTTACACTTATGGATCCTATACACTTTATGGCCAACACTTTATGGATCCTCACTTATGGCCAATACACTTTATGGAACCTCACTTATGGCCTACACTTATCAGGTAGCGAACCTGTTTTTAATCTAATCTGATCTATAGATATATGACATTTGGCAGACCTCAAAACAGACCATAATTTAGTTCACTCAATTAGCAGACTTTGAATAAACAGGTGTCCGCTCTTACCTTTTGTCGAACAGGGCGCCAGGCACCGTCAGAAGTCCACCAAATATCAGCTTTTCCACGTCCAACCACGTCTCCAGATCATGAACCAGCGCTCACTAGTACCGGGACCTAGTTTCCATCGGCAGAGACCAATCGCACGTCAAAAATCCCCGGAATGTGGACATGGGAAAACAATTTTAAACGCTCAGTCCAAAAAACAGGACACAAAAAAAAATATAGTGAGAGAGCGAAAAAGAGTCCCGGAGCCGGTCGCCTCTCCAGCCTGCTGGACCGCTCCCAGGGCCCAGATACTCTCAGCTCTCCCACGCCGAGAAAAAGAAAACAAAGAAAACTCCCTCAAAACAATCCAGAGAATGGTGCACACTGAGCCGCGCATTCTCCACCAAATCTGTCAGGGATGAAGCAGACAGAGACGGATCGTGGTGCGCCAATCTCTGGAAGTTTATTTAAGTTTCTCTCAAGTTCCAGTGGTTTCAATTGTTTCTTTCTCTCAGACAGAATGGAGTCAGTACACAGTTTATATAGTCATTGTCACGTCACACATCGAAAGACGTACGTGTCACACAGAGACAGTCACGTCATAGTCAAAATAATCAGAGTCCTTGTACAGTCCTGCACGTAGGCCATATTGCTATCTAATACTAACAGTATATTTATTTCCACAAAATACAGAAGATTATTTGTATTTGAAAATTATGTAAACCTATTGTATTACCCAAACTACAGAAGACTAAAGCCATAATATTTAAAACATAATTGCACCTCTATTTCAGGCTAAACTTGGAACATTCATTGACATAGTTGTAAATTAAATCAGGTGAGAAAAAAAATATCAATACTAATTAAAGCCGCAAGCGGCGATGAAAGGCCTCGCCACTCTTGCGACCGCCTCCCGGGCGCCAGTCCCACAAGTGTCACGCCAACGAATTGGCAGCCCAATCTGACCAGGATTAGGTACATAAAAGCTCATTAATATGAAAAAGTGCGCCCCTAGTGGTCACCTCCGGGACATGCACCCTCTACGTAGAGTAGTATTTTGCTCGTACAGATGTAAAGATTTGATTGTGCAACTTTGGTGAAGATTGGAAAAGTTTAGGTCAGAAGCGTTCCATAGGTGGCGCTGTAGAGTCATATTAGGTGTTTTCACACGATTACTCTCAGGCCATTACCAACTGTTAGTGATGTGAGTTTCAGCTCTGTAGGTCTGAGCTTGTGGTCAGGAGAGCATCAAACATGGAGGAAATTCCCCACCGCCTTGCATGAAAACGATGACAAAATTCTAACTTTTTTCAAATGATTGCATAACTTAAATCCGTCCAGATGGAGAAATGACATGGTAGAAGTCTGTGTGATGAAAATCCAGGGACTAGTACGAAGCCAAAAATGCGACACCTTGAACTGCCTGTAGGTGGCGCTGTTGCACTCACAGTTGTGTGTTGCATATCGTTGTGTTCAGAATCATACGGTGTATTTGTGAATTCATTTCTAGCCTCATCGGACAAATATTTCTCCCCAAAAAGCTCATTCACATATTTTGAAGGCGCCCCCAGTGGTCACGTGTGGGACTTACAACTGTTGCGTAATCAAATTTTTTGCTCGTCTCGGTACAGAGATTACACTCAGTGATTTTCGGGCCGATCCGAGCACTAGTGCCCTATTACTTTCCAATAGGTGGCGCTAAAGAGCTCATATTGGGCGAATGATTTTAGTGTCATTGTGTTCAGGCCATAACCTAATATTACTTATGTGAGTCTCAGCTCTGTAGGTCTGAGCCTGTGGCCCTCAGGGCTCAGCGAAAATGGCCAAAACGAAGGCCTTATTCGCCATGGCGAGGGACAGAAACGGTGAAGAATTTCTAACTTTTTTTAAGTTAGAAATTCTGCTGCTGCTCCTCGTCTCCTGATTGGTTGAAGCCCGCGTCAAAGCTTCAAAAGCTCAGCTTTGCTCAGCTTCGGCGTCAAAGGGATTGTTTTGATACGCGAGCGTTTCGCGCGTCAAAAGCTTCAAGTGAGCGCGTAGTACGCGCGACTCTTGAAGCTTTTGACGCGCGTCAAGTGACGCCGGGCCCCTCGGCTTCACCTGACGCGCTTCACCATTCACTTTCAATGCAAACCTGACGCTTTTGACGCCGAAGTTAAGTCCGGTGTGAACGCACTCATACAGTCACTCGCATTCATACACTGCACACACCACTGACTCTCACACTGATGCACACTTTTTTGTATGTTGCACATTTGTTTATTATTTTTGTTTGTTAAAATAAATCCTCTTAAATGGCCCAACCTGTTTGTGTTATGTTCCCCACACAGTAGTTTGGTGTTGTAGCAGGCCCTTGAGCCAGGTTTGTTACATGTGGGGGCTCGTCCGGGATTGGAACCCGGGACCTCTCGCACCCGAAGCGAGAATCATACCCCTAGACTCCAATAACCCCTAGTTATTGGAGATTGCAGAGCATTACAACATTTGTATTGTTGATAGAAAGTTAAAGGAAACTGTTAGGGATTCATTAAAACAAGGTCTTTTGGAAGCTGGTGTTCTATTTCAGTCTGTTGCCAGTCCGGGAGCAGCTTTACAGCCTAGTCAAGTTGTTAACTTTTGAGCAGCAGAGGGAGCTGTTACAAATGCAGCTAGAGCTTGAAAGGTGGAGGGTGGCAATAGACCGGTGGTTGAAAGGGAACCTCAGTTTGATGTTTCACAAAATCTTCGGTTACTACCTAAATTTAATGAGTCGGATCCAGATACATACTTTACTTTATTTGAGCGCATTGCGGATGCTAGGGCCTGGTCAAATGTGGACAGTACTACCTTGTTACAGTGTGTACTTACAGGGAAAGCGTTGGACGTTTTTTCAGCACTGAGTGTAGCAGATAGCAAAGTTTATGCTACTGTTAAAGCAGCCGTTCTCAAAGCCTATGAGCTTGTTCCGGAAGCTTATCGTCAACGTTTTCGTTACAGAAAGAAACAGGATTCACAGACTTATTCGGAGTTTGTAAGAGATTTGTCAAATGCCTTTAATCGATGGTCTACAGCTTCTGAGGTGGTTACTTTACAGGATTTTTCTAATTTGATTGTGTTGGAGCAGTTCAGTCTCCCAGTGAAGCAGCGATCCTGGCGGATGAATATGTGTTGACCCATAAACGTAATTTTGAGTGGCGCAGGGACAGGTATAATGAAAGTGAGTCTAGTCTAAAGCTCAAGTCACCAGTTCCGGGGGTTTCCTCCAAAAAACCTCAGCAAAAGGTTGGTTATGTTGAAGCTCAAGGACCAGTTAACGCTAATACCTGTAGATACTGTCTAGGCGAGGGTCATTGGAAAAAAGATTGTCCTGTGCTTAAGTCCAAAAGGTCCGTACAAGTCAAGCCGGCTGTGATGGCAGCTTCAGTTTCACCTCCTGCTGTGGTGACATCTGTCCACCGGGGTGAGCTCTACAAACAGGTCAAAGCTGGTTCTGAATCTACCCTGGGTGTTTTCAGCATTCATTTCAGATGGGATGGTCTCTCTTTTAGATGGGAAGCAGCATATTCCAATAAAAAAATTTGAGGGACACAGGAGCTTCAGATTCTTTTATTTTAGAATCTGTGTTGCCATTTTCCAGACTCTCAGATACAGGAAGTTGTGTTCTAATCCGTGGAATGGGGTTGGTTCCTTTCTCATCCCCTTTACATAAAGTGACGTTGACATGTGATTTGGTAGAGGGCGATGTGGAAGTTGGTGTTAGACCCCAGTTGCCAGTTGATGGTGTCCACATGATTCTTGGGAACGGTTTGGCTGGTAGGAAAGTGTGGGCAGATGGCAAGCCTAACATTTTCAGAGAGTCGACAGCGGCCTTTCCTGGTGTGGTCCAAGAAGACAGTTCAGATGTTTTCAGTTGTGTCATTACTCGTGCTATTTCTCGGCTTAAGGAGACGGAGTGCCAACCCAGTAATCTTGAGTTACCAACTGATTTACAAATTGGAAGTTTGACAGATTCTAGAGATGAACTAATAGCGGAGCAAAAGAATGACAAGTCTTTGGTTGCTTATTTTGAGAAAGTTGTTCCTGAAGCAGCAGTTAGGGATTGTGCTCAATGTTATTTCCTTCTTGATGGACTGTTGGTCAGAAAATATGTTCCACGCAAGGATATAGGGCTAGGAGAAGCAGTTTTCCAAGTAGTTGTACCAGCCTCCTTGCGCAGTACAGTCCTTCAAACGGCACATGGTGATGTGGCAGGTCATTTTGGTGTGCGTAAAACGTATGATCGGATTTTGCATCATTTTTTCTGGCCACACTTAAAGAAGGATGTATCGAAGTTTATTAAAACGTGCCATACCTGTCAACTTACCAGCAAGCCTAATCAAGTTGTTAAACCAGCACCCTTATATCCGATACCGGCAGTGGGTGAACCATTTGAGCATCTTATCATTGATTGTGTTGGGCCTTTGCCACGTTCAAAGTCTGGTCATTGTTTTTTGTTGAAAGTAATGTGTCAAGCAACTAGATACCCTGCAGCTTTTCCTTTGCGTACCATTACCACAAAGTCCGTTGTTAAAGCTTTAACTTAGTTTATTTCTACGTTTGGAATTCCAAACGTATTCCACGAATTCCAGTCAGACCAAGGTTCAAATTTTACTTCCAAAATGTTTGCTCAGATTCTTAAACAGTTGAAAGTCAAGCATAACAAGTCAACGGTGTATCATGCTCAGAGTCAAGGCGCGCTAGAACGGTTTCAACAAACTTTGAAATCCTTACTCCGTGCATATTGTACTGAACTGTCCGCAGATTGGGAAGAGGGTTTGCCATGGCTTTTACTTGCAGCTAGGGAGGTAGTGCAAGAAAGTACAGGGTTTAGTCCTAATGAGTTAGTGTTTGGGCATAAAGTCAGGGGTCTTCTAGCTATTTTGCAGGAGGGATGTTTACCTGAGGAGCCACCGCAGAACCTTATTGATTTTGTAAATGGGTTTAGATTTAAGTTGTATCGTGCAGGTGAGCTTGCTAAACGGAACTTGGAGTGTTCTCAAAAGAAAATGAAGCGGACGTATGATAGGAGATGTGAAGTGCGAGAGTTTTCTCCTGGGGACAGAGTACTGGCTCTTTTACCTTTAGTTACTTCTCCTTTTCAGGCAAGTATTCTGGTCCTTACACATTCCTGCAGAAAGTGTCTGATCTGAACTATCTAATTGAAACTCCTGGACGTAGGAAAGCTTCAAAATTGTATCATGTCAATCTCTTGAAAGCTTATCATTCTCAAGATTATGATCCTAGGGACACTAGTCAAGTGGAGAGGTCAGCATTGGCTGCTGTGCCTGTTGCTACTCCGGGTGGCCTTGCTTTTGAAGGGGGGGGTGAAGAGGTAGTTTTAGCTTCAGATGAGGTTTTGAGGGGAAGATTAAAGAATTCTCAGACTTTGCGAAATCTTGATACTTTAGTTGATCACTTGGACGTTGAAAAGCGAACACAGTTGGTTGAGTTGATTAAGAAGTATCCAGTTTTATTTTCTGACACTCCGACTCAGACTCATTTAATTGAACATGACATAGACATCGGAGAGGCTAAGCCTATAAAGCAAAGATTTTATAGGGTTTCTGTGGAGAAGAAGCAACAGTTGGACACTGAAGTTGAGTATATGTTAAGTAATGGTATTGCAGAACCATCCAATTCAAATTGGGCTTCACCTTGTTTGTTGGTTAAAAAACCAGACTCTACTTTTCGACCATGTACAGATTACAGAAAAGTGAATGGAGTCACCAAAGCAGATCTCTATCCTCTGCCTAGGATGGAGGACTGTATTGACCAGGTTGGGTCTGCAAAATTCGTAAGTAAATTTGATCTGTTAAAAGGATATTGGCAAGTTCCACTTTCTCAAAGGGCACGTGAAATCGCTGCTTTTATAACGCCATCTGGTTTGTTCTCATACACAGTGATGCCATTCGGACTACGGAATGCTCCAGCCACCTTCCAGAGGCTGATGAATCGTGTAGTCTCTGGGTTGGAAGGGTGTGCCGTGTATCTAGACAACGTTGTGGTCTACTCGGATTCGTGGGAGGAGCATGTCCGGAGAGTGCAGGCCTTGTTCGATCGGCTGGTGTGGGCCAGGTTGACAGTGAACTTGGCTAAGTGTGAGTTTGCTAAAGCCACAGTCACCTACCTTGGTAAAGTGGTGGGTCAAGGTTTTGTCCGTCCCGTGGAGGCAAAAATACAAGCAGTGAAGCTGTTTCCTCCACCTACTTCTAAAAAGGAACTCATGCGTTTCCTTGGGATGGCCGGGTACTACTGATCGTTCTGTAAGAACTTTTCCATGGTAGTTGCCCCATTGACCCACCTATTGAAAGCCAAGGTAGACTTTTTGTGATCCACCCAGTGCCAGGAGGCCTTTGAATCAGCCAAGGCATTACTGTGTTCTGCTCCGGTGTTGGCAGCTCCAAATTTTAGAAAACCCTTTTTATTGCACGTGGATGCCAGTCCACGCAGGTGCTGTACTCCTACAAGAAAATGAGGATGGTTTTGAATGCCCAGTAAGTTTCTTCTCACGGAAATTTAGTAAATATCAGTTTAATTATTCTGTAATTGAGAAAGAGGCTTTGAGTCTCATCTGGGCTTTACAGCACTTCGAAGTCTATGTTGGTTCAAGTTCGATTCCCTTCACTGTATATACCGACCATAATCCTTTGACATTTCTAAAGTCTTTGCAAAACCCTAACCAGCGCCTGATGCGTTGGGCTTTGTTTTTGCAACCTTACCATCTGGACATTGGGCACATCAGAGGCAAAGATAATGTTATTGCGGATGCCCTTTCCCGTGCACCGCTAAACTAATGCATCCCTAATCTTTTTGCTTTGCTGCGGTCTTCCTGCTCTTAAACTGCTCCCAAGGTACCAGGGCTGCTGGGTGGAGGCAGACGGCAGGCAGAAGGCTGCGGGAGCTACCCTTTGCACGGGTTTGGGTTGGTTGTCGCCCTAATGTAAGTGGCCGTAATTTTTAAATGAGAGTGGGACCCTCATTTTAAGGAGGGGGGTGTCACGGCCCTCCCCTGCCTGTTGTGGGAGGCTCCTCATGGCAGGCAGGGGTGGGGCCGTCTGATGGGAGGCACCTGAGTAGATGTTAAATGCTCTGCTCACACTAATGTCTCTCTCTGCTCTCCTCCCCAGGTAATCCCTTTTGGTTTTGTTCCTGTTTGGTTCTGAGTTCATTTGTTTTGTACACACCACACTGTCGCACTCATACAGTCACTCGCATTCATACACTGCACACACCACTGACTCTCACACTGATGCACACCTTTTTGTATGTTGCACATTTGTTTATTATTATTGTTTGTTAAAATAAATCCTCTTAAATGGCCCACCCTCTTTGTGTTATGTTCCCCACACAGTAGTTTGGTGTTGTAGCAGGCCCTTGAGCCAGGTTTGTTACACAGCCTAAAAGCAAAATGGGAAAATTATTAAATAATTTTTGGAGTTGCCAAAATAAAATTTCTTTATTTGTCCCATAGGGGGTCATTCTAAATTTAGTGTTGTGCAAATTCAAAAGGAGAAATAATAGCGTTTATAACATCAAACAGATCTACCCTTTAAGATAATGGTAGAATAGAATAGAATGAAATAGTCTGGAGCTATAATGTCATTGGATTCAAGGAGCTATAGGTTAAAATGTTGCTAAGAAGAGGTGTCAGAATAAACAATAGTAATAATAGTTAGACTAGTGAATAATCAAAATAGTTCTATTGTGGAAATAAGTATCAATAAGGTCAAATTGTTCGAATAATTAAAGTAAAAAGGAATCAAATAGAGTCAGATTTATAGATGCTTCTGTTTTACACATCTGTAGGATCTAGTGCAGATAAGTTTGGGAGTAGTATTAAAATGCAGACATAGAACGACAGGCTTTAACAAAATTTTAAATCTAAAAATAGCTCAAATATAACATTGCTCTTGATGCAGCCTCTGAGCTGCTCCATTGGAGAACAGGTTAAATGTTATTGTTTATTACAAACAGCTGATGTATTCACACATAGAGTTTGGGACAACTCTTTAAACAGTTATAAGCAGCGGACAGAAGCCATGAATGTGCTTTTGTTTATTAAATAACTAATTTCATAGCCATATAATCGTAGAGGACATTTTTAAAATAGTTCTCTTCCTCCCGCTCCCTTTCAGGCAACTTGATTAGATTCATGTCTTTAATATTGGAGAACTACTGTGTTGTTTTTGGAATTGTCTGAAATACAATACATAAAAATAGTGATTTGCAGAACAAGAACCAGCCAATGAAAAATCATCTATTGCCAATGCTATTGCTACAACTAAAACCGCAACTGTTAAAATGGTTTAAAAAGACAAAGTATGAGTATTTCAGCGTTTTGGTAGATGTTAAATAGTAGGAAAAAAGTAGAATTTGATCATTGTTCATAAACACACTTCAGCGTAAGAGTTAAAATGGTACCATACAATGTGATCCTTCTGATAGAGCAGCTAAACTGTTAGAATCAGAATTATTTTACAGCCATTGAAAGTGACAGAAGTCACAAATTGAAAATATGCTTTGGCTCAAGCTACAAACGAGCTTTGGAGTCACAATAGAGTAGAAATAGATAGATGCTTTCAAAAATAGAGATTATTTTTAGACAGGGCTAATATCAAACGGTAAAAGGACCATTTCCTTCATAATATGTCCAAAAGTATTTACTTCAAAAGTATATAAAGTTCATTACAGTTCATGCGCAGTTCTATTAGATACTTGTCAAATTCACTTGTTTCAAACATAGGTGAATGTTGACGATGCAAAAGTTCGAGTGTAGCTTAGATTAATGAGATAGATTAATGAGATAGATTAGAACCAACACAGATTCAAAAACATTTAAAAGCATTTTAATGTATTTGGGTATAGCACCAAAGTAGATAATTAGGTATTTTTCAGAATTTTAAGAGCTGTCGATTTGTCAGCACAGATTAGAGAATCAAATACCTTAGCTCCTGTAAGGATAATACCAATTTGATTAATGATGTACATTCATCCCAAACTGTCTGAGAGGAGGAAGTGACAGCACTTCCTGGCACAAAGCCACTGTTAATGAAAGCAAACCATAGTATAGAGGGATTTATTAGATAAAAACATATGTTTCGAATGTGGTTGTGTGTTGTTTGTTTTCCCTGTATTAATTCTTCACAGACATCGAGCCAGAACTAAGATGTTGGCGATGATGGAAGATCTCCCCAGTCCTGTCACCCGAGAAGGGTTATTGAAAGATTGTGACCTAATTGTTTTAATATAGGTCAAGAGAGGGAAATGTTGTATTAAATATAGACTAAAAAGCAGATGTGAAGTTGACTGACCCTGATTTGAACTCTGTCTCTTTCCTAAGCAAAAAGACCTGGTCTCCCCTTCCTCTTAGTAGTCCAAAGTGCAGAATATGAGTTAATGATAGTTAATCTGGGGGGGGGGGCCAAGATCTGCATTCCTAGATTCTGCTAATCCTTTCCGTTGTTTGGAGAAGGAGATGGACCCAGAATCTGGAGGGACAGCCTTGAGAGTCTCCTGCCTTATCTCAAGGAAGTAATATTTCTATAGAATTAGGGAGGGGTAGTGTGTGTGAATGATTTCTGTTTAGGTCTGGCGAGACGGAGGAGAAGACCTGATGGACCGGTGACCGGAGAACTGCCTGATACGACACGCCCCCTTCTTCCTGCACATCTTCTGATATGCTTTGGCTTGGCCTCAGTCAGCAGAGGGCCAGCGAGGGACATAGACAGAATAGCATAGTATAGGAGCTCTTTTGTTTGAATTTTCTGTATCTGATTGTAAGGATAAATTAAATACAGATGTTAAACTTGGAGATCTTTTGTCTTACTTCTGCATCAACTTTGAACACGTCCGTCAAAGGGTATTTTTGACAACACCGTCTACTTCTACTACCAGCACTACGGAACCCTTTCAGGACAGTATGTCGTCATTCACAGTGGTCCCCAATCCCCGGTCATTCAACGGACCGCCACGTAAAGAGTTCTTTAGTTTGATAAATGGCCGAATCTCTCCATATGTCTTGGTCACTTGACAGTGGTAGCGCTAAAATGTAAACAAATGTGCCTTCACGCACGCCACGGTGATCAGAGGAGCCCAAGACATGGCCTTGGATACAGCCACGGCAGAACTGTGGCTGATTATTATTAGCTTTCCCCAGGCGCTGCATCCACATCACGGTAAGAAAACAAAACATTCAAACTCACACTGCTGATATTCTGGCAATTGTTTTGCAGGTATTCTGTGTGTTTTACATATTTGATGCTTGTCCCTTGCGGATTTAGTTGAAACTTGTGACATAGTAGTTGGACTCAGAGCGGGTCAGAACATCCTGAGACTGGGCTGCAGATTCTACCTCGTTCCCATTACTCTGTGAAGAAAGCTACGTATTGTTCACGTGTACACGTGATGTGTACAAACTACACAATGTGCCTCCTGTTGTTTTAACTCTGCCTTTCTGTGCATGTTTGCAATGTTGACAGTTTGCTGTTATGACGCTGGGTTCTAGATTTGCGCATTACTCTTTCTTTAAAATATTGTTGTTCAGGTCGTTCTTCAACATAACTGTGGTCCTCCGTGGTTCTTTTACATAACTTTGGTCCTCCATAGTTCCTACTTAATATTGTGAGGGCACAGTGGAAGCAACAATATTGGTAGCACCTGTGAAACGAAAACGCAATTCTCGTATCCTTTTTGTCCCTTATCAACCAATGTATTTCAAGATGGCGCATTGACATGAAGAATCCTCAGCTCTCATGAACATATCACTTTTGACAGGGAAGGAAGTAAAGATTCTTAAAAAGGTCACATCTGTTATTGGTTTCATGCTTTTTCATTTGGAGCAACTGTAGAAATTACATATATAGAGTGGCTTTAAGACCAACATTTTAAATATTTTTTTTTAAAGTGTGCTTTCAAATGTTTTCAGTTTTGAGGGCTCTGAACACATCTGTCCACTGACCAAACAGACTTCGCCCAAAGTCGCTGTCCAAACACAGCGTGCATAAACACATAAACAGTGCAACAATCCCTAAATCCCTATTTGGTCATTATGCTGTTGTCTCAGAGAATTGGACTTACAACAACAAAAACTGGCAATTTCATTTAGTTTCATCAGTTTGCTTTTCAGCCACTACTGCAGATTGAATCAATGTTATTGACTTGACCCGTGCGATAAAGAGAGATGACACGTGAAAATCATTGCATTAGGCAGCATTGCCTTATATCGACTCTCATAATGTTGCAATTGCACCAAAGTCGAAATGTCCCCCTGATTAGGTTTTAGATCACACGCTCTGTCGCCACAGCTTTTTAAAGGGGATACTTTAGCTCGAGCTCAATGCAATCTGACAGAAAATGAACTCCCCATTACAAAGCACGATCATTACTGCGCTCATGGAAGAGGCAGCCATATGCAATGTGAACAGGAAGCATGTAATCACTTAACATATTGTTTTCACATATTGAACTTGGTGCTCAGGTGAATACTGCAGTATGGCTAGTTATGTAGATCTAACATTTACTCCAATCATAATACAGTGGCAACAGAAGTATTTATGGCAAGTTTGTATCTTTAATGCTAAGGTTGTAGATGAACGGCAAACACACATTTAGACAGTGCAAAATGGAATAAACACAATTATATAAAGCTGGATTACATAACTTTTTTTTTTCAGAAAAGGCTGATCTAAAATGTGACAGATGCCAAAAATGCATGCATGTGACAATTGAAATGGAACTGTTTTTAGAGCTATAGGAAGTAGAAGTTACATAGATTTTATTACACAGTAAATATTAGTTACTACAGCTTTAAGGAATAGATTATCATCAAAACAACTACATTATATTGACTTTGCAACGTATGTCACTGTAGTGTCTGGCTTCTAAAACATAACATAATTCTCCTCACATCTAACCTCACAATTAAAGATCCGCACTGTATATATTCTGGATTGAACGTGCCACCCTTTGAGAACCACTGCTTTCATTGTTAGGGAGTGTCTGCCGTGTTTTGCTGCACATTGGGACATCTAAAACAAGACATGTCCAGGAGCTTGATGTCTGCCTGTGTCTGTCTGTCTTATAACAACATGTCCAGGCTGGGCACACAAACAGCGCTGTCAATCCCTCTCCCTCGCCACCGTCCTGCAGAGTTTCCCTCCATCAACTCAGTGACATCCAGCAGTGGGCCGTGACATTACAGAGAAACAGGAGGAGGGGACAGAACATCAATTGTGAATGCATGAATAAAAAGAAGGTAAATGGTTATATACTGTATTTTCTAAAGTGAAGTGAAGATATGTGTCACTTTGTGCTTTTTCAGTTGGCAGGATATCTTGTTATTAAAGTAAACTTGCAGGAAATATGAAATGGTAGAAAGTATTTGTATTACATATGATGACTTTTTTCAATTTGTGTGGTCCTATTATATTGTTTGTAAATGTTTTAATTTTATATATAAAATAGCCAAAACCAGCTGAATTTTAAACTGGCAACCCAAATGAGAGGCTCATTCTGCTCCTTGATTGGATAATATGTTTGGACACTTACTTTTGATTGAGAATAACCCCAATTTAAGAAATTGTTCAGAAAGGGTCAAATAGTATTTTGACATATTGATCTATTATCTGAGCAAATTAAAATTACATACGATCACTATCATTTTCAAACCACAAAAAATGTAATAAAATCCATCTAAATAGTTTCTTACTCAAGTGCGGTTCTATCAAGATATATTTTTTGGCCTCTGTCACATCTTTAGATCAGCTCTCAGCTCAAAGCATCTCATTGTGACTCACAAGGATTTTTCTAACAACAATGCAAACAAACAAAATGCTTTTCTAATGAGCTCAAGTAATTAATTATCTTTTATGTTCCCCACTGTTCTGATTGGTCAGGCTGATATAAACGAGTAACAAGTGGATGATGCAATCAAAGTGAAGTGTTGACTCTTTCAAGATAATGTTTTTTTCTCTGTTCCGAAAATATGGCAGACCACAGTCAGTGATTAGCCATTAGCTCTTGATTATTTTGTTTAGATTATTTTTTTCTTAAGTAAAAAACAGAAAACAAAGTGTGTCTATTGTCACTGTCTGAAATCTTATGTTTAAAAAAAAAAGTGTATTAAAATTTATTAAAAAGTTGATTAAATCAGAAGTTGTATAAGTAAGCCATCTTTATTTATAGCTTCTTCCACAGACTCACAAAGCCCTTTGCCCTTCGCTCAACGCAGTGATGGGAGCGCATGCCTATTGTACATGTTTGTTTATATGGGAAACGGGATTACCCTGAGGAAAGCGACACGGACACGGGGAGAACATTCAAACTCCACACAGAAAGGCACATCTGGAAACACAGGTGCTAACCACTGTGCCGCCCAATGAGAGATTAAATAATTCAAGCAGAGCAGAATTATAGGATTTTTTATACAATTCATAATTAGTTGATTTTGAAAATGATTTTTTAAAAAAGAATCTCATCCAGCCCCTTGCGAGCAGTGAACAAATACACTGTAAAAAAGAAAAAGTTACTTCAACTCAAAATTTCAAAGCAACCAGCTGCGAAGGATTTTTGAGTTGAAGGCATTAACTTAATTCTTCACGTTTTGAAGAACCAAAATTATTAAGTTGTGTCAGCTTAGTTTTCCAAGTTCTGCTAACTAAGTTTTTAAATTCAAGTTACTGGAAATTTCAAGTCTGTAAAAACTTACTTTTATTATTTACTATTTTGCGTTTAAATTAGCCCTCACATTAAACCATCATGATGTTTATTTATAAAGCGCATTTTGCAGACCAAGGTCACTTGGGTAGGGTAAACCGGAGCACCCAGAGGAAACCTATGCAGACACAGAGAACATGCAAATTCCACTCAGAAAGGCCCTGTTCCGACCAGGAATCGAACCCAGGACCTTTGTGTCAAGAAGCGAGAGTGCTATCCACTAATGTTTCTGAGAATGACCCAGGGAATATATAGGGCTACTTTGGCTTGGCCCTGTCGATTACGGTTGGTAAAAATAAATACAATGATTTATTTGGTCAAATTAGTTTTTTCAAAATGTTGAATGCAGCCGGTTGCCATGACAAATATTTAAATGAGCAAACGCAGATAAGTTGACCTCACTCTAGCTCGGTGAACTGTAAAAACGACAACACAAAATTGTTCAATAAAATAAACAATAAACAATAAAATTGCCAGTTGGAACTGGAACTGTCTGTTGTGAGCCACTTGAACTCACTTTCAGAAGTTGATTAAGTTGATTTTACTTTGAAGTTGTAGTTAACATGTCAACTACAACTTCAAATTAAAATCAACTTAATATATCAAATAAGATGAACTTTTCATCAGAAACTTCTGAAAGTGAGTTCAAGTGGCTCACAACAGACAGTTCCAGTTCCAACTGGCAATTTTATTGTCAGTGAATGCAAAAATCTTAGTATGGTGAACAATTTTGAGTTGTCGTTTTTACAGTTTTTGTTAAAACAAAATTGTAAATTTTCTAGTGGGGTCTTGTCTCCATGGCTTCAGAGATCATCGCCCTGTCTTGGACTCTAAAGCCAAAGTCACTGGTCAGATCTGTGGAGAGAGAACGCAATAAAATGCCGTCCTTGACCTGTGCATGTGTGTGTTTTATTCTTAAAATAAAATACAAAATGTATTTTAGAAAAGCAAACTTTAGCTGAATAATAAAATAACCCATGCCTATTGCATCACATTTCAAACAAATAGACTTGATATTAAAGCACTATTAACTGCTAAAAGCAAAGGGAACCCAGCCGTGGCCTCCAAATTGAGAACATGAGAGAAAAAGATTTAAAAGCAAGAGGTTATGAGGACGGGGAGCTGGGAGCAGGAGGATTGAGCGAATGTTAGAGTGGTGGAGTGAAAAGCTATGGGTGAGAGAGCGCGACACAGAAGAGCCCCCGCCACTGGCCGGCTGCTATACAGGGAGAAAAAGTTCAATAATTCAAAGGAAGGTGGGGCAGGAGCAGGACTGTAGTCGATTGGTGTGAGAACAGAGGAAGTCGGGGGTGTGAATGTCAGTGTTCTGTCACGAGTGATCAATCTATGTCACTGTGGAAGCTGTGTGTTGGACAGCACTTGTTCTCAAAGCTGTCGTTACACACTAGAGTTGTGCAGAATGTTAATACAGTATTGGCCTGTTCAGTACTTGGAACATTACATCTGCACGGCCTTAAAGCTGAACCCTTTAGATTAATCTCAATCAAATTCTCATTCGCTGCCATTGTTTCCGTGCCTTTTGTAAGTGGCAAATACATCAACATCGCAATCCTAATGCAAGAAATGTGTCTATGTTTTTGCAGTTCTGTAGAGTATTAGTTATCAAATTAAAATGCTCTTTTTCAGGGTGTGTTCACATTTGGTACAATTAAAGTGGACTCTCATGCACTATGGGGTAAATATTAAATATGCTTTGTTTGTGGAGACCAAGCATTTAAATCGATGTCCAATATTCAAATCACTTAACTTGTTTATACATGTACATTAATACATATATAGGGTATATACACATACTTATACAGATGCAATGTGATAGGGTTATCAGTTAGTCAGTGTAATTTATTCAACTTAATTGTTCTCATTGTTCAGATTTGTAATTGTTTCCACATAAAGATTAAAGTCTATTAAAAAAAATTTGAATCTCGGGGCCAATTACTTTTATTACGTTGACACTATGATTGGCACCTCCTTTTTACTGAGGTTTATGGTCATTTTATATTTACAAGAGATTAAATATGATGACGCTTGCTTTGAAACAGATCAGTGACATCATAAGAGCAGACTGTGCTGGCTATATTTTATCAATGGAGTTCTTGATTGCAGGCTTGTTTTCTTTCGGAACATCACTTCAACCCTGACCCATGTTTGTCTCAACACGACTGTTTCCCCACCTACATCACGGCCGACGTCGGGTTGGCGAGTGCAGGCTGTTAATGATTCCCAAAGTGTGATACATGCACAACTGCTGCTACTTGAGCTGTTGGTAATATGGTAATCTCTGCAGGTAACAATAGTGTGGTCCAAGGTTTAAACTAGTGCTGTCCAACGATTAAAATATTTAATCGCGATAATCGCATGAATTTCATAGTTAACTCGCGATTAATCGCAAATTAGTCACCCATTTGCGTGCTGTGTGCAATTGCTTTTTTTATTGAAAACAATGTGTAGTGTTATATTACACACTAACATTTGATGCAAAATCATCAATAAATGGATGACAAAATAAATAATTGGTAACAAAAAGCCCCTTCAATGTGTGTGTGGAGTGTGTGTGTTTATGGGTGTGGGTGTGTGTGTGTATGTGTGGGTATAGACCATAGACTGTATAGAAACATCATGGTGTCATTATGATGATGATAAACAATTTTTTTGTAAATTTGTTCATGTAAATACTCTATGCTGTTTCTCTGTTTACTTTCGGTATATCTATGACTGTATACTGTTTGCTTGTATTGCCTTTTTTTATTAACCCCCCCCCCCCATCTCCCACTTCATGTCCCCCCCCTCCTATGTGCCCTTCTGGGTTTCTTCTTTGGCCCCCTGTATCTCCAACTACATATTGTTTGTAATCTCTGTCTACAATGTATCTTAACTAGTCCTTTTCTTTGTGTCTATTTTTTTCTGTATATGTGTTTGTCTGCAATAAAAAGTAAAAAAAAAAAAAAAAAAAAAAAAAATTTTTAATAATTATAAAAAAAATTAATGGCGATAAAAAAAATGACGCCGTTAATATTGATTTGCGTTAACGCGTTAATAACGCGATATTTTGGACAGCACTAGTTTAAACCAGGGCTAAGTAATAAACGGATGCAATAGATACAGTTTACATTTCTGGCCATTTTCATAAAGAAATATTTGATTTGTATGCATTCCATGGAGGTACTCAAAAGACCAAATATGAATAGTGGTAGTTACAGTATATGGGAAATAATTGATTGCTTGATTTATCTTACATTAGTTTAAAAAAAAAAAAAAGGTTTATCTTGTTGTGACAAAAACACTAATATCACATAATGGTTCTTGACTAAATCCTAACCTGTGAGTTTTGCTCTTATATTGATCATTTACAGGCTCTCACTTCTGAAAGTCAGCTGTATTCAGGCTTGAAGCTGTCACAAAAAAACACAATACACAAATTACATTAAAATGTATATATTATTATTATATATTACTTTGATATGTTTTTTTCCCCTGATGTTTCACCTTTTTCACAGAGAAGTTCACCACAAAAAGAGCCGAGTAACCAAGTGCATCCTTTTACTCCCGGGTGAGCGTTTTATTCAGAACATCACTCGGGAACAGGTCATTGGCGCTGGCAGCCACACAGTACGGCCACAATAAGAGCTGCCACCAGTCAGCGCCGCAGACACAAGCTCAAGAATTATACCCTATGAAAACCACAGGGAGTCCATTCATAGCATCCACACAGCTCCATTCTGTACGAGGCAAATTCTTAGTCATTTTTCTCAAACGACTCGATTCACAATAAAAGGGGCAGAATGTGCGGGGATACTGTGGTGTAAACGTTTCTTCTGCGGTTAGACATGGGCTCTCATATGTTTCACAGCTGGTAAAAAAGTACAGCAATGCAATATGTGTATTCCTTTTGCTGTTAGCTATAGTAATGTTGAGCAAGAGGAGAATCAAAAGGAGGTCAAACTTCAGAGGTATGAGAAGCGAACATGGATTCAAATTTTGTTATGTCGTCTTGAATGTATTTGCAAAGGCAAAAAAATGCATTCAAACGCCTCTGAATAGTGTTACAAATCTGGAAATTGTTCCATGGTCGGATGATAATAACAGGGCTAATTAGAAGCAGGCTTCAATTAAGCATTAAGCAACAAGATAATCTCCACCATTTCTCCAACCTCACATTGGAGCTCCCATATTCATTTATGAGAGGAATGGTGTTCATTTGTTCTCTGTATAAATATTCACTTGAGTTGGGAGCACATGGGGCGGTGATGGGGCTGTGATGGGGCTGTGATGGGGCTGTGAGGGGGCTGTTGTGGTGATGGGACAGCAGTGCATCCTGCTGGCTGAGCACAAACACAACAGCCAGCCCAGTCACCCTGCATGCTCCCAGACTAATGGATTCAAATTAACTTTTAAGCTTTTTAAAACTGAGTTTTTAATATGGGGTTTCAACATTTTTCCAGAATGAGAACATTGACTTCAAGCAAACAAGATATTATACATTTAAAAAATCCCAAGCATGGATATGTGACTTTGACACCAATATAATTAACACGTTACAATAGAATCCATGACTTACCTGAAAAGCAAGTCCCCAAACAGATTTATTTGAGGCAGTAGTTTAAGTGGGAGCCAAAGCTTAGAGGATTCCTGCATAGATTTCCTCCGGGGGCGCCAGATATATTAAATACATCCAGTTAAAGTTGACAGATTTGTATTAGTTTTTGTAGTTTTAGTTTAGCATATTCTGCTTGGAGGACTGTGAGTCCAGACTTCGAGGTCTTTGAGTCATCTCTTCTGGCCACTTGGAAAAAACCATGTTCCGGCTTCTTCCCTCTGGAAGAATACATTGTACTTTGAGATGCAGAATCTTATTATGCTAAAATATTCTTTTCCACAATATAATCATATTGAACAATGAACTCTATTGTATACGCACTGAGTAGTTTCACAGTGACAAATGTTACTTTTTAATGCATTTGGTGTTTTGATACTTTTTAATGTGTCTTATTTTTTAGGTGCTCTGTGTTTTTATGTTCAGAATCTTTTTTTAAATTAATGTTTCTTGTACACACCAGGTACTTTTGCAGAAGAAATTCAATGTGATTTTTAACTACAAAAGGCAAACAAATTGAATTTTGAATATTGAATTATATTGCTATAGCAAAAACCATAAACCGCAGATTATGGAAATCAGACAGATAATATGAATTTATTGCCTGAGCAATGAGTCAGGCCATTTTACATTTTGACATATTCAAATGCAGAAGGGTCTGGGATCGGGCAAATCTCCCTTCAATAAAAAAAGGACATCCCAAGATCAGAAAACTCTAAACTAACTTTGCAAAAATATCGAAGATGGAAGCCTATTGTTAATACTAACACACATGTTGCCACTTCCAGTTTTCTTCAGCTGTTCTACAAACACTGCCCTTGATATCGGCCGATTAGGGAAGAGATCCAGACCCACATATTTGAAAATATTTGTGAGATTGGAAGATTTTTGTGGTTGTAGCTGTTTATGCAAATCCACTTGCATTATCTGTAATTCATTTACAGTATATTTGAGGCAAAGCAATAAGACAAAAATCTATTTCTACAGTGTTGAACAGATGCCTGCAGCGATCACAGTTTTTATCCTGTAAGAGCTGTGATTAAAGCCAGCAGCACGTGACTTCTTACACACCTAATAAGGACTTTACATTTTCTGTGGAGTCGCGTGGCCAGCCTTGAATCGCAGCAGGCGCAGGAGACTTGTTTTTGATTGTATTTCTGGGGGCGATGCCTAGAGCAGCTCCTGAGACAAGCGCTGATGTGAAGATAAATTATTCTCTATATTATTCCCACACTGACAAGAACACGCTCGCATACAGCAGCTGGGACAGTGCAAAGACGGGCAAAAAGAATCAAAAACACAACCACAGATGTACAGTATCTGCAAATGCAATTAGAGAGAATTATGAATGCTCCGCCACCAGGGATTTGGGCAAAAACTAGAAGCAGCCAGCAAAAAGAGGAGGAGGACAAACTCAAATCTACTTCACTGTAATAGAAAACATACAGAAGAAATTAGAAATTGGGCATTATACCTGATTGGTCCTTTTCGCTCTTTATATATCAGGTATATAGGAGGATTTCCCCAAATTTTAGGAAAGAACCGCCTTCTACACTTTATACATATAGACCTAAAACACTAGTTACTGATGCAACCCACCTGCTGGGATTTAGCTCAAATATGGTACAAATTATGTGCATTCTGTGCATTTAGTTTTGCTAGTTTTTTTGTTTTAAAGATTAAAAATAAAAGATAGAGCCAAAACCAGCTAGATTTCAAACAAACAAACGGTAAACGCAAATGACAGCCTGATTCTGCTCTCTAAGTGAACTTATCTGGGGAGACATTTATTATGTAGACGTAATTTTAAATGAAAAAATAACATACTGTCCCTTTAAGTCGGACATGGTTTTCAAGTAGGATGCGGAATAAATAAATTATATAAGCAAAACTGTTGAAAAACACAATTTTTAGTCCTTTCACTGCAAAATATGGGTGGATATTGAACAAAAAAATAGACTCCAAACATCTTTTTGATCTGTCTCCGAAATGAAAAGAATTATTGTAAACAACTCACGATCATTACATTTGCAATTACAACAACTACTGCATTACTTCTAAAACTACTTCTACTGCAACTTATGTAAAAAATACATTTAAATAGTTCACTTTGGTTCCAGCTCTAGTTATAAAACGCATTTGTTTTTGGTCACCTCTTTAGTTCTGCTTATAATCAGCTCTCAGCCCAAAGAATCAAAGGGTGACTCATAGGGCTGTTTCTAACAAGTACACAAAAGATAAAATGTTTTCTAATTAGATGAAGGCAGCATGTTGAGGTCAGAGTAGTTCGCACGGTTGTACTTTCACAAAACTATTTCTGTTGACTAAACCAGCGATTGCCAACCTTTTTAGTGCCACAGACCAGTATAAGGTCAGACAATATTTTCAGGGACCAGCAGCCAACCTCAGCCCCCCTGTTTACATTTCTGCGCTATGGGGTCATGTGACGAAGATGTAGGGAGAGAAAGCGGCCATTTCTCAAAAATACAGTATTACCATCTAATTAAGTTATTTATCCATTCTTTGCTACCTGGTTCCAAATAAGTCACGGCCCGGTACTGGTGCACAGACTAGGGGTTGGGGACCACTGGACTAAACGACAGATATCATTTATGCAAAAAAGTTAGCTACCTCATTTTAAGTAAGGCGTAAAACGTAAAACGTCAAAGTGAGTTTTAGCTTTTTGAGTTTAATCATAACCAACTGTTTACTATTTGAACTCTTTCTGTCAGGTTTTCTTCAGACAAATTACAAGCTTTTGCCAGCAGCACATGCCAACACCTTCTCGTCAATTAAATATATCAATTTTTTTTTCATGTACAAAAACATGTAACTACAGTCGGTTTATTTGTTTTCGTACGGCTAATACATTTTCTTTTGCGACCTGGCATATCAATAGCACTGTGGTTGTAGAGCAAATCATTACTTTTCACCTTAGAGGTACACGGTAGAGCAAGCAGAGCTAATAAATAGGCTTTCGGCAATTTCATTAAAAGTTCAGTTTTAATAGAAGGCAGTAAGCAGAAACTGGTATAGGGGAACTCAACTCCCTTTTGGCCTTATGCGGGTTTACAGTATCAACTTTTCAAAAGCATGCTGTGCTATAACAATGTTTGATAGCATAGACTTCACATCTCAAGTCTGTCTGTGTCTCAGTGCTTTCCAACCAGTTCGTCGAAGGGACATGTTATGTTATTTGGTGTGCCTTTGGAAATGATCCAATATCAGCTAAGTGGTCAAAATAATGAAAATCAAGAAAATAATGTGAAATGATATGTGTCATGGTGTGGATTTTTTGTTATTTGGTACTTTGTTTTATTTTGACATTAGTTCTCTTGTGGTTTCGTTCCTGTCCCGTTCCCCTATTTGATTGTCTGCCCAATCTAATGTGTTCCACCTGTGTCTTTGGCTAAACAAAAGTTTGCTGCCGGCCCATTGTCTATCCCACTAAGCAAGCCGACGTTGAATCAACGTAATTTGAACGTCGTTGTCCGACGTAGAATATAGGTCACTGGTGGGTGCAGAATGAAAGTTTTCTCGACGTCGTTTCCCGACGTCACCTCAACCTCCAAATGTTACGTTGATGGCACGTCAATTCAAGGTTTGAATGTGGTACGGAACCGGTCGGGTCTGACGTCCTATCAACGTCTCATATGACCAAAATATTGACGTTTATATGACGTTTGTTTTCAGTCGTTCCCACTAAGCAAGCATATGTCAAAACTATGTCATTTCAACGTCATCTGGACGTTCATTCAAGGTTGCAATGTGGTACAGAACCGGTCGGGTCCGACGTCCTATCAACGTCTTATATGACCAAAATATTGCCTTCATATGACGTTCGTTTTCCGTTGTTCCCACTAAGCAAGCAGATGTCAAAACTATGTCATTTCAACGTCATCTGGACATTATCTGGACGTTCAAATGACGTCGCGGCCACTTCATTCAAGGTTGCAATGTGGTACAGAACCGGTCGGGTCCGACGTCCTCTCGACGTCTTATATGACCAAAATATTGACGTTTATATGACGTCCATTTACAGTCCTATTGACCTACTTAACCTCTGCAGAATCACTCACTGGTCGAGACATACTTTTTTCAATAGGCAAGGCAAGTTTATTTGTATAGCACAGTCAAAACAAAAGGAAACTCAAAGCACTGAACAAAAGATAGAAACAATCAAACAAGGCATTACAATTATAAATATTGACAGTAAATTAAAAAGATACAAATAAAATCTCTCATAAAATCTCTCAGTTGAAGCAGAAACAGAAGTGTTTTAAACCTGGATTTTAACATTGTCAAAGAATCAATCAATCAATCAAAGTTTATTTGTAGAGCGCCTTTCATGCACAGGGCAACACAAAGCGCTTCACAGTCCACATCACAAATCATCACATAAAACAAACACCAGAATCACAATTAAAACATTAAAATCACACAAAAGATTAAAACACAATAAAAACAATAAAATCACACAAAAGAATAAAACCATTAACACTTTCAAAGTTACACAAGAAATTTAAAAAAATAAATAAATAAATGACAGCAGTGCATTACAAATGGAGATAAAATCCTTCAGTTGTATGCACAGGCAAACAGAACAGTCTTTAACCTGGATTTGAACATTGACAGAGTAGACGCCTCCCTCACATTTTCAGGGAGATTGTTCCAGATCTTAGCTGCATAGATCTGAAACGCAGCCTCCTCATGTTTGGTTCTCACTCTGGGCACCAGCAGGAGGCCAGTCCCTGTGCTCCTCAGAGTCCGGGCTGGTTCATATGACACCAACATGTCACTAATGTATTCTGGTGCAAGGCCATGGAGAGACTTGTACACAAGCAGAGCTGTTTTAAAATCTATTCTTTGAGCCACAGGAAGCCAGTGCAGAGACCTGAGGACCGGACTAATATGGTCATACTTCCTGGTTCCTGTCAGGACTCTAGCTGCTGCATTTTGGATGTACTGCAGCTGCTTACAGGTCTGTTTGGACAGACCTGTAAGCAGGCCATTGCAGTAGTCTAGCCTGCTGGAGACAAATGCGTGGACAAGAATCTCCAAGTCTGCCCTGGACACTATATTTCTGACTTTGGCAATGTTCTTCAGATGGTAAAAAGCTGTTGATGTTATTGATTTTATGTGGCTATTGAAATTTAGGTGTGAGTCCAGTATTACCCCCAAATTTCTGACCTTGTCTGAAGGAAGTAGGGAGAGAGACTGAAGTTGACAGATGACGCCCTCTCTTTGTTTCTGGGGACCAAAGACAATGATTTCGGTTTTGTCTGCATTTAGCTGGAGGAAATTATTTTGCATCCACTCACTGATCTGTTGGATACAGTGAAGGAGCAAATCCAGTGGTCCATGTTCTCCTGCAGTCAGTGAGACATAGATCTGAGTGTCGTCGGCGTAATTGTGGTAGGACACTTTGTTTCTTTGTATTAACTGACCTAACGGCAGCATGTAGAGATTAAATAGGAGAGGTCCCAGGATCGACCCCTGTGGTACTCCACAGGTCAGGGCCACATGATCTGAGACGCAGTCTCCAATCTCCACAAAGTACTTCCTATCCTCCAGGTAAGACCTAAACCAGTCTAGGGCTGTGCCAGTGACACCAACCCAGTCCTCCAGTCTCTGCATGAGGATCTCATGGTCGACAGTGTCGAACGCGGCACTAAGATCTAACATGACCAAAACTGTGACTTTACCTGCATCAGTGTGAAGTCGAATGTCGTTTGTTACCTTCACTAGAGCGGTCTCAGTGCTGTGGTGGGGTCTAAACCCAGACTGGAACATATCAAAAGAATTATTCATTGTTAAAAATTCAGTAAGTTGTTGGGAGGCCACTTTTTCAAGAATTTTTCCAATGAATGGCAGATTCGATATGGGGCGATAATTTTGAAGTCCCGCAGGATCCAGACTGCTCTTTTTTAGGAGAGGTCTTATGACTGCTGTTTTTAGGGCCATAGGAAATGTTCCTGACGACAGAGACATGTTTACTATTTGTGTCAGTGAAGGTAACAAACTGCTCAGGACGGACTTCAGAAATTTAGAGGGCAATATATCCAGGCTACATGTGGAGGAGCTCAGACTCATGATTATCTTTTTGACAGTTTCAGTATCCACAGGTGCAAAGTGAGTTAGCTCAAAAAGCTTCTCTGGCTGTTGCATTGTTATACGTGCTGTGGAGGTGATAGTGTTTTTGATTCCTTGTACTTTGTCATCGAAAAACTGTGCGAACTCATTACACCTAGATTTAGAGGAAAATTCTAGGGGCAACTTTACAGGGGGGTTTGTTAATCTACCAACTGTTGAAAACATAACACGAAAATTGTTACTGCAACCTCCAATAATGTCAGAAAAATAAATTTCTCTTGTTCTTCGTAGAACCCGGTTAAATTCACCCAACTCATCTTTAAAGATTTCATAATCGCCCTGGAAATTGGACTTTCGCCACTTCCGTTCGGCCCTCCGGCACTCTTGCTTCTGTGCCCTGACCGAGTCTGCCTTAGTCCATGGGGCCTCTTTCTTACTGGTAACTATTTTAACCGTCACAGGAGCAATGGCGTCCAGAACATTCAGAACACTGGTGGTGACAGAGTTATACAATTCATCAACAGTAGAGCATGGAGTTTTCTCAAAATTTAGCATTCCCATGAACAGTTCACCTGTGTTTTCATGTATGTGTCTTCTTCTAGCAATTGTAAATTCAGCTGGTGGTTTGCTAGCAAAACACATGTCAAAAAATACACAGAAATGATCTGACAAAGCAACATCAACTACATTAACATTTGATACATTAACCCCCTTTGTAATTAGCAGGTCAAGAGTGTGCCCCCTGCTGTGGGTGGGGCCACTCACGTGCTGAATGAAACCAAAGGTCTCAAGTACAGAAGCCAGCTCCTTTGCATTTCTGTCATCAACATTATCAACATGTACATTAAAATCACCTGTAATAACTAAACTATCAAAATCTGTGCACACGAATGAAAGTAGTTCAGTAAAATGGTCAATAAAATCGCAACATGACTGTGGTGGCCTGTACAGGACAATGAAAAGAGTAGAAGATTGCTTTTGTTCCATTTTAAAAGAAATATACTCAAACGATGAAAAATTTCCAAGGGGCATTCTATGGGAGACAAAGTGCTCTCTAAAAACTGCAGCTATGCCTCCCCCCCTTTTGTTTTCTCGTACTTCGGATTCGAATTTAAAATTGGGTGGTGTTGCTTCTATTAGAACTGCATTTCCTGTATTTTGGTCCAGCCATGTTTCAGCCATAAGCATAAAATCAAGATCATAAGAAGTGATAAAATTATTAATTAAAAATGATTTGTTACATAGAGATCTGACATTAAGCATAGCAAGTTTAAAAATAACGTCAGAGTCGATTAATGTGGTTGATTGATTTCTACAGGGAACAGAAATTAGATTTGCAGAGTTGGACCGTCTAACTGCTGTCCTGTTTTGATTTCGTTTTTTAGAATTTAAAAACATTTTTGAGCTGGTGCGAGGAACACACACAGTCTCAATTGGACTAAAATGTGAAAACCCTTGTTGTTCTTTAGCTCCCAGAGTCAGAAGGGAGTCAGCACAGTTCAGTGTTTGGACTGGTAATGCACTGCCAGACGGACAGGGAGCAGTGTTTTCACCGTTGTACTCACCCGGTGCTGGTGAGCAGGAGGCGGGGGAGTGCGGTGGGGTCCGAGGGGGCTCAGATGTAAACAGTCACGCCCCCCTCGGGGAACGCTGAACAACGTAACGCATGTAGCCCATCAACAGGCTGCTACCGTATCTGTTTGGGTGTAATCCGTCTGGACGATAGGCTTCGTAACGTTTCCAGAAAAGGGCAAAGTTATTCACAAAGACAAAGTTAAAAGAGCTGCATGTAGCCTGGATCCACATATGCAGCGCCACAACACGACTGTAGAGGCAGTCACCTCTGTTTACAGTCGGGATTGGACCAGAGATAAAAACAGATAATCCCGTGGATTGAAGGAGGTGGAA
The DNA here is from genome assembly GCA_964034765.1 of Knipowitschia caucasica. NCBI lineage: Eukaryota > Metazoa > Chordata > Actinopteri > Gobiiformes > Gobiidae > Knipowitschia > Knipowitschia caucasica. The sequence goes on from OZ035840.1 coordinate 15,180,945, forward strand.
CAGATCCATAAAATGTTTCTTAGTGACTTCTGACTGCTGAAGTTTCATGTCGTTAATTCCCCATGCACGACTACCTTGGAAACGGTATCAGGCAGGGACTGAAGCAGAGGAGGGAGACGGATGAGCAGGTCTGGTACAGTAGCTCCGGGAATACAGCGAGTGACCGCGTTAAAGAAGCGGACGTGTCTCACGATGGAATCTCCAATAATCAGAGTGGTCGGGGCGAAGAGTGGCCTCGGAGAAGGAGCTCGGTGGACGGAACCAGCGGGTTCACCCGAAGCAGGACCCGAGCCTGAGCGCCGCTGAACACATGGAGAGGAGGAGCGGGGGTGCTGACTCTCAGCTACAGGCGACCCACGCTGTGTGCTCGGGGACGCTGGAGCGGTGAGAGGGGCTGGCTCTGGGCGCTGCTGCTGACCCGGTGGAGGTGAGCGATGGTAATGATGGCTCGCTACCCCAGTCTGAGGCTGCTGCACTGGGGTCAAAGAAGGGGAACAGGCCAACATGGCTGGTGGACCGCTCTTTCGCCTGAGGACTGCTTCCTTTAGGAGCGTTTTCCTCGCAGTGGACTTGGATCCTCGAGCAGTAGAGTACGCTGCAGTGTCCAGGGATTCTGCTGAGGGGGCCGGGATGTCAGTGGAGAGGGCTGCATAGCGGTTTGCCAGACTAAGGACATGGGCCACGGCGCAGGATGGCTCCTCGGAATCCGCGGGCTCGTTGTTCGGAACCGGGCGCTTAGGTGTAGAACAGGAGGGTCCGGAGCTGACGGATCTCTCCCACACGACAGTGTCACAATATGCAGCACTCAGTGACATAAGCCGTGAATGCTGCCCACCAGCGACTTCAAAAAGTTTGGACACTAGAGATTGTTTCTCATTCAACTCTGCGGTGAGACGAAGGACTTCTTTTCGTAGTTCTGCAATGGTGGCACGGTCGCTCTCACGGAGCTCCAAGGTGAGGCGACTAATATTGTGCATGTTTGAGCCAATTTCATTGTCACTTTCCATGTCCTCGTTAGCTTGTGTTAGCTTCTGTGCTACTAGTGGGTTTCCAGTCGGGACTAAGCGCTATTTGCTGAAACCACTGAATTAATAACATAAAACACTCAGATATATTAAAAAACTGAACAATAAAAACGCGCTAAAAAGTTGTTAAAAGTTTACTAAAAAGGTGCACAGAGCAGCCCTGCAGTACTGCTTACCGGAAGTCACTGAGTGAACGCAGGCGCGCGTGTCTTCGCCGGTTTGCTGCAGCGCCTCCGTCCGGACCCCTCCTCAGGAGAGGAGTTCAGCGATTGAGCTGGGCCCCCATCGACCTTTTCCACCCGTGCCCAGCCCGGCGGAGTGGGGGGACGCGAGGACGGAGCGGTGTCGGAGGTCGGCTCCTCCTCGCTCACGCTGGACGAGGTGGTGTCCACCCCGGAGGCCGGAACCGCTTCCTTCCCGCTGGACCACATGCCTGGGCTCTATGCCACGCGGCGGCCCATCATGATGGATGCCCCCTGCACCGCAAACCAACCAGAGCGTGGAGGACTTCACCTCTGGTTGCGCCAACCCCGCGAGGGAGGAGGAGAGCCCAGCCCACGTTGTGCCCAAGCTATGGACCCGATCGTCCATTACGCGACACGTGAGTGCCAAAGCCCCTAGCGGCCAAGAGGCCCGCTTTGGGGTATGGCATGTACTGTAACTCAGGACGGTCCTGGACCCGCGGGGTCCCCGGACATCAAAGAAGAGGACTCGGTTCGGGCGGGCCCTGCTCCCCTCCACATCCGTGTGGCCCCAGCACCAAGACCTCTCCTTCCCTCCGAGCGGGATAGGATGTCCTTGGCAGCAACTCAGAATTTACCCAATGCGTGGCTCATGTGTCGGATTTCCGCGGTGGCTTAACAACATGGCCTTCATCACCGGGCCCTGATATGTCTCTCTCCTCTGACTTACAGCGCACTCAGTGGAGACACCTTAATCCCCAGGCGAGGCGATCTTGCGCATGGTGCCAACGCTAGATGTTCCGATGGCGGCCGCAAACGATGGCAGCAGCAACTAGTTGGGGCCAGACACCTCCGCTGGGGCCGGTGAATCTCAGAAGAGCGGGAAGAGGCAGCTGCTGGACCCTGCCCATCTCCCAAAAACGGCACTCTTTCGGTCCGGAGATGCAGACGCTGATGACGAGGCTGGACACCGCAGCTAAGACTTCTGCTACCTAGCCAAGCATCTAGCTGCGAGAAACGCGAGGCCCCCGCCCACCAGCGCGGAGCCGCAGACAGAGGCAAGGGAGCGCTCGCACCGGCCAGGCCGCCCCGGACCATATCCACGCTCCCGTGGTCCATCGTTGTCCCTAGCGACGAGACCCCCGGGCCCAGACGGCACACGGGAGGTAAAATGTTTTCAATAAAGGCCGTCCGGCATTTCATTCAGTTACGTCGCTGTCGGAGTCTCATTTGGGAGGTATGTAACATGTCCAATGATTTAATTCCTGATTGTGGTAACTTCTCGAGCATATATACGTGGCTCGCTAGGCTGCAGCCCCCCAGAGTAAGGGCGTGCAGCGCGCTACGCGGCCACGGGCTTTCCGTTCAAATCACGGGTCTATGTTTTGCCCTCACCGGAGAGAGGGCAGAGCGGAGGGATCTGGTAAGTGAAATGTGTGTGCTCCAGCCGAACGTGTGTATCATCTCTTGAGCTACAACAAGGCTAACACGGGGTTTCCCAATCCAGGGCTCGGCCCGCCCCTCCATTGAGGCAAGAGCCAGGGGGGGGCACAGCTGCCCGTGTCATCTTGGTGAGCAAGCTCAAGGCGAACACGGTTTCCCATTCCAGGGGCTCGTCCCCCCCCTCCATGAGGCTAGAGCCAGGGGGGGCACAGGCAGCCGAGTCACGTGAGGTGAACAGTCCCGTACTATGACGCGGGCCTTGCAGAACTTACGTGACCGCCCTCGGCGCTCACGGTGTGACGCAGGGCCCCCCCGGCCCTTTCAGCCACCCCCCCTCCCTGCTAGAACACCAGAGGGGGCGTGGCCGTGACGTCTCCGTGTTCCAACTCCCGTTCCCCCCTCACAGATTTTCGACAGCATCTGGAAGGAGCAGGGCCTACTGACAGATAATTTGGTGGAGAAAACTCTGCGCAAAAGGTTACGCGCTGCAATTTTTTCTCCGAAAGCCACACATACGAGGCGTACGGGCAGTACGCTCTCAGGTATCGGGGATCGACAGAGGCACTGCAAGCGGAGGTCTCCTCTCTGCTGAAGTCGAGGCGCAGCAGTGGGGTAGACCCCCAGGAACGCCACCAGGGGGCTGTACTCTCCCCTTCACTTCTTATGCCAAAGAAATCAGGCGGGGTGCGTCCCATTCCTGGATCTGCGCGTGTTAAACGAGTGCATTTTCCAAACGGCAGTTTCGGATGCTGTTCCACAAGGCACTCCTCGAGTGTGTCAGGGAAGGAGACTGTATGACTCCATAGACCTGACAGAACCGCATACTTCCACGTGCCCATTAGTGCCAGAACACAGGAGGATTTTCTTTCTGCGCTTCCGTAGTGGGAGAGAGGAATTACGAGTACTGCCGTCTCCCCTTCGGTACGTCACGTCGCGGCGTCGCACCACCTTTTCCAAATGTGTGGAACACTCTGGAGCCGAGGCAGACGTGCGGGGGAAGATAATTAACCTATATAGAACGATTGGTTAATACTGCCCCATCCAGGGGAATGGCCGTGAGCCACACGCACTGGTCCTGTCCCACATACAGCGTCTGGCTTTTGGTGAACAGGGAGAAGAGCAAGCTGCAGCCCAGCCCAACGCAATGGTTTACCTCGGTCTGCAGCTGAGACTCTGTGATATTCCGTGCTGCATTGTCCGTGGACAGAACGGATGAGTTTACCGCTGGCCCGGGGTTCTGGCGGGCCCAAGTCCCCGCTTCGCGCGCCATCAGTCCCTGCAGGAATGATGGCAGCGCTTCATGCTGTGGTGCGGCTAGGCCTGCTCCACATGAGAAATTTTTCATGAGGAGGTTCTCGCGCCTTCATGCTTCACATCCCTCCCGGGACGGGGGTAGGCCTGATCTGGTTACCCAAGGGGCAGCAATCGGACATCGGTTCTGGCTCACTAGCCGGGTCTATTGCGGGACGGAGTGACTCCTGGCCTGCCTGTGTCGCACGTCCGAGGTGTTCACGGACTCTCGCTTCGAAGGATGGGGCGGCGGTCCTCGGCCAGAGCTCTGTAGGGAGGCGCTGGTCGGCCACTCAGCCCGTCACAATCAACCTGCTGGAGATGGAGGCAGTGCACCAGAGTACTGGCTGCACTTTGCCCCCTCAACTGCAGGGGAGACAGGTGATGGTGCGCCTCAGACAATCACCACAGTGGTCTCCTATCGGAACAGTCGCAGGGGGGCACCAGGTCCCCCGCTCTCTCATCGCATGGCGACGGTACCGCTGTTTTTTTCTGTGGGCGGGCGCTTCACCTCCTGTCTCTCAGGCGGCGCCACGTCCCGGGGGTCTTCCGGAACGTGGGAGCCCGACAGAATGTCCAGGGGGGCCCCACTCCCAGAACGAGTGGGGGCCTGGCCCCACGGTAGCTGGCGGAGATCTGGCGGAGTTCGCCCGTCCAGTATCGACCTTTTTCGACAGTTGCAGAGAACGCACAAGTGCCCGTCCTGGTTCGCCATAAGGCCGGCGGACGAGCCGCCTTTTAGGCGTGGCGCTCTGGCTCATTACCCATGGCCAGGCGGCCTGTTGTTACGCTTCCCACCGGTGGCGTCTCCTGCCGGTCCTGCTGCGGAGGATCGAACAGGAGAGAGAATCGTGATTTCTGGTGGCTCCGGACGTCCGCATGCCCGGTGGTTCCCCTTCCTGAGGGGCATGCGGTGATGGGAGGCCCCTGGGCCCTCCCGGACGAGCCCGGGGCTCTAGTCCAGGGGCAGGAGCCCTGTTTTCCACGTACATAATCGGCCGTCAGGCTCTGGGTTTGGAGGTTGAGAGGCGGAGCCTCGAGAATCTGGGTCTTCCCCCTGCGGTGGTGGAGACTATTCCAGGGAGCGGGCGGCGCCGTCCACCGTAGGGCCTAAGCCACGAGGTGGAGGCTCATTCAGTGTCTGGGGGGGTGCGAATTCCCGTTTCCTGGGATCCCAGTGTTGCCCGCTGGAGGGGGTCTGGGATTCCTACAGAGCTTTTCGACAAGGGGAGGGCTGTCGCACCTTGGCGGGTTTGCGGCAGGCCATTAATCGGTCACGACGGGTTCGAGGGGGGTTCCACAGCCCACTCTCGCACCCGTTGGGTAAAACGTTTTCCTGCGGGGGGCGCGCAGGAGGAGGCCCCCGCTCCAGAGAACGCCACCGGTTTGGGACCTAAGGTGGTCCTTAGCTTTCGGGGGCGGTCGGGTTCGCCGTTTGAAACCGGCGGCGGAGGCGAGTCCCGAGTGTACCGCTTTTAAGACGGCCCATCTTACTGGGCGTTTGGCGGTCTGCTAAGAGGGCGGGCGATTTGTGTGCGCTCTCCGTTCCATGCCGTCGTCCCTCCTCCAAAGGAGCAGGCACGACGCATGGAACGGAGAGCGCACACAAATCGCCCGCCCCTCTTAGCAGAGCGCCAACGCCAGTAAGAAGGGCCGTCTTGAAAAAGCGATACACTCGGGACTCGGCTCCGCCCGCCGGTTCAAAAGGCGAACCCGACAGCCCCCAAAGACCACCCCTGAGGTCCCAAAACCGAGGCGTTTCTCTGGAGCGGGGCCTCCTCCTGCGCGCCCCCCGCAGAAAACGTTTTTAACCAACGGTAGAGTCGGGCTGTGAACCCCCGAACCCGTCCGTGACCCGAAGTAATGGCTGCCGCAAACACCGCCAAGGGAGCGACTGCCCTCCCCTTGTCGAAAAGCTCCTAGAATCCCAGGACCCCCGCCCGCGGGCACACCTGGGAATCCCAGGAACGGGAATCGCACCAGAACTCTGATAGCCCTCCACCTCGTGGGCGTAGGCCTCACGTTGGACGGCGCCTCGCTCCCTGATATCCTCCACCACCGCAGGGGGAAGACCCAGATCTACGAGGCCCGCCTCTCAACCTCCAAACCCAGAGCCTGCGGCCGATTATCGGACGTGAAAACCAGGGCCCTGCCCCCGTGGACTAGAGACCCCCGGCTTCGTCCGGGAGGGCCCAGGGCCCATCACCGCCCATGCCCCTCAGGAAGGGGAACCACCGGGCAATGCGCTGTCCGGAGCCACCAAATCGACCGATCTCCCTCTCCTGTTCATCCTCCGCAGCAGACCGGCAGGAGACGCACCGGGGGGAAAGCGTACACAGGCCGCCTGGCGGGGGGGGGGGGGGGGGGGGGGGGGGGGGGGGGGGGGGGCAACCTGGGGTTAGGAGCACAGACGTCAACGCAGTAAAGCGGCTCGTCCGCGGCCCTTAGGCGAACCAGACGGGCACTGGGCGTTCTCTGCTCTGGCGAAAAGGTCGACTACTGGACGGCCGAACCTCCGCCAGATCTCCGCACTACCCGTGGGGCCAGGCCCCCACTCGTCCCGGAGTGGCCCCCCCTGGACATTCTGTCGGCTCCCACGTTTCCGGACCACCCGGGACGTGGCGCGCCCTGAGAGACAGGAGGGGAAGCGCCGCCAAACAGCAGCGTCCACCGTCGCCATGCGATGGAGAGCGGGGACCTGGTGCCCCCCTGCCTTTCAATAGGAGACCACTGTGGTTGTGTCTGAGCGCACCAATCACCTGTCTCCCCTGCAAGCTGAGGGGCCAAAGTGCAGCGGTACTCTGGCACTGCCTCCATCTCCAGCAGGTTGATGTGACGGGCTATAAAAAGAGTCCGACCAGCAGTCCCCCCCCCCCCCCCCCCCCGCCCACCCCCCCCCCCTCCTACAGAGCTCTGGCCGAGGACCCCGCCCCATCCTTCGAGCGACTGCGTCCGTGAACACCTCGACGTGAGACACAGCGCAGGCCAAGAGTCAATCCGTCCCGCAATAGACCCGGATGAGTCCAGAACCTGATGTCCGATGCGGCCCCTTGGGGAACCCAGATCACCTCCCCCCGTCCCCGAGGGTGAAGCCTGAAGGCGCGAGAACCACCTCTGAAAATTTCTCATGTGGAGCAGGCCTAGCCGCACCACAGCATGACGCTGCCATCATTCCCAGCAGGGACCTGAGGCGCCGAGCGGGACTCTGGGGCCCGCCTGAACCTCCCGGGCCAGACGGGTTACACTCATCCGTCTTCCACGGACAATGCAGCACGAATATCACAGAGACCTAGCTGCAGACCGAGGTAAACCATGCGTTGGCTGGCTGCAGCTTGCTCTTCTCCCTTTCAGCCACAAGCCCAGACGCGGATTGGGTACAGGACCCCGCCGTGTGGCTCACGGCCACTTCCCTGGATGGGGGCCAGTATTACCAATCGTCTATATAGGTTAAGATCTTACCCCCGCACGTCTGGAATCGGCTCCAGAGCTGCTTCCACACATTTGGAAAAAGGTGCGAGGCGCGAGTGCGTACCCGAAGGGGAGACGGCTGTACTCGTAATTCCTCTCTCCCACTTAGCGAAGCGCAGAAACCTCCTGTGTTTCCTGGCACTATGGGCACGTGAAGTATGCGTGCTGTCAGGTCTATGGAAGTCATCCAGTCTCCTTCCCTGACACATCTCGAGGAGCTGCCTTGTGGACAGCACCGAAACTGCCGTTTGAAATTGCACTCGTTTAAACACGCGTAGATCCAGACTGGGACGCACCCCGCCTGATTTCTTTGGCACTACGGAATAAGGGGAGTACAGCCCCCTGTGGCGTCTGCGGTCTACCTCCCACTGTCTGCGCCTCGACTCAGCAGAGAGGAGACCTCCCGCTTGCTAGTGCCTCTGTCGACTCCCCGTACCTGAGAGCGTACTGCCCGTACCCTCGGTATGGTGGTGGCTTTTGCGGAAAATGCAGCGCGTGAACCTCTGCGAGAGTTTTCTCCAGCCAAATATCTGTCAGTAGGACCTAGCTCATCCAGATGCTGTAGAAATCTGTGAGGGCGGAACGGGAGTTGGAACACGAGACGTCACGGCCCCGCCCCCTCCCTGGTGTTCCTAGCAGGAGGGGGGGTGGGCCTGAAAGGGCCGGGGGGGCCCCTGCGTCACACCGGTCGCCTGGAGGGCGTCACGTGTTCTCAGGCCGACGTCCATAAGTACGGACTGTTTCACCACACGTGACTCGGCTGCTGTGCCCCCCCTGGCATCTAGCCCCCTTCAATGGATGGGGGGGCCGAGCCCCTGGAATGGGAATCCCCCGTGTTTAGCCTTGTAGCTCTGCTCAGCACACGTGACCACGGCTGCTGTGCCCGCCCCTGGCTCCTTGCCTCATGGAGGGGGGAGAGCCCCTGGATTGGGAAACCCCGTGTTAGCCATTGTAGCTCAGAATGCTAACACGCGTTCGGCTGGAAGCACCACATTATCACTACCAGATCCCCCGCCTGCCCTCTCTCCGGAGGGCAAAACATGAACCCGTGAATCGAGCCCGTGGCCCGCGTAGCGCGCTGCACGCCCTTCTCTGGGGGCTGCAGGCCTAGCGGAGCACGTTATAAGCGCGAGAAGTAAACAATCAGAATCATATCATTTGACATTTACATACCCCCAAATGAGACTCAGACAGCGAGATCAGATGAAAGCCGACGGCCTTTAATTGAAAACATTTTACCTCCCTGTGCCTGTCTGGGCCCGGGGGTCTCGTCCTGGGGAACATGGACCACGAGCGTGGGAATGGTCCGGGGCGCCTGCCAGGGCGAGCGCTCCCTGCCCTCTGTCTCGCTCCGCGCTGGTGGGCGGCCTCGCGTCTCGCAGCTAGCTGCTTGGCTAGTCCTAGCAGAGCCTTAGCTTGCGGTGGTCCACCCGTCATCACGTCTGCACTCGGACCGAAGAAGTGACCGTTTGGGAGATGGGCCATGTCCAGCAGCTGCTCTTCTCCCCTCTCTGAGATTCACCCGCCCCAGCCAGAGGTGTCTGGCCCCAACTTGTGCTGCTGCCATCGGGCGGCCGCCAACGACAGCTTGCCGCTTGGCACATGCCGCAAGATCCCTCGCCTGGGATAAGGTGTCTCCACTGAGTGCCTGGTCAGAGGAGAGAGATCCTATCAGGGCCCCGTGTTGAAGGCCATGTTTGTTAGCCACCGCGCACCTGGACCGCCATTGGCGTAACATCTGTCGTGCATCGCCAAAGACATCCTATCCCGCTCGGAGGGAGGATAGGTCTGTGCTGGGCCAAACGGATGTGGAGGGTGCAGAGGCCGCCCGAACCGAGTCCTCGATGGCCGGGACCCCGCTCGGTCCCAGGACCATTCCTGCCACGTTACAGTACATGCCATACCCCCAAAGCGGGCCTCTTGGCCGCTAGGGGCTTTGGCCACCTCACGTGGCGCGTAATGGACGATCGGGCCATACGCGGCACAACGGGGGGCAGGGCTCTCCTCCTCCTCGCGGGGTGGCGCACAGAGGTGAATTCCTCCACGCTCTGGTTCGGTTTGCGGTGGCAGGGGGGCAGCCATGATGGCCGCCGCCGTGGCGTAGAGCCAGGCCATGTGGTCCAGCGGGAAGCGGTCCGGCTCCCGGGTTGGACACCACCTCGTCCAGCTGAGAAGAGCCCGACCTCCGACACCTCCCGTCCTCAGCAGTGTCACCCCACTCCGCGGCACGGGGGAAGGTCGTGGGGGGCCCATCCAATCGCAGACTCCTCGTCCTGAGAGGGGGTTTCGCGGACGGGGCGCTGCAGAAGCGGCGAAGAAACGCTCTCCTGCGTTCACTCTCCTCCCTGGGGAGAGCGACACACGAGGCGCAGATAGCGCTCAACGCCGCATGGCCCGAACCCAGGCACAGGAAGCAGCTGAGTGCTGGTCCTTGCGCTTGGAGCTTGACCCGACAAGCTGAGCAACGACGACGCCGACGCCGGATGCGAAGGGGAACTCGGACGATCATAGAAGACATCTTCCTCAGGTAATTGAATGTAGATTTCAATCGGCGCCTAGTGAAAGAGGGGGGCGGCCTTGTGCAGGGCATTTATAGAGGAAGGTGGCTGTGATTGAGCAAATTAAATTTTGATCTCGCTGGCGTGTGACCTGGGGTCACGTGATATCCCACTACGAAGTCCTAAGGACGAAGCACCATGACGTAGAATTAGCGCAGATTTTGCTGGGCGTGGACATTAATATTTTAATCGAGTTTGATGAAACAAGGAAGAGAATTGTTTTCGGGTCGCAGATTGTGACCAAATCACACCACTGGCCCCCCACTTTCGGGATAAATCTACAGGTACCGTTAGCATAGACGCTAGAGTAGCACAACAAGCCGAGGAGCTAACGGAAAGCGTCGTGTCTGCATCACCGTTTACTGCTTACAAGCGAGACAGCCATCCAAAAGAAAGTCCCATTCCTCCGCGCTTCCCGGGTTAATCGTTTTATGGTCACGCCATCCACGTGGCAAATCCAAATTCAAGTATTATCCCATATCGGGAGACATTAGCTCGTCCCATCAGTGAGTGTGTGTGGGGGGCGATAGCTTCGTGGGTTGGTGAGGGGAGCATTGTAAGAGAGAGGTTGTAAGTATTGTAAACATAAAAATATATTGTAAACGAAAAAAAACTGTAGTAAACGTAAAACTTACACTTACATTTCACATTTTTCATGTTTCGCTTCAAAAGTTACGTTTACGATTCACGAGTTACGTTTACAATTCACAAGCTACGTTTACGATTCAAAAGTTACGCTTACGGTTCAAATTTAATCTGACCCCTTTTTGGAGGGGCGGGGCTCAGCGCGCTCATTGGCTGGAGGGCCCGGATGTTACGTCACCACAAAACCAAAACACACGCACGTTACTACAGAAGATCCATGCTGAAGACGGAGAAAACTTTGAACCGCGAAATGGAAGAAAGAACATCTAGGGAGGTATAATACAGTATGTATGTATGTGTTATATTATGTTATATTTTGATTTAATTTGGCTAATAACATTTATATGCGCAGATCTTTATCATAAAGCATACATTTATGGTTCTGCTGATGCATCGCTAGCATCATATTTCAATTTTTCTTTAAGGAAACCTTGGGAAACCTTGTCATGACAAGACTACTGGACCGCATTCAACAGGCATCTCGCCACCCTCTGGATCTTCAGTTTTTGCATTTTATTTGCAACCATGAACTGACTTTTATTCAGTCACTTTCAGACCAAACTTCTATTCCTCAGGATGTCATAGCTGCCCTTTCGACCCTTTGTGGAGTACTGACTACACAACTCAGTGATAGGACTGTTCAGCCCATTGGGACTGAGATAACAACTGGTGAAATGGGACATTACAAATACAGACTAGATAAAGATATTTTACAGCATTTTGTGACAATGGGACACTCCGTTACAACAATATCTGGACTTATGGGTGTCTCAGTATCTACTGTAAAGCGCGCTCTAAAAGAGTATACAATCAGCATTAGACAAACGTACAGTACTATACAAGACAATGAACTAGATGAACTTGTCAGAACCATCAAAGTAACTATGCCCAATATGGGATCTCGGATGCTGAAGGGTAAGCTACAGGCACTGGGTCATCGCCTCCCTTGGACTCGAGTATGGGCATCCCTGAGACGGGTAGATCGTGTTGGAGTCCTGTGCAGAGCCACACATGTTGGTTATGTCGTCCGGAGGTCCTACAGTGTCCAGGGACCTCTGTCCCTTGTTCATGTGGACACAAATCATAAACTCATCAGGTCAGTCACACACAATAGTTATAAGGTAGCTCCCAAACAGTATTCCTAGGATTCTTTGTAGCAGTACAGTTCATTGTATTTCAAGTCATGGGTGCGCCACCGCTTAGTAGATGGTGTAGACCTGGCCAATGTTGTAGTTCTTGTTTAGTATGATTTTATTCATAAATAGAACTGTTTTTACATAATGACATTTTATTCTATTTATGTTATGAGACTAAGGATTTAATCCTTTTATAGGATTAAAGGATTTAATCCTTAGTCTCAAACTTTTCATTTAAGAGATTTGTCATGTTTCCTTTACGCAGATATGGCTTTGTCATATTTGGTGGCATAGATGGATACTCACGAAAGGTACATTTTAAAATTTAACTCAGCAGTAGTTCTTCTATTAATAAAGTTTTTGTTTTAAATACAGATTATGTACTTGGAGGCTGCAACGGACAATAAATCCACTACAGCATTAGGATTCTTCCTGGGATCTGTGGCAGAGAATGGTCTTCCTTCCAGGTAACTGAATTTCATAATGTCACATACACCCATGTTGTTTAAGCAATGTATTTTCCTTCAATTTTCTCTGCTCATATTTACCAAGGTTATGTTATAGAATGATAACATGCCCTGCTCAAAAGTCATCTTGACTTTTTTTCTGTTCTTATAGGGTTCGTGGAGACCAAGGCGTTGAAAACTTGCAAATAGCAAGATTTATGTTTTCCATTCGTGGTTGTGGTAGAGGAAGTTTCATGTCTGGCAAGAGTGTTCACAATCAGCGGTTTGTATTAACCCAATCATTTAGAACATGCTGAGTATAAATAGATTATTATTAGCTATATTATATGTGGGTAATCTATTCTTGTTAGTATGTAGTTTACTTAGTTATAACACATTGCATCTGATTGGGACATTTAATTTGTGTCTTTTCAATGTTCCTTGTCAGATTGATTTATCATTTCTTATGTTCACAGTATTGAGAGACTGTGGCGTGATATGTGGATGTCAGTGACAAGTACATACTACGAACTTCTCCATAGTTTAGAGGAAGAGGGCTCTCTGGATCCAACCAACAGTCTTCAGCTTTTTTCCGCTCAATACGTATTCTTGCCAAGGCTAACATCAGACCTCCACAGCTTCATCAATAGCTGGAACAACCACCCCCTTCGCACTGAACAAAATCTCACACCAAACCAACTTTGGGAGATTGGCAAAGCACTGAATCCAGTCCCGTCTGCACAGGTGTTAGGGCACTTACGTTTTGCTATTTATAATATGTCAATGCGTTGTCTAACCCAAAGATGGTAATCTTTTGTTTTTTTTACAGCACACACTTTACCAAAACCCTCCAAGTCAAGACGAAGACCTGGAAGCCTCTGGAATTGTAGTCCCACAAATTGCATGTCCCATGCCACAGCAAAGTCTGGAACTATTAAGGGCTAGGTTCAACCCACTTGCACCTTCATGTGATTTCGGACGAGCTATATACATTTCGGTTTTAAATTATGTTCTGCTTCACAGTGCCACGCAAGTGTAAAATATTTCAATGGAAAAGTAAAAATATGCAATAAGAGATGTTTGTTTGCAGTTCATTTGACACTTGACATTTATTCAATTTTACTGCAGATAACCAAAACCAGTTTCACATGAACGGCGACATCTCTAAATTAGTTTCAAGTAACGGAATATTTATTTATGAAACAAACATTCAATACGAAATGTGTGCCTTGAAAAAGTCATTTCACTAGACAATGTGAAATCCTCCACTGCATGTAACTGCAGTAGTGAAGTTTGATTTAAATTCTTCATAAGTGTTGAAGTGAGCAGTTGGAAACGTAATGGTCTGTGAGCATGCATTTACAACTGGGAAACACAGAGTATGTTCTGGCATTTGTTCACGGCAGTTGTGATTGAAATGGACATAAATTTTGAAGCGACGTCTGTCTGAGAGCAGGAGGTGACGATGTGACTGTCCAGTAAGCCACTGCATTATTTTGGCAACAGTTGGCTGATCTTCATTGCACAATGGCTCATCTTAATAAAAGAGGCATATTATTACACAAACATTATACACAAACATTACATACAAATATACCCTCAATCTCATTCAGAAAGTCCTGAAGGCAATTCAAGATGTGGATTTCTTTGCTGTGCTTCAAGGTACCCTCTTCACTCATTTGTGGGTCAAGGTTAGAAATGATGTAATGTGCATCCACCTAGTAAAAAGATTGTAACAATGGCAGTACAGTAGGATCCAAAAAAGTATAATAGAATATACCTTATCATCATTATCAAAGACAAAAAGGCCACGGCAGTGCTCTGTTTTTTGCTGCAGGACTGACATGAAATTGTACAAATTGAGTCCCTCTCTCAAGTCATTAAGCATTGGGGTGCGTTGCATGGTTGCATGCATCAGAATGGCTCTGAAAACAAGACATTTTTACATTTCGATAAAAAAAAAAAACCCCATCAAATTCAACATACCTGATTATTTCCTCCTTCTTATCTACAGTGATGCATCCTGTGTAGCCACAGTTGATAATTTCATCAGCAATGGCCAAAACATCATCGGTTTCTTCAATTTGTTTTATCAGACTGCTTAGCTGTGGCTCATGCACGTCATATTTTGTTACGTTTGGTAATGTACCAGTTGCCAAGAAACTGAAGCACCACTCTTGCAAAAACTTTGGTGCTGGTCCCCCCTGGGCCAGACTTGCAGCAAACACTTGCCCTGCAACTCTGGAAGAAAAGAAAATCAGTACTCAACTTAATTTACAAAAACAATTCGCAGTTACTACTGCATTTAAAAAAAAATTCACAAACCTAAAAAGACCATTGTGCAGGTCACTCATTGAATATTTTGGAATTTTTCCTTTCTTGTTCTCTCCTACAAATAGGCGCTCTTCCAAACCAGCAACCATTTCTAAAACAAAAGACATTAACATAAGTATGTATATAGAGAAAAAATAATAACAATAACGTTCTTATTGACCTGTGAGGAACTCAAGCCTTAAAGCGCCAGTGTCAACTCCTGCCTCCCCAAGAAAGCTGACTTTCAGAGGGTTTAATGGCGAAGCTTTCTTCTGGCGTTGCCATTGCATTATGCCTCGTTCCAACAAGTTTTCTCGTGAAATACACAGGTGGAACTCCTTACTACGGTCCAGCTGAGTAACCAGCCAACGCAGGACATCCTCTTCACTATTAGAAACAATGCAAATGAACTGGTCTCCAGCACAATATCCACTTAAATGTGATATTAAGCACAAATTACCAGGATATTTTATCCACCTCCAACAAGTCTGCCGAGGGGATGGGGACACTGTTTTCAAAACTGTCAAAGCAAGTAACATGTTATTATATGCAACTTGAGAGTTGCAATATATTAAATGTTACAAAACATCTCACCCAGTGTCACCACAGGTGCTTGCATGGTTCAGAAGTTCTGATTCTGAAAACATCTTGTGACAAATTGGACATGCTAGCCACCTTGAAAATCAAAAATAAAACAAGGAATGTAATACAAAGGTCTGTGTTTTGGAAGTCGAGTCTTTGCTCTCAGTTGTAGTAGTACATCATTTATTGGAGGAGGCCCAGGGGAAGACCCAGAACACGCTGGTCTTAGTCCTTGCTCAGACTGCTGCCCCCACGACCCGACACAGGATAAAGTGGAAGAAGACAAAGTCTTCATGTCACAGGGAATAACTTTAGCCCAAGTCCCGATTAAATAGCTATCAACAGTCCAAGTTAAGTCATATCACAATTGCACAAAGGGTAGTAGTAGTTAGTAGTAGTCAAATAAAATGAATCTGAGTACATTGAGTGGTTGGAATGAAGTTTCAGCTTCAGATGAATAGTTTTCCATATCATCTTCTTTCCCATCAGACAACTAGAAAAATACAATAAATATTTGAGTTCTGCTAATACTAGAAGATAAAACGTATGATCAATCAATATCAAATATCAGACTAATAATCATATGAAATATACAGAGTTTACCGTCTCAGATTCTGAAACATGCATCAAGTCTTCTGTGCAACTTTCCACATGATTCGTCAATAGTTGTAGTGGCATTTCTTGCATGCATGACTTGCATGTAGCTTTCGGCATCAATTTGTACTCTTCTGCATCTGAGGGTAATGGCTTCATGTCCAGCTCCTCTTGCAGAGGGACAACAAAAAGAGCTGTTTTGCCATTAAAGGTGGTAGATTTAAGTTGAGCTCCTGTGTAACCCTCATGGCTTGGAGGGACAACCGTCAGACTTCTTCTTCCATGACCACCTAAAATAGGACGTAAAAATCTCTGGCAAAGATACAGCAAAACCGCATAATGTAATAATGATACCTAGTGCTTTTTTGACGACCCATCCCCCAGACACATTCTTGAATTTGCTGAATGTTTCCCCCAGCACAATGGACACCTAATGTACATTACCTTTATTGTACATGCAACCATTGAAAGTTTGTTATAAAGAAATGGCTCTTACTTGATTATGGTCCATAGACTCTATAATGTCCACTTGACGCTTACCAAGTCCAGCCAGTGCCAATTGCATTTCACCTGATGGACTTGGTGTGAATTGTGCATTTTTCTGCAGCAGGTAGACAGAAAAATGCTTTGGTTGCTTTGGCACATTTTTGGAGCACTGGAAGCGTCTTTTTCCTAGACAACTTTTCTTCTGGAAAAATCCAGGAAAAGATCTAAACAAAAAAAAAAACACATGAAGTTAAAAAAGGTAGTCTAGGATCTCTTTATACTTGTATTTTGGAAAATATATTGCAATTAAAATACCAGTACCAGTAAGTGAGTAATAAACTAACACACAGGGAATACAAATATGTTTATAGCAGGAGTAACAGATAAACAAAAACTGGCTTTAAATTGGCATCAAACACTACAATAATTTCACATAAACCTGGCCATCTCATGCTGAACGGCTGGACCCTGGATTCTTTCACGTGGCTGTACTGACGTGACCTGAGGATTAGGAGCCTGTCCCTGACCTGCGCTTTCGAGACTCGGCTGGACATGCCTCTGCAGGACAGCGACTAGCGCTTGTACCGCAGAGGCAACAGACGGTTCAGCCTGGGGGTAATGCAGACAGTTAATGTTAATAATTATTGCAACAACGCATATATGGGGAAAAAACAATAACATAGCACCATCATCGCCTTCTTATGTGCTGTAATTCCATCACAGCTAGCTAAAATAAAACAAGTCATCTTTGCCTTATTACGAAAGTTGTTGACGTATTTAAATCTGTTAAAAAAGATCGAAACAATTTGTTATACCCATTATAATAGATCCATGATTATACCTCCCTAGATGTTCTTTCTTCCATTTCGCGGTTCAAATTTTTCTCCGTCTTCAGCATGGATCTTCTGTAGTAACGTGCGTGTGTTTTGGTTTTGTGGTGACGTAACATCCGGGCCCTCCAGCCAATGAGCGCGCTGAGCCCGCCCCTCCAAAAAGGGGTCAGATTAAATTTGAACCGTAAGCGTAACTTTTGAATCGTAAACGTAGCTTGTGAATTGTAAACGTAACTCGTGAATCGTAAACGTAACTTTTGAAGCGAAACACGAAAAATGTGAAATGTAAGTGTAAGTTTTACTTTACTACAGTTTTCTCGTTTACAATATATTTTTATGTTTACAATACTTACAACCTACGTTTACAATTCCTGCTTTACGGTTACGTTTAAGCAGACCCTATTTTGACGCCATAGCCATGCTGTTAGAAATGGAGGCTGGAGAAGTCTTCTTCGAGCTGCTGCAGCCGATGCTGCTGTCTTTGGTGCCCCTCTGTGGATCTGGGAAGATGCTGATGATCCCTTTTAGTAGACGCTCAGTTGAGGCTTGTGGCGGGGGAGGATTTTGGCGATCGGCCAATGAAACAGACAGAAGTTTTCTCAGAAAAAAACAGACAAACAAGAAACACAAACAAGTGTGTTAATACAATACAAAACCAATGATTAATTACAAATCAAAATAAACCTATGAAATAATTAATATTAACATTTTAAACATTTGATTCTGAAAACCGAATTCTGCATTCAACTGCTATCCTAAGCCCTATTTTTTCCAAAAGTATAATGCTCTCTGAGATCATTCTAACTTTTATATCACCAAAATGTGGGGAAAAAAACTTGTCCAGACGCCTTGGAGATAAAAATAAAATAATGCCTCTTTACAATCTAACTCAAAGTTCTGTGATCATATGACTCCATGTCAGTAACATTATCGTGTGTATAAATGTAATTTTCTACAAAAAAAATATATTTGGTAATAGTTCTGTCTTCGAGAGAGAGAGAGAGAGAAAGAGAGAGAGAGAGCAGACATAAAGAGGGAGGGGAGGGGCCTCCCGAACAAAGGAAAACATGGACGTCTGAAATACATCCTCCTGTTAGCTAAATTTTCCTCGTTTTTATCGGGACAAGGTCTTAATCAGTGGTAAAAGTTTTTCTCACGTCAAACGACACTTTACATTTATTTAAATACGTCAGTAATAGAAAACATTACAATTTGCTTACATGACTAATGCATCACTAGGTACAGCCGGATCTTTTTCGCAATACCTCTGTAACTATTGAAACATTACATCAGAATAAGAGAAAAACTTCCATAACTGATCATTCTGGTCATTTCTCCACATGGAAACTCGTATCTACAGCCAAGTGGCTCCTTTTCTTCCTCATTAATCAGATCATTATTATTCAATAGTCAGAATCCACATTTTAAATACTCTGCTTTTTTGTTTAAATTAATTGTACCCTTTTTCCCGCCCCCCGGGGGATATGGAAGGTTTTTTATTATCCTGTTCTGACCCTAAAGCTGTCCCTATTCCTATTTTCACTATACTTGTGCCTCTCTGCACTTTAAGAAGGTGTGCCTCTTCTGCACTTCTAAAAACTCTTGTGGACTCTCTCATCTATGTTCTGTTTGTTTTAGAGGGAGACCCATTTTGTCCCCCAAGGTCAAAACGTCTAAACCTGACTATTGTTCTATCGCGTCCGATAGAACGCCCGTCCCGGCGGTCTGTCCACCTCTGCAGTCCGTCGAGCCGAATTCTCTCTCTCTTCCATTTAAAACAATGTGCAGATTTTCAAAAGTATGATCTGCTTACCTCTTTTGAAGCAACTTTTTCGAAGAGAAGAGAGAATTTTCCAGGCCCACGGACCCAGTCTATATCTGAGCTCATCTCTGTCCTGCTCCTGCACCATCACGTCGGGGATTCACCAACTGTTGCCAAAAAAACACTTTGACGGACGTGTTCAAAGTTGATGCAGAAGTAAGACAAAAGATCTCCAAATTTAACATCTGTATTTAATTTATCCTTACAATCAGATACAGAAAATTCAAACAAAAGAGCTCCTATACTATGCTATTCTGTCTATGTCTCTCGCTGGCCCTCTGCTGACTGAGGCCAAGCCAAAGCATATCAGAAGATGTGCAGGAAGAAGGGGGCGTGTCGTATCAGGCAGTTCTCCGGTCACCGGTCCATCAGGTCTTCTCCTCCGTCTCGCCAGACCTAAACAGAAATCATTCACACACACTACCCCTCCCTAATTCTATAGAAATATTACTTCCTTGAGATAAGGCAGGAGACTCTCAAGGCTGTCCCTCCAGATTCTGGGTCCATCTCCTTCTCCAAACAACGGAAAGGATTAGCAGAATCTAGGAATGCAGATCTTGCCCCCCCCCCAGATTAACTATCATTAACTCATATTCTGCATTTTGGACTACTAAGAGGAAGGGGAGACCAGGTCTTTTTGCTTAGGAAAGAGACAGAGTTCAAATCAGGGTCAGTCAACTTCACATCTGCTTTTTAGTCTATATTTAATACAACAACGGAAATATATGATCTCAACGCTAGATGGGAGTAAAAACTACACAGTGTACCTTTAAATGGTTTAATATAATGCTGTTGCTCTATTGTACACAATTATGAATATTTCATGGTACAACAACCATATAACCATTTCAACTGTAACTGGATTGTTTACTAGGAATATTTTGCTAATTATAGAGATTTACAAGCCTTGGAGTTGGTCTTTAGACTCTTAACTGGTTTTCTTTCTTCTCCCACAGACAGCCTGCCTCTCTCTCTGACCACAGCTGAAATCACTACTGACACATCCTTCTGCTTTCTTGTTTTCTCAAGAACTTTGCTTTGTGTGTGAATTGTGTTGTAAAAAGAACTTGCCTCGAGTACACGGTTTTTTATTTATTTAATTGAGCATCTGTCAAAACAAATGCAAGACATTAAATTCACGGAGTCGGTCCATTGCAAAAGATATTGTCGACTATTGTAGAGAAGTACACTCAGGAAATTACGCTCAAAAGGAGTAGGAAGATAGTATGAAGAAGATGGACCACTAATGAATTCATTAGTACAGGAGTGTCACAAGCACAGCTTAAAGCCTAGTTAAAGTGAGCCTACGCCGAGAACGCGATTAGATCCGGGCTTTAGGTGCTGTGTGACCGCGGCAACTGGGCATCAAAGATGGGCCAGAGCAGGGTTGTGAACCAGATCAGGGGGGTTGATGTGGTGGGGAGTGATAGTGTGTGTCACATTGCAGCTTCCTGCTGCGCCCGCTGTGACGTGGATTTTCGCACACGTCTGTACCATAAACTGTAAAGGTCTCTACACTCGCTGTCACAGTGTGGTGCTATTCCAATAACACTTCAAACTGTCAGACTATATTTTCAGGCCAAAACACACCAACATACACCCATATACTGTACTGCCTGGCCTCTGTCGCTCTGCTCGTACGCCACACTTTCATTCTTGTTCATTCATTTCCCAGGCTCACGGCGTTTACTCCAAGGCATGCTCCCAAGCCCGCCGCGCGCCCGCACACGAACACAGTGGCTGGTTGGCCACAGTAGCCGAGTGTAAACAGCAAGAGAAACTGAAGATTACCCCAAACAACGAGGTAGTTGCTGAAGTTAGTATTAGCACCACCAGCTGGACTGAGTGTTGTACTACATCATCTTCGGGCTGGCACGGTTGAAAAACTAAACCCCTCTGACCGCGGGCCGTTTTCACACCCCTGTGGCGACGATCCGGGCAACTTTGCCTAGTTCGTTTGTGAAAGGGTGATTCTCTGTAACGGGTGCCTTTTGGGTCCTCTGAATTTTGAAAAATGCCAAAATATTATTGCATTTCTGAACATTGCATCTGACAAAGGAGTATTTGGACTAGGGATGTACCGAATCCAGGTTTTTGGGGTTCGGCCAAATACCGAATCCACTGGTTAAGATTCTGCCGAATCCGAACCCGAATACCGAATCCTCTTCCATCCTCAGTCCATTAATGTTTCATACGCAAATATTTTAACAGCGGCGGTGTTGTGTACTGTTTAGGGTCCTTACCACCACGAGACACATCAGCATTGCAAATTGGACATGTAGCTCGACCAGAATCTATTATTATAACATTTATAATAATCCCGTTTATCATTAAACACAAATACATTCAGTTCACAGCAGTGTAAAACTTCAGTGATAAAGTACATATATTACTGTGCATGTCATGTAGAAATAAGAGCTAAAGCACCACACATGCGTAAATAGCTTCCACTGGTTCAGGTCAAAACATTATATATATGGACATTTGAGAAATATGCCAAACTCGTAGAGACAAGTTGGAGAGAAGCTAATGCTAAGAGGCTAGTTGCCTAAACATGGACTCACCAACTCTGCTTCTACAGTCATACGCAGCTCAGATGACAAGTACCTGGCACTGGTAATCGGCTCCATAAAGTTTGTGAATAGGCAGTTAGTTTATGATCCCATCAGAACCGCATTACAGGTAAAATCAAGAATCATAACATCCCCTCGCACCGGCATATACAGTAACTAGAGCTAATTGGTCCACGGGGATCACATGACCAGGAAGAGACCTCAGCGCACCCAAAGAGGAACAGAGAGCAAGAGGATATAAAACTCCGCTAAAGTGCATGTTTATTTACACTTCCGAACAAATCTGATTTCCATGACGAATCCAACAGCCACAGCGCGCATAAGTGCAGGATTCGGGTTCGGTGGGGAAAAATTATAAGGTTCGGCCAGAAACCGAACCCCGTCAAAAAAGCCAATATTCGGCCGAATCCGAACCCGAATCCTGGATTCGGTACATCCCTAATTTGGACCTCTGGTAAAATACTGTTTCCCACCTTAGACATGGAATATCGAATATTACTAGGAATTAGCCATGCATTTTGTTACGGGGTTGAAGATTCTAGCTAAAAGTAGCCATGTCTCCCATCTTAGCAAACATGTTAGTACCACATGGTATTTGGAAATCATGGAATTTATATACTTTTCCACACAGTTGTTTGATTCTTCCTAAACAATATCTGTCGTTTATCTCTGTAACAGGTTTGAAAGGTTGAGCATGACGATGTCAATCTCACAGCAACAAAAATGAAATACGGTTAAAAATGTATGCTAATACAGGTAATTACCTCTCTTCACAGCATGAGCTTGAAAAGACTTGAGTAAGTAACTTTGTTCAGTTCAACATACTCAACCTTGGTGGAAAATGCCACGTCGTTACGGGTTTGAACAAACTTGGGGGACATGACTACAAAGTACCATTTCATGAAAAAAAAACATGAATTATTTTCAGTTTTCTTTTAATTTAGTTAGCGCAGACAGGTATATGATTATATTAGCAGAAAAAATGGGGTTAATGGCAATTCATATATGTTTTAGATTGAATGAAAAAGTAACTTTGGTCACTGGGGACATGCATCTGATACTCAGCGACTCATAAAAATGTGAATAATGTATTTTTTTCAAATATTTTCTTGTGTTCTATGCAAATACACATGTTTCTTACTGTTCCTTGGTTAAAATTCATTTTATTGGTAACTTGGTAACTTTTGTCAGGGCAGAATTAAAACAAATATATAGTTGTTCAGGGGCCTACTACACTTGTGGATAGTTTGTTTGACGCTCATTATTTTATAGTGCTTTATATATTAATTTAAAATGATGGAGGTAATTTTGTCAACATCATCTTGATGATCAATGCGGCAAGTTAATTGTAAGAATTGAAATCTCAATCTGAATTACCACTTCAGCGACATGACTCAAGCAAACCATCAGAGACGATGGACTCCCACATGGCATCATTTTCTCGTCTGTGTCATCACTGATACCTGTTTGACCACATTAGATTATGATGCGTGGATGGGAGTCAAAATATCTCTTCACTACAACTTTTGAAACCTGCTATTACAATTATTTGTACACAACTTGTATTCCTTGCAAATTGGATGTTTGGTTCTTACCTAGTTAGAGGAGAGACCCGGCTGGGGCCCTGTCATGAAGCCACCTGTGCCATTCCCTTAGTGATAACACAAAGAATACATTACAGAAAAACATCTGGAGTTAATCAGTCTAATCTGGAAAATCTAATTCTTGTTCCGTGTAAGAATCAGCCGACCACAACCGCTGATACTGAAACTTTGAAACTTGCTATGCTAAATGTCAGATCTCTCTGTAACAAGTCTTTTTTAATCAATAATTTTATTTGTTCTCATAATCTTGATCTTATGTTCATGGCTGAAACTTGGCTTGACCAAAATTCAGGAAATGCAGTTTTAATAGAAGCATCACCACCAAATTTCAAGTTTGAATCTGAAATACGGGAAAAAAAAAAGGAGGAGGCTTAGCTGCCATTTTTAGAGACCACTTTGTCTCCCATAGAATGTCTCTTGGGAAGTTTTCGTCATTTGAATATGCGTCTTTTATATGTCACAGTTTTATTGATAATTTTACCGAGTTGCTTTCAGTTGTATGCACAGATTTTGATAGTTTGGTTATTAGAGGTGATTTTAATATTCATGTGGATAATGTTGATGACAGAAATGCAAATGAGCTGAGTTCTGTACTTGAATCCTTTGATCTCACTCAGCACGTAAGTGGCCCCACCCACAGCAGAGGGCACACTCAAGATCTGTTAGTTACTAAGGGGGTGAATATTTCAAATGTTTTTTTGTTTTTTTTGACATGTGTTTCACTCAAAAAATGTTTTTTTTGACATGTGTTTCACTAACAAACCACCAGTGGACTCTGCAACTGTACGAAGAAGACACATAAATGAAAATACGAGTGAACTATTTATGGGAATGATAAACTTTGAGAATGCATCGTATTCTACTGTAGATGAACTGTTTAACTCTGTCACCTCTAGTGTTTTGAATGTTCTGGATACTGTTGCCCCTGTGAAGGTTAAAATAGTGAAAAA
Organism: Knipowitschia caucasica; assembly: GCA_964034765.1. Classification (NCBI taxonomy): domain Eukaryota; kingdom Metazoa; phylum Chordata; class Actinopteri; order Gobiiformes; family Gobiidae; genus Knipowitschia; species Knipowitschia caucasica. The sequence goes on from OZ035840.1 coordinate 15,204,895, forward strand.
TAAGCAGAAGGCGCCGTGGGCTAAAGCAGACTCGGTCAGGGCACAAAAGAGAAAGTGCCGGAGGGCCGAGCGGAAGTGGCGCAAGTCCAACCTCCAGGTTGATTACGAGATCTTCAAAGATAAGTTGTGCGAGTTTAACCGGGTGCTACGTAGTACGAGAGAAAGGTATTTTTCTGAAATGATTGAAGGCTGCAGCAACAATCTGCGTGTTCTGTTCTCAACAGTTAATAGATTAACAAACCCCCCTGTTCAAATGCCATTAGAGCTTACTTCCAAACGTAAATGCAATGAGTTTGCTAATTTTTTCAATGACAAGGTTCAAGGCATCAAAACCATTGTCTCCAATCCACAGATAACCATCCAAAAGCCAGAAAGGCTCTCTGAGCTAACTCACTTTGCACCTGTAAATGATAAAACTGTCCAAGAGATAATCTCCAGTTTGAGCTCCTCCACATGCAGCTTGGATGTACTACCTACTAGATTTCTGAAGTCTGTTCTGAGCAGTCTGTTACCTTCACTCACACAGATAGTAAACATGTCCCTTCATTCTGGAATATTCCCAAAGGCCCTGAAAACTGCAGTCATCAGGCCCCTGCTAAAAAAGAGCAGTCTCGATGCTACGGTACTTAACAACTATCGTCCCATCTCAAATCTGCCATTTATGGGGAAAGTCCTTGAGAAAGTTGTCTACCTACAGCTTACTAGATTTCTTATAATCAACAACTCATTTGATATGTTTCAGTCCGGCTTTAGACCCCACCACAGCACAGAGACTGCTCTCGTTAAGGTTACAAACGATATCCGGCTGAACACTGACGCAGGCAAAGTCTCAATCTTAATCTTGTTAGATCTGAGTGCTGCCTTTGACACCGTCGACCATGAGATCCTCTTACAGAGACTAGAGGACTGGGTTGGCGTCGCTGGCACCGCCCTAAGTTGGTTTAGGTCTTACCTTGAGGACAGGAAGTACTTTGTGGAGATTGGAAACTGTGTCTCAGATCATATGGCCCTGACCTGTGGAGTACCACAGGGGTCGATCCTGGGACCTCTTCTGTTCAATCTCTACATGCTGCCGTTAGGTCAGTTAATACGCAGAAACAAAGTTTCCTATCATAACTATGCAGACGACACTCAGATCTATGTCTCACTGACTGCACGAGAACATGGACCAGTGGACTCACTCCTTCACTGTATCCAACAGATCAGTGAGTAGATGCAAAACAACTTCCTTCAGCTAAATGCAGACAAAACTGAAATGATTGTCTTTGGTCCCCAGAAACAAAGGGAGAGCGTCATCTGTCACCTACAGTCTCTCTCCCTAAAACCTTCAAACAAGGTCAGAAATCTAGGGGTAATACTGGACTCAGACTTAAATTTTAATAGCCACATCAAATCAGTAACATCAGCAGCTTTTTACCATCTAAAAACATTGCCAGGATCAAAAACATAGTGTCAAAAGCAGACTTGGAGATTCTTATCCATGCATTTGTCTCCAGTAGGTTAGACTACTGCAATGGCCTGCTCACAGGTCTGTCCAAACAGGCTGTAAAACAGCTGCAGTACATTCAAAATGCAGCAGCTCGAGTCCTGACAAGAACCAGGAAGTACGACCACATTAGTCCAGTCCTCAGGTCTCTGCACTGGCTTCCTGTGGCTCAGAGAATAGACTTTAAAACAGCTCTGCTTGTGTACAAGTTTCTCCATGGCCTCGCACCAAAATATATTAGTGACATGTTAGTCCCATATGAACCAGCCCGGACTCTGAGGAGCACAGGGACTGGACTCCTGTTAGTGCCCAGAGTCAGAACTAAACATGGGGAGGCTGCTTTTCAGATTCATGCTGCTAAAATCTGGAACAGTCTTCCTGAAGATGTGAGACAGGCCTCCTCAATGACAATGTTTAAAACCAGGTTAAAGACAGTTCTGTTTAGCTGTGCATACAACTGAGGGATTTTATATTTTTATCTTTATTTTTAATGTTCTGTGATTATTTATGATTTTAATGCTTTCTTGTTTTGTTCAGCACTTTGAATTGCCTTGTGTATGAATTGTGCTATATAAATAAACTTGCCTTGCCTTGCCTTGCCTCCTAAACATCTTGTACGGAACTGTTGACCCAAAACGGTCATTCATCAAACCAGATTGTGTTGCTAAGGTCGCCTTCTTAGAGATGGTAGAAAAGCTGTCAATTATGAGATCACTTGTGGCTCGTCTCTGTAACCGTGTGTATGGGGTGGGGTGGAGGTCTTTGGCGTGGGTGGCTGGGTGGTAAAAATGCCTGTGCTTCTGTGATGGTCTAGAAGTAGAAGGCAGAGGAAAGTGGCTGAAGCGTCCCCGGTCCATGTTATTAGTCGAGCTCTGATAGACCATGTAATAGCCTTGCGGCGCAACAGGAAGTCTCTGTTCCATGAGCCGACTCTGCTCAGTATGACATCCCGATATGGAAGATATTTGCTCAGTGCTGGATGACTGTGTACAGGTGAATGTGTGTGTGCCTATCCAGCTCCTGGGAGCCTTTGCATAAGTGCTGATTTGGCTTTTTTTTTTAAAAACCCTTCAGCTCTGCATTTTTTTACCGACTTTTCCCACCTCATCTCCTATCTTCATTGCCACACAGCTTGCCTTTTTGCCCTTTTTGCTGCAATTCGTCACACACACCTTTTCATTACTACTTTCTTGCCCAGCCAAAAAGACAGTTACTCCCTCTTTCAGGCAATGTGCAGTGTAAAAAATATCTGGTTGACTTTTATGAGGCAGCTACAAACCTGGTGGATGGCCAAAGGAATGACTGTATACAATATGGATGGGTACAGTGAAAGTGTGAAAATGCAAGCAGTAAGCAATAACTGCAGGCAATTTCAACCTTTGAGAAAGAAACATTTCAATGATGACAGTAATTCTATGTGGAGAGATGTCATAGCTACCATTTAAACAGTTGAAAAGCGTATTTTAAAGAAGACATTGTGCTTTTGCTGCTTTTCGTTGAAATGTATGACACTTGTGAATGACATATTTTCAGTATAAAGCTCTTAATGGTATGATGGGAGTCAGCCGCACATATTACTATTATTTCGATGTCAGATGTCAAAGTGCCTTTCTGTGTCACGGATTTGGGAAAACAATCAACTATGTAAAGAAGAGTACGGAAGATACAAAGTGTGATTATTGGAGAAATGCTGACTTTATGCACAAGAATAACTTTTATAGTTGACTGGAATTAGATGTATTAAGGTGCTTGAACTGATTTCTATTTAGGTCTATCTTCAAACTGCACCTGACTTTAGACTTTACTATTCACAACATTATTATATTTAGGTATTTTAATTTCTTTGGGTTAAATTTATATCGTATAATTTTACTATAAATAATGAGACCACCAGAGGGATGTTACCAACGGGGCCAAACTATTCAAATATACAGAGAAAGTATATTTTTGACAATACAACTTATGTAAGGTGACGGAGGAAGAATACAACCAGTACCAGTAACAGGTATAAATCAATCAAGACAGATGATTGTTAGCAACTTAAAAAGGTTTAAGTTTAAGTTTGGCCAATGAAGATTACACTGTTTATTACCCCAGGGATGTAAGCAGGAATGTACAAAAACTTTAGGAAAGATTGAGCTGAAATTGTGTGTGTAGAAGATGGGATGTGATGGTAGGAAGACCCCAATCATTTATTTTGAAGATTGCAACTAAAATACACCAATTTGCATGAGAACAGATTGTAACCGAAAAAGGAAAAATCATTTCTCTACCATTTACAGTTATGAGAGTTTTTGAAATTGTGGTAACTTTTCTATTATCGCGGTCTGATGACTACTGATCACCTGAATGGGTTTGGTCACTGTGAATCATTGACCATCTTATTTCTGGAGAGAATCATGCAAGTTTATCTGCCTTTCCCAAGTTCTTCCAAGATCTTTTGACAGGGTTCCACCTACAGCTTGTACATACATTTTTCCAAAGGCTTGCCCAGGTCCCCAATTTGTCCACTTTATCACTTTATCAATGGCCTTTATCACCATCTGAAATGTTTTGTCATATTTGGGAAAAGTTCACACCGCGCGTACTACTGTGTACTGTCTACTGTCCTTGCACAAGCTCTGTCGCGCCATGTGTGCATCTGTGTGTGTGTGTGTGTGTGTGTTTGAGCATGCCCTTGTGCTTGTATGAGTGCGACTTCTTTCTGTTCCCTTCTCTTGAGGTTGAGAAGACCAGTGATTCGACGCACACCTTGTTTAAACCACATTATCATTCATGCACCCAGAATCCTTGTTTATCTAACAACCAAGTATGATCCTAATGTGTGTGTAGAAACTTGTGTGATGAAAAACGCAAGCAGTGTGAGGCCAAACCCCTGAATGCCTTTGCGATCGACCGATAGACCACAATCAAGGTGGGCACTGCTGTCATTCGGGTTCATTATTTTAAACTATGTGACCTTCGTCTCTTGCAGATTTTGATCCAACTTTTCTTTCTTGTGATATATTGTGCAGCTCTTTATCTAATTTGAGTGATATTATTCACACAAACCAGGTCAAACATAAGCATCTGCATTCAGCACATTTAATAATATAATTCTCACCTTCCTCCAGCTCACTTAGAGCTTATAGAATCTTGTTTTTAGTGCAAACACAACTTATAATTTGGCTCGTTGGCATATATAACGTATTTTCTGTGTTGAATCATAGTTAGAACATATTTTGCGTAGTAATAAAGCCGCATTGTTTTAAAAGATAAAATTAATCTAATGAATCAATATACAGCCTACATGCCAGGGCATTTTAGGCGGCATCTGTTTTCCATTCCTCTGCTCGGCACAAAGAACTGGCTGCGTGCCGTCGTGCTCTGCCCAATCTCTCTTAGCCAGGGCCGAGGTACACAATCTGCATTGGAAACCATTTGCACCGTGGCTCTCAACAGCTCCAAAACACACAACTTCATCTTTTTGTCTTGTAAAGTGAGGAATGTGTAGTCAAATGACAAGTTTAAGAAAAAAATATGTACTGTAGACTTTACTCTGTGTTGTGGCGTTCAAATACTAGATTACAATACATCTTCATACCATCAGCAGAAGACCAAACTTCAAATCTGGAAAAATGACAAATATAAAATTCTGTTTAGAAATGTATGCCCCAACTAGCTTGCATCTCCACAAACTTGGCTTCATCCTGCTTAGCTGATCCACTCACTTGAAGAATGTTTCAAAAACAGTTTCAACTAACAGATTATTTTCCACCTCCAGAAAGTCATGTACGGTCACTTTAAATAGCGTCCAATAAAAAACATCAACCATTCAAGTAACGCTTTCTATAATTGAAGAATAAACATGTGCCAAACTATGGCTTATGCAGTTTCACAGTTTACGTAGACGCACACACAATAATAGACACGCACACTCACATTATTTCACTGTGTAGGATGTTGTGCTCCTGTAGCACAAAGAACACATGCTTCATTTAATTATTCATAACTACTTTCATTACAGCATTATAAACATTAGGGATTTGAAGGTCAATGTATGTTGTGTCTCCTGTGGTGTAGAAACCTGGGCTTTTCTTGTGTCTATAAAAAAACATCTTTGCTTTTTTGCATCCTTCCGTTCTTTCCTGAATTTATCCATTATCTCTTCTTAGTGTGTCCCCCTGCATTTCTTGCTACCGCAGTACCACTGGGAACTCATTAAGCTGCTAACTTCAAATAAATAAAACAAACAGCCGATACAAAATGAAGGATCTATGGATATTCTTTTTTTTACGTGTTTGTAATGAGTTTTCACTTCCATTCTCCATTCTGACACCTTTCCCCCCATCTATTCCCAGTCTTTGTCTCACTAGCTGCATCTGTCTTTTCAATTAATTTCAAACAGGCTTTACTGGCATGACTGAGGCATTCTGGGGAAAAGAACGAAAATTTGCCGCATGATATCTTGCCTCTTCATGTCTTTCTTTGCTTCCAAGCCTTGAGTGTGTCCCCACTTCCTTCCCTGCCAACAAGCAATCTCACCAGCCAGCATCACACTCACCATCCCTTTTCTGTTTCAGCGCCTTGTCTTTTCATGTATTTACGGAGTCATACAGAGGATATTTGATTTGTTATGTTATGAGAGCACGTTTGTATTTACCTATGTGTCATCAGCATTTCTGCCTATTTTTCCTTATCACCTTGCCTCCCCCCCAATCTCATAGTTTGGCACTGGATCCTAGCCTTTCCTTTGTTTATCGAGTGCGTTAGAGAGTATTTTACAATCTTCTCTGGGCTCAATTCCCAGATCATCGTTTGTGCTGTTTCTTGTTTCCTTTGGGCTATATGAGGGAAGTGCAGGAGCCCATCCAGGAGTCTCTTTTAAACAAATGCACATTGGAAAAGAGAAAACCTTAACCCAAGGTTTCTGGGTCTGGCCAAAAGTAGTCCACAGTTCCAAGGACCCAGAAATGACATGATAGTCCTTGAAGGAGCTTTTCTTCCCTGTGGCTTGAAAAAGTATTACATTTTTAATGTGGAGGATTGTCAAGTAGACAAATGATAGGCGATATACAGTTTCTTTAGAAGTCATATGTTTTGAAAGAAAACAATCATTTGTGTTTGTAAAATGACATAATTTGTCAAGGCTCTTAACATGTCCTCCAGACCTTAAGCCTCTTTGGTCTACAGTGAGAGTGATGTAGTTTTATAGACTTTTATTGAGCTTTTTCCAGCCAACCTTTGTTTGACGGTTTGAAACTAACTCCATGTTGTCATTATCAACTACTGTATTATCCTGCCAAAGGGCAACTGTGGCAATGGAAGTTGTGTCCCAGCGTTCTGCTAGTGAATGAATAAACACCACAGTACTGCACTTTTAGAAGCTTGTCCATCGAACCAAACAAATAGTTCATAATGCATGTTAAGGTTGATGGAAAAACATATTCATCCAAAGGAAACCAGCTCTGACAGGTAACAATGCAGGATCCATGCATAATCCACACGGAAAAGTTTCTTGTTTTTCTTGGAACTAACTTTTTCTTCTATACCTTTTTGCTTTAAGGCAACAGCGTTGCCTGTGGATGTTTTACCCAAGAATACAAAGGTGTAACTGAGGAGAATAGACATGATGCAAACAGGGACATACCATGGGATGATGTTTTATTATTATAATCAATCAGTGTGTCGTAGTTGTAAAAACTTCCAAAGAGTTAGAAACCCTGCCAAATGGGAAAGAGTGTGAAAGTACAGAAGACAAGAAATTGTGTTTTTTGTCTGAGAGGATATTGATTTATCCCCTGACTCCAGTCATGTGCACAAACCCTTTTATTAGGTCAGAAAGCAAAAGTTGTTGAGTGTTATGTGCCTCTGTTTGCATGTGCGCTGTGTGCTGTGTAATCGTTTTGTGTCACCAGACTGCACTGGTCTGGGCACTGGACTGTGCTGTGGACCCACGGTTGTGTTGGAGCCTGTGGCTAGTTGGTGATGTCAGGATTAGGGGGAGATTAGAGCTGTGATTACACAATGTCTTCGCTCTAACGATCCCAACTGTTTGCTCATCTTATCAGCTGCACTGCACTGGATTCCACTAGTGGCACTGATGGGAGATAACACAGATCACTCAGATGCACCAAAGCCGCAGACAGTGGTAACAGTGGATGATTGGATCAGGACACTCAAAGACCGGCTATAAAGGAACAAAAATGGCTTTTGGTGTGGCTAGATTTCAACCTCTACACAAAACCCAGCTCGATGCTCGATGATATACGGGTGAACATTGAGGAATATCAGACATAATACCACACATTAAAAAGTTGATTTTAAAGGCACATAATCATCAAAAGGTTGAAAAAGGCCTGTTTTCTACAAATGATGGAATGCTTAGATAAGAAATATGAAGAATGTTGTGTCTTCAGGGGTTATGACCATGGATCGTTTGCTTCGGGAGTAGAATATTACACACCGAAAAAACTACAGAAGGAGTGCAAAAGGATACGTGACTGTAATATGTGGTGTAGTGGTTCTTTTGGCATCCCCTATAGTGCTTCCTCATGAGCTCCACTTTGTTAGCATTGCTGTTATTCTCTGTGTGCATCCCACAGTAATTATGTGGAAAAGCACTATTTTTCGCATTTTTGAACTTGTTACTTGTGCATTGAGTCATTCAAACAACTTTATTTCCTAACATCATGAATGAGCAGACCTGGGGCCTGTCTGAGACGGTAACTCTGGGAGTGACGTAAAATCTATTTTTAGTAACAATTATATTGATACAACTTAATGCCACTGTAATTGTGCTATTACAATACAGCTGATAATCCCTGTTTTTTTCAAATTGCCCCTCAAAAATTAAGTTGATCATAAACCGGATTGTTGAAAGAATGCTAACTGGTAGCAAGTAAAAGTGTGTTGTTATGGTAACTAGCACTATATCTTATGAGTTAAACAGAAAACGTACATTTAATCGCATATGAATAATCTACATTTAGATACAGAAAAGCCACAGTTGTGAAGTTATGAAGAGCAAAAATGTAAATACACTGCGCTCAAATTAACTTCTCTGGAAGTTCTAGTGTTAAATAGCAAAAAGTCAAGAGCTGCATAATGATGAATTTATTGTGTACGCAAACAAAACATTTGTTTGTGCACATAACATTTTGTTTCAATTTACTCTTTACAATAATGAAATATAACCAACAGAAATAGTATCGAAGCGTGCCTTTGGGCATATACATTGTTACGATCCTTTTATTTAAAGATAATGCAGGCAGGAGGCGTGCAACCTTGATGTTCTTTTCTCCATCATATACTAGTCCTTTACTCCTGCCTGAAACAGGGTACCTTGGGTTCATTGAGTCACTACCATGCTTGTTTGATTGACCAGTTCTCCTTGGACTTCATTTCACAGAACATTTTCAAACGTATATACTCAAGATGTATTACCTCAGTATTGTTCTCAAACCTTCGACCTCCTCCACTATAACCTCACCCAGCTGACCGGAAAAGTCAGAAAGAAAGAGACCGCTGCGGACAGCCCTTCTGGGACAATGAAAAATACAGCGGCAATGACGGACATGTTGTGTGGTGAATTTGTAGGCCGTATACATGTTGACTAGGCGTGCTGACCTCTGGAGTCCGCAGAAGCATTAGCTGAGCACTCATTGTTCACCAAGACAATACCGCGACCCAAGAGAGTATTCAGTCCATGGTGCAATGTTCCACACAGCTGCAGCATATTACAACAGGAAGCACTGGTCGCAAGCTGTGATAAGGTGTCCAATGTACCCCGCTGCACTATACACCATTGAGTGGGCATTTCTAGGAAGAACTATGAGGTTATTAGGGTTTCTGTGAGAGAGCGAAAGGGTGGCGGGGGTGAGCGAGGAGAGTGCATATTGTGTATAAAAGCAAAAGCGTGTAAGCCGAGACAGTGTGGCAGCCTATGAAATAACGAAAACCATCTCTGGACAAGAGTGTGTGTTGTAATAAAATAAAGTTCAGCCTAAATATGACTGTGTGCGCTTCTCTCCATGCCACTCTGATCTCCCCATTACAAGGTCAATTAAGCCACTAATCCCCAAAATACACACGTCTAACAGCTTCACTCCAGGAAAAAAAAAATCTTATCCCAAGGAGAAAAAAGTGGTGGGTGAATCTTCCCTGTTGCTGGCAGCTTAAGGCACACACCGGGGCTGGGTGCTTCAGAGCGTGAGCACGGAAATGTGTTTTACCTCCGCAGCCTCGCCGGATTAACAGGGAGCCCAACGCCAGAAAAGCGGCTCTGGTCACACTTGTATGGACAAAAAAAAACACACACACAGTTGGATTTTACGAATCAGAATGTTAGTGATAAATTTTCGCATCAACAGTTTTGTATGTTTTGTATTCATGTATCTAAAAGTGATAAAGTAAATAGTCTAGGTTCTGGAGTTTTTTGTTTCTTGACATTTAGATGCAGTTGGGGTGAATAACTTTGAAATCACAATCTATGTAATAACACACTTTCCTCAGTCTCTCTGCATTTGACCCATCCTGATACCTATAGGGAGTAGTGCAGCGCCCAGGGACCCCTCTCCACAACCGAACAACCCAGAGGAAACCTATGCAGACATGGGTAGAGCATGCAAACTCAAAAAAACCCGGGATTCAAACCCAGAACCTTCTTGCTGAGAAGCGAGAGTGCTATCCATTCAGTTACAGTACCACAAAAGGGTAACATGTTTTCAAATTAATATTTCACTTTTACAAGACATTCTGTGGGGATTTTTTTTATGGGTTTTTATGGCTACACACAGAAAGTGAACTAACAGATTCATAATTCATATCAACATATTTTTTCAAATGGCAACATTCATTTTGCTTTTAAAATGTTGATTTTCTATTTTAAGAGGTTGAAATCCAAAACACTAAACACAGTAGAAGGGCTTTCAAACAGGATATGAAAGTTATCAAACGTTTTTAGGAACATATGGCATTGTGTTTTTTTTTGCTTGTCAATCAGTAATAGTTTGGATAAAAGCAGGTATGAGGCCTGTGTTAGTGGAATTTGCATTGTCTCCTATTAGAACAAAGTTTGTATGGTTTTAGAAACTACACAATCAACAATTATCACTGTTATTATTAGAAGATGCAACAATGTTTTATCAATGTTTTTACCAAATAAATCTATGTTCCATTACAGATCATAATTTAAATCAACTGGCACTGAGGAAAGTGACTCTAAGCTTTAGGTGATAACAACTCAAAGTTCTTAAACAGATCTGCAACAATCCCTTTTCTGCTATCTTTATTAAAATCTTTAATTATTTAGAGTCCTCTCATTATAATAAATGGGGGGAAAAGCACGCATTTCACTTTCTGCACTTTCTGCTTAAACATTATACGGCAGCGGCAACTTATCTTCTGCTTCGTTTTCCCAGAGCAAATTCTTGATACCTTTCATATCATCTTGCCCTCATGGCCACACACTAAATCTCAGTAATTACCCTGGCTCTTTACTTATGTATCCCTATTGCCCTGGCCTGCTCTTTGGATTGGAAGAAGGGATCTGCATAACCTTTAATTAGATTGCTGATGTTAAGGGTCTTACCTCTGAGATCCAATGGCCCCTAAAGGACGTCCTCAGAGACCCATCTTCATGCAACCATTTCCCTTTCCCTTATATTTTCTAAAGTAGTGCTTGCCTGATATTTCATTACCAGGGCTGTAAAATGTGTTGCTTGTTTGCGATTCAACCTATGATTCATGTGAGATACCATGCTGAGGTACAGAGAAAATAAATAGCACTTTGTAACCCTCCAAAATGCTTTAGTTATTGATGTGGTGCAGTTCATTTCTGTGTATTAGATTGTGCGACTGTTTTCATAATGAGTGCCAGCGTACTAGCCCGATGAGCATATATATATATACATATAGGAGCATACCCGATGAAATGTGTGTGTAAGGCAATGCTGAATACAAATATAAACATTTGAAAATGCATTACGATGAAGCACCATCGAGTCGTAGTCAGCGTGGAAAGTGATATTTAAAACATTGCTCTATTTTCGATCATATTCCTATGTATTACAGGACATTTGATTATTTCTCTCTCGCACTTGTTAATTGGCTTTGAATATTTAGTTTGAAATCCTTGATGACTGACACTTATGAACATGTTGTATATGCAATATTTTTGAATTCAATGTATTCTTGTATAGCCCTAAATCACAACAGTAGTCATCTCAGAGGAATTAACAAAACCATTGAAATCAGAGAATCAACAGTTGAGACACAAAACATATAGAACACAAATGTATTGGTCCATAGGGAGAGCCCAATGTCCATGAATGTTGTCAGAATGTTAAAGTGTCCTGGATCATCACCACAGTCCTTCTTGTTAGACTAGCTGTTTTTTTGTTTTATTTATATTTATTCATAAGCGGGAGTTATGCCATATATTGTTAATCCTTAGCAGTATTTCTCTGTGTTCTAACCAATCCTACTGATAAAGAAAATATGATATATTTTGGTCTGTGAATGGATCTGCTCAGTATGATCAGATATTCATTGCTCTGTTCATTTGCAATATTTCTTAATATTTCTTTGTCAATATTGCACATATTTGCATAATCAGTCCTGCTGTATCGCTCTGAGGTCTGCCTCTCTAAATTTGGTCTCATCAAAGTTGCATTTGCACTCCATTACATTTCACATGTCAACATATATGTCCCAACAGAAACTACAGGAGACGAGAGCACGCTTTTAATACAAGCAAAGAAAACCTATCCACAACAAACATTGCGCCCCCTGCGGGAGACAGCGCGACACAAAGTGAACTAGACGCAGGTGTACAGGGCGGATCCGTAGCTTCTGAGGTGATCAGACAAATTCCTCTGGGACGGACAGATCCTCTATTATCTACACTTCTTCAGGAGTAGCAGCAGCCACGGAGAAGTGCGTGGCTCTGGTTTCAGACAGAAGCCTCCTTCCGTATCCTTATGGAGTGGAGTACCACATAATCAGTATCAGAACATAAAAAAACAAAACAAAAAAAACTGTCCCCTTTAACCGTACTTCCCAATAAGAACAATAACATTAATAACAATATATTTTATTATAATGAAAATCTTATTACATAACAGTACATAAAAAACATCCCACATGTGATTTAAAACACATACTTAGCCTGTTCAGGTTGAGGTTAAGCTGATACTGTTTGATCCTGGGTCAAATGCAGCCCTTGTGTTTGTTGTATATTGGAGGTTGCCAGATCTGCGGCTCCCTGAGGTGTCTCCTGTAATGTTATCACATTGGTTCTTCTTTCCTGGAGATCACTTCACTCTGTTGACCTCTATCACTGCAGCTTGGCCTCCGCTGTCTGCAGATGTGAGGCTGGATGACGTTTATTGAGCTGCTTGACCACCCAGGAGAGCGGGTGTCATGACCCCGACTAATTAAACTGTAATGAATCACAATAGTTTCCCTCCAATGCTGGTTGCTGTGTTTCTATATTTACCGGTAATAATGGCCTATCCAATTATGACTCATTTATAAAAAATATGGTGCATCATGGGGTCAAGCGTGTTTTGATCCAGATGTTGCGGATTTACCAGATGAAATATCCCTTGAGATGCATTTGGAATGAGTAGGTCGTGTTAGGACACATTTTCAATTTGCCTGACAGTATCACCTGCTTGCCACCATAGAGATACATGTGTGTAATACCATATTGTGGAATATTTCAGGGAAAGTAAACATCTTCATGGGAACAAGCAGGAGGCAGAAATAACCTGAGAGATTAGAACGCCGAAACAACTGTTTCAATAATGATCTTGGATGGTCTTGGTTATCTAAAGAAGATATAGTATTGTTTTTGGCTATTATGGCATTGTAACTCCCTCCCTACCACCACAGAGATTTGTTTAGTCTTTTTTTCTCAAATTCAGCCGTGTGATTTTAAATAGTGTCATTCCACGTGGGCAATACTTTGTTTTAAAAGGCAGAGACCCACTCTATGCGGGGCATCATAGTGGTACAATTAAATAATTTAATTACAGGACTGATGGAAACTATGAGATTATCAGTTACATGCTTGTGCCATAAATGACAAATATTGGCGTGGATCTAAACAACTCCAGGTCCATTTCCGATGAGGAACCGTGTTGAAAGGTAAATGCTTATTGAAAATGGCTGAATATTGCCCTGCTTTTATGCACTCATACTGACTAACATATGGATACAATGTAGATCTAATTGGCACCTGGCCGGTCTTAATTAGTGAATCATTTTGAGTTGTCCCATTTGTCCTGGTTACTTATCGGCTCTGAAAACATAATTAGCCATGTTACGTCCTCAATGACTTGGCCCAATCATTAATAATTCATATGCATCACATAATGTTACAAAAAACCTCCATACTATTAAAGTGAAATTTCATGAAAATGATCCAATATACAACAGTCCTGTCCTTTATGATAAGAACACAATGTGACTTGCAAAAAAAAGGGTAAATGTAGCTGTAAGAAGAGTAATTAATCTGATGATATGTTTAAAGTGAAATCCCATCGGTGTCGACTCTGAGCTAAATGCACGTTTTATCCTTGAGTTTCTTATAATGAGTAAATAATTATCGTTCAAAAAAAATCAACACAGCAGTATCTGTCAATTAAAAAAACTCCCAGTGCGTTGCGGCAATCTCATAAAAAGTATTCTTTTGACAATGTACCTTCGCTGTGCAACCCAGAAAGATATAACAAATCACATCTGTCTGCAGTAAAAAAAGAAAAGAAGACTTTTCTCTGAGGAGACTGTGATAAGAACTCAGTAAGAGTTACTATTCAAAAGCTTTTTGTTCTTCTATGTGGAAATCTGTATATGTCGCCCATGGCATCCCAGGCCGTTATCTGATAAGTCCTTTTTAATTAAAACTATGGTGTATGTAGTGGTCTGCAGAGTGGAATGCCATATTAATATAAGTCCATGAAGTAAGAATTGTAAGTAATCTTTATTGATATAGTGCCTTTCATAGACAGAGGTAACGAATGGCCTTTACCACCCCACACATGGTGACAGAACCCAGGGTCACCTGACACAGAAGGCGCAGGACCCTCCAGCCTCCATCACTCTCTCAGTACTGTCATGGAGCTCTTTGATTCCTTTTGTACTTGATTGTCTTGGCACAAGGAACATTACTTTGCATAATAACAGGACAACAAACAAGAGTGAAGCTCCAACCGTCAGAGTTTATATCAAAGTTAATATCAAGATTTAAAATTCTCCAAATATAATAATGAGCCTTGGGTGTCATAGATTGTCACTATGTAGGAATAAAGACTAAGACCTTAAGACTAAGATTTAGAAATCCTTTTTCCGTCACAAGTTACAGAAATGGAAGCATGAGGAAGAGCATGTAAGTCTTTAAGAAAATATTACAGTATATAATTAAATGGTATAATTACTTCTTTGAGTTGTGCTGAGACTGAGATGACTTTGGCGCCCCTAATGAAAAATAATACATTGTTTTGTTCATTCCAGATTTCTGGCGTATTTCGCCATTACGAGGGGCAGTGGATAATAGAAAGAATCTCATGATTTCATGAATCTCATGAAAAGACATAATCAGTGCTGTTCTTGCAGATTCACAGGGGCATGCTGGGAAACCTATGTCCCACATCCCTTCCCCAAACCTTCTTCTTCTTCATACTTCTTGATGGAGAAATAGAGTTTGTGTTCGGAGCATTTATACCTGCAGGGCAAAGTGTTTTATAAATGGGGCTCTGTTCCTGAATTTTTTTCTTCTTCTCCTCTTACCTCCGGCCAAAGTCTGCGGGTTAAATCGCCCTCTCAAGAGACCAGGGTCAAACTGCAAACAGCACAATGAAATCCTATAATGAAAAAAACCTTGGTGCCCAATTAAAGAAGCTATACCCGATTTTTTTTTCTAAGTAGTTCATAAAAATGCTTTTTACTACATACAAGTTGTATCATAATACATAATTTAATTGAAAATTTGAGGTCATTGATTCAGCTGTGTATGAAATTTATGCCGTGAAAAGTGCTGAGTAGAGTCTGATGGTGCTTTCAGACCGGATCATGCGTTGCGTCGGGTTTCAATGCAAAGTCTATGGTGGTGCGCGTTCGACCGTCACAACGCACAGACCGCTCGGTTCGCACGAACGGACTGTTCAATAATAACGCACGGACTTGGCGGGAAAGTGAAAAGGGAGGAGCAGGAGCGAAAAATCAACGCCGACGAGATGGATTCTGCTCATTCTTTCCTTGGGACGTTTGTGCGACAACCAATCAGAGAGCCGCAAAGTGGTCACGGGGACATTAGCGGACTGAGCCGGTACTTCCGGCTCGCGTCAGGACGTTCTGGTGTGAAGTCCTCTGCATCTGAAAATTAGAGAATGCGCGTCTGGTGAGCGGGGCTTCCGCGTTTCAGCGTTGGCGGTCTGAAAGCACCATTAGCGGGCCGTTTGTTCTCCTCCACTCACAGAACGAGCAGCGAACAGCCTGCGTCCTCTAGCCTCTACGGCGCTGCTTAACAGCAGGGCTTCGACTTCAAAATTCAAATTATATTTCTAAAATAAAAAAAATATATATATTTGAACAAATATTAGACAGCCCTTATAATTCAAAATGTATTTAATGACTGCAAATAAAATAGTTAGCTCCCAAAGGTTTCACCGGGACGTGCTAGGCAGGTAACAGCTAAGCTAGCTAGCTGTTTCATGGTAACTTCCGGGTTTTTCGCGATCGCTTTTTGTCACTTTAAAACAGTATTTTTGTCATGAAAACGTTGACAGCAAATTCTGAAATCGTCCGTGCATGTGTGTTAAGGATGTATATGTATACTGTATTGTCCGATTAACGTTTAATGTTGTCGATTGATTGATATGTATTTGTTCATTGAGCGTGGCTAGCTCCGCTAGCTTCTCTACACAGACAAGCGTGCAGAGAAACTGCACAGTGTAGTGACAGGCGCTGATAGCTTGTTGTACTTGCGGAGTAATGGCAGTATTTTACACACCTGAATTACAAACAGAGATTGCATTGGGGCTTCGGTCATTATTGGTTTGAGAGTTCTGTTATCAAGAAAAAATGATCCGAAGAATTGCATTCAAGTCAATGGAGTGCTGCTGCTGTGAGGAGCTGTATAATAAATTCTAATTAAATATTAGAATATATTCTAATGTTTAAATTAATACATTCGGACGTGAAACTAGCGGTATTCTTTTACTTATATATTGTGTTAGCAGTGCATTGCTTTTGTTCCATTTCATCAGTGATGTACAGCTTACAAGTTGCGCTAATGCTAATGTTAGCATACGTATCAGATCGCAAATAAAATTAGGTGGCTCCGTGGGATGAGAGCGTAGGGGAAATGAGAAGCCTGTGAGCGAGTTGGGGGGCGGTGCTAAACATTCAAACATTGCAGAAACGGGTATAGCGCCTTTAAGTCAAGGCTGTTGCTGAATTGCATTTCCAAGAGAGTTCATTCATTTGATTAGTATATTTTATTATATTTATGCTGAGTGACTGGAATAAACCTGGTGTTTTTTTTTTTTTAATATTTACCCACTTGTCCTTTCTCTGCTACTTTTAATCATTTAATTTGCAGTGAGTGTTTGGCCTTGGTACTCCCACATGTCTGATCCCTGCGTGCCGTGCACAGCCTTATAGAAAAATATGCTATGCCATTCTGAATTGAAACACATGCAAAACATAGTTCATGAAAAACGTAGCCACAATGATGACCTCAAGCCAAAATGATGAAAGGAACAAATAGGATTGTTGAACATAATGAGCAATGTAGAGTATTGAGACACTGTATAGGACACCAGCTGGAGAGACTGGTGAGTGAAAGAACGTGGCCTCTGTGGCATGGAAGTGCATTAGATGAGCAGTAGTTTTATTGCGGAGGTGTGTAATGTCCTTTTGTAAAAGCTGCCCCTGCTTCTATAGGAACATGCCCCCTGTGACTCTCCTCATATGTCTGTCACTGTTCTTTACTGTTCAGTTTTCATTTGTGCTAATAAAAAGTCTGACCACAACAAACTCAAACTGAAGACACCAACGTCCAAACAAGTGAACTTTTATTGTCTACTTGGATCTTGACTGCAGCAATTCAAGACTTAAGCATGCCTTTCGCCCTTTCTAATTCATAATTATACTTTCTCAAATGTATACATTAGTGCTTCATTAGTGCCTTTATTTGCATTAATGTTATAGTTAACTTGTGATGAATTAGACATTATTTTCCTGTTCTAAATGCCCCTTGATTTGGTTTGAAAGGGAAGTATTTGTATTGTCTATTAAACTACTTGATCTCTATGCTCTCTATACAATGCTCTACAGTGTATAAAACTATCTCAGGGCGACAGTGGCTTAATTGGTAGAGCATTGACCTTTAAGCCTGAAGGTCTTGGGTTCGAGCCCACCACAAGACCCACTTCACAACTCCCACTGATGTCTGTTGTCGTTGTGTCCTTGGGCAAGACACTTAATCCCACTTTGCCTGAAGCCCCCGCTGATAGTTCAAGGCTCCTGTGGACTCACCACCTGCAGGAGGATCAGTGAGGGGCTGGCTCTGTGTACTGGGTGCAGCTCTGACTGCCACCCCCCCGACCCAGAAATGGATTACTATTTCACATTGTAGAAATTACTTGAATTGTCTTCTAAAGGCTACGCTTTGGTTTAACTTACTTTCAAGTAAGTTTGATGTTTTTTTTTTTTTACAGTGTATATGAAACCAGGCTTGGTTTTCACAAGCCTGCTGTATCTTATGTCCCTCACCCGTCTTTTCAAGTGCAACGATTTACGCAGCGGCGTGCAAAGGGGCTTATTTCAGATACGTGTCCGTGGTAGAAGTCTGGAGCACACAACACAGCATCTAGTCATGATACTACTCGCGTTAATTGCATGATTAAAAAAATGAATCAGAATCAGAATCATTTTTATTGCCACGTAAGTAACAGGAGGTCACAGACTAGGAAATTGCTTTGGCTCAGTGCAACAGTCAAAAAGAGATAATAAAAATAAGAATAAAAAACACTTCTAAAGAATAAATTTAAATTTAAAATAGAGTTACAGTTACTATTTACAATATACAAGTGCACATGGTGCACACAATGTAAGGTGACAGCAGTACAGTGAAGTAAAGTGACGTATGATGGGCAGTAAAGTGACTTTATAAAGGGCGGGGGGACAGGTTAAGAAGTGTTCAAGAGTCCAACAGCAGAGGGGAAGAAACTGTTCTTGTGGCGGGAGGTTCTAGTCCTGATGGACCGCAGCCTCCTGCCTGAGGGGAGTGGTTGGAATAGTCCATGTGCAGGGTGAGAGGGGTCGGCTGTGATACGACCAGCCCGGCCTCGAGCTCGGGCGACGTACAGGTCCTGCAGCGATGGAAGGCTGCGGCCGATCACTTCCTCTGCAGAGCGCACAATGCGCTGTAGTCTCTGTTTGTCCCTGACTGTGGCTCCAGCGAACCACACGGTGACGGAGGAGGTGAGGATGGACTCGATGATGGCCGTGTAGAACTGCACCAACATCTGTGCAGGCAGCTTGGCTTTCCTGAGCTGCCGCAGGAAGTACATCCTCTGCTGGGCCTTCTTGATGAGGGAGCTGATGGTCGGCTCCCACTTGAGGTCCTGGGTGATGGTGGTGCCCAGGAAACGGAAGGACTCCACAGAGGTGATGGGGGAGTCCATCACGGAGGGTGGGGGCGGGGGGCAGTGCTCTTCCTGAAGTCCACAATCATCTCCACTGTCTTCTGGGCGTTCAGCTCCAGGTTGTTACCACTGCACCAGGACACCAGCCGGTCCACCTCCCTCCTGTAGGCGGACTCATCGTTGTTGGAGATGAGTCCAATGAGGGTGGTGTCGTCCGCGAACTTGATCAGCTTCACGGAGTCGTGGCTGGAGGTGCAGTGGTTGGTGTACAGGGAGAAGAGCAGGGGAGAAAGAACACAGCCCTGTGGGGCTCCTGTATTTATAATCCGAGAGTCCGAGACATTCTTCCCCAGACGCACTCGCTGCTTCCTGTCCGTCAGGAAGTCAGTGATCCACCTGCAGGTGGAATCGGGCACGTTGAGCTGGGAGAGCTTGTCCTGGAGCAGGGATGGCAGGATTGTGTTGAAGGCAGAGCTGAAGTCCACGAACAGGACCCTGGCGTAGGTCCCCGGGGAGTCCAGGTGCTGTAGGATGTGGTGGAGGGCCAGGTTAATGGCGTCGTCTACAGATCTGTTGGCTCTGTAGGCGAACTGCAGGGGGTCCAGGAGGGGGGAGGTGAGGGACTTGAGATGGGAGAGAACCAGGCGTTCAAATGACTTCATGACGACAGACGTAAGTGCTACAGGTCTGTAGTCATTGAGTCCTGTGATCCTGGGCTTCTTCGGGACGGGGACAATGATGGAGGATTTGAAGCAGGCCAGGACATGGCAGGACTGCAGAGAGGTGTTGAAAATGTCCGTGAACACAGGAGTAAGCTCACTGGCGCAGTGTCTCAGAGTGGCCGGAGACACGTGGTCCGGGCCAGGAGCTTTGCGGGGGTGCAGCCTCAGGAATTAAAATTAGAATAACAGAGACTAGTTCTTACGCCTATAGATAAATATAGCCTCGTCAATCATGTGTAATTAAATAATTATGCAATTTTTGTATATCATCATCTGAACATAACATCACGAAGACAACAAGCCTCTGAGAAGTTGCGTAACGTACTTGTTTACAGATTGTGTGCAAAATGGATTGATACATGTAGAATTACAAGCTCAATTATGGATGTTTTTGCTTTGTAACGACACCATGGAAAAATCACAGAAAATCAAAGAGAACAAGTTGGTCTTGGTTTCAGTTCAGCCAATTAATTGCTTATTGGGACGCGGAAGAAACAGTTTTTCAGAGAATTTGTATCTAGGAAAAAGTTTCTCTGTTATCTTTTATAGCCCCACAATTATAAACAATGGAAAAATAAATTTGCCTCACCATTTTGCAATAGATATTTTACCATTGTGGCAGGAAAATATTGTTGAAATATTATTACCCCCTTTCTTGTCATTGGCATAGTGAATACTATGGAGCTGTACTACCCTTCTCCTCACACCTGCTCTTTGATCCATAGTGGTCTGCAAATGAAACAAAGACCACAGCCACATTTCCCAAAGTGAGATGAATGTGTTGGCTAATTAGAGTGGAGGTCCAACAGATATAGGCAGTTAAAAAGTCATACATCATCATAAGAAACACAAAACAGTACAAAACACAAAACAGTGCTGCGTCATTGGATTTTGGCTGGAGTACAGACTCTTTTATTGATTAAAACAGGGTTTTTGAGTCATTTTGGGTAAAGTTGTTTAGAAAGGGTCACTTTCATGGAGAGCATAAATACAATTTCCATGTCACACCTCATGTCATACCTTATTGTAAAGGTCAGAACCACTTCTCACTTTGCTTTATTGTTTATTTTATTGTTTGTGATTGTCAAACAAACTTCAGTATACAGTATGGCACTAATGGAGCTGGTGAAGTAATTTTCATTCAGCCAACTTCAGTTACTTCAAATGTAAATCAATATGAATATGATTTGATGTCTTATTTTTAAGCTTGAATCACTGAATTCACTTAAGTGGCCCTTTTACTAAAAAGTTTAAAAGAAGGACCACAACAATGGCGTAATGTGAAGACATTAGGTCTGTACTTTCACTATGGAAGTACTCCTGATTTTCAATGCCTCACTTCTAGAAGCTCAGTTGATGTAATTCTTCATTTTAATTTTTA
Organism: Knipowitschia caucasica; assembly: GCA_964034765.1. Classification (NCBI taxonomy): domain Eukaryota; kingdom Metazoa; phylum Chordata; class Actinopteri; order Gobiiformes; family Gobiidae; genus Knipowitschia; species Knipowitschia caucasica. Next base: position 15,226,120 of record OZ035840.1, read on the forward strand.
GTTCTGCATTTTCTGTCCATTTTGTCTCATAAAAATGATGACCAGCATTTAGTCGTGTACATTTCTCAAATGCAGATGTAGTTAGGGCATGCAAGTGTTGAGATCAAGGCTGACAATGTCTCTCTAGCCAAAAAAGATCACCAAATATTCATGCACACGCTTACACATTTAAAGCAAGAGAAATAGTGTCTTATCTTAAAGTCACACAGAAAAAGTGGGCTCTATTAGCGACTTCCAACTATTAATCATACCAAAAGTTTACTTCATTTCAGAGTTCAGACCAGATTGGGCTTTGACTGGGACATATGGCCACAACACATAGTCACATGGTCTGTTGCCGCATATATTGTTCTGTGGGATGAAGTGTCAAACGATCGATGCGGCGGCAAACATAACAGGTTGTGATGTATATTTAAAGTAACAGAGCAACAAAGAACACAAAACAGTATCATAAAACATCTGTTATATAATCACATAGTGTAGACGCACAATGCACCATTAGTTCAATCTTAGAGTTACTCACTGTATATTGCAAATCACTTGAGATTTAAGAAAGCAGTCAATGTTGATTTGATCTTTGTCTTGCACCCCATGCATACAATAGATTAAAACAGAGGAATAATAAATGATAAGGGTGCGTGGTAAGTGTGTGCAAAACTTTTCTCCCGTCTCCTGCAGCTCACTTTTTTGACATATGCACACGCTTCCTGGAGTTCATTGAGTTATTTTTGCTCCGGTGCATATTTGAATTCCTTCGCTTGAGGCTCTAAAACGGGTGGGGTGAGAGGAGGTGGTTTTTAAGCTTGCGATAACGCTCCTCAAATATTTTCTAAGCTTTACGTTTAACCCCGAATTTTGCAACAGCTGAGATTAAGTCGTAACGCAATGTCCTTATTAGTGAAAAAGACGTACAAAATTGGTCAATATGGCAAGCAGAGATTCTTAAGATCCTTATTTGCGCTATCAACACCTGTTTCTGCTCCTAAAATATATTTGACAGAAACATCCAAATCCCTCACAAAAGACTGAATGCATTTATGGAAAATAAAGTAGTCGGCAGCATCTGTTAGCAGCGTTCTTGCCAGAAATTCGTTACCATTGTCCATATGGTCACTGCCACCCATAGTCAGTGCCTCCATAACTTAGTTTTCTTAATTAAAATGAATGTTTTAATTTCCCGTATTGTAATTATGAGAAGATTGGCTAAACATTAGTGGTGAGAGATCTGATGAGACAGGACAAGCAGTGCAGCAGAAAGAGAAGGATTGTAATGAAGAAATGTAAAAGGCTGAAAGAGCACTTATTGTGTGAAGGATCAGAGAAAATTGAAAGTGGAAAAGTGTTGGCAGATCTCTGTGTTGAAAGAGGAAATGTTACTTCAAGATGAGCAGTGATTTTCAGAGGATCCAGCAATATTTTCCTCTAAATACAAATTCCATACATACATTATAATTTAGTTTGTTTCTAAATTAGTATTATGTTCTATCAAAGACATAGGAACTAATTTAAAGGGACTGTACTTAATATCAATTATTGGTTTAATAAAGTCATTACATTTGATCCAGAATCTTCCTGTCTGTAGCTCCAGCACTATAGTAAGTAAGTAAGTTATTTATATAGCGCCTTTCACAGACCAGAGTCACAAAGCACAATTGTGGGCATTTGTCTCTCACTCCAGATATAGGAGCTGGGTTGCCATACAGGAGCTGGGTTGCCATACAGGAAGCGCATGCCGGACCTATTGCACACGTTTTTAGTGGTAGGGGAAACCGGAGCACCCGGAGGAATCCTATGCAGACACAGGGAGAACATGCAAACTCCACACAGAAAGGTCCTGGAGGTGAAATCAAACCCATGCAGGTCCTTCTTGCTGTGAAGCACAAGTGCTAACCACTGCTGCCCATTACTGATGAAAGCTATAAACGGTATGAACTCTGTGTATTATGTGTGTTATGTAGGACACATTTGGAAACATGAGAATAAAATAAGAAAAATAAAGACAGAGCCAAAACCAGCTAAATTTCCCCTGGCAAACACAAATTAGAAAAATTTAAAATTAGAAAGAATTACTAAATAAGAAGAAGAAAAAGATAAGAATTGACTTTGAACTACTACAATTCAATCTTTAATTTAGGCACAGAAAAGGTTAATATAAAACCTTAAACTGAAATATAGACAAACAACAAAGCACAAACATTCTATAATACAAAATTCCCCTGGACCTATTATCTGAGGACACTAAAGGATGTAGATGTTGTTTAAAATGAAAATATTACATAGTGTATAACGATATATGGCTAAATGGGGTGAGGTGTGTGTGTTTGTGTGTGTATAAGAAAGTGAGTGAAACTATACTTTCAACCACATGGAACGTGCTGTCCCTTATTCTTTCATAATCTGGGGCGTTTTATTAAAATTGTGCTGGTTTTTCACTTGTTAGTGTAGGAGTGGACTGGAGTGCAGCACATATGAATATAGGGCAAAATATACTTCAGTTTCACCACAATAATGATAAATGGATCCCATAGCGTTTGTTATGGCCGATCAATTTGTTAATGATTGAGTTATTTGTTCATGTATTTTATTACCTTAACATCATATATATTAAAAAAATGACTCTCTCCATAAAACTAGCAGACCATTTCTGACTGGTGTTTGCTTCCCATGGTATGGCTGAATGCTGTGCTTTATACACACTTCATATAGTCACTGCTGTTGGACCGGAAAGGTCAGATTAATCATTGCTTTCAGGGTAAAGTGTTTTCTACTCATCCATTGAAGTTCATAAGAGTCTTGCACTGTAAAAGACATCTCTATCTCCTCTTTGCTTCTCTGCAGCTTGGTTTACAATTTTTTAACTTTATAGGCACCACATACCAACATATGAGCCCACCCACGCATAAATATACACTAGGGCTGGGACTTAAGCTCAAACACCATATTTGATTTTCATTGTATTATTAATATTAACATTTTACTACATTTGAAAATGTTTTAATATTTTGACCAATAAACACTTGCAATATCTCCTTGAGTAAACTTTTTTTTTTATAGCGGCTATTGCTTTGTCCACCAGAGAGCAGTGCATGCAGGTAATCAATGCTGTTTTTAGAATAAATGCTCTCGCTATAAGTGTCAACCCTTTATTTAGATCAGATGCCGTCTTCACTTGGAGTGTATATTTGTAATTCTTCTTTGGGTGTTGTCTCAGGCTCAGTCCTTGTTTTAGCAAGGTGCTAACTACCGGGCACATTGACGTCACGTTACTATAGGAACGCGTACCAGGCAAACTAATGCCTCAGATAATCTGAAGCAAAGAAATCTACATTTGCAAGCTAACACATGAAAATCATGCAAGTAATATTCAAATATTTAGAGATTTCTAATATTTGTTCAAATGTCATTATTTTTTGTTAATATTCGAATTATATTTGAATTTAGTTTTCCCAGCCCCACTATACACCCCCACATTAAATATACAACTAAAATGATCAGACGTCTCCTCGACAGGTGACAAGGCAATGAAAAGACATTGAGATCACATTTTTCCATGTGTTAAACTTGCGCTGCCTTTCATTATTAATTGCTCCTGGGATCTTGAGTTTTCTGTCAATTAAGTGCACAATAATGAATATAAGCTCACCTCCACTGGCCTACTCCTGCTCAGCACACATTCCCCCCCGTTTTTTTGCCTTCTTCCCACGAATCAATTCTCAATGGTAGACTTGAGTAAGCTCATTAGGCTCGCACAAGGCAGCCTCTCCATTACAAAAGCATAATTACCATAGCTCTCCCTCCATCCTGTGCTTTGAGAGAAACACCTTTATTCTGAAGCCTGACAGTGATTATTGCCTGATACGTAGGGACTGTGAGAGGGGAAAAGTTTAAAGGTAAGCCTGAACTGTACACCAGCATAGTAATGACTTTACAATACTAACATCATATACAACCTATGCAATGTGACCCATTTTGGACATTGTTACCTGGACCCAGCTGTATTTCACTTCAGACTGAATGTAAACCAGGAGAAATTAACAGTTTAGATTCATATATTTTAGTGGGAAAACCGTACATTATTGCGATGTAGGTAGAGTGATCATTCTGTGGTTTGCAGCCTAGTTTCCATGTTGCTTATGTTTCTGCTGTTCACGCCGCTGTCCATCACGTGGTTATTATCATATTTCGAATGGATGCTTTTCTTGCCCTCATATGCTTTAGTCGTGTACATATGATTGTCTCCGGTTCCAGGAAATGTGTGCGTGTCTATTGTGTATTGTGTGGTGTTTCTGATAGCCTTCTGCATGCAACATTATGAGAATAAATGCACAGATGGGATTGGGGTGGTTAGAGCAGAGAAAAAGCAGTGGGAGTAACAGCTATGTTTTTTTTTTCTCCCTGTCTTTCCTCACACCCGCGCAGTGGAAGTGCAACATGACATGAAGATAATTAAAAAAAGCCAATTCATATATATTAAAAACAGCCAAGTCCACAGAGGAGCAGACCTGGCCAGGGATCATTAGGATTGGGCGTGTACGCTTAAATTGGGCCTCACCTAAGAGCCCAGGGCGCACCACTGACCTCACGGAGAGCTGATATTTCATTACTGTGCTCCAAAGGGAAAGGGCCCCCTGTTACCACAACCCACTACCGCTGCAGCACCTCACCCCACCTCCATATCCCTGCAACTATATACCTGTTCAATATAATTTCAGACTATAATTAATGTAAAATCTTATATAGCGTTTTTTGTGTGACTATTTTCATTTGTAGATTACTTGAAAATGTATGTAGTTTGCAGTGCTCATTCCATGTATATGATTTAATTATACCCAGTCCTACATATGGTGAACATGAATACTCTTACTGCTGAACATTAAACAAAGATGTGCTTTGGAACCAAATGGCCTATTTGTTTTATGCGTCTGTGTTTCCAGGGGACTGCGGCTCGTGGGCCGGGAACCTGCAGGCATTGCTTCAAAGATGCATTTATTAATCAGAACACTTCTGTGCATGAAGTTCCTCTCTTTTCCATGTTTAAACAGTGCACGTGTTTCCTTCAGGAACAGCCTTAAGATGAATGTCGGTCAAATGCATTAATTATCCGTCTGGACACTGTAGTGAACCGGACAATACTCACACCGCCTGCACGTGAGAGGGCCAGAATTATTATTATGTTTTTTTGTTTAAATAATTCATTAATTAGTTATACATCAAAGGCATTCAATGAACCAAACCAGATTTACATAACATTGGATTGGTTAAAGTTCATTGTTTTCTTTTCTCATAGAAGAATTAATGAAATAAGGATTTTCCTTATTTCATTAGTTTTTGATTGTGATTCTATTTTTCTTGGTAACACGTTACTCTGATGATACCTTTTCATCACTTAAAGCTAAATGTTTTTGCATGTCAGGTAAATAACAAAATCTTCACACCATCTGTCATGGAGAGATGTTGCCAGGTAGGTTTGCTTTACTTTTACTGGTGACATGAAGGTGTGAAAATAGCAGAATAATATTTGATGTGTTGTTAAGGTTATAGTTTGACCACTATTACCTTCAATCAGCTAATTTCTTAAAGGAAAGAACACTTTTGGCACCGTTTTAAAGACGAACTGAAGCTATTTCTTGAACAAAGCCGGTTGTGTGACCTTCTATGACTTGAGGGACCCCTGTCTTTGTACACTGTGAATGTAATAATTTGTTTTTAATTTTGTACAATGGAAACATGTTGAATTGCATTGAGTTGTAATCAACTCGTCTTGAGCCGTGTTAAGAGCAGCTCGACATCTCTTAAAACTTAAAAAAATGTTTTTCAAATGAAGAAAATAAGTACGGTAATCATGTTGTCTATTCTCTCTTTTTACATATAAACTGATTTTTAAATAATCTCCAGCAAACTCCATGCAGTGGTTCATATAGATTATGATTTGAATTAGATTAGTATTCCATCATCTGTACTGTCCCCTCTATGGTTTTATCCATTTTCTGCCTGTGAGAATGGCGGAGAATGGCCTGCCAACCCCACTATGCATATGTGCATCTGCGTGAAGCGCACACCTCCACATTATTTATCAGTGTTTCACCATTGGCTTCCGAAAGGTTCCATGTTTGCTCTGTGCACTTCCTGAAGTGAGTGCTTGGAGCCCTCTGCCTGCCCCACAGCGCAGGCTACATCTGTATCAACAAGCAACACTAACATCTCATAGCACTGCAGTTATTTGGAGTTGAATATATTTCTTGAGGGGATGATTAAATGAGAACATTGCAGAGGAGGTGATAGATGAGAGATGGAAGGAGTGGGCAGGAGGTAGATACACTACAGTGGAAAAAGGAGGAAAAGAAGTGAAAATGGTCTGGTGGGAGTGAACGAGAGCCCAAGTCAACGGGAGAATGTCGCAGTGATAGAGACAATCACCAGGCAGTGTGAAAGAGCGTGATTGGCTAAAAAGAATGAAGGATATTAGTCCCATTAAAGCCGCTAAACTGCTGTGATGTGGATACTGCATCCACATTGTCCACAAAATCAATGCCTATCACACTAATTGACAAGTTTGAAATCCTGCACTCGTTTTATTATTATATGGTTTGAAAACGTGTCAATACTAAATTATGTTGTTGAGATGTGAACGCAGAGGATTGCTGAAGATTCCATATCACGGTCCATTACATTTTGACAAAAGTTTCCTATATTCCATTTTCCTTTTGAAATTGTTTTGTCATTATTGAATATAATTATTACGCTTTTCTGTGTGTATCGATAAAGGAGAGCTATTTATGACAACACAATACATTAAGATCAAGATATACTTGAAAATAGGCTAGAATTATTTTAGAGAATGAAACATGTTTTTTAGATTATTTGAATTAGTATAGCTATTGTTCACTTATCTTGTGCTGTTTGCGCCTCATTCCTATTGTTCTGTAACTTGTGATGCAACACTTAATCTCTTTCATGTTTTGATTTTCTCTGTTTTGGTTTAAATTGTCTGTTGGTATTCAGCTTTTTAATTGTCACATGATTAAACATGGTCTTTTTTGTGTTAATTTGTGTATTGTGCATCCCGTCCAGCCTCAATATGCAACATTTCTTCTAATATAACATTTTCACTTTCCAAATTCAACTAAAATACTGCTTTTTAAATCTAATTGCATAATGGAAATGTTAAAACATTTTCTACTGAAAGTATTCATAAACCTTTAAATAAGGTTCTAAAGTGGATGAACTGATTGTGAAATGAAGGCCTAGGTTTAAAGTGTTTCATATTTATTTGACTCAAGGGAAAGCACAGGAAGGTCGGGTTCCTATGGCAAACATAACACATACTTCTGTGTACGCATACTTAAAGCTAGTGGCACATTTGGGAGTGATTGTGAAAAACTGCTCAAAGTTTTATTGCGTGTCTCATGCCAAAAGCACTTGAAAATAGCGAAGAAAGAGCGGTCCTAGTAATTCTAGTAATAATACAGGAGTAAAACAGAAAGGTAAGCAATTACATTTAAATTGGGACTTAAAGCTAAATGTTTTTTTCTAGTATTCTTGTATGGAAATGCAATCTGTGTTTTATTTGTTACATTGAAAGACCGTGAACACATTATCATACTGCATTATTACGGAGTAGCAGAGCAGACCTGCAGCCGCTATAGACTCGCATTTGCATTTCACTTTATTTGGGTTACACATACAGGTCTTTGATTGAAAAATTCCCTAATGTTGTGTTTACAATAGGTTGTGTTTACTATAGGTATAGAATAATAATCTTTCCGTTTATGCTGAATTATTAGCCGATGCAGGGGGTTCCGAAGTCATGCAAAGCTCTTCAGCCATTGCAATTCAAATTCAAAACAAACTATCATATCTGTGTGAAAGTTTCAAAGTATTATCTGAATCCCATGAAGTGTTGTGGTGTTAGTGCTCCTGTAATGTTTCTGCAGTAGATGGTGGAGGAGGCACGCCTCAGGTGCCTTCATCCGTCAGACGGTGCTGGGCCCTGTCACTGTGTCTGCCCCATATTAAACACATTAAACACTGCAGCGGCTCTCATTAATCAGCCCGCAGCCATGACAACCAGCGGCGCTATCGGCCTAATACATCCACATGTGCCCCGGGCCGTCCACGCCCCAGGACTGTACCCCAGCCTCCGATAACAGCGTGATAGATCGACTGGGATTGTACTGACTGTAGTCTGGGCTCCATTCAGTGTGGAGCATCTCTTTGTTTAATTGTTTTTTTGAGTATGGGCCTGAAAGTTCAGTAAAGCAAAGCAAGTTTAATTGTGTTGCACAATTTGTAATTATGAACATGTGCAGTAAAAAAGCATTGCTACATAATAACAACAATTGGGGTAAAAATACACAATTTTGTTATCTGTGCACCTAAAACAAAAAAAATCTCCTCTTGTATCATCATATTGTAACTTTTTATTTACAACTTTTACAGGATACAGAAAAAAAAAACAAGATGAAAAAGTTTGAAAAGGGGTTGGACGAAGCACTAATATGATTCTAATGCCTTGTGCAATCTTTTTTTGTTAAGTACTTTGAGTTGTCTTGTGTATGAACTGTGTTACAGAAATAACCTTGCTTTGCCTTGCCCAGTATCCAGTTTGCGTGGTTACATGTTGGATTATTTGAACTAGAAAAGGCCCCGACCACCTTGGGGCGACCAGACTGCGACATGCGTTTTGCTTAATCAATCAGCTCTGTCTCCTCCCATGTGAACATTTGTATTTGTTACTATTGATTTCACACTTTAGTATATAATCTGTTTTTCACATTCATCATCAAATAGAAATGCTTTTTGGTGAAAAAGGAAATAGGTGCTAAAAACACACAATACAATGTTTCATGCCTAATTCTTATTTTTTACTGCGTTAAGTGAACTTTTTACGTCATTTGCATAAACTTAATGTCACTGTTGGGGGCCCTCTGATGGATTTGGGGCCCTAAGCGACTAGTATTCTGCTTTGTTGTGTGGGACCACGCTGCCTGCCCGGCCTGTAAATCTGGAAGGAAAATGTTGAGGTATAATGACATGCCCATCTATTAAAAAAGAAAAAGCAAGTTTAAAGATACGTTTTAAACCTCTAAGCCAGTGTCTCCCAAAGTGGGGTCCGCGGCCCCCTGGTGGGCCGCGAGGGTACTGCAGGGGGGCCGCGGGAGGTCATAAAAAAAAAAATAATAATAATATAATTATTTAATGTTAAATTTATAATGTTTTGTTTGTAATATTAAAATATTTGTGTTCATTATTTGACTTGAATAATCCACTGTAATCATTTTTGTATTACAATGTTTGTAGCAGAGGCTATTTCCCCAAAATAAAATAACCAGAAGAGCCTATTCTTAATGTTGTCTTCTTGGTTATTATTTTGGGGGGGCCACACAGACCCGTCAGATTTTTAAGGGGGCCTCGGTGTTACTGAGTTTGGGAATGGCTGCTCTAAGCTATTAACACATTTTACATTATTTGAATATTTGCATACTATAGGCAAAAGTTGCAAAATGTCTCAATTACTGTTAATAGAATAAAATAAAACTCTGGAGCTATATTTGCACTTCACAGGTATTTCCATATGTGTATATTGTACTTTAGCAGCAGAGATTATGACCAGAATAAACAACAGTAATAATGACAGCAGGTAAAGTGACAAGTACTAACAGAAATATCAGATGACATGTGTTGATGCAGTACGGTGTTCATGGTTTTGCACTGGTCCAGATCGGAGCAGAGAGGATTCACGGACCTAACCAAGCGGATCAGCCGAAAATCCACTGGAGGAAGGCTAACTTTTTGAAAAATGCTAACCCTAACTAAGTGGCTGCTCTACCTCTGCTGCTGTGACCTAAAGCGCTGTTGCATTTTAATCCATAGTCTGGCTTTAGCCATCCGTACACTCCGCTCAATTATCATTTCGCTGCATGTAACGTCTGGGTCTGGTCCTTGTGTTGGCGATTACAATCGGTTGAATTCCATTTGACCAATCAGCGAGCGCGGGAGGTGGGTGTTGTCGTTAGTTGTGAGCAGGTTGTAGTTTGGCAATGGCGAAGAATGCGATAGTAAAGTAATCCAATCTGATTCTATCAAGAAATTGAAGCCGGAGCAATAGGAATGTTTAGCAAAAGTCATTGCTGGCAAAGATTGTGGCGCTACTCCTCACGGGCTCCGTTTGCGGCAAAGGAGATGGCTGGGATAAAACGCTAAAAGCTAACGACTCACTCGGGCGCACTACATACGTCACAGTAAACTCAGATCCAATTGTTTCAATCTGCAAAAGGAGTTAACCCCTCCCACCTGTTAACGGAGCTCAATGGAGCACCTCCAGACCTTAGTACAAAATGTAATTTGTACTATGGTGTGGTACGACCAGGCTATTTTAATACTTTTATTAGATATTTCTAGAATTATCTCTTTATTTGTTTTGTTTGTATGGATGCATGTGTTTCTGCTGTTACTAGACACATACATTTCTCCTACAGGGGATCAATAAAGTAAATATTCAAAATGCAGCAGCTCGAGTCCTGACTAGAACCAGGAAGTACGACCACATTAGTCCAGTCCTCAGGTCCCTGCACTGGCTTCCTGTGGCTCAGAGAATAGACTTTAAAACAGCTCTGCTTGTGTACAAGTCTCTCCATGGCCTCGCACCAAAATATATTAGTGACATGTTAGTCCCATATGAACCAGCCCGGACTCTGAGGAGCACAGGGACTGGACTCCTGTTAGTGCCCAGAGTCAGGACTAAACATGGGGAGGCTGCTTTTCAAATTCATGCTGCTAAAATCTGGAACAGTCTTCCTGAAGATGTGAGACAGGCCTCCTCTCTGACAATGTTTAAAACCAGGTTAAAGACGGTTCTGTTTAGCTGTGCATACAACTGAGGGATTTTATATTTTATATTTTTATCTTTCTTTTTAATGTACTGTGATTATTTATGATTTTAATGCTATCTTGTTTTGTACAGCTCTTTGAGTTGCCTTGTGTATGAATTGTGCTATACAAATAAACTTGCCTTGCCTCTCCTTGCCTTGCCTATATCTAACTGTCTTAAAGCAGTAATAATAATAACAACATGGTAAGATGGTAGAAGTTCTGTGTACCCATGTAAACCTAGCCATGTCAATTACAGTTTTACTACTATCCTCGAGCAGTGGCTTAGTGATTTAGTGGGCACTTGGATGGAGAGACGTGTTTTTAAGGCTATTGTCCGATCATAATTGTCAAATCGGGAAGCTCTTGTCAGATTTATGACACCTCGTAATTATGAAAAAGTTGAACCCTTCTGTGTTCTTGTGCAGCTGTGATGTCCTCATTGTCACTTTTCAAGCCAGGAAGTAACTAGATTTATGAAACGTTATCCTCACACGCGGAATAAAACAACAGCAAAGTTAAGTGGACTAACTTTTGATTGCGTCCACTAACTCTCTCTCCAGGAGAAATCTTTGGCTTTTTGAATATAATTACTCCTCATTACACCGCTTACCTGAAGGGTGGCTTTTAATCACATTCAGTAATCTGAGCTTTCTTTTATTGCTTCAAACATGAGCTGATGGGCCAAGATTGCTGGCACCTCATCCATAACTATACTTCTTTCAGCTCACAGCGGGACTCGTCAGTGCCAAAATATACCTGCGTCTGAGGGCATGAGCTCCACGCTGCGTAAATGACACCAGTAATAGTGGCTTTGGGTCTATGTGATTAATGTCGTTTTGTGAGGAGAGAGGAGAGAAGATTTATATGGGGTGAATTGGGTACCAGTGGGGTCATGCCATGCTCTGTTTTATACCGTTTTTATTGCATCCAACTTCTTTTTTTGACAAATTGAGATGTATTCATAAAAGAGAAGGGGATGGGTCTGAGAGTGGGCCTGTTTTTATCTACTGTTATTTATCATAGTGTTTTTGGAAAATGCTGTTCTTAATCATATTGTCTATTTTGAGTGAGTTAGAATTTTATCCTAAGCTGCAAACTAAGAGTGGACTGACAGAGTGCTGATGTCAAACATAGTGTAATGCGGTAGAGGTCGATTAGAGTTAGCTCCAACAGGCTGCTTGAGCGTCAGATAGACAGACAGACCTTTATTGACACCATCACATACATAGAATACAGAAGAAGGAAATACAACAATGCAATGCTGCACAGGGACATGGACAACCTTACAGGGCAGCTGTGGCTGAAGTAACAAAACTCTTAGTAAAGTAAATTACTAAGCGCCACTCGGGAGCAGCTCCGGTCTGTCCCAGATCGCCCTCCTGCTAGCTAATTCCGAATTCAGTGACAGAAGGCTCCTGATTGGCCAGTTGTTTGAGCTCATAATCACAATTTAAACACTACCATCAAAGATTGTTTTGAGTGTGACAAAATGTTCTCTGAATGAGAGGAGAGGAGGCATCTGAGTGAGTTTGAGCAAAACTTTGTTGGGTTTCATTGAGCTAGGGGGTTACTGATGTCCAACTTTATAAGGTTGATGAAGGTTATAAGAGTTCAAAACATGTATGTACAAAGTCATGTTAGTTTGTTTGTTTTTGACTGATTTTTTGAACGTTCCACCTTGTTTTTTTCATCTATTGAATCTTGAATGCACAGAGACAACACTGTATATTGGCAGCATTGTCCATTAAAGTCTGGTCATGCTTCCATTGGGAGCTTTTGAACGTCTTCTAATAATGTAAAGGACTGATGTCTTCAGTGGAACGTCCACATGGTTCGATCTGGATGTGCCCATAGTGCAATCATCAAGACACAAATCCTATGTACAATGACATCTGTGGTCTCAAGCACAGACTATAGAAGTTTTTATTTCTCATAAAATTTTGCAAACAGTAAATCCTTCCTCTTTTTTCCCCCCAACAAGTTATTTGTATTCGTTATCTTCATTTCCTCCTCCTCAGGCCTTTTTTTCTTTCTGCTAAACACCCATTCTCACCTCCTCTGGCCTTTCTGAGATATAGCGCTCTGCATTACCAATGTGTGCCCCACCACCCCTTCAACAGAGCCAATACGTTTTCCTTTGCTCTGCACTCTTCTATTCCCCTGTATCTACTGCACAACCAGGGCAGATCGCTTTGTATTGAAGGGTCACAAGTACAACTGTGTGTTCGCCCACGGCCCGCTCCCTTCAAGTCCCACTCAGCGCGAGCAGTATGTTTACAGCTAGAAAATAACACAGAAATCACTCTGTGTTAAGTTCTTATCTCTATTTTGGTAATTCATTAATTTTGTTGGATTATAGTTTTTGATATTGAACACTTGTTTTTTAAGACTTTCTTTACTTTGAATGTCAGATTGCTTTCACATTGTATAATCTGACAGTTGGCTACAATACAAGCCTCAGTTTAAGGGCAGTAAAGACTAAAGACCAATATGGATAACAGGGCTAACAGATAGCAATAACAGGAAGGGGCTGTCGTTCCCATGTGTGTTTTTTTCTCACACAACACAGACAGTGTACTAGAAGCACTTTCTCCTCGTCTACCGTATATAGAATATATTTTATCCATTACAAATTTCAGTGTGAGTCACTACTTGACACTATGCTGGGACAATCTACCCTGATTAATTTCTGTGTGTGTGAAAAGGCTGCTCTGGTTCTGCTTTAATTGTTTAAAAATCCAATTCCCCACTGTACAGGAAGGACACAATTGGATGTAATGATCAAATTACAATTTCATTGCCTCGTTTATTCAGTTATTTTATCTAATTATTTAAAACCATGCAGTTGTGGAGCACTGAGCGCATGGACATGATTGTGTTTTTTTTTTTTTTATCAAAAGGAGCAACATTTTAATTTCCCGAGCAAGAAATAGTATGTTATTTCAAACAGAAGCCTCTTATATGTTTTAACTAAAACTTTTTTTCACATTTAATGTGCATTTAAATATGTTTTGTTAAAATGAATAATGTTAATAGTACACTCATTAAAGATTAAAGAGATTCTTTTTCATGATTTATCCTAACACAAATCTGACCACAGCGTGCTATCTTCACCTTTTTAGAAAACATGTGATTGTTTGCATTTTTATGACTGATCTAAAGAATGTGAAACTACATAATGATGGAACTAAGCTGTTTTAATAAATCAAACTGAACTACTGCATTGATTTTATTTCATAGTTCCAGTTTTGTGGTTTGAAAATGAGGAAACCCAGCTTTATTTGAAGGAAATAATCCATAGCTTACTTGATAACTAAAATAATTGATTACTGCCGCTATTTCAAAGTGACTTCACTTCATTCGTCCTGCTGATGACGCTCAAGCCCTTTGTGGTGTGATATCTCAAAGACATCAACTTGAATGTGGTGTAAATAATACAGGCCAAAGAATTACAAAGGTTGTCAAAAAGCCAGTGTGTAACTTAACTGCTGCATCAAACCACCAAACTTCCCCAGTTTATTGTTATTCTGTGTGAAGCAATGTTGACTGACTGCATGTTAGTCCCCTGCGCTCCTTCCTGTTTGGAGCAGTGATTTTTCGGGGGCTGAGGATGCAAGCAGGCAGCAGGCGTCACAGAGCCACAGCTGGCCCGCTCCTTTGCTGCTGAGCCTGGGAACAGACATGGAGCTCCCGTAATTACTTCCATTATCACTGCCACACAACACACAGAGACAGACACAACCTGCACCAATGCTGAGGGAATCACAATGGGATGTATGATATTTACTTTACAACTGTGCAGGGAGAAGGTGTTAGGTCACGCGGCATGAGTGGCACATATAACAGGTCTATAGATTTGCCCCAAAAAACTCATCAACAGCTAGGCAAGTTTATTTGTATGGCATAGTTCAGACGCATTAAAATCATAATAATCACGGTGCTTTAAATATAGTGAAGATGCATTCCTTCAATTTGGACATAGTCAGATTAGAAGCCTGTCTCACATTTTCAGGAAGACTGATTCGGAAACACTGCTCCCCATGTTTAGTTCTGACTCTGGGCACCAGCAGGAGGCCAGTCCCTATGCTCCTCAGAGTCCGAGTTGGTTCATTTGGCTCCAACATGTCACAGATGTACTTCAAAGGCCATGGAGGGACTTGCACACTGCTGTTTTATAGCTTTTGGTCTAACCGTAGTATATTTGGT
This sequence comes from Knipowitschia caucasica, assembly GCA_964034765.1. Lineage (NCBI taxonomy): Eukaryota > Metazoa > Chordata > Actinopteri > Gobiiformes > Gobiidae > Knipowitschia > Knipowitschia caucasica. Next base: position 15,241,198 of record OZ035840.1, read on the forward strand.
TTTTTTTATTTTTTATTTAGCTTTGTGTTTGATAGTACCACCTATAACTGTATGCAATATCTGCTTTTATATTTGTTTACAGCACACAATATCTACTAACATACTGGTAATAGGCTTATGCATACTGTGTTTCCTCTGCAATCCCGATGTGAGTTCTTCTGAGTTGTACTTTTCTACTTGCAAGGCGATGGGTGCCTGTGTCTCCCTAGCTTATAATCAGCAAGCATTTCAGTAAACATTGGTAATGGGGGTGGACAGTCTCTGGTGTCTCACCCCGGACCCCTGCAGTAGCTAATTGGGATAAACACAACTCCATGCTTCATTTAACTGCAGCCGCTCTTTCTTCCTGTCCTGCTCATCCTATAGTTTCTTTCCGTCTCCCTCTCGCTCAGGCTTGTTAATGGCTTCCCGGCTCATTGATACCCCTGATGTTTTCATAATCAAAACATGAAAGACACAGTGGACACAATGTTTTTTCCCCTCTCTCTTCAAGTGCATGTGTAATTGAAATGAACTGATTTCTGCAAACAGTGGACGCAGGACTGATTGTCGTGTAATGAATCAAACATGAGGATTGGCGAACCATGCTTCCATTAGCACCAGTAGGACACATTGGAAACCCAGTGAAACCAATAATTGACTATTTCCAGTGCTACAACTCAAAACAACAACTTAAAACAGTAAAAATGATGGTGACTGAGACTTTTCTATCAACATGCACTTTTCACAGCTTTGTCCATGTTATAGTTTTCTCTTGTCATTTACACACTCATTGTTATTATAGAGCAGGGGTGGACATTTCCAGGAGGCCTTTTCATGCGGCTTCCATTTAATTTAATTTGCCAAAATATGTTTTCTTTTATCTGTGAAAGCTATTTCAGTGACACAATACTTTTTTTACTTGAACTGAACAAAAACTGAATCATAAGTAAAAAAAATAAAAAAAATAAAAGTGGTAGAGAGTGTTCTATACAAATTTATAGATTCAAAGCAATTTTGTGACTCACAATAGCAATGAAAAGAATTCTGATTCTGATATGGCACTGGACCGTATCAGCACAGATTCAGTTTTGCCGAGAGTCTGTGTACGGCCAGTATACTTTGGCCATGATGCTTGCGTGACGTGAATTTATAGAAAGCGTAAGAAACAAATAATGATGGCAGATAAAAGCACATTAGCCACTTTTCCAAATGTGATTACAAGAATTTGGTCTACAGACTTTTATCACCCAACTTAACCAAGAGATATTCGTAATGTATTTGAATTCTAATGTGTTTGACCATCCTGTATTGATTGGAAGCCTGGGTGAGTAGCTTGCAAAGTTATTGAATTTAGTTTGGGTCGTAATACAATTTTATGTGCCTTGTTGGTCTTGTGAATGATACCGCATAAGTAGATTTTTCCATTAGCACCTATTACAACTACTCATAGTAATTATGCTAATCCAATCCCGGTTTGTTATGATTTATTGGTCTACTCCTCTGTACCGCCTGCTATACAGTCTTGTAATATAATGTACTGGTGGTTGTTGCGGCACTATCATTGCCTTTGTGATGTAATCTCCTTTCCCTTGGCTTGGGACGCACCTGTGGGAGAGGAAAGAATGAGGAGGGAGAGGTGTAAGTGCCGGTGTGATGTAAAACGCCTAATTTGGACGATGATTGATGGTTTAATATTGCAGCCCGCAACCCCTCTGCCCCCACCCATCCGATGAAGCTGCGGGCGCCCGTGGAACCGTACCACAGAGTGCGCATAATGTCACATCCCATTCACACATTTACGGGCAGCGACGGGAATTAAAGCAATTCCGAGTTTGTTTGTTTTTAAGCATTGTATTGTGTGTGCTAAACTTGGGCATTTTCTCCTTCGCGGCGCCACGAAAATCACTTATGTACTATTGACTTTGGTCTGGAGACAGTGGTCAGTTATTGCAGCCATTTTAACCAATCTGGCTTAATCTCCCCTGTCTCCTCCGCTTCCCTGAGATTCAAACTGAGCTTTCTCATTACGGAGTCTCCATATAGTATTTACTCCAGACTTATTGCTCCTTTCTTCTTCTGTCTATTGTTTGCTGCACCATACGCTCAGAAAAAGGAGGATAACAGCCAGATTGTGTTAGGAATATTTTCATTTTATTTCTCAGACTTTATTTGATTATGGCATGAGTGTTGAAAAAAGAAAGATGCGGACGGCTGGTCAGCACTTTGAAATGTGTTGGGCATTGCTTTGCTTTTGGAAAAGTGAAGAAGGAGATAATGATTGCCCAATCCAAATGCAGCTTGCTTCATGGCACATTCTACAGACGTCCAAACGTATTAATTAGGAAACTAGCGCTTTAGTGAGTGAATAGTATGAACTTTGGGCTTATCCTTCAATAAATGATGGATGGTACAATGCATGTTATAATGGCGTGTACCTCATCCTACAGCTTCTGTTCATTAGTAACTACAGTATATTGCTATAAAACTACAGTTTATAGTGAAAATGCTGTATAATGACATATCATCCTTCAAAATGTGTTAAACTGACCATCAGACACATTTTTTTTTTTCATTTCCAGTTTATAGTTGAAAAATATACTGTACATCTTGAGATTGCAGGTGGCAAAACAGGGCATTCAACTTAATAAGAACTGAAATGATTGTACTTGTCAAATGTAATTATTTGAGTAAAACAAATTATAAAACGTCTTGATTATAATTTGCTTGCCCTGCCTAATCTGTGAATGTACTCATTAAGGTTATACTTTGTTGCCCCCTGTAGGGAAATTTGTCTTATGCATTTGACCTATCCAATGCCACAAAGGCCTCTGACAGCAGTCTCATAATCTACATATGTTAAAAAAAATACTTAATTAATTGAAGGTATTTGCTAAGTGTAAAGCCATAAACTATACATATGAATGCAATAATCTCCATAGTGATAAGTAGGTGATGAAAAACTGTGTTATACCTTTAACATCAGTAATTACATAAATAAATACACAGAAAATAGATTCAATATATTCTGTATACTGTACCTGTTTATTATGTAAAAAATGACAAACTAATTTTCATGCTTTTGACTACTTTAGAAGGGACACGAGAAAAACAATTTCTAAATTCTCCAGCTCCCTCTTACATGTGGTGCAGCAGACTTGCCTGTTGTTTAGAAGAATGAGTCCAATCTGCCTCGCAGTAGTAAAAGCCTAATTGTAAAAGACTGTCACACAGGGATTCAATAATTCAATTTAATTTCGAAAAGAAAATATGTACATTCCTGAAGGCATACGACCAAACATCTGCTGTGTGCTTTAACTAAAAGAAATATATACTTTTTCCTTCAGCAGGGCCTGTGAAAGTCAATCTTAAATGTGGGGAAAATATCATTAAATTAGTGGGTTTTGTCTCTGGTACATCCAAGCACAGTATAAGTACTTCCCTTCACAATTTAATGCAAATGTGTTGAGGAAGTGGGTTGCTTATTTACTCAATGCTTTCTAACAAGCAAAGTTTGTTGAAGCTGAGAGTGCGACACGCCTACAGCAGTAAGCGCAGGTGCCAGAGGTGCTGCAGCATTCTATTCTCTCAAAAATGCAAATGAAACAAGCGCTATTGTGAGTGGAGGGTTTTTGCACCAGCTGTTGTTGCCGTTTTATTGTTTGTTTGGCGTAAAATCATTTCCCCTCAGATTGAACTGTGTGTAGACATTCTCATTAATGAGAATAAAGATTTGTTCCTTTTTTAACAGCATTTAATATACCCAGACTGCAGTATATACAGTACTGTTAAAGCTGGGGTACCCATAATTTTCCAACCCGCGAACAATTGAACTATGTAATAAAAGCCATGAAACTAGTTCCTGACTTTAAACCAGTTTTTTGGTCGTATCCACTTTATCAGACACAAAAGACAAAAAGAGAGGACCAGGCTCAGCCAATCAGCTCTTAGCCAAAACACTGGGCTCTTTGATACAAGTATGCAGAACATGTTTTCTATTGTTTACAATACTATTACTCTTTTATGAAAATGTTTATATGATAAATAATAGTTAGGTACCCCAACTTTACTCTTGTACTGCATTGATATTACACACCATTATTATACACATCTCCAAAATAGAAAGAAATGGGTTGTATAATACAATTAATATTACAGTATCAAAAGACACAATAAAACACACACACATTCAATTTCAATATACGTTCATAAAAAAAACTAAATTATGACTTCTAATATATAATCTACTTACATAAATGTGACGTTTTTGGGCATAGCTCTTCACTGTTGTAAGGGACAAAAGCTTTTAAGTTGTTCTTTTGACTTTTTCTTTATAGTGAAACAAAGAACTTCGCTTTAAACTATTTGTTTCGCTGACATTATGTTGTGCCCACCACTGTTCGTCACTGTCGACCCCCAAGTTTGAGAACCAATGCACACGTCAAGGGATTGGTGGTAATATTAGTAAACTCTATAAAAAGTGGGAACCAAAAAGCCTCTTTGCTGTGGTTATTTTTTCTATTGTTATCATTAACTTTATGGAGACTCTGTCATGGCCTAGCATTACATGGAGCACCTGCACCTAATAGTTTTTCATTGTTTTTCTTCAACTTAACTTCATTTTCGTACTTCAATAGAAATATGTCCGCATTTGCAAAATTAATGACTGTAGTTTGAAAATGTATGCGTGACATCTGTTTCTAAAGTTCTGCAAAGTCCCTTTTCTTTTTATGAGTTAATCTGTATTCCGCAGCGCACTCTGAGGGAAATGAATCATGATGGTTTGCCTCTGAGTTATCTATCCAAGCAGAAACTATAGCATCATTATGCGGATATTGTGTCTACTGTTAGCCATAAGGAACAAGTGCTCACAGTCATATGCGCAGCGTGGACAAATGCTTTGATAAACATCTAATTTTTTCAGACTTTTGTGGAATTTTAAGTTGGTCAAGACGCATACACGCTTTACCGTTTGCATATCCGTGTGGCCGCGGTCTCCGATAGTTGTTGTGCTAATATGTTTTTAATGTCTTTGGGATGCTGTCGACATCTCTAATTTGTTTTTGTCTAAGCTGTGTGCTTATGTGGATGGGGCACATCAAAGCAGTAAAAATAGCGTTTCTCATTAGCCAGTCTTTCCCTCTCATTTATTTTCCTCATCTGTACTTGCCAGTTTGTCCAAGTGTTTTTGAGGGGATGCAGCTTGTGAAGTTGCAAAGAGCAGTTGTACTAGAATAAATAACATCATGATGCCTGGTGTCCATTTGCGGTTTGATACGTATAGCTTTCCAGTGAAATAAAACAACAAACATCTTACTCTAAATATAATATGCAACTTAACATTTGTTCAGGAACTTTATTTTGAGTAAAAAGAAAAAGTTTTCTGACAGAAGTTGAAGAATAGGCTCTGATAAATACAACATGTTGTCTCTTATTCCCAAATTTAGCTTTTAGACATAGAAAAGAAAAAGAAAATAATGATGCATTGTGAGTTCGTAGTGGAGCAACCTGGTCCAGGGCAGAACAGTCACCACATCATTGGCTTTAAAATCTCATGGGGCAACCAAAAACCAACTTTGAGTTGTTATTTAAAATGTCAATAACATTTGCAGCCACTTCAGGGGTTAGATGTCGCTTTCTCAGTTTTCATAGAGGTCTCTCGCTGAATAAAACTGGTGGCAGTAAAAAACCTGCAAAATTGGTCAGTGATGTCGTCAACAGACCCACAGTGAGGCCATTGGTACTGACCGGTCGACGGTGTGTCCTCTGTTGTGAGTTGGCTGTGTGACGTGTTCCATGTAATTCAAAAACATGGATTATACCCAACAATTCATAAATAACAAGTTTGAGAAATTATTGAGTGTTAAAATGATCAGTTCAAATAATTCTATTAAAATGTATGTATACAACTCTTTAATTATAATACTGCACTGGATAAATAGTGATACATGCAATTTTTGGGATTGCTAAAACAATGGTGTGTTAGTCAATGCTTGAGTTTGCATCAAAAGTAGTAGCATAGACTTCCAGCGGTTTTTGTTATATGTTTCAGTGTAATGTGTTTTGAAATTAAAAGCATTTTAATCTTTTTTTTTGTGTCCATCCATGGAAGACAAACATGAAAACCTGTGACAGTGAGCTGATAAGGCTGAGGATCAGGATAATCTCTAATGCATTGTAACATTATTACAAATAGGCCTAATAAGTCAAAAGACAGGCCATTAGAACATCATACTCACTGTTAGAATGGGCAATTTAGGCCTAACTGGAAAATCGCCTGAATTCTCTCAATGGAAATGGATTTGGTTTCCATAGTAATGACCACGGACCAGTCCATCCGCGAGCAGTGTCATGGACATGCATTTTGATCATCATTTAGTTCGTGTGTCCCTATAGCTCTACCTCTGCTCCGTGGACTCTGCTCTGCCCAAACTGGCCTCTATCTGTGATTTCATCTGATCGTGTGTGATTAAATGTGACAGCAGTGTGAAACAGACCAGGCTAATGCTAATGATCACCAGCCATAACTGCATAAATTATTCTTAGCCACTTCATGTTGCTGTGGAAACGGTTTAAGAGTCAGGTTTTCCATGGCGGCACAAATAAACATAACTTAAATGTGGAAAATACACAGCACACTCGGATAGATGTCCAAAAGATCTAGTATTTATTAACGTTTCGGCCTTAGCCTTCGTCAGATCATTTTTATCTTGTTCATTTGGATCACAATTATTGGCACAAATAAACATGTCATTGTGTGTCTGACTGTATCCATTTGCTCTGCGGAGGGGCTGCGGTGTTTATCAAGACAAGCGTAGCGCGACTGGTGACAGGGTGAGATCATGAGGGCAGCTGATTCGAGGAAAAACGGTGTTGAGACTGCGACAAATACAGAAACATGGGCACAAGTGGTTCGTGCTCACGCTTAGAAGGTCACCTGTTAAATTCCAGTGCTGACCCGGGCCATTCTTTGTTAAATTTGAATGTTCTCCCTGTGTCTGGGTGGGTTCCCCTGGGAACTTCATCTTCCCCTACCACACCAAACATGCATCTTTCTTAACACCTGTAGCAATCTGCACAAAGCGGTGAGCAATTACTTACAATTAAAACATTTCCCTACAAGGATAATGTACTACTACTATACACTGTTTGCCATTGGATGTTGTTGACTTTTGGATCACACATTGTATCGTTTTGTATTGTTTGGGTTGTATTTGATATTGCATTAGCCACTGTATCAAATGTGAGCTTCAGAATCAGAATCAGAATCATTTTTATTGCCACGTAAGTAACAGGAGGTCACAGACTAGGAAATTGCTTTGGCTCAGTGCAACAGTCAAAAAGAGATAATAAAAATAAGAATAAAAAACACTTCTAAAGAATAAATTTAAATTTAAAATAGAGTTACAGTTACTATTTACAATATACAAGTGCACATGGTGCACACAATGTAAGGTGACAGTAGTACAGTGAAGTAAAGTGACGTATGATGGGCAGTAAAGTGACTTTATAAAGGGCGGGGGGACAGGTTAAGAAGTGTTCAAGAGTCCAACAGTAGAGGGGAAGAAACTGTTCTTGTGGCGGGAGGTTCTAGTCCTGATGGACCGCAGCCTCCTGCCTGAGGGGAGTGGTTGGAATAGTCCATGTGCAGGGTGAGAGGGGTCGGCTGTGATACGGCCAGCCAGACAGACAGATGCCTGAAGGCCAAAAATGATGTGCCTGAGAGCTGCAAAGGGTCTACACACACAGAGACATATATTTTAAACTGTAATGTAGCTAATACATGAATCAATTTTAAAAAAATCAAATTTTCACATTAAAGTATCAAAAGATAGTTTTTTGTGTTATTATTGACTTCTTACAAATCAAGATTCACTGCTCAAAACACTTTTAAAAAAACATCCAGGAGCATTACCACTTGAAAGAGCACTGAGACGGACTGTTGAACAGCTAAAACAAGAATTTCTCGCTTTGTAGAACATTTCGGTTAAGGTCTACTCTGAAATAGGGTTCGTTTATCAGGTTTTTGCAAGAAAAAGATGAAGACACAAAGACAAGACATGTTTTTGTTTGGTGAGGAATACATATTTGCAGTCTTCTCAATTTTCTATTTTCAACCATTCAAATTCTATTGACGAAGCTGGCAATGGTTTTGACTTATGCCTGCAGAGTAGCGTGCGTGCAGAGACAATGAAATAACAATATGAAAGAGAGGTTATATGTGGTCACCGTTTGTGCCTTCCCCTCGGCAGGCTCATATCATTACCTATCATTACACCCCCCATTTGGCATCAGACGCCTCGATCGATAACTCTGACTCTATCTCCCCACCCCTCCCTGCTTTTTATCTTTACCTCCTCAAATCACTATTTTTCACATCATATCTCCGCTCTCCTGCCTACAAACTGCATCACAAAAAGACCTTAAAATCACCCGCCCACTCCTTTTACTTTTCTCCAAACTACGTCTCGTTCTTTTTTTCTCTCACCTCCAGCAATAATTCACCCCTAACTGGTGTCCAGGCCTTTTGCTTCTGTGACGGGCATTTCAATCACGTTGCATTTCCATTCTGCGAGCTGACCTGCTTTTTCCTTGACAGTAATAAGTGGGCATAGTCCGCACTCCTACTGTCCTTTCATCTTTGCAGCCGTCTCCCTCCTGTCTTGCTCTCTTTCAAACCAGTCGCACCAGCTGTGTGTCTGTGCGCCATTCAACACACAACTTTGCAATAGTTTTTCTTTTTGATACGGAGTAATGGCTGCTAGTATGTAGCCGTACAGTGGAACTGCATAATCCTTGTTTAGAAAAAAATATAATTAGAATTCTTCTAGAATTGGTGAAAAATACTCTACACTTTGTAATGAAAAGTACATTTTTTGGAATAACAGTTGTTGCACTCTCTTCATGTACTGTATATTAAGGAGCTGAAGTATTACATTGTATTAGATTGTGTCCAGTGCAGGCTCGGTCTGAGTGGTTGTGTCCAGTTCTCTATGTCTGCCTCTCTGTCCTAATCTTAGTCCTTCAGTCTGCCGCCACTTTGTTTAATTCTTTTGAGTTGTCTCCTTTCAAGAAGTGTGACGTCACCTTGTGGTACAGCCAGAAGGCCGCCCTGGGTCTAGGCCGGGTTCGGACCCCAGATGGTTCCGTGGGGTTTGGGTGCAGTGAGGCACACAATCTGCAGACCGGCTCACGGCCCCTTACTGTTTGGCCAAGAGGTCGAAAGGACGGGTCAAATGCAGAATATATATCCATATACATGCACACACACAAACACACACCGTAAACCCTAACTTCAATCGTACTTCAGCTATCAAAGTTATTTTAAATAGATTTTTCCCAGTAAGTAGATATTACTCATTTATTGTTAGTTTATTTAAAGCTTGCCTATGTCACTCAGGGCTTTCTTTGAATTGAACTTTTTCTGTTCAAGTAAGCCTCACTTTTGACATTTTGATGTGTAGAGTCTTTAATGAGGCAGGTGTGTCAGCGGCAGGGTGTCCTGGTGGCTGAGTGTGTAGCACCATTACCTCTCAACTACAGGGTTCTGAGTACGAATCCCAGTTGGAGCATAAGTAGAAATTTAAACTTTATTGCAATCACTTGAGTTACTTGGTAATATCAAGTAAAAGATGTACTCGAGGAATTCAAGTGAAGTTAATACGCAATTTATTTCCATGGTTTTTTCAAGTAAACTTTACTTGTCAGGGTTTACAGTGCACACACACATACATATACACACGCATACGCAGAAGACAAAAGCTTTAAAGACAAACTTAAAATGTAAAAGTCAAGATTTTGGATCCTTGGGAGGTGTGCAGTGGCTGATGCAGTGGCTGCTGCCAGAAAAAGTGCAGTAGTCTAAACGAGATGAGATAAAAGTTGCTTGCTCACATGATTCAAAAGATAAAACGGTTTGACTTTGACAAATCTTTTATCATCTGCAGCTTATTCAACCAGACAAAGGTTTTCCAAAATATTTCTGCCTTATCAGTATAGTATGTATTTAATGCTGAGTAAAACATATTGAGAAGCTTTCAAGAGATTCTATTTTCACATCCTTTAGTATAATATTACGTTTTTATCTTTTTATATCCTTAAAAATGCTGTAATGTTGTATGTGCATTTTCACACATACTTTGACTGAATATACATTTTCACTCTCTTCACATACAACACCTCACAGCTACACAATGAACAATGTCTTCTTATGTCTTCATGTGAGACGGTTTTTGGTAATTTCTTGGCATTTACTGAAACCTCTATTAAATGGAATTGTTTTTGTTGAGCGTATGAGAGATTAACTTGACTGGAACATTTTCTTTGGCAGCACTGGGCCCAGATGGAGCCATGTTGGAGCAGCAGACACCTCGTCTCCTCGACTTCACCAAAGTGCTGCTGCATCAGGCCTGCACTACTCCGTGATGGACGTGTGGTGAAGCCCTTTTTTTCATTCCACTCACCGCCTCGATGTAAAAGCAATCAGTGGGCCGATACCAGCATGGCCACTTGAAATATAGATAAAAGAAAACCAAATTTCATTCATGTTGATCTCATTTGGGAGTCCCGATAACATGGGCTGAAACGCAGGGAGGAGATTTGCTGGTTATCGTTCTAACTGTCCCTCTGCGTAGTTACGGCTCCTGATCTAATGATGCTGCTTTTGTGTGGACTGCATTGATCCTAATTCGATTTAAATAGAGCGGCTCTTTCAGACAATTGTCTACAGTGATTCCTCCACGTAGAGTTTCATTTGTGGCTCGAAGAACTGAAGGGAAAAGATCAGTACAGTATCTTACAGTAAATTCAGGTTAGTGTAATGTAATTTTGCTTATATACAGATTATGTATTTATCTGCTAGGAACAAGAGTGTCACGTCTAATTTGTGTACAAGATTTGTGTCAGAAAAGCCTTCTATGGATAAGTGTTGAAAATTAGTAAGGTCTTGCTATAACACTAAAGGTAGTGCATCTGGTCTGTCCAATGTAGCTGTTGTGTTCATATCAAATAAATAAAAGAAATTCATAGAAATGTCCGTCCAACAAATAAGCACTCATTGTACATTACATTTAGTTTACCATTGCACAAAGGCCAGTGCACAATTGCTCTCTTTTGTTCATTCCCTTTTGATAATAGATGAGTCAGTTTTTAAAATAATTTTCTAATTGTATTGAGAATTGAGAAATTGGTATATTTTTCTCTGCTTGTTTTGCTCATAGCTCAGTAGTTCCAACCAGTTTATATTTTTACTTCATAAGTAGGGCTGAGCTGAACAAAAATTAGATACATTTATATTTTTTTATGAGATACAATATAGATTTTTTATAATAATATACATGTATTGGGTAATATTCTTGTATTTGTTTTACCTTTTGGATATGATATTGTAATAGTCACATTGCAAACAGAAACACAACGCTGAGAAGATTTGTTCAACAATCAATCTTCAATAAATGCAAAATGAATGCACAAATAGTATTACCAATATATTTTTGTAAAAACAGGGCGGCGCATTTGAAAAGAAGCCAAAAGCCTGTATTTTTTGCTGAAGTTTTGAAGGATACACAGCCTGCGTATGAGTAAGTATTCTATGTTTTGTCTTTATGTTTTGAGCAATTGTGTGTATTATTTAAAATGTATTCATATATACAAATATCTTCCAAGTAGCAAATAATTATGTGTATGTATTAACATATAGTCACGGAAAAGAAAGTAAATTATTCTGCAAGTTTGAAAATTTGACTCCGATGAATCACAACATACCGGGGGGGCTGTGAGGAAACTCAAAAACTGTACAAAAAAAGTACTGCCAGATAAGTTCCCTTCTCCCTCACAACAGTCGGCTGAAGTTTGGGCTTGTGTCTGGCAGCCCTGCTCTGTGTGCTGGATCAGCTGTAAGTGGATCCGCGCTCCAGATCCTGCTGTTCCTGTACACACGCACTGATGTATTCTGATCTGCTGTCAGAGAGACGGCCTGCAGGGAGCAAGTGTACGGCTCGGAGTGCGCGGCCTCCAGAGACCAGCCTCATGCTGTAGGAGCGAGAGGCAGAGGAGGGGCAGAGGCAGAACAGAAGAGGGGGGTGAAGAGTTATTGGTATAGCACATTGCACACAAGAAGCGGCCATACACACTTCTGTCTGCTGTCTGTTATAGATGAACGGCGCTAACTTACTAGCTCAATGAAGCTCAATTGGGAAGTGCTTGTGGCCAAAGTTTAGCTTCAACTCGCTCTGGATCCCATTTTGTTTTGTAAAGCGTCTTTGAGAGTCCAAAAAAGCGTTATGTAAGTTTGATGAATTTTTTTTGTTGACATAAGATAAGATAGACTTTATTGATCTCACTGAAGAAATTTACATGTCACATTTGGCATGGATGGAATCACTCAGATGTGCAAAAGACAGAAGTGTGCAAACATGTTAAAGGTTCAAAATATAGTCAGTCCAGGATATAATTATGTTCAATAAAAAAAGTGGGAATAAAAGAAAGAGTGGCAATAACAGTGCAATTTTTTCAGTCTTGACATTGGAAAGTAAACTTAAAAATCTGTGCTTTAATCCTTGCGTTTTTTAAATTTGATATTGCCTTTGTAAATCTAGTTTTGAGCTTTTATAAGAACCAATCGGGTGTCTTCAGTTCCCGAATTTGGTTCAAGCCTGCCAGCAGAAACGGACCATAACTGCTCCTGATTGGCTGTTTGCTTGCTATAGGCCATTTTTAATTTGTTCCTGAATGTCCCTCCATCCTGCACGGTTTTTATGTCTATGTTTATCTATTTGAAAAAAAAAGTCGCCCTCTGCTTTTTTTCCTTTGAGAAAAAAATAGTGGGCGATCATCTGCACATCATGGATTCAGCTGAGAAAATCGGCGGACAGGGTAAGTTACAACAGTGCCTTAAAAAGAGCTTTGAGTGTACAAACGATGAGGGAAAACAACAAAAACATGGTCAAATTCTGTGAAAATTTAGTTTCGATTTAGAATGCCATGTCCTTTTTTACACCAGGAGAGTCATTGCATTAAATCACAATAAAATAAAAAATGAGGAGAAGATGAGTAACAAGAAACAGGATTTATAAAACTTGTCGTCTTCCTTCTGTTCCTGTTTGTTCATGCTGCACACATATAAAGTCAATATACATGATGTTGGTGTGTATCACAAAAACATGAACAAATAAATGAATTAATAACAAATACGGTGCTAAACTAGGGACAAAGAATAAAAACTAGCCCTGGCCAAAATATAGTGTGTAGTACATGTGCTCAAATGAACTGGTCCCTATCAAATACATCCAGCACATAAGTTACACAGTGAACTGGTTTACTTCTGTTTTAATATTTTCAGTATTTTTTATATGGATATTTGATTTTTTTCTCTGCTGGTTTGCCTCTTAACTCAGTCGTTAACTCATATTTATTCATTAATATTTTTTTTTAGAAACAGCATACATTTTTATTTAGTAATATACATTTTTTGTTAATTAATTGTTTTATTATTTCTTCTTCTACAGTGCATTTTGGGTTTGGGTAACTGTTGGGAGAACTTTGAATATATGCTTGGAGCCCCCAGAGACCCCCGTGAGAAGAGGGGGGACTGCAGAGGGACGAGGCACTCTAAATGATGTCTCTGCAGCTCACTTTGGGCCGTTCACGGGGTTTTGATGTGAGAGCAGCGCTGTGGAGGGAAATGCCACTGCACACAAGCACAGGCAGGCCCACACAACACACGCACGCACACAAACACACAACATGCACACTTTGAGCGGTAACAAAGCCACAGTTGTGCAGGATGTCCCCGCGGCACTGGGGCGACAGCACATGAGCTCAAAAAACACTGTGTGCCCCACTGAGTGTCACGCTGAATGGCTTCACGCAACCACATTAAAAAGTAAATAACGCCACTCTGACTCACCATATGTTCACTTCTACTCTTCTCGTTACCCTTAATGGGAGAATAGGATGTGAGTTTGATACTTTAAAGTTCATAACAGAGATAAGTCATGTTATCCGGCCAGGTCTTGTTTTACTGCAATTTTATTTTTTATTGTAATTGTACTTTTCTGACTTCGGCGATACATTGCTCTATAAAAAGGTAATGTCAGTAACTTTAAATTCATTTAAATTTTGGTTCAAAAAAATTAAATCATTCATTATTTTTGTTACGTAGGTTTTTTGATATCTTTGAGTTTTTCACTGTTTAAATATTATGTCAATATTATACCGACTTTGGTTGGCTGTAAAATGCTTAAAATTTTTACATGAAGTTGGTATGATGTTGTTTATCTATTTTAGTCCCACTCCTTCCTAAACCAATAAAGGGGCTCATTAAATCAAGGATTCAATTCCAACTCCAGACAAGGCTTTCTGTAGGAAGTTTGTTCTCCCTGTGTCTACAAAGGTTTCCTCCAGGTGCTCTGGTTTCCTCTAACATTAAAAACATGAAAACAATAGGGCAAATTCAGTGAAAAACTCGGAAAAAAACTTCTTCATTAAGCTTAAAATGAACTATATCTGTTTTCTAAAATTCAAGATGACAAAAGGGTACAGGGCAAATTACAGTATTAACTCTCGGAAGGTGTATGGTTCGTTGCTGCTCACTGTACTATGAGTTATAAAAACCCATTTTGTTATGTCTATTATTTTATACTCAAATTGAGCCGTACCACCAGAGCTACAGAACTCAAATTCCACCCCGTTCCTGAGTGTCCATTAGACAGGTCAGCGTGCAAACCTAAAACACATTAGTTTCACAGCGTTTGACGGACTAAAAAAAGTGTGTGTGACAAAAGGATAGAGCGACAAAAGAGTGGTTGTGCTTTGGGCAATGGCACTTAGCTGCAAATGCCGGATCCATAAGCGTTGTTGCTCTATGGAGGGTTCTCGTGTTTCATTACTACACTACCTGCACAAGTTGCCTGCATATTACAAATCGCGGACAACGCTACAATTTGGTTAAATTCTGCAAATTGCCCATGTTGTGGAGATGTCCTGTTTACCGCCATATTGCAGCAACTGATCAGAAGTATTTTTTATTTCCATATCAAAGTGTAGAGAGGTATCTAATAAAGCAGAAAAAAGACAGTAGTGTGTGTCAGCGAGAGGGAGTGAGCACATGGAGAATATGTTTGCCCTGTTCACACCGATCTGTTTGTGTGGGAGTGCATTAACATGTACGTGGGCTGGAAGGGAGACTCAATATGCAAAACCGCTTCAACAAAGGCTAATAGCACAGAAGCTGCTGAGCAAAAAAGATGCCACAATTCGTTGACTTTCGCAGAAGCCAAATATGCTTTTACATTGTGCAAAGAATAACACAATTTGCTCTTAAACCAGTTGAATATTTTAAACTTTATGAACCATAGGCATCAGCAAAGTCCTAAGTGGCACCATGAAATAGGAATACTTCAATATGTTTAATATTTAACAGCATTCATTTGTGCCGTTTCTGTTTCTGTCAAAGTACAGAAATCTCTAGGAAAATCAATCAAAAGGTCATTCCACAGGTATTTCACAGCTTCCTTACACACTGAGCTGGTGGGTTGAAACAACTCCCTTTTAACCTGTTTTGCTGAAACGTGTTAAATGAGAACACTGGTTATTATATACTATTATCATAACCCATCACCCACACGTCAGCTGAACAAGCAGAGATGCACATAGATAGATAGATAGATACTTTATTGATCCTCGTAGGAGAAATTCAGGTGTCCAGTAGCAGCAAAATTTCAAAAAGTCAGCATTCCTCCAGTGGATTTTCATCTGATCCACTTGGTTTGGACCATGAATCCTCTCTGCTCTGGTCTGGACCAGTGCAAAACCATGAACACTGTACTGCAGCATCTTAGGTAGAAAAAAGCAAAGAAAATAAAAATGGTAAAGCACAAATACAAACCAGTTTCAGAGCTACTCAGGACGTTCTTTGAAAAAAATAAAAATAAGCTGTTGAACCTCCAAGTCCAAGTCAAGACAGTGACAGTATAATTCATTTCAATTCAATTCATTTTTGTGTATCCCTAAACACACAACAGCAGTAGTCTCGGAGGACTTTACAAAACTGTCAATCATCAAGATTAGAGAATCAAATGATAAAATAACAAAAGTACTCCTCTTTCCATTATAAGTTGTCCTTGTAAGAATATGTTTGAAAATGTTTACTGAAGTCAATAATTCCCTTGACTGACGTGTTCGAGTTGATGCAGAGGCATGACAACAGATCTCCAAGTTTTAACATCTGTATTTAATTATCTTTACAATCAGATACAGAAATTCCAACAAAGAGGGCTCCTAAAACTATGCATGTCCCTCTCTGGCCCTCTGCTGATTCTTCTGTTTCTGCCCAAGCCAGAGCCTTATTAGTCGATGTTCCGGGAGCAGGGGGCGTGTCGTATCAGGGAGGTCTTGGGCCCAGGGTCCGATGACGTCACAGGTCTGGGACTGGTCTGGCCCCTGGTCCTGGTCTGGACCCGGTCTTGGTCTTCCATCTCCACCTGAGCAAACAATGCCCCCACCCCTGCGGCGCCTGATTGTGTTGGACTTTGCTCTCGCCCAAAGTGAGAGAGAGAGAGCCCTGCTTATACTTGGAGTCAATAATTGTCTAGTTTGTATACTATCTTGTGTCCTTGGGGTTTTTCCTGAGTGCACAGAGGTCTTTTTTTGGCTATGATGTCCAAATGGTCAAATATTAAAATATACAACATTTTAATTATACAACATTACATAGCTCCACCTGACTGCTAAGCTTGCTGCAGTCTATTATAATGCGGTTCCCTTTGGTCCCAGGTGCACTGCGCGGTGACTTTAGAGGACCGATATTGAAAGTCAGAATTTTGTTTTGACCCTTTTACTTTGACACGTTCCTCTCTTCCATACAGTGAAAAGCGCAGGTTCAAACAAACAAGCCTCCGTTTCTGTCCCGGGTTTACATGGCTTTTCAACCCAAGGTCTGCAGTGTATAAATGTAACAAGTGCAATGGTCCAAAAAAATATTGCTACCAAAATTCTTAGAAAATAAATTGTAAAAATGAATTTACAGTACTTGGGGTAGTTCAGACAACGCCATTTTGTCGATTGATTAAAAAATGTGATGCCGTTTTAACACTATAGAAAAACATATACAGTATATATGGACTCTTAAAAGTCTGGAGAAAAATCTTGCTAACACACAGAGATGAAAGGATTTATAAATGTGGGAAAACCTCTCTGCAAAGTATAGAGAGAAAGTCAAGTCATCCATTTCAAGACAAGAAATTGGAAAAACAAGAACATTAATCTGTATTCCTATCTGACTTTGACACCCAATGCGTTTGAAATGAAATACTGTACTTATATGAGGATGAAATGATACTACATCATTATGAAACAATTATGTGTTTAAGATCTATATATCGAGAGGGTCAAGGGAACAAGGACGAGAAGAATAGGAGCTCGTAATGATTGAGTTCTGGTGTGCGATTGTGAAATTATTAATTCAGGCAAAGCCATAAAGAATATTGAGTGTGCAGTTAAGGAATCTTGGGCTATGATTTATTATTGCGGAACACATTTCGCCTGAAGGAACCGTTTCACCTGGCAAACCGGCCCAGGAATCTAAACGCTTTTATCAATGGAGTTAAAGTCTTTCATACTTTCTTTTTGGGTATTTCTTTTCGCAGCAAAGCGGGAGCGGTTTTTGCTAAAAATGTCACAGACCTCGTAACGCCTCGTACGCTGAGCTCATGTCTGTAGGAAATACAACAGGTGCAATAAGGCGCTTGGGTGTTGGGGATTGTAGGGGGTGTGATTCGGACTTCTTCATGTTAGAAGTCAGTTTGATCAATGTCTACTGCAGCGCTGAATGGCTGCGGGCCACTGTGCACCAATGATAGATGGATTCCTCCGTGTGCGAGCGTGGACTGATGTGTAGGTGGGGGAGAGAGAGAAAGCTAAACAAAAGTGAATCTGCGGATTGAAGGTTGCTGTGTGCATTTTAAACATGAGAGGTGTGGGCGTCCAGCTGTGTCTCTAGGCCCTGCTTACTCATTCAAATATTCACAAGCCGATATTAGGACTGTGCTGCATTATGGCAAAACTACAAACTGGATTTGTGTGTGCACATAAGAGTATGCGAGGTGTCGGCTGGTCTGTCTTTGTGAAGGAGACAGGTTTCAGGTTTAAATATACAGTCTGTATTAGCATTTGCTGTTCCAGGCAGTTTAAAGCAGCTATTATATAAAGATTGCATAGACATAGAGAATAGACATAGCAAAGGACAACGCCACAACAATATATTTATCTGAACTTCCATCAAGGGCACTTACTAGATAATCAATGACACAGGGAGAGCAAATAAATGCTTTCTGGGAAATAGAGGAGTGGACTTTGGAGGTGAGGTGTGATTGGCTACAGAAAGAAGGTGGAGTAAGTTGAAACGTGTTTGGCTGAACGGGAGGGTTAGAAGGTTGAAGCGTTGCCCTGCTCCTGAACCTCGGTTAACATTTAATAACATGACCATATTTCTACTGCTTTATAGTTACTTTGTGTTGTATTTTGCACACTGATTCGTGCTTGTGTGAGTTATTTATATACCCGTACATGTGAGGACCCATTGCTCCCTTTGGCTTCTCTGACCACCGCGATTGCAACATGCCCATGGTTTTAACATTGGAGCTTATTCTAGCAATTTAAATTTTTTTATTTGTGATGTGCACATGATTTGGTATGAGGTTAATTTTGTTTTAGTACTATGAACCATGGTTATCAGATTAGTAGTGACTATGGTATGGTGCTGAAATGTGTTGGTAGGAATGCCTTTCACTGCATTTTCATGAACACAAACCCTGACAGACTTAGACCAGGGTCTTATTACACCATCGTACTCATTTCAGTAGGGAAATGATAATTGACCGGCGTTTACGAATGGCAAAGGCCAGACTGTGACAGACTTAAAATCAGTTATTCATAACAAAATATAGACATTTTCTTAGCTTCATATACTCCAAGTTCTGCTTTAAAGCCCATGGTTTAAATGACAGTGGATTTCCTATAGACACATCAATATAATACCCAACCTGATCAGTTACCTATAAGTGAGTAAGTAACCTATTCAGTGGTAGAAAAAACCGAAGCACCCAGAGGAAACCTGGGTAAGGCAGACACAGGGAGAACATGCAGTCCACACAGAAAGGCTCTATCTGAAGGTAAAACCGAACTCGGGATGTTCACGCAGTTTAGCACAAGCGCTAACCACTGTGCCAACCTGTCCTTATCGTAAATTTATGAGCAAGTGTAATAGTCAGCATATGAATGTAATTTGATGTCTGAACTCACATTTTTGCACGGTTTATAGATGAATCTGATGGCAAAAACTCCAAAACAAGTATTTGTACACATGTTAGTATTGAAGGAGCTTGATATTCGCCTTAGTATTTCTGCTATTGTGTCCTTGGACAAGACAGGTCTTCTTTCCTCTCTGTTACTGAGTACATGAGTGGCTTGGAGGTAAACAAGGATGAGAGCTGTTTTTTTTTTTTCTTAAATAAATTAGGTACATGCCTTTTTGTCTATTGTCTTTTGAGAGAAGTGGGCTATGTTATTATTTTCCTCTTTTTCAACCCTTAAGTGAAAAGGCAGACTTTTTTTTTCCTCAGAATGTTGATGAATATTAATTTAAAACAGCGGTGTCACTCAAGACATTATTATTTCATTGTACGTTGTCTGTCAAACTGCACCAGTGATGCGGCTGAGAGTCGTCCATTCAGCCGCTATAAAGCTTGTCATGGAGAGACAATGACAAGGGGAAGAAGAGGTAATATTTGGGAAAATCATCATATCGACAGAAGAGGTGTGGCTTCTGTCTCCTCACTGATTCAATCACATTATTCAAGCCTGATGTATAGTCTAATCTCGCTCCCACTATTTTAAAGACACCCTTTTTGCTTAATAGTTATCAGTGATTCTCAAGTATCTCTTCAAATATTAAACAAAATTGGGAACTCAACCAGGATTGCAAAATGACTGAACCATACTTAAATAATTCATCCCCAATATTGTAAATTAAGTTTTATATGTACATTTATTCTTTTAAATTCCATGGAGCAGCGTGTATGAAGTACCTGTTAATCCCTGATGAGTGACTGTAACACTGTCCTCCCCAAAAAATCCATCAGGCAAAAAAAGAGCTTTGCAGCATTGGTTTCTTTTACTTGTTTCCCCATGTATAAAGTATGTTTTGCTGTTTGTGATCAAAAGTTTAAAGATGCCCAAACTTCCATTTCCAACAAAAGAATGAAATGCATGAGAATAGACAGTGTAATGCCATACTGAGGGAATGTTAATGCAAAAACAATAGGCATCGTCATGGAGACAGATGCAAGTGGATCCTCATCTAATAGCTATGAGTACACAATTGTGCGCTTATATTATTGTTAGTGGATATTGTACCTAATAAACTTGATCCGCACTGCACTACTATCCTGTTGGTGGTCCATTCCCAGGGGACAGCTGCAGCCCCAGGAG
This sequence comes from Knipowitschia caucasica, assembly GCA_964034765.1. Classification (NCBI taxonomy): domain Eukaryota; kingdom Metazoa; phylum Chordata; class Actinopteri; order Gobiiformes; family Gobiidae; genus Knipowitschia; species Knipowitschia caucasica. Next base: position 15,261,664 of record OZ035840.1, read on the forward strand.
CTCCCCCGGTGCACAAAAACCTTTTAGTCCTACCCAAATCCGATTAACAGAGTTCTTTTTCTGCACTGCTGATGCTGAGATAAGTCTTTTGGTGCATTTCTCCGCCCAGCTCAATCTCGAACACACTATTTCATTAAACCAAGAACTCATATTTCTGACTTTGGAGTTTTCCATCGGTTCTGAAGACGGGCTAAATGCAGACGCACTGTGTCAGCCATCAAGATGTGAAATAATGATGCGAGATAAAAGCTGTGGAGACGCCAGCCAGGAGAGTGATGGTTGATGAATAGGGCCCAGCAAGTTTTTTATACTTTTGATTTGCAGAGTGGAATTATGAAAGCCTGGCTGTTTGAGAATGTGGTCCTCCATAGACAGGTATTGCATAAAAAAAACAACTCCATATTTATCTGGGATTGTTCTGGCTCAACGTCAGGGAACGGTGATGGATGATGTCTTCATCTGTGGCCAGTACTCTGAAGTTGTGGAAGTTTGAGCACTGCAATGAAAAAAACTAAACAAGATTACATTTAAGAGACATTCACTCCCAGGCAAAACACCCACATCTGCTGTTTAGATGGAGTTCAAACGCACCTATAGTCGCCAGTGTGCTATAGGAAACCAAGAGACAGTGATTGCAATTTTAAAATCAAACTATTGATTGGAGAGGAAGCGACCTTTGCACGGTCACCTCAGCTAAACCTGAACAGGAAGTGCTCATCAATCACATTATATGTACTGTATACATGCTTTGTCACAATACACGGCTGTAGGAACATTTCAAGGATATGTGTATTGTGAATGTAGAAAAAAGAAAAGATGCAGCTGCAAATAGACCAATAGAATTTTTACCTTTTATATATGTAAGTATGTTTGTATGTATGTATAGGGCTGGAGAAGAAAACACAAGCATTCATATTTATGTGTGGTGACCTTTACATGCTATTATTGTAAAGAGAGGCATTTCCATCCAGAACTATAATGGTCTTGATTTAATTAGTATTATGAAGCTGTGTTTTTTCCTTCCTCTACAGTCAACATAGATAATGTAATGACAGCACACATTTATACAGTGCAAGTATTAGTGAATCATTGAGATGAGGAAAAATCCGAGGCACTCCTGCCATTTAGATAACAATACTTTAATGTACAGGCAGGCTACGCGTTTCGGCCACGTAGGGCCTTCTTTAGGGAATGTGTCTAAGAAAATTAGTGGATCATTGTTTTATACGATTAACCTTGTGCACTGTCCTGGAATTGTGTTTTTCATAAATAGTTCACTGTATTATTTGACTGATCACTAGAGCAATAAAGCGACAATAGGGCGTTTCAATCACACACTCGCTCTGCTACGAGTTGTTTAATCCACTTATGCTATGGTCAAAACTGTGTTTATCTTTTTTCCTCTACTCTCTCAAAAACATGTTTGAGGAAAGGGACTACTTTATGAGCCAATAGCCATGCATTGGCTCCTTAGCAACCGTTGTCAAGACCAAAATGAAAACACATACACAGAGGAGGAAAAGCCAAGTAGCTTTAGAAGGTTTCGATCTAACTCCACACCCTGCTGTATCTTACACTTTAACGTATAATGCAAACTGATGTTAACTCTTTGTGCTCAATGTCATGGGTTACTATGGCGACCTGTAATTTTACATTACAGCTTTAATGGTGTTGATCAACGGTAGCTTCATTGGAATTCTCACGGATCACGGTATAAGTGTAAAATCACGAGACGAGATGTGGCAACCGGTAATTAAGATCAATAAAGTCTCTATCCATCTAACTATTCTGTATATTTGTCTTAGTTAGAAAAAGACAAACAACTTTTAGCTGTTTTCCAGGAAACGATTAGAAATAATGAATTCCATTTTAGTCACGATTTGTTGACTTGTTGAAGCATAATGGGACTGAATCAAAAACCCATGTTAGTAGCATATTGGTGAAATAATGACTCGTTTGTATTGAATAATGCAGGTTGTGGTACACTGTGTTCTTACCCGTAGAAACTGGAGTGCATGAGAAATCCTGCTGTGGGGTTAAGTCTTCATAGATATGCAGGCCGTCTCTCTGTTACCGGCTGACCTTTGGAGAGGCCTGCTCCCGTAGGCGCAGCGCCGGACCAGAGCTCAGTAAATACAGTAGGACTCCACTGGATCAATAGAAGTCTCTCTGCTCTGTTCCCAGGCTCACCTGCACAAATCACTGTGGCCTTCTGACACCGGCATAACCACCGTCTTCTCTGCCTCTGGAGAAGCGGGAAGACCAATACTTTTTTTTTTTTTTTTTTTTTTTAGAAACTTTTAAATACACAACCTTTATTTGACATCCAGTCCGTTCAAATAATTCTGAAAGAAATTTGTGAGGTCATATTCCAGTTGGATTCTAACTCAAGTCAAGTTCATCAACTGAATTACTTAAAAACATATTATGCAAATTGTTGTTTTTAGAGCTTTCATCGTCTTACAATTGTTTTCTCTTCTCGTTTTACAGCTCAAAGTTTTCATGCATGTTTGACTAATTGTTAAATACCTGCAATAACCACAATGTCACGCAAAGAAACCAAAGCAAATCAATCAGTAACAACTTTTTATCTTTTATTGCATGCTTTTAAGATGGATGATGAAGTTTAAAGTATAAATATGGATCCTACAGGTTTGTCTTAGTGTGATTTCTTTAAGGTCACACTGGTGTCTTAACTCTCATTTAGCCTCCAACCAGACCACACCCATTTTGTTCTTGACCTTCATATATCACTTCCATAATGGTGAGGTAGGTCAACGGCTTGTCACATATAAATAATGCATTGTCTTTAGTGCTTTTTTGGACACTCAAAGACGCATTATTCATTCACTCCATGGCAAGGCAAGGCAAGTTTATTTGTATAGCACAATTCATACACAAGGCAACTCAAAGTGCTGAACAAAACAAGAAAGCATTAAAATCATAAATAATCACAGGACATTAAACAAAAATTTAAAAAAAGATAAAAATATAAAATCCCTCAGTTGTATGCACAGCTAAACAGAACCGTCTTTAACCTGGTTTTAAACATTGTCAGAGAGGAGGCCTGTCTCACATCTTCAGGAAGACTGTTCCAGATTTTAGCAGCATGAATCTGAAAAGCAGCCTCCCCATGTTTAGTTCTGACTCTGGGCACTAACAGGAGTCCAGTCCCTGTGCTCCTCAGAGTCCGGGCTGGTTCATATGGGACTAACATGTCACTAATATATTTTGGTGCTAGGCCATGGAGAGACTTGTACACAAGCAGAGCTGTTTTAAAGTCTATTCTCTGAGCCACAAGAAGCCAGTGCAGGGACCTGAGGACTGGACTAATATGGTCGTACTTCCTGGTTCTAGTCAGGACTCGAGCTGCTGCATTTTGAATGTACTGCAGCTGTTTTACAGCCTGTTTGGACAGACCTGTGAGCAGGCCATTGCAGTAGTCTAACCTACTGGAGACAAATGCATGGATAAGAATCTCCAGGTCTGCTTTAGACACTATGTTTTTGATCCTGGCAATGTTTTTTAGATGGTAAAAAGCTGCTGATGTTACTGATTTGATGTGGCTATTAAAATTTAAGTCTGAGTCCAGTATTACCCCTAGATTTCTGACCTTGTTTGCACCATGCACAGAGGTGATAAGCAACTACCTTAGCCACAGCTGCCCTGGGGAAACCAGTATGTGCCATCTGCCCCTGTGACCACCACCAACCATTTGCACACACACCAGACTCATACTAGGAATGAGGTTGAAGTGTCTTAAGTAAAGACACAGCAACAGTAGTATTTTACTGCCACAGTGGCCCCAGTGTGGCTCATATAGTCTTACCAGAGGTCTCTCATCACTGACTGACCTGCTTAACTCTAGAGGCCGGGTGGGATCTAGCTTTCACATGCAGGGGGCCACACTATTAAGTTATTTCTGTTTACCATTAGTCCATGGAAAACTGAAGACTACAGCTGTGCTTGAAAGTATACATCCTCAGACAGAAATGTAGATTTTTGTTTCAGACATTTTGAATGAGAATGCAAAAAGAAAAATCTCCGCTCCAGTTCTCAAAAGCGTGTGTTTCCACTTTCACAGCTTGGAGTTAACAGCTTTTGTAGGTGTATTATTTTCTCTAATGGTAAAGCCGTCGGCACTAGATCATATACGGAATCGGGACGAAACCGGAAGTAACAATCCTAGACTAACAAGTCCTTAAGTGGTGACTGGTTAAGTTTTAGGCGTCTGAGTAAGATGGTTAAGGTTAGGGTTAAGGCTGGGTTGGGGTTATTTTATGGGAATGGCTAGTTAAGTTTAGGCATTAATAGGTAGTTTGTTATATTTACTTGCGTCCCGTCCATATATGACCTAGTGCTGACCATGGTAAAGCTGCCCGTTCTTCTTGGTAAAGAGCTTCCAGTTCCTGTATGTTCAAAACAATGGCATTTCTCTCTGGGGACTGTCCCTCCCTCTCAGATTAAATGAAACACCACTAATTAGAAACATGTTTCAATCAAATGTAAGTCTGTGATGTTAAGAATTCTATATAAATAAAGATTACTTACTTACTTAATGATGAGCTCGTAGAAGTCTCTAGATTCTCTGGATCTATGGAACTCTCTGGAGTATGGTAGTATTCTGGTGGTGACTGTATTGTCGGTCAACATTTTTTCGTACAAACATTTTACTCATCAAGTTTTCCCAATAACTCAATCTTTATCCTTTACTAACAATGTGGAGTCTATTCAATATCTTTTCCTTCAGTTATGACTCTGAATACATCTTTCATTCTCTGCCCACAGGAATACTGCTAGAAATCAAACTTACATAACAGATCAGGGGAATATAGCTAATATTCTTCCGTCTGCTGTAATATTGTAGAGACTTAACCTTCTTTCTTTAAGGCAGCTCTCGTCTCTTGGTGCTGTGCTGAGGCAGCTGAAAGAGCCGGAGGGTGGAGCCCATGTATATTTACTAAATCTCTGGTCCATCTATCAAAACATGCTGCAGCTGTCTGTCAGTGTCCCCTTCCATCGGCTGGCCACTTTCTCTCCCTTAACACTCTGTTCTCCACATTTCATATGTGCATCTTAAAACTCTCTGGTTTCTTCCTGATACCTGAGGGCGCCGCTGCTTCAGTAAACAAGTAATATTTGATACACGTGGAATTTAATGAGTCCTTTAGCTGACCTTTCACAAGGTTTTAATCCAGTACAACAAAACTCAGTGCATTTTTAAGCCTTACATCAAGAGTGCTCAAGGAAACTTAAATAATACATGTTTAATGATTTTTAGCTGTAAAGACTGAAATATTAATTATATTTTCATGAGGAACGTTAGCAATGCGCTGGCTTTCCCGATTTATGTTTGAATGTGAATATATCAGCATGGATGAACTTATTATGCAGTATGTTCTATTCCCTGTGTTTTTTTTTTACATATACAGCCCCTCTGTTTCATGTTGGCTCCTGTATGAATCCTTGTACTGCAGGAATGGTACAGCTGCCTTAGTGTGTGATCCATGCAGGTTACAGGGGGTAATTTGAGCCTGTGAAGAAGCCACGGGGTCTGGGTCCGGTTTTGGCAAGTGTGCAGACGGTCAGCGATCCAGTGCTGATCTCACCAAAGTCATGGAGCACAGAGACGAGTGACAAGTCTGCGGGAAGAGGGTGAGTGTAAATGAGCTCAGAGCCCAGAGTGATTGTGGCCTCACCCTCACAGACAGAGGCGACAAAGATGTCATGTTTAAACACGGGTCGTGGGAGTCTCTTAAGTCCATTTGCACTGGACACAAAGGGGCTGTCAAACTGAACTGAGACGTTTATACCCAAAAACTATTCCTATACATCAAGCCATGTATCACACACAAGTTAGACTTCATCTGGGGACTCAGCAAAGAGGAAAGTAAACACATATGCTTCATATGTAGATACTTCTGCTGCTGGACCCCTGAATTTATCCTATGGGTGATCAAAGAAGTATCTATCTACCTATCTAAAGAATGCCATAGATATCAGTCTAAACTATATATAATCAATAATGAAGTTATGGCAAACCCAGCTCTAAAGGGCGTTGTCAGTGCCCGAAAGTGCCACTGCTGAAGACTGTGTACAGACGCAGAGTGGGCGTAACACAATAGGATTATCTGAAAGAATAGCATTTCTCAGCTAACAGCCTAAATTCAATTGACAATTGACACATACTTAATTGACATAGACACAAATATACTCAGAGCCCGAGAAAGGGAGTTGGGAGTCAAAGTTGGACTTGAGTGGAGTAGACAAGCGTCTGGTATGGAAGCACTTTTAATATGTTTGCCTGTCTCCCTGCTGGCCACCCCTCCCCCTCCCAGGGACGCCACTAATGCCATTAAGTGTGGGACAGATCTGCCTAGTGTCTGCTGCGCTGCCCGTCTACTGGTCTGCCCCGAGACCACTCACTCCATCTAATCCCATCCTCGCCAGCGTCCTCTGCTCGCTCTCCCTCCCAACGCCAGAGACAGGAAGAGGCGGCTGGGAGAAAAATCTAATAAATAAATGAGAGGATGCAAGAGGAAAAAAATATATAAATTAAGTTCTCCGTTCTCGTAAATCATGTTGCCAACTTCCAGTAGACAGGAGGGCGGAGCTTAGTGTGATGGAGAGCTCAGAGGAGGAAGGGTCGAGCGAGGAGCGGGAGGAAAGGGGAGAGAGAGAGTGAGCGGGAAGCTTTTCTGTTCCAGCCTCAGTCCCAGCCTGGCTCAGGAGACGCGGCGGCGAGGTGTTTTTAATTGATTTTTGATTAGATGGACATAAGGGGGGGGGGGGGGGGGGGGGGTTTGTCCATTAGCATGAGGCGAGAGGAAGTGAGAGAGGCAGAAAAAGGTATCGTAGCGTGGGAGAGAGAATTGTCAAAGACCGACACAAATGACAAGTAAAGAAATGCATAATGTACATTTGATATGCACCAATGGGATGGAACATTTTTCTCTAATTCAAAGCACTTTGCAGCTTAATTGACTCAAGTATTTACTTTAATTACACACAAATACCCTGGGATGTTACCGTCACATGAAAATATCCGTATTTTGCACTACACGGCAGCTTTTCCTCCCCCAGTGCCGTCCAACCGTTTTCCATAAACACACATTTAGCAGTGTTCAATGTACCGTCATGTGTTCAATTAATCACATTTTGCTTGTGTCATAGAAATGTTATTCTTGATACACTTAGATAACACAACCCTGACCTGTTTCTGATGCAGTTATGATGATTGTGGTGCAATGATAAAACAACATTTAAAGGTGAAACTGGGAGTCAATTCTATTCAATTCCTTAAAAAAAAGAAAAAAAGTTCTCATCTTTGTTTGCATTTTGTCTTGTGGTGTTTCCACAATAACTTTTTATTGTGTGTTTGTTTAATCACATGCTTTCCCTGCCAACTGCGTACTGGTTGCAAGTATAACACAAGAGGCCTGAAGAGGTGGTAAAAAAAACATTTCAAGTAATACAATAACGTAACAATTATAATTTTTTTCTTAACCATAAAGGTGTGATTGTAAGCCCAGCCACCTGTTCAAACATTTTATATATTAAAAAGCTATGCATCATTTACTGATGGAAATATGAAGCACCTTTTCTGAAATGACGACAAATATTAATTAAAGTAATTACCTTTTGGTGTAGGTAATGGATTAATGGGGTATCCCTCCCTTTTTTCTGAAAGAATATCCCAATAGAAAGAGTCTCTAGTCTAAAATGTTGCAAAGATATTAGACCACAAAATGCTGCCTGTCTTTTTCGTGTACTTGTAAGGCAGAGCTTTTTGAGTCACTTATTGATGCTTTGGGCTGAGAGCTGAGTCAGGTTGGTCTTCTCTTTTATGGCTGAAAAAGTGACTGTGATAAAGGCTAAAACTAATACAACCAAACCATTTTTGAGAGGGAAGATCTATAATTAATTATGTTTTATTTTTTAATGAAAGTTAAGCACCCCAGCTTTAGATAAAAATCTAAATAAAATTTACAGTTATAAACTTACTCACAATTATTTGCCATCCTTTATTACTGCTGCAGTGAGCTGTCGGAAGCACTGGGAAACACATGTCATATTTCTCCAGCCGTTATCATTGTGATTATGTAGGAGGACTCATGAATACAGCAGGAGCATTAAGGCTTATGGGTTGAAGCCATAAGGAGCCTGGGACCTTCTCGCTGCGCGGCACAAGTCGTCGGCAGCCGCTGAGCACCGCGCAGATAACTAGATAATACCGTCTCTGGAGAATGCAGTGACACATTGATTGCTCCACCCAACATTCCCCCATTTGTCCCCAGGTTGAGTTTTAATGGCTGAACAAACCAAATAGCAGTAACACCACACAGCATTCCCCCACAACAAATTAGATCTGAACCTCGACAAACTTTCAGTGCGCTAACTTATTCTCTCCAGGCCCCTCCCCCTCGCCCACCTTCCCCAACCCTCCCCTCCACTTTCCCAAAGCCCTGAGCTGCAGACTAGACACATTGACTAACTCCTACTCCAATATCCAAAGTGCAGGTGGGACCACGCTTTCAAACTCCACACAGAAGTAATGGAGAGATGATCACTAGTGAGACCCAACAATCAAAAGTGGAGGAGGCTGCTGGTGGAGGGATATCTCTTGGACCTGGCAACCGGCTCTCTAATTGTATTTTATGACTAATTGGTAAATTAGTAAAACCTATTTCAAGGCATCAGATTTAGCTCCGGGGGACACCCACAGCTCATTATAGACTCATATTGCGGGCAGAGGAGGAGAAAAATAAAGGAAATTATACAATTGCTCAGGTGAGGATGGCAATTAGGAAAGTGCTTAAGAGGAGTAAGGAAATGAAGCCTCGCGCTTGCATAATGTAGTGCTGTCTCCTGTGTGTATCTTTAAATCACCACCAAGGCAGGACAGTTACCCAGGCCTTAAAGGGAACTGGACCTCACCATGTTTACACCTTTCCATGAGTTTGTTCACAATATAGAGGCATAATTACATCATTTATAGCCGTGAAATACAAACAAGTGAACAGACTTTTCGGTGATGTAAGGCAGTGTTCCCCAATCTTTGTTTTTCCATCTACCTCCTCACCAGCGGAGAGCAGCACAGGTACCCCCTGCTGTGAGGGGAGAGACATCGTTCATGTACCGTTATAAAGGGTTTAGTGCATTTGGTTGGTTTTTAAGATTTACTGCTAAACAAAGATCTCCATCAGACAACATCTTTTAGTAGTTTATGATTCATCCTTTGCATATCTGAATATGCTATTTTAATCTTATGCGTTCATTATAGTAAGTAAATGTTTACACATTTTTTGACATGTTCATTTACCGTTATATTTTTTGAACCAACAAGGACTGAACCATAATTAGCCCAAAAGTAAGTAGGGGCTGTTCATGCTTTACTTGTATCTTTACTTTTTTAATGCCTTGTGACCGTCTTGTTTTGTTCAGCACTTTGAGCCTTATGTATATATTGCCATTCCATCTTCTTCCGCTTCATCCGTTGCCGGGTCGCGGGGGCAGCAGTCTAAGCAGAGACGCCCAGACTTCCCTATCCACACACACTTCCTCCAGCTCGTCTGGGGGGACCCCAAGGCGCTCCCAGGCCAGCTGAGAGACATAGTCCCTCCAGCGTGTCCTGGGTCTTCCCCGGGGCCTCCTCCCGGTGGGACGTGCCCGGAACACCTCCCCAGGGAGGCGTCCAGGAGGCATCCGGAACAGATGCCCGAGCCACCTTAACTGGTTCCTCTCGACGTGAAGAAGCAGCGGCTCTACTCCGAGCTCCTCCCGTGTGACTGAGCTCCTCACCCTATCTCTAAGGGAGCGCCCAGCCACTCTGCGGAGGAAGCTCATTTCGATCGCTTGTATCCGCGATCTCGTTCTTTCGGTCATTACCCAAAGCCTGTATAACCTGTATATATTGTGCTATACAAATAAACTTGCTTTGCCGTGCCTATTCTATCGCCATCGTGGATATTTATCTGCTTTTTTAATAATAATATCCTCTTTGTGTGGAGCCCGGTCAGGACGGTTCTTTGACTTGTAATTTTGCAGAAAGCTGACACCATAAATGTAGGAATATGGTTTAGAACAATGGAATAGATGTTTAAGAGCATGTCCATTGTGCTGTAAAGTCCTAATTACCCTCTCAAAGTTTCTTTTAGAGTGATTCATGCAGTTTCAGATTTCTTCTTTCTCTTACTTTTGAGTTGCCGTTGCTCCAGTGTCCCCCTTTTCACCACAGCTAATAAACAACTCTATTTTTAATCACACATGTTTATTAGCAAAAACCTCATACAATTGACTAGTGCTGGACCTTATATTTACCCTCGGTTAGCTTTACAGGAAATACTAATTCAGTTTCAGATCTCAAATGAACATTTCAAGTGTGTAAAGATAGATGGCGGCTGATATGGGAACTCAGCTTCTCTGGTTTCTCATCTTTGAGAGACGCTGTTTGCTTTTTCCAAATATTGATTTGCCAGTCAAGGATCACACAAATTACACAGCAAATTCTGTTTGAGGGCAGATTTTACACAGCTTAAGAATGCACCCCTCATGAGAAGACTGAACTGAATCATTTCTAAAAATACGGAGAAAATGCACGCCCCCAGGAAATGCAGAAAAATCCTCTGAACAACCAACGTTTTTTATAAATGCTCCAAACATAATAAAACACAATGTGATACTCAAAATATTTTCACTGCATTTTATCCTTTGGGCCCAATGTACCATGTAAAAGCCAGAGATTGTCTTTTCAATCCAAGATCCCCTCAGAATACATTTTCGAGTGTCAGATCATTGAACTATAAAATCAGTCTGAATCAGGGTGAATGACTGAACCAGTGCTGCTGAAGAAATGCATTCACTCTTTCTATGTTCGAAAAGTATGGATAATTATTGGTTTTTTTTCCAAAACAATTAGTGTGTTAGAACAAAAATATTAAGCATGTGTTATTTTGTCCCAGTTAAATGCATTTTTATTTATTTGACAGGGACAGTACATAATTATGAACATCTGTAAATGCAGTGTAAATATGCCAAATTATAGCAAAAATGCTAATTTCCATCTGTTTCTTAGCAGCAAATCTCACTACATTAAGTCACCTGAACGGAATAGAGTGTAATGGCAGAAACTTATGAATAACACTCAAAGTGATTAAAATTCCAATACCGTATGTTTTTGCAGTGCATTTGAGGGGAAGCATTGATCCCTCCTTGAGCACTTCCCTTCCCCAATAATTTGCCAGGAGTAAAACTAATATAGTCTTAATCAGATGCAATTAGATCAGCAAGTTAAGATCTCCCCCAATTAAAACTCATTAGACCCATAATGTCATTAGAGGAGACTTAGGCAAGCGGCTTGTGAAGGCAACCCACTCCACAAACAGAGGCACGCGTCTCCTCGCTGCTGCAGCTGCATTAGAAAAATACATGCTTCTCACTGATTCGCCAATTTAACCTTAAACCTGCAGGACTGGGCGATCCGGGGGGAAAACAATCACAAACATTTTCTTCACACAAACACAAGGCATGGTGATATTGTCCAAATAGTTTGTTTGTGCCAATAAACTTGAAGGACAAACTCTGAAAAGTGCACATCACTGTCATTCCAAATAAAAGCTTCTAACTTTTTTATTGTGGTGTGAAAATGTGGTGGAAATAACACCAAATCCAACTTACCAGACTAGTCAAACACTTTACTTTATCACCAAATAAGGACTTTAGTTTTTCACAGCTTGTCACGAGTAATGAAAAGTATGTGACACATCAGTTCAGTTGTCATGAGGGGATTTTAATTGCTTTGATATTGTTATTGTGTTATTTAACTTGAAGAGGATGTTATATTTGTAATAGTTTTTCTATTAAAGGTCAAGTTACAGAGCATTACTTGGGCACAAAATGGATCACAACACAAACACAAACATTTTCAAATTAACTTGTTCAGAGGCTATTTGTAATTTTTTTGTTTTTTGAATGATGAAAAAATACACTAAACTCAAAATGAGGATACACTTTATGTTTGCTCTCAATGGGGCTATCTTTCTCTCCAAAAGTAAGTGCATTAGAACAGAGTAGAAAGTCATGGATGTTTTATAGTCTCTGAAAAGGGTAGAGTTTTCTTAAACCCGTCTCCATCATGGAACCACTGCAGCTTTAAGTCACATGGACTCTTTAGGAAACTTTCCCATAGACCACAGCACTTAGGATCAACCCTGTCACCTCATTTCATACATCCACGATTTGTTTTATTTTCTTTAACCTTTATTCAATCAGACTTGGTTTGAGAACTTGTTAACTTTTTCAAACATGAGGCACTGACACACCACAGACAAAGACACATTTCATACAACATAAAAAAAGAGTCAAAAGAATAATAAATACAGAAAGTTACAAATGTGAGAAGTGACTAGAACAATCCGATGGAGACTTAAAATCGGTCCCGTTGTCATCGAAGTGGGTTTTAAGGTTAGGAGTTTCCTTTGTCTGCTGCAGAGGAACCAAAAGCATTACAACCAACAGTGAAGGTATTTTTAGGGACTTTAAATAAATCAAAACATGGGAACGTGTTTGCATTATGTCCATTTATAAATACTGTAAATTACAAAACATTGAATTACTTTTTATATAAAGATTCACTTTACTTATGCAAGACTCATTCTGTTGGGAGAAACTCAAAATGTATTATTAGTGATCCTAGGTACCCCAACATTAGGCTGAACAGTGAAAAAAGCAGTCACTCAAATAGAATCCTTTTTAAACTTGAATATTTGTATTTCTGCATGGATTACATGGTAAGAATAACATTTGAAATGATCGCTGTGCTTGAAAGACATTTGTAGCAGCAGTGTTTTGTGCCCTACATTAAGCTCATGTTTTTACACCGGTGCAGACAGAAGTGCTGAGGCTATATTGAATTTGTGGATCTGTGTCGTTCTCAAATGCGGCGCATCATTGATTCCTGGGCTGACTTTTTTCTTTAGTTTTCCCTCAAATCTCAAGACAGCAGCACCTTGATGTTTATGTAGTGAAAGCACACAGACTCGTTGCCCTTACAGCTAAATGGAAATTCAAACCATCTCCAGAGCGCGCCCCTCTCGAAGCTCTTGGCATACTGTGTGCATTTTCCTTGGGCATAAAGTACACTTGAATTTATTGAGCTGGGTCCATTTGTACTGTACAGAAAAAAGTGTAATGTAAATTCAAGTGAACATTTATCCATACAAGCAGCAGCGTTTTGCAGATGGCAGGCCCTGTTAAATGCTTGTGTGACACCAATCAGCCATAATTACCTCTGAGGTTTGAGTTTTCCTCCTTCCTAATTGGCCTTTGCTGTCAATCAACAAGTGATTTCTGCTCCGAATTGAACTAAAGGGAATGATAGAAGCGGCAATGGCGGGATAATTGAAAATAATCGAGCAAATTGCAGACTTGAGAAAGTTGGCTTCATCAGCACTGTGGGGGCGGACTGTACGAGCATGCAGGAGCGAGGGATCTTAATGATAATGAACAAAAACAGCAGCGTCCATTTTGGATCGAGCCCCGGAGAGTAAATGAACTTAGAGGGGGAATCGAGTGTTTGCACAGTTAGTATCACATGCAGACCGTAGATAGACCGTAGCACAGACCCTCTCTGATGTTTGTGAGGTCTGGATTCACACCGAGTACATTGGTTTTGTAATTCAACGTAGTGAAACTGGTATAAAAGACTCAATACAGTGAGATATTTCAAGCTTTTATATGTTTTAATATTCATACTCGGCTGATTAGGCTCACGGCTTGTAAATACCCCAAATAGAACCTTTCAGAAAATGTTTAAATGTGGAAAATGGACTGTATGCCTTCTTCCAGTCGCACACATGAGACTCCCTCCTCCAGAGACCGTCGACGAGAGGGGCCGTGGTCAGGGCAATCAGCCTGACCACAAAGTAACATCAGCTGATTAATGACACGTCGCATTTCGGAAGATGGCAGAAACATATTAACAAGGTAACACAACAAACTTGTCTTCAAAATAACCACAACACGACTCGAAGGCTATAATCATCAAAATGATAACAATAAGGGCTTGGCATATGTCACTTTACATGTAATAAGCTTATATCATGAATAGGTTTCACATTTGAAGTTGATTAATTGAAATAAATGAAGTATTGAACAATTTTCTCGAGTTTCACCGGCCTGCCGAGTAAAACTGCGAATCTGCGGTTCATTGGTTTTTACAATTATGCTTCACATACGTCCAATGCATTCTTTATTTCAAACTATTCATTTATGAAGTTGAGTACAACATACAGTAAGTTAGTGGTTCTCGCTATGCATTTTTAGGTTGATATGGATGTTTAATGAAAAATCTAAATGAGATATTCTGTTATCCTAAACCAGGACTGAACCATGCAGCATTTGAACAGTGCAGGTATGTTTAATGTATGTATATAATGTAGGCATGGTTTAAAGCAGCACTATTCAACAGAAGTATCTATTTCCATACAAGAACCTGGATCAAACTGGGGCTATACCAAAACTAACTCGAATGAATTCAAACATTGACAGTAATTAGAATTAAATTAGGATGAATTCAGAATGAAATCAAGCCTAAACTTTCACTATTATGCACGTAAGTAAGTAAGAAAGTAATGTTTATTTATATAGCGCATTTTACAGACCTAGGTCCCCCAAAGCACTTCACAATGTTCAAAGTTCAGATATTGTTCCAATCATTCCACAGACGATGATGACGGAAGTGAGTCACCAAACACACTGGACCATCAGCCCTCAATCACATTCACTCTCTCATTTACATTCATACCTATTGTGCATGTTTTTAGTGGTAGAGGAAACCGGAGCACCCGGAGGAAACCTACACAGACACGGGGAGAACATGCAAACTCCACTCAGAAAGGCCCTGTTCCGACCGGGATTCGAACCAGGACCTTCTTGCTGAGAGGCGAGTTTGCTATCCACGTGTTAATGTTTCTGTTCTTGTTGCCTTGTGTATGAACTGTGCTATACAAGTAAATTTTCCTTGCCTTAAACTAGACAAAAACAGATGCTGAGTCACGGTCCAGATCAGATCTTTTTAGTGGCCTGTTAAGTAGGACTGGTCTAGAGTAAGGACACCTACTCATTTGACAAACTAAAATGTGTTGAATAAGAACCTGGATCCCATTTTGAGAAAAATTGCTACAACAATCTGCACCTGTGAAAACTTCCGCAGATGCAACTGGCGTAAGTGACAAATGTTTACATCTTTGCTAAAAATATTCTTTACATACTTTTACATAAAGCATATGAGCGCTGCGAGCCAGTTGTGAGTTGCATAAATCATCAGAAAGCTTCGGGAATTTCCCTGCTGTGGGTGGATTTGTGTATCAGATAAAGAGGCAATACTGACAAGCTGGGGGACTTAAGGTGGCCCCTCACTTTCAGTTGTTTGCCATATCTTTTCTTTTTCTTCCTCCTACTCTATCCATCCTCAAGAGCTGCTTACCTTCCAAATGCTTTAAAAAAAAATCACAGCAATTTACATTTCCATATGCTGCCAGTGGCGCCAGGGAGAGTGGATAATTGGGTTGAAAGTGGTGACGGTGAGAGGGGGATAGAGAAGAGATACAGAGCAAAAAAAAACACACACACACACAAGCCATAATAGCAAGCTTTTCTTTCTTTTCCCCCCCAACCCTTTCACTCGTCATTTTGCTACACTGCTCTTAACCACTTGTGTAGCTGAAAAGATTTACCTTGGCCTCCCATTTGGTGTCTCTCTTCGACGAATGAGTGGAGCAGCCTCTCCCCGAGCTCCCCTCTCCTCTCATCCATATTCATTCTCTCTCTAGCTATCCTTGCTCTCTCGCCATGTCACACACAGCATGGTGTTAATACGCCAATTAGTACTAAGAGCAGATAATGGACTATGTCATATTGCAAAAGAAGCCAAAGAGACACAGAACCGCTGATAGTGAGAGCGCTGGAGGTGCTCGTGGTGGATGGGGCTTGCTGTGATGTTTTGTTTTTTTCTGTTTACGTGAGCGGTTAGCCTCAGTCCAGTGTGTGTCCGCTGGTCATGGGTTACTATCATAAAGTGGAAGTGCAGAGCCAATTTGTAGCTTACAAATTGTTTTTAGCCTGGTTGGATTCCTACACTTGGTGACTCCTATTGCTCAAAATATTATTTCTGGTCATTCTGGTAGTTTTAGTGGTATAATAGGTGTGTTTGTGTCCACTCCTCCCCATTCGTACGCCTCCTCAGCAGCTGACTATAGATTTGCAACCCAGCATTCTTGTTAATGATAAATTAAAAGTTTCAATAGCTCCAGAGGTACATGCAGTAATGATGCAGCCTTAAAAATATGACATGTTAGAAAGCACGGCACACACATCGAAGAACAAAAAAGGGAGGGTTTGGGGAACTGGGGAGCACTCTGTAAATTAGGTTTATGTATATGCTTGCCCTGTTGTCATTCCACAATAAAATGACAATCCATCTATTTTCTTCTGCTTTACCCATTGCTGGGTTGTGGGGATAGGGCAGTCTAAGCAGAAACGCCCAGACTTCCTAATCACACACATTCCTCCAGCTCATTCGAGGGAATCCCGAGGAGGAGAGTGGGGGTGGGGCTCCTGGGTATTGCACGTTCACATACGTAGAGCTGGTCCTTTTGGGGACGTAGATGGTGTGTGGTTTTACTGTATGCAGCATATGTATTATCAGATCTTAACACGACTTGCCAGAGGAGAAAAGGCTCGCACCAGTAGTACCTTCTTTTAAATCCCTTCTTAAAACCCAATTTTATCAAACAGCCTTAATCTGCCAATTTTACACGTCACATGCTGTATTTTACTGTTCCACTTTGTCTTTGTTTTGTCTTTGTCATGGTGTGGCTTTTGATTTTGTATTTTGCTTTTATTTTGAAATAAGTTCTGTGGTTTTGTTTCAGTTTGACTTCCAGTCCTGTTTTTCCCTGTCTTGATTGTCTGCCCCGCCCTGATGTGTTTCACCTGTGTCTGTGTCTATATGTACCCTTTGCTTCTCTCCCCTTGTTGCTGCTTCATTGTTTTGTCATGTTCTGTCCTGGTTACTTTGGATTTCTGGAGTTTGTTTTTTGCCTTGGACTTTGTTTTATTAAAAGCTTTATGTTGGCACTCCTGCATTTGAGTCCTCACTCAGCTCACCCCGTGACAGAATGAAGCAGCCACTAATGGACTCAGCGGATTGCCTTTTTTCCCACAAGTTTTTTTTTTGTGTGCCGATTGCCTTCCTCACTGCCTACCTCTTGCACCTGTTACCTGGAACCACCGCCAGGCAAGAAACTCCGCCTGGGGTGGTTATTCGTCTTGCACCACCGCCGGGCTTTGATGTCCGTCCGGGGTGGTCCTCTGTTCCCTCTGCCCGTCCTGCTGAGAGGTATCCAGTGGAGTTCTGCACCGGTTTTCACACCCTCGGTCTGCTGTTCTACGGTAACCTGTCCTTCCCTTGTCTCTTGCCGCCGCCAGACATTACCGTCGTCTGGGGTGGTTCTGCCCCCAGCCTGAGTCACCGCCGGGCATATGTCTTCGTCCGGGGTGAGCCAGCTCCTTACTCTCCAGACCCTCGGGAAGGTTGCCACTGGACTTCAGCTCCTGTCCCTGATCGGTTCCGTACTACTGACCTGTCTCTGGCTCATCCTCCAGACCCCCGCCACCCTCCCTGGCTCGTGTTTTTTGTTTTTAGGGACATCTGGGAGCTGTCCCTTGGAGGGGGGGGTACTGTCATGGTGTGGCTTTTGATTTTGTATTTTGCTTTTATTTTGAAATAAGTTCTGTGGTTTTGTTTCAGTTTGACTTCCAGTCCTGTTTTTCCCTGTCTTGATTGTCTGCCCCGCCCTGATGTGTTTCACCTGTGTCTGTGTCTATATGTACCCTTTGCTTCTCTCCCCTTGTTGCTGCTTCATTGTTTTGTCATGTTCTGTCCTGGTTACTTTGGATTTCTGCAGTTTGTTTTTTGCCTTGGACTTTGTTTTATTAAAAGCTTTATGTTGGCACTCCTGCATTTGAGTCCTCACTCAGCTCACCCCGTGACAGTCTTTCTTTCTTGTTGTGTGCCCTCTGTCCGCTTTGTTTTCCTGTATCTACTGGTAATTATTTTGACTTTGTATTATTTTGACTGTTTATTGGCTATTTTTTTTTATGCCAAATAAGTAAGAAAGTACTTACTTGTCCTCTCACTCCACACAGAGATGGGAACGGGGTCGCCAGTACAGGAGGCGCATGCCAGACCTATTGTACATGTTTTTAGAGGTAGGGGAAACCGGAGTACCCGGAGGAAACCTACGCAGACACGGGGAGAACATGCAAACTCCACTCAAAGGCCCTGGTCCGACTGGGGTTCGAGCCGAGGACCTTCTTGCTGAGGCGAGAGTGCTATCCACTCAGCCACTGTGCCGCTTCTGACTGTTCAGCACTTTGTAAAAACAGTACAAATAAAGTTTTATCTCAACTTCTAATGATTAGAACTTTTTTGTGAAGTAATTGTGTAATCTACGGAGGAGCTGAACCCAATCCACATGAAGTTCTGCCACAGAGTAGAGTGAAGCCGACAGGCATGTCCAATCGCTCCAATAAGATATGGTCCGCACGGTCCAAAAGTAATCCCATTTTGTACCTATCCACTACTTGCTCTGTCTGTGTAAAATCATATCCATCCTTTCTCCTCAACTCTTGTGGATTTACAAGCACAAGTTTGACATGTAGGGCATGAGAAAATGTGGGTTTACCTGAGACGGAGAATGGATGGATATTTGTCATTATTTTAAGCGGACAGAGCCCCTTATGACAAACAGGGATCACTCTTGTACCGCGCGCTTTATTAATTAATCTGCTTTTGGGCTTCTGCAGACACAACCATAGACTGTATATATTAACGGACAGAGTCACGCCTATCTCCGCCACTCTAACTAATGGGCCAAAAAATGTGCTCTACTGGAGCTATCCAAAATGGCCGCGAGTGGTCCCGCCCACAAGAAAATTGTGAAAAAACCCATCTGCGCATGTGTCAGCCGGTGCAAGCTCCATTCATTTGAACGAGAGACTTCAAAAATTCACAGCAAGTAAACTAGAGTGGACCAAAAAAATTCACCCCCCTCAGCATTGACACACATGTGGAACGGAGCTTTGGGCCAAGAGCCAACTTTTGGACCATCCTGTAAAGACGTTTTTGAGAGGTCTGCCAATGCTATATGTTAGCATTGGCTAATTCTACTTCTGGGTCCACCCCCATCGGCCCGGGGTGGTATTGCAAGCATGTCAGCGCACGTCATTTTGGCCACTTTTGAGCCGGGGCCCGCCCCCACTGGACACAACTTGTATTTTGTGTGGATTCCTCTTCGCACAAATAATCTGTGCTGTTTGCTGGATGCTACATTTATTTTGCGGGTCAGAACGTGTTTAATAATTCTCGTCTTTATTATTGTCTGTGTGAGTGAGGCAGATTTATAAGAGTGCATGGAGATAGAGAGAAGGGAGGGGAAGAGGCATCTTTTCTCTCTGACAGGCAGGCACACAAGTCGTGTGTGTGCTCATGAACCAAAGTCCCAGACGTGTTTGTTTCTGGAAAGTTGTGGTGTTTGAACAAAGTTGCGGATGAGCGTTATTTCACAGAGTTTGACTGATTATGCGTTAATAGTTGCGACATGGTGAAATCCTGTAGGATCTGATTACACATCACTGCCACACGTCACCCCAGGGGAGTGTTGTTCAACCAGTCTGTCCCAGGACATAAGGGACCAGCTGTTTTACTATGGAAGCAAAACGATGCGGGGGTGTTCCCATAAGCGAACCATACACAGCCCCAAACAACCAGCCTCCATGACTTAGAAAGCTCTTTTAATAAAGCAAAATGTGAAGTAGCTAGTACTGCTTCATTACTGTGGAACATGACCCATATTTTGTACTGTGGACCCCGTGTTATATCTGTATTACTGCTAAACATTATTATCTGTAGTAATGCACAATTTCTTTCTGACCGTATATTTACTACAGTTCTATATCTTTAGCATCCTTAACCTCTTAAGAAAATAAATACTTCTGCTGGCAATAACAGATGTATTTTGAACTTCATGAGCCACAAGCTATATATCATTTTAAAGCTTATTTTCTCAGCTATATTTATATGTAAGTGTAATATCAGACTTTGCATTAAAAAGATATAACGCATAATATGGGCACAAAATAAATCTCGTTTATATACGTTTTTTACCTTTCGTCTTCTGCTGCTCCAACAAATTAGACTTTCCCCATCCTTGCTCAGCCTCTTTCTCTCCATAAGTCTTCATTGAAAAAGAATATCCACTTGTATTTCCCAGAGTATAATCCATTCTTCAGAAATAATCCAAAAATGTGCATTTTTCTGTTGCAAAAAAAAAAAAACGCTCCGAAAGAGGTTCCGACTGCTCTTTTACATTTCACCAAGTTTGAGCTTTGTTTACCCCCACAAACATATATCCACGTGTTCCTTGAGTCCTTAGCTTCAAAAAGAGAGGTTCCATGAAAAGATAGGAGCAGGTTTCAGTCCGCAGGACTCTTGTGAAAAAGACAAACCGCATCCATTTGCAGAAGGGTCCGTTTTGCCTTGTTGTTGATTACAGGCTAGCGCAATGAGCACTGAATGATTGACGTGTCTAAGTAGCCAATAAAAAGAGATTTTTATTGATGGGTGGGACTTGTAGGAACCCTTTTCATTTTCACAGTAAAAGCGTGCGTAAAGGTACAATCGCCGCTGCCTGGTCTTCATTTCTCGACATTACCGGACATGTTTCGGCGGTGTATTTCGGCCTTCGTCAGAGGTGACACGTGATGGTGTGACGTGTCTCTTCTCCGGCAACGACAGTCTCGCCTCTCAGCAAGAAGGTCCTGGGTTTGAATCCCGGTCGGAACAGGGCCTATCTAAGTGGAGTTTGCATGTTCTGCCCGTGTCTGCGTAGGTTTCCTCCGGGTGCTCCGGTTTCCCCTGCCACTAAAAACATGTACAATAGGTCTGGCATGCGCCTCCTGTACTGGTGACACTGCTCCCATTTCTGTGTGGAGTGAGAGACAAATGCCCAAAAAATATCAACTGTAAACTGCTTTGTGACTCTGTTCTGTGAAAGGCGGTATATAAAATAAAGATTACGTCACACCATGCATCTTCTTTAATGTTTTGTCTTATCAAAAGAACCTCCGTGGCTTTAAACATAAGAAGACAAAAAGAGCTTTATACATTTAACCAGCCCCTGGTCGAAGAGTGGCTCTCTCAGCTGTGAACACCTGGATTTACCCCCAGATGGGCTGGAGGAAGTGGTCAGTGTATTTGGTGATGCAGAGATTTTTAAAGAAAGGAGCTGCACCTCTAGGCGGAGACATGAGCGCATCTTCTCTAGTTACTGTCAATACTTAAAACTTGATTGTTTACAATAAAGCCCATTTGAAAATCTTTTAATCACACACTGCTCATTATAATTATGGATATTCCAACTATGTTTTGGTATCACAAAGATACCACCAAACTTGCTGTTTTTCTTTTTCCACAACTGTAAATAAATGGGGCACATTCCTTGTGATTCAGGAGATAATTTGTCAATCACTGTGAAATCCAACGCTGCACGCTTCTCTCTGAAAATAGGGAAGTATTTTGCAAATAGGCCAAGGCAATATGTAAATAATAGCACTGCATAAACATGAATTCTGACTAGAAAGATTTGTCATTAATCAAACATGAGCAGCAACAAATTAAAATGTGTCAGCTGCATGAGTCCATTTTTCTGGCTTTTCAAAGAAGAAAACAAGAAATCTTTGGGCCGATGCTCTGTTGATAGAGCCTTATCGGAGAAAGCGTCATTGTATTGAGAATATAAATGCAGCTGCTACAAAAAGATTTTTTTTTTTATGAACAATGATTCAGATTTCCACAGTCATGGTGCAGGCAGGGCGAATTTATTCACTGATAAAAACGCAGCCATGGCACAAAAGACGATGGTACGACACAATAGGCAACACGGCAGGATTTATCTGAGATGTTCTCTTATTTTTTCTCCTCTCCTGAGTGTTTTAGCCCATGCCTTTATCTACACTTATTGAGGCCTTTTATGTGAGCGAAAAGCGCCCGGATAATTAGGGTGTTCTGAAAGTGAAATCTGAAATGGCCGACTTCTCATCTGAGTCATCTGGGTTTTTTCATTTGATTTGATAAAATTGTACTGTTTTTAAAACACTGATCGGGTTTCTGAAACAAGTTCAAAATCTGGAAACTGTATCCATGTCTTACTGCGTATGTAGCATGTACTGTAAGGAAGTTGGCCCTAAACATAAATGCTCACACAATAATATAATTCATGATATTTTTGGTCAGGGAAAATAGTCAATGGTTTTGGGCCAACTACCTGGATTCATATTTCTAATACATTTTGAGATGACAACGTTACAGCTGCAACAATAAATCAATAATTCATAACTAATCATGTTTATCAATTATTATAAACAAACTCCAAAACATAAATGAGCTGAGAGATAAAATTGTGTAATTGTCTTGTTTTTATTGATACAAAAAGAAAACAAATATATACTAGGATCGGAGTCAAACTGAGACACAATGCCACACTTGCATATATATACGTTAATCACTGGATTAATCGATTATCAAAAATAGTTTTTTGTTTCAGCCCTAGACAATATTCACGGTAACACTGGTTCTATGAAGAATGTATTGTAACATGTTTTAGACTAATTCGATTTCACTTTTGGAGGAGCTTCTAGAGCCACTAGAGATAACACTATGTTTATATATCACTTCATTTTTATTATGATTATTTATGATATATGTAATTCCCCACAGTATAATCTCAATGGAAACAAGCATGTGACCAACTCCCAACAAGAGCAGCTATAGTGCATCTTTAATAAAGGCCTGATTGACCGTAAAGAGGAAGAGTAAGTATCAGCTCTACACTATTTAAATTTAGCACCATCAATAGAACAGAAATAACATCCACACTCTTCCCAGTTTATACCATCAGTAAAAACCAGCGTTGGCCCATTACTGTCATCAAGATAACAGTACAGTGTGTTGAGTTAGTAAGTCTATGTGCATTTAATCACTGTGCACTCAATGTTGTTGTTGCTAAGAGACGAGGGTGTGTTGCACAACTGCTGGGCCGCGGCGAGCGTCAGTAACTGCTGCAAATCCGCAAAACGTTTATTTCATAGAGCGACGCCATCGGTCCTTTGTGCACTTAGCAGCGGCTTGCATACAAGACTCACGATTATACCAATCACTACGACCTTGCGGAATAACATTACCACTAAAATACCAGAGAAAGTTGTGTGTGTTTGTGTGTGTAGTCTGTGCCTCAAAGTACATTACGCTTGCTGTTTATCGCCACATTGAGTCAGACGGCCCATGAAGGTCAATAGAGTGGATTGGCGAGGAGTGTGAGGCAAAGTGCGCCATGTGACGGAGGCCTAAAGTGGGGAAGGCATTGTAGATCGCTCACTGCAATAGTCACATTAAGAATCCTCATTTGGAGCGACATTTTTCGCGGAACAAAACACAGTGATTTCATTTATGTTATTTTGAAGTAGGAAACAATGGCAGTTTAATTCATTATGCATACAGACCTTGTATTTATATATATAAATATGAAAACAAAAATTAGTTTGAGATTTCAAAGATGGTCCTGAAAACATTTTGGATGTTGGATGTTTTAAGACGGCATTTGTGCTTTTCACGTTTCACATAAAGGTGCACTGTGTAACTTTTCTGGTGGAGAAGAGAGTGGACACGCCTCTTCAAAACTCTTGGGTTACAATATTTACCCAACTATCCATGACTTTCCATAGAACGTTTGAACTAATGAAAAGGCAACATGTCTGAGAAAAGTTTAATCATAGTACAATTAGAAATGTTTTATGAATAAGGCCCTTGTCCGGTGGTGTGTTGAACCCGTTATTAATACAATGCAACATATTCAAACAAATAATAGACTTTATGACTCAAATAGAGCAAATCACTGCATACAGGAATGGAATCATCATTGTATGCTTAATCCAACAGCAGCCACACTTTTATCAGTCTGCCCAGTGCAGCTGTGAAAAGCATTGATTATGTGTGGTTAGCATTTATGTGTGGTCAGAACAGAATGGTGTAAATTGTCGTATTATTTTCTATAGTAGAATTGTAAATAGTGTACAAAAGGAGCCGTTTCTGTCATAAGTTCAAAATCAGTCAATACATCAAACTCCATGGACATTAAAAATGTACAATTCTACAAAGCAATATGTTAAGCCAGGTTGGTTAATGTCCCGTTACCTTCAAGGGAATTCTCTGTTGGGCCATTTATTGTCATTATAAATCACGCTTAATGGTGTTTCTTTATTTGAAAAGGTACAATGCACATCATTCAAGAGAAAAGAGTGTAAATATGTCAAAGAAAGTCAATTTTCCAATGCGAAGATGCAGCCTGCTCAGGACAACTATATGGGGTTTTATTGGCCATAGACAATAAAGTATGATATTGTGTTCTATAATGTAATTCTATATTGAATGAGGGAGACAAGCTCAGGGCAGCGTCATCTCTCTGACTCACGACTGTCATGACTGATCCTGTCCCTGGACATGTAGCACTCATTCTTAAAGTTCCTTCTCACCTAAGAGGACTCCCTCAGACAGCAGCACGTGGATCAAATTGGCACACTTTTTTGAGCTGCTCTTGGTTTGGTCGCACTTTTTCATTATCTTAAGTTACCCCGGAGACACGCTGATCACTTAAAACTAATGAAAAAACATTATGCTGCCCTTTGAGATGCATTTAAATTCACACTGGTGCAGTTAGATAGAACACAGATGCTTCTTAATAAACTTAAGCTTATTGCTTTATACAGTATTATGGTTTATTTATTCAGCACAATGTGAGATGTCAGAAATGTATTAGGATTTGTAAATTAAGTCAATATATATCCTGCCAAACGATTGTGCTATTAAGAAAGAATAGGCCTTTGTCTCGTTTTAATGATGTAGATTTTAACATCATTTTCAATGGATAAAAGTCTTTTGTTTCAAATAAAGAAACTGTATTGTTATGAATGTACCTCAAGAACCAACATGAAATGTGCAGTAATGTGTACTTGCCATGTAGCCTGTTTGAACCCCACCTTGTTCAGTCACGTGACGCGTCCACCTGCAGAGAGACCACCAGAGGAGTGTGCGCCTTTACGCGGTCCTCTGTGTGTCCTCTGAGGGCGAGACGCGCTTCCCAAACCTCCGTGTATTTGTGGTGATCAGAGCCTGAGAGCAAGAGGGCGATGCTGATGGAAGCGCGCGGACGTGACGGGCCCGGTGCACGCCGGGATGCAGCACGCGCGCGGTTAGTGAGTGAGTGGTCCTGATGAGAGTGCGCACTGCCGAGCGGAGCTGGGAAACTGGACGAGAAGCAGTGGCGTCAGGACGCACGGGACACGCTCCACCATCCACTTTACAATGGACACTTTGAACACTCCGTCTGTTAGTGTGGAGAAGAGGACTTTATAGGTTACGCATCTCCTGAAAGAGTCTGGACTGTATTGTATGACGCAAAGCGTTTTGGTGTCGAGTCTAACGAGAGACGGACGATCACACCAGCCCAAGTTATAATAGCTGCTGCATTTCTCCTCTTTGTTCATAGCTGCTGCATTTCTCCTCTTTGTTTGTTTTGAACAAATAATAATGTTGTCGTTTTTATTCATTTTGATGCCCGCTGGGGCGCCGTTTCTTGAGACTTTACTCAGACCCTAAGGATCCTGCGCCGCAACGTGCTCATTTTTGTATCTATCTCAAGAGGATTTTGTTCAATTCTTCAGCTCCAGCTTAGTTTGACTGTACGATATGCGTCTTATTAATTTTTAATTCTTATGCATCCGCACGAAGATCGAAAGGAGAGACGCGGAGGGGACGCGAGGAGCAGCGGCTGTATGCAGGGAGCACAGTGATCTGAAGAGGACAAGACTCAAGGTAGGACCAGACCACCACTGTTTACGGAGCCCGTGTCATTTGCTCCACGCTGGCTTTGCTCTCCGGCTGCATGAGGTGTCCACGCGTGTAAGCCGATTTATCGACTGATATTTTATGCTTTGACAGATGCAGAGCTCATGTTTACGGTGCATCTACGGCAGTCACTACGGATTTAAATCGCGTGCTGGAAGCTCTAAATTACTCCTCCGGCTGACTGCATCCATGTATTGGCGTGTGCGTAACACTGAAACACGAGTAAACGAGCGGGCAAAAACAGAGAAAATTGTAGATTCTATGAAGTGACTGAGAAATATGATCATGTATTTGATCTGTCCTCTTAAAAGACAATGCGTCCCGGGATGCTTTAGCGTTTACATTACCAAAACCCACATTACTCAACTCCATCTGCCCCGGATACACCATTAATCTTTATGTCCTCACATCATCACCTCCAGCCTGTGAGACTCAAGGGCTTTGAGGGTAGGACACTGTGCAATGTGGCCCACAGAAGAATACGCAGTTTGTCTACAATGCAAGTAATTATATGTGAATTGTTGGTGTAGTTGGGGCATTAAGATACAGAAGATCCTCCCTTACTGCATCCACTAACGTGCTGGGCTTCAAGAATATAAATGTGATAAATCTGAAAGCCCTGGTCCGAATTAAGTCCCACTTTAATAACCAAAACTGCAATAAAACACATGCACAATTTGTTGTTTTGGTAAAAGAAATGGAAGTCTTCTCTGGTGTGTTATTTTAATAAAGTCATCTGGAAGAAAACCTGGTGAAGAAAACAGTATTTGTGCTGGTAGAAGCCTTTTCCTAATTTCAACCGGGTGCATTGTGTTTGTCCTGCCAATTTTGGGGCCGAAGGAAATTCAAATTCTTCAGGTGGTAAAACAGCAATATTGCAACTGTCTGATTGTGTTATCTGGGCATTCAAGAAGTCCAACTTGGAATTGGTTTACTGCCAAGCTCTCTCCCTGGGAAGACAGAAGGATTTATTTCCCCCTTGTCTGTGTGTCACATCACCATCAGAAAAATTATTCTCGCCTTTCACTGGCTGAATAATAGTCATACATTAGCATGGCATTAATGCGCGTCATATTTTTTAATAACTTGCTAATCATAATGAGATTTATTTCAGGCAGGCTTGGCAATTGAAAGGCACCACAGTTGTTGGATTCAAAACCGGAATTGCTCGGTGGAAGCTGTGAAGGAAATAATGTCTGTTGTTGGAAAGCTTTGCACGTCAAAATTCACTCACCTGTTTTAGCGTCTTGGTCGATTTACTTTCCTTTGAATGATGATTGAAATGTTTTTTTTTAATAGTGCATGTTGTTATCCTCAAAGCTTGAGCTATCACCTTCCAGTCCTGATAATTAATGTATTCCATCCCAACCAGGACAAGAGAATGAATATGTAAGCTAATCAAGATAAAGCAGGGATATGAATTTGGGAATATGACCTCTGATACTCACACCCTGAGGACAGATTCACATTGCTTCTGCCACTTCAAGGAAAGAAAGCCACATCGATTTCATTTTCCCAATGTTTCCCTGCTGCTCATAACACAGATTTAATTACAGACTGTGTTAACTGCTGCTGTCGGTAAATATAGCTGATTTTGACCTTTCCATGGAAATGTGTCCTTAACCTGGACAGAAGGACATTGACGAACGGTTTATCCAAAAATCAAAGACCGAGGTAGAGTTATAAATGAAGAGTAAAACCTTCGAAAAATAAGTTTTTTTTTGTTTGAATACTGTGAAAAGATATTGCAATAACGATTCATTTGAACAGCTTTTCCAACACATGAAAAAAATCACGGATGTGGCAACAACTTGGTATTTTGAATGTTGATTGGTGGTCTCGGTGCACTGCAATTACGCAAACTGCAGTAATGTTGGCGAATCTGTTGACACACTGCAAAAAATGAGAAAATATGAAGTCATAATCGCTAGAATCGAGGGGTTTTTATCCTAATTTGAATACATTCTGACTTGTCTTAAAACAAGATTTCCCATTGGGACAAAGCCATTTAGTGTTATTTCAAGAACTGTTGCTTTATTTTCTCATTCTAAGGGAGACATTTCTTATATCTTTTTAAAACAAGATCATTTTGCTTTGTCCCATTGGCAAATATTGTTTCAAAATCAGTCAAAATGTGTTCAAATTAAGATTCAAACCACTCAATTCAAGCAATTATTACCTCATATTTTATCATTTTTTTGTTTTGACTTCTTCAGCACAACTTTTTGCAGTGCATTTGTATACTACTAAATGGTATATTTCCTGCCGGTGCTATAAATGCTCTCATCACCTCCACACATCTCCCTCATATCCACGTTCGCAGATAGATGTCGCCGTGTTGTGAATGGCTGCAGCACATCACATCTCTAATTATGGATTGCACCTCATCACTGCATTTTGAGGATGGAGATACACAAGTAGTGATACGATCTCTGTGATTGCAACTCCTCGACTCCCGGTTTTGTCATGGTTCAGTGAACAGTGTAAGATATATTTTGAATAATCGGGTCCAACTCCCAAATTACTTTAAAGTCTATCTGCAGATTATTTGCAATTATAAGCATAACATTTGCTCCGACGCAGCGCTTACAAATGACATACACAGCTTTAATCATCGTTAGCGTGTTGATTCGAGAAGAGCTATAATGCTAATGGTAGAATTAGCTGATGTTTTGAATGAGTACTTTGGATTTAGTGGTAATTTCTATCAACAACGATCCTTCATTTTGATATGGTCAGGGTTGGATGGTCCCAATCTGCAACTGTATCTTTACAACTGACATACATTAAAAAATCAACATATACAGCATATCTATTAGTTGACATTTGCAGCCCATCTTGTTGGACTAGCACCATGAACAACCCTGTCATTTGGAACTTCCTCCTTTCTACCACTATTTCGCTCTTATTTCAGTAGAATCTAAGGCGAGGGGTCTTTTGGGGATTGTCGTGTCTCTTGTGCCCATGCGCCTACACACTGAATCTTTGGGGTGTAGAAAAAGGCTAATCTTTCGTAGCCTTTTCAGTTTTGTCGGAGGATTCTGTCTCCCAGGGCCACTTTTTCACTCAGCTGACCCAGAAACATTGAACGCATCGCTCCTATGTCCTTTAAATCTCCTCTTTGTCGCAGACATTGTTTACCTGCAGCTGCTGGTTTGTCGACGGCTGATAAGAGTTGTCCTGACAGGAAAGCCATTATGATCATAATGACAGTCATTGTGGTCTGCTGTTTTACCACAGTGGACAAAGCACTGCAGGAGTGGTTGGAAGCAGCGTCTGCAAATGCATTCGAAAATATCTAATGTGTTTTGTCTTTTAATTTGATGCCAGTAAGCTTCTTGGAATGGTTCAATGGAAGTAAACATTTATAGGCCTTTAGGGACCAGAGTTGCCGAATTACATGAACTTCTTCTGAATCCAGGGCAATCTACACAGTGAGCTGGCTTCCCACAAACACTTCCTTACATTTTGATAACTTATTTCTCTTATAATAATTTCTGCTTTTGATTCTAGTAGTTTTCAATCTGTTATAAAGTTCCTGGACTCCACATTTTTTCTCTGTTTCACATCACATTTCTGAACAAACTAAAGGTCCAGTTCTAAATACATTTGGCTTCTTACATTTATTCTTTTGGCAACACGAGATGTACTTAAGGTCAATTTGTATTCTACATTTGACCCATCCTCCGCATGCTTTTCCAAATACGACACATTTTACATTTGGCTTACACTTATCATTTTGGCTGCAATAGATGTTCTTACGGTTAAGGTCAAGGTCGACGGCAAATAAGACATTGAGAAAAAATATGGTCTGGATGTTTAAAACATGTAATTCTTCAACCATTGGACACAAATCTAAGGATGTTGGAGCATTTCTAAGTACATACTGTATTTTCCAGTGCTGAAAAAAGCTACCGTGGATTTTGAATAGCCAATCGTGCAAGCACCCCTGACTATACTCTAATCCAATTGTGCCGCTGCCAGCCATGAGCCCGCGTGGTCTCGGCGCCGGCAAGTCGAGTAAAAGAAAAACAAACGGGCAGCAACCAGAGCGCATGCACCGGGAAAAATCAATGAGGATCTTTTTTTTTCATAAATGGAATGGGTGTTAAATTAGCTGGATGGGTCCATGTAGCAACACATCGCCGTTGAGTGGCTGCTGTATTCGGGTCTGCGCCTATTGACGGAAAGACGACTTGATGTGTACAACGGTGAAAAGACCTCTCTCTCGTACTCAAATCAATGTGACCAATCAGCCTCTACTAGTAAACCATTCACGTTCCCAGAACCGTTTTAGAGAATCAACGTCACAAGAGTTTCGCAACCTCCGGATTGTAACGGCGGCTCGTAATGCGCGCCGTTGATTGCAGATTTGCGCTCTGCCTGATTTCTCTATTCATGTTGTGAAAAGCTCATACAACGGGTAATTTTCGCGCTTGTTTGTGTCTGTTTCTTTGTATATATTATTTTATATTTATTATATTTAAATGGATCGAGCATCTGGGAGTAATGAGCCTAAATCCATAAAACCGCGTGCACGACTGGTGGCGGTGTGGCATTTGAAGAAAGCAGACGTGACAGCTCCAGCCAAAGGTATGTAATGATAGCAGGGCTCTTTCATCGATTGGGATCCTTCAGCGGAAAAAAAGCACAAATGTATTAATACGACGTTATCATTGAAGAGAGAAGGAGTACGTACAACTCTTAAAATCAGGCATAAGTGTATTGCAGCCTAATAACACACACTCTTTTCAATAGCAATGGCTCACAAAGTGTTTTTCCTGGAAATGTTCCCTTACACCAACACATTTTCATTTATGAAAGAACATTCTATGAAAAGACAACCCAAAATAGTGTTCAAAAGTATTCTCAAAACCAGTCAAAAGTTTTAGGTATGAGTTTTGTCTTTATCTACCAGTGTGTTTTCTAATCCTGCTATGACTGAAGCCTTGTCGTCTTTTCAGATTCTTTCTTTTGAGATTTGCTATTACGAACTTAAAGGGACCGTCATATGCACTTTTAATTGTCTAATAAAGTCCTGATTTTACAACCCAACTTACAGAATCTAACATGCCCGTCACATGCATGTAGATTCCAAGCACTGATTACAGATGCAACCCACCGTCTGGGGTTTAGCTAGAACCAGTACAAACTCTGTGCATTATGGATGATGACTTATTTTTGTAGCTGCTTTATCTGCTTCAGCAAAATGTCACCAAAATCAGAAAACTGGCAACGCAAATAAATTATGCATGATCTATTCTCTGGGGCACATTTAAAAGAGGTAGAATTTAACATGAGTCTATTTCGTATGGTCTCTTTAACTGGATGGTCTCCAATGTTCTCAGATGAAAGAAAGTTGGATGAATTGACCTAATCGCTTCTTAGATAAACCCGTGTGTTTTTTCTCAAGGCGTTTGAGGTCGACGTCCAGAGTTGTGCCGGCTCTAATTGGGTCGTCTGGTTGTGCAGAGTGTGTGTGTGTGTGTGTGTGTGTGTGTGTGCGTGCGTGTCTGAGAGCAGTAATGGCAGCAGAAGTCAAAGCGTTTCCCCACACCTGGCGTTGTTTTGTCGACGTCATTAGCGACACCTTTGTCCTCATTACATTTAGTTCAGAGCCGTGTTCTGATCCGTCACCTGTGCCTTTGTCAAAATATTCATATTTGTTTTGTCTGTGAATACGTTTTATTTGCGCTATCACAAGTGTCACTCTTGGCAGAACAGGTGTGCCAATGAATGAAAGTGTGGAACATTTTTATTTTATTATTTGATTGGGATCGTACGTATTAAAGAACAGACATGACTCGCGAACACATCGGATTTTAGTGTTGCTTTTCAAAAACTGTGCCCTCAAAGCTTGTCGCGACAATATTTCTATCTGCCGTCTGACATTTCAAGCCAGTATCGCGTGTGTACGAAAGTCAAAAGACCCCTTTGTCCCGTTTATCGTCCAGTGGAAATGTGGTCTTATTTCAGATGTATTCTAGATCCATCTGCAATTGTGCGATCTTTGTTCCATTGATGTTTACTGTATCCCAGAAAGTGGCTTTTACAATTCTCATAGTGGTGGATAAGGGTTTTGTGACTAGGGATGTCACACTATAACATTTTTGATTTACCATTTTTTGTGTGATTTTTGACCAAAGAACAGTAGAAACTTCAATGTTCTTGAATTTTCTTTGACTAACATGTTACCAACTCGGCATTACTAGTAAGTGAAAGAAAACAAATCAGAATGAAATGTTCCTGTGGTTGGAATAAGACTAAACTCACTAATTCCACGAGGGAATATGAAAAAGAAGTTTGAGAACGATAGATCAATTGAAAATTCTCTAATCTAAAATGTTTTCAGTTTGTGTGATTGAATTGTGACCTGAATAATAACACATATCGATTAACCTAAAAATCTGTACATATTTGTGGCTTATTTGTTTGTGATCAGACCAAAAGCAATATCTCCAACATCTAGAGTAAAGAAACCCCATTTGATCACAGATCACAGAACATGCTCTTTATATAGTCTTCAAATGTCAGTGTATTACATCTGGACAGCACCGTGCAGCACTGGATCCCAGTCAGGAACACTGCAAGGAATGTTAAAAAGATCTTTTTTCCCCTTTTACTGCTGTGAAACTCACCAAAGAAACCTCAGCTTTAAAGTAAAGCCGGGGTTTTGTCTGTAGAGATTCTGCCATTTATTAGATGCTTGCAGATAGAAGCATAGTTCTCTGAGTTGCAGGGTCAGTCTACTTCAAATACATATATTTTTAGAATCCATTGTGTATTTGTCTATTTTCTTTACATTTATGTAGTTACACAATACTGAATACTGTACTGAATACATTGTAGGTTACATGATCAGAGTTCTTAGAATACTTTTCCACTCATTTGCACAACATTACTGTGTACAACAATGGGATAAAACAACCTTGTTTTTGCACAATTTTAGATATGTTAGCGGGTTCGAGCCCACCACGAGACCCTCTCCACCGACTTCCGAATACTGTTGCTCATAGATACCATTCTGAAAACATATTAAACTCTGTCTTTATATAGTGTAGTGTTGTCCATCTTGGTAACGCACACTCTGCCGTACCAGCTCTGTACTCTGGTGTTTTTGAGTGTCTGCAGCGAACCCTCTGAGGCCGTCCACGTTCACCTGAGAATCACTCGAGTCACTCCTCGGCGGGGTGGGGGGGTGCGGGGGGACTGTATTTTGTGTCAGTGGTTGGGCCCTTGGGTGCTGCTGCTGCTGCTGCTGTGTTGGACGGCTGCCTGTTTGTGACTGTGTGTCCAGGCTGCACCAAAACAACACTGGGAACGAGGAGAGGTGCCCTTGTTTTGCTCCTGTGTTGATATGGAAGTAAAGCGGAGGAGACGTGGAGAGGCGATAAAGGCTTTGTATATTCACAACAGCTGCAGTATACACCTGGAGCATGTTGTACTGGATCAGAGGCTGAGCTGTTTACTACTGCTACTACTACTGCTACTACTACTGCTACTACTACAACTACCACTGGTGCTACAACTACTGCTAGTACTACTTCTGCTACTACTACTACTACTATTACAACAACAATTATTACTACTACAATTACTGCCAGTGCGACGACTGCTACTACTGCTACTACTACTGCTACTATACTACTATATGACTACTGCTACAACTACTACCACTACTACTGCTACAACCACTCCGACTGCTGCTTTAGGCAAGGCAAGGCAAGGCAAGTTTATTTGTATAGCACAATTCACACACATGGCAACTCAAAGTGCTGAACAAAACAAGAAAGCATTAAAATCATAAATAATCACAGTATATCAAAAAGAAAGATAAAAATATAAAATCCCTCAGTTGTATGCACAGTTAAACAGAACTGTTTTTAACCTGGTTTTAAACATTGTCAGAGAGGAGGCCTGTCTCACATCTTCAGGAAGATTGTTCCAGATTTTAGCAGCATGAATCTGAAAAGCAGCCTCCCCATGTTTAGTTCTGACTCTGGGCACTAACAGGAGTCCAGTCCCTGTGCTCCTCAGAGTCCGGGCTGGTTCATATGGGACTAACATGTCACTAATATATTTTGGTGCGAGGCCATGGAGAGATTTGTACACAAGCAGAGCTGTTTTAAAGTCTATTCTCTGAGCCACAGGAAGCCAGTGCAGAGACCTGAGGACTGGACTAATGTGGTCGTACTTCCTGGTTCTAGTCAGGACTCGAGCTGCTGCATTTTGAATGTACTGCAGCTGTTTTACAGCCTGTTTGGACAGACCTGTGAGCAGGCCATTGCAGTAGTCTAACCTACTGGAGACAAATGCATGGATAAGAATCTCCAGGTCTGCTTTAGACACTATGTTTAGTGACACAGTATGTTTACTGATACTACTACTATAACTACTCTATACTGCTACTACTGATGTCAGTGGCAGCATGTAGGCCAGACTTTTGAGGAAAAAATTTGACAATATTTCTGTTCTTCTGAAAAGTCCAAACCAAAACCATTTTATGAGTTTTATAGAGCTATAACAATTCATCAGGTTTTTTCAGGAAATGCATAAATGCCTCAGTGAAATTACAAATTATTTTTGTCAGAGAATATGATCCATTAGAATGTCATCCAGTCGCTTCACTTACATTTTTACAAAAAAAAATAGATGAATGAGGTGCAATAAAGTTGGATTCAAACTATTTTTCATCAGAACTCATAACCTCCAAAGATTCTGATGCTTTAGCGCTGACAACATCTCTGTATATTCTAAATTTTCAATCATCCACACGATACTTGCAATGCGATCTGAGCCTGCCTTTCCGAGTGTGTCCTGAATTAGTTTTCTCTCACCATGCATGGATTTTTTTTTTTCAGGAAATCATTATGATCATGCCATGTTATTATTTCAAGAGATAGAAAAAAAATATGTTTTCATTAAATGCTGCAAGAAGCAAGCAAAGCGGAAGAGACACGGGTGTTAAAGGCCATGTATATTCATAAACAGCTGCAAAACACCTGGAGCATAATGCATACAAAACCAATGAGATTTACCGCAGCTTAGTGTAGCATGATGGAAAAACTCCCAGAGCAATGAACTATAAGGATGGCAGAGCGAGAGCAGAGAGAGGGTGCATCCGGAGTGGATTAATTAAGGATTATAATTATGCTGGGACTATGCTTGTGTCACCTGAGACTGAACTGGGCTTCTGCTCCTCTGTGCGGACACAAAGCAGAGGAAAATACCCCTCACATGTACAAGTCACCTCTCTAAAGCCATAATAGACAGGGCGCCATGTTCAACTGTTATGTATTGAGATAGTTATGTCATTATTGTAACGTGTGTATTTAAAAAAATAAAAATACATTGTAAAATGGTTCAGATGAGGTGAGACTTTAGACTACATGAGCTGAGAGCATGAAAGTGACTAAACGAGGTATGCATTTTTTGGCCTGAAACAATAATTACTATACGCAATATCCACTTTTGTCATAACTGAGAGATTCTTTGTAAAACATGACGTAATTCTGTTGTTTATGATTCTTATCTCATGCCTTTCAATTAAATGGACAAGTCAAAACAATTATTTTTGTCATCCTGCTCTATTGGACCATTTGAGTCAGGGCCATATAATAGTTTCAGTGTTAATTTTACCTTAATAATTGTTTTATGCAATGCAATGTGTTGTGGTGACAGGCTCATGTGTCAACTCTATTTTTCAAAACTTAGATTTAAAGCCATTACGTTGCGGACAATTCTAAACTTAACCGATATTCTCTAATCCAGCCATGGGGAGCGGTTGTTTGGTAATTTTCTGCTCGTAGTCATAGTGAAACGATTGCTGAAAGGTACAGGTTGTAGCTTGTGCTCCTACTGGTTTAATGGAGTCATTTCATTTCATGCCCTGTGCAGAATATTGTCTGATGCACGTATGGAAGCGTTTTATTTGTTCCCTGTGTTTGTATGTCCGTTATTATTTGGATCTTCAGTAACAGACCGGTTTGAACACTGCACCTCACATCTACCAGAACACTTTAAAATATCTATAACAAGCTGCAATATGAATACACTAAAATCTGCGATGTAATGTATATGTAAAATGTATATGTAAAATGTAAATGTATACACAAGTGTTAACGCCATCTGTAGGTTGTTTAACAGAACTACACTATAACTTTACAGAACAATCTAAATCACAGGTGTCAAACCCAAGGCCAGACCCTTTTTAGTGGCTAATAAGAGCTACCATGGCATGTTATACCTAATTTTGAAGCTAATTTGAAGAAAACAACATCAATAATTTTTTTCTAAAATTAGAACCCAACACGTCATTATAAAATGTTAGTTTTCAAGTATATATCATCAGCTAATCTAACCAAGACCCAGTGCTCGTATAGAGTCCAAACAAAAATTCAGTTTCAGAAAAATCTACCATAAAAGACACCAATCTCAGGTGAAGTAATCCTATGATCAAAAATATATATCAAATACCTTCATAGTGTAAACAAAATATATAGAAAACATCCACAAATGCAAAGACGAGCTTCGAACACTTACAAAAACTGACGGTCTCAAGACAGCTATCATTTCTTAAACCCGGACCCTGACTAGAATGAGTTTGACACCCTTGGTTGAAATGGAAATGATACCTTTGGACATATAGAACTGTAAATGTGCGAACTACAAAAATCTGCTGCTTTTCAATGCTTTGAATATGACTTTTACTCCACACGTTCACCACACATTTCTCATTCAATACTTAAGTTTATCACATCGATGAACCTAAATGCAGGTGTTATGTATTTTTTTGCCTTTGTTTAGTTTGCATACACAATTTCAAACTTAATAATATTATTATTTTGTCGCAGGAAAAAAAAAGCTACTTGCCTTGTTAGCCGTGCAGGTAAAAATCCGTCCATAAGTGAATGTAAAGCAGTAAAGTTTGAGTCTGTTTCAAATGTGCTGCAGGCTGCTGAAATG
This sequence comes from Knipowitschia caucasica, assembly GCA_964034765.1. NCBI lineage: Eukaryota > Metazoa > Chordata > Actinopteri > Gobiiformes > Gobiidae > Knipowitschia > Knipowitschia caucasica. Next base: position 15,298,649 of record OZ035840.1, read on the forward strand.
CTCGCAGCGCAGGGAGGTGCAGCTGACTCATTTTGTGGCTTCATCATTAAGAGAGCTATCGTTCACTTTACCGACCAGCCACGCCGTCGTGAGGGTTTCAACGGGGCGCTCTGCAACATGCAAATGAGCTCAAATTGCTGAAATTAATATGTGAGTGATTAGCGATGTTAATGGCTGCCAGGCTTAAGATTTCAGTTCAACCCTCTTTGCAAAGACAATTTTAAGTTATCGCTGAATGCCGATAAGGTTATAAAACAGTTGTTCCTGCATTTTAGTGAGAGAATTGTCAAAAACTGGATGCTAAGGTATAAAAACACATACTGCGTTGATAATGATTCGTTAAGATTATAAGAAGAAGGTGAATAAATCAGTCCGAAAGTGTACGAAAGTGGTGCATTATAACATTGTTCGGGATTATTCTTAATCCTAGAACTCAATAGTTTGTAGGCTGGTACGGGAAATCTCAGAAGTCCATACTGTAAGGGCTGCATTGAGGAAATAAGTCATATGTTTGTCCTTTATAGTTATCAATCTCAATTTTGTTAAAATTTCAGTTTGATAAATATTTGCGCTCTTAGCAAACATGTTTTTAATTCAACTGTGCCTATCTAATACAAACATTGTTAAAGGAGAAAAAAATAGAAGTAAAAGACATTCTTTTTTCTCACTGATTCCTCTTCAACCCCATAATCGGTGTCTCTCGATGTTGGAAATCAAGATTGAGAAAAGATTTTTGGCCCAGCCGCTCTAACCCAAAGTGAATGTGGTAATATTCTGTCCTGTAGACCCTCTCTCTAAGACTGTCGTCACCAAAATAGGCAAGAAAACCTCTGCTGAAAAGTGCTGCAATTGATTTTTTAAAAGGGCTTTTTGTCCCTCTCTCCCGTAAAGGTAGCACTGACTTTGTAACGTCCTGCGTCGGTGTTTTCCTGTGTTCTTGCAAAATGGCCAGCCACGAGCGCCCAGGTGTGGATTTAAATATATCAATGTGAGGAAAGGTGCTTCTAAAAATGACCATGCAGCCTCAGCAAATCCTCCCATGGTGCACCTTTTCCTGGGAGGGAGCGCTTTGCTATAGCTTCATTAGAAACAGCAGAGAGAATGAGAATCAGGCTGTAGAAATGATAAGCTCCATAGGTACAGGGAGGAAAGCAGGTGATTAGGACAGAACGGACCAGTATATGGCAGAAATACTCTATCACAATATCTGTAATTGGAATAATGCTCGTCCAAGAACCTGGTTAATTGGTTCAAGTTTAGTGACCTACTATCTGATCCAATACGCATTTTGTTTGAATTGATTAAAGAAAGAAGTAAATTGTGGATTTCACGTCTATTCAATTCAACTTTATTACAGACTCTAGGTCCAATTTAAAACATACAGACAGACAAGACAAAAGAAAATAACAAACAAACCTTAACCACTAAATATTCCCACCATTTTGACTTTTTTGCTTTCAATTGTCAATTAATCTCATGTAAATCTCTGTGTTTTGATTCATTTTGTCCAAAACGCCCCAGTTTCTTAGAGGTGTCCTCCGGGTGCTTCGGTTTCTTAAAAAACATTTGCAATAGCTCCCCTTACTCTGGAACCATATCTCCCCTGTGAACGAGATTCTGAAATTTCTGTGGGACTTTTGTAGTTAGGAAAGAAGAAACAATTTAACCTTAACTTTATTTTGTTTTATCTGACAATCATTCCAAGTGCCCTGCTTAGTGCCTGTGTTCCCCCGTTTATGGAAACACTTCTCTAACCCTGCTACACAGCGCAATATTATTAATGCATGAATCATATACTTATCACTTATCTAATTCACTGTTAATGCCTTCTAGTGTTACGTTTTAGCCGTGGATTTCCCTGGATAACTGTTCTTTTCTTCCGATGGTAATTACCACCACAGCCCCATTAGGCTCCATTGTACCCTGCGTTCAGTCCACTGTATTAAAAACAAACCTAATGTCACACATCACCTGACCGCAGAACACGCCGCTCGACCATAACCTGACCCGCGTGCTGCCCCCTGGACTCAACCTGCCTCCAAACAAGATGCAGCAAGAGCGAACCATACCCGCCACCCACACTCGAGCCATTTGGAGACATTCAAGCCACAAAATGAAGCCTTAATTGAGTCTTTGCTCATTATAGCATTAGACTAGGCCTTCTTGGCACCCTGGTTATTGTTTCATGGATTAATCATTTCTATTCCACAAATTGTCGACTCCACATACTAAATCACTGGCTCGCCTGCTCTGCACAGATATGCAGGCGGAGAAAAGGGGAATTTAAATGCGCTCTCGCCGTCCAATTGGACCCGGAGTTTCCATGATTTATTCGAAAGATTGGTTTTATTGATTTAGAGAATTAATGTGGTGCCAGTTTAATCAGTGGGCTATAGGGCCACGCGGAATCTGACATCTCTGTGAACTCGAAATGAATTGAGTATACAATATTGATCTGGTTATCCACACTATTTATTCAGCTATTTGTCTACGAGCTAATTAATTCAGTTTGTACGAAATAGTATAGCTGTCCACAATGTGCGGCTCTCCCTGTGCGAGCGTGCAGGTGGTAATCGGGGCTGTTATGGACCGAGGCTGCTCCACTTTATTGGAAAAGCTCAGTTTCTTCACTATCTGTGCCCATATGTGTATATTGTAATGTTTTATGGAGAGGTTTATGCACATTCAGCAATAACGCGGATTCTCAAACAACCAGTAAAACACAGTGTATTGTTTGCGGCGGATGTCCAAGCCTGAAAAGAAAGTGAACGTTGTGTTGAATAGAATATATTTCATGCTGTTTATGGCGTCTAAGCTATTTTGAGTGTGTTTGCAGAAAGTATGTAGTATATTCTGCTTTTTAAAGACGCCTTAAACAAACATTATGGGGGGTGGGGTTGGTTTCCATGCTTCTCAGAGAGCATGGAAATGTAACGTTAATACATACTTTGGATAAAAACGCTAAAAACACTTACTTTTTGCTGTGCATACAACTGAAAGATAAATTCATAGATCTCTTTTTTGTCTTCTTACTGGTTTAGTAAAACTCTAGGATTTCGCTCTGTGAATTATGCTCTATAAATGAAATCTACTTGTTTTGCTATACAAAATAAATACATAAATAAATAAGTGAAAATGTCTCCAAACCGACTACAACAAATGACACAAACGAACGAAAGAAAACAGATGATTCAGATTCCGATTCCGATCCAGATCAGATTCATTTATTGGCCATTTGCAGTAAAACCATATTGGAATACATTTGCAAAAGTCCCCAGTGTAGTACATAAATAAAACAAGATTTAAATTACAGGAATAAAACAAACAAAACACTAAACCAATTTACTCCAAACGCATGACATCTTTGTGTGAATCTGATCCTTTAAAAGGAGTATTAGTTCTGTATGCGCTGCTGAACACTGTTGAAAGTCAGCGGCTGCTCTTGCTTACAGGCTAAAGTGACTTGTAATGAAATTGTGAGGAAATTAAAAGTCCCCTTCATGTGCTTATTTAATCAGGCAACACGGAGCACGTCGCAGGTCATAATTACCATAGAAACTTTGAACATACATGCAAAGGACAGCACTTTGTATTCACTGCACATTCTGTGGTGGATGTATGGGACTCAGGCCAATGACACTCTTCACAGAACAACGGCTTTACACCTATAGACACGCATTGATTCAGGCCACATCAATTAGCACAGCGTCCATTACCACGTAAACTGGATTATCATAAGTGCAAAGCAGAAACTCCTCAATGGATAATGAATGAAGAGGAATCTGAAGTGTAGCCTTGAAAGAAAGAAACTGCCATAATCATTTCTATAGAGTACAATCCTTGACCGTAAAAGCCACATCTAACCATTCTGCTCATTGTTTTTAAATATGTCAAGTGTTAGAGCTGATATCCAATAGTTGTGCCGAGGATTGCCATAACAATATATATTGCAATATTTCTTTCCCCTAGATGAAGTATAACTATTCTTAAAGTTCAAAGCTCACCACAGTCAGACCTTGTTGCCACTAAGCATAGTTCTTTTGTTCAGAGTAAGCTCTCCTGCTTTGTATTTTCTATTGGCAATCTTTGCCTTTGTTTTTTCCTCTCTACGTCTGTTTCTGATACATATCGTATCTCCTGAAGCCAAAGCCCCACGTTTTGGAACTGAGGTGTTTTTGGGTTTTTTGGGTGAGTTTGTGCGCTCGTTCTGGCCAACGACAAAGAAGAACTTTGTGGTCTGCATATACTGTATAATGTCACGCGTGATTGGTCAAAGTAAAAACATGCATATGTGTGAAACGTACTAATAACTCAAAGTTATTGTACGTCATTGCGATATGCTACTTGCTGTTATCGCCGTAATGATTTTGTATCGTCCACCCTCAATATGTGCCTTTTATGAATTCATTTATACAACGATGTGCAGGAGGCGTGTCGTTCTGTGCAAACATTCTATGATGTGTATCCATAATCATCTTCAGTGTGACTCTGGTATCACTAAAACACCAATTTAAATGTATCCTTTTTGGAAAAGAGAGAACTGAATAATAATAGCAGCCTGAGAGTTGTGCATTAACCTCTTTTGTGTTGCCCTCCAAACAATTTGTTCTGCCCTCTTCGTCTAGTCTAAATAATTACAGCGCTCCCACATACATCTAGTACCTGTGTGCTCAGCAATGCAATTTACAGACTCAAATATCCATATCCAAACACCGACTCTTCAGAAGCTTTAGAACAAACAGTATTCTCAAGGTGAACTTGCAACAAACGCAGAAAAATTGGAATATCTTCAATTAACTTCTATCACATTATCACTTCAAGACATTTTACAACTATTTTGTTCTTTAGTTTTAATGTACTTCTATTTTACCAAGAACATTTTTGAGTGGCATTCACATTTAAAATAAACTTCTATTCAATTTTTATTTCCCCCCCCAAAATGTATTGTTTCATGCCAGTAGAAGTTCAGCAAAGTTAGAACCAGAAGAGAGATAAGTAGCATGTGAGGAAGTGAAAATTGACTTCTGTTTATGATGATATTTTAACAGACTTACAGAAATACAATTTAGAACCCTGCACTATTTTTATTTATTTAAGATTTTTTGGATTCTTACTGAGAAAATATGCATCATAATAATTTTCTCAAACTCTGCAACTAGTGCATTCTTATTTCTTACTCCAAATTGTGTTCAGTTTGTTTTATTTAGATCCCCATTAGCTTCTGAAAAATACTTATCCCTGTTCTCAAACAAATCACAATTAACACGGAAATGGGCGAAAATGGATGTTAGCAAATATAAAAATAAAAAATAATTAGTAAGTAATACTAAATATACACTTACACACATATCACTGTCTGTACTTACACCTCCACAGACATGTACACACCACATTTATATACAAATACATACATATATATTATTTCAATTTCATGTAAAGAACATATTTATACAAAAAACATCATACTAATAGAATAAAATATAACAGAAAGAGAAATATACACAGTAGTAGTAATAGTATAGTAATTTATATTATTTAAAATTATTAAAAAAAATAAAAATAAAAACACCTATAAACAGGATACACCAAATATAAACCACAATTCAGTTTGACCATGGCTCGGACAAAGCATTATTATTTGGTTCCAACGCGTCTCATTCCAACCGAATCTCCAAAAATGAATGTAGCACGTTTATCAGCCAAAACACGTTAGAGAAACAAGATACTCTTGTAACATCAGACATAACTATCTAGTAAAAACTATTTTATTTATTTATTTATTCATTTATTTATTCAACACAGGAGCATCATAGTTGCTATTGTCATAAAAACATACCTATAACAAAATCAAAACGAAAAGAATTGCCTGAAAGGGAGTGGGAAGAAGAGAACTTATTTAATCCCACCCGATTTTCCATTTACACATTAGCTTCTCTGCTAGTGCAAACTTTAAAAAAAATAATGAACACAACAATGCCCAGAGAGCAAGAATTGATACATACAAAAAAGTTGTATAAATGCATAGTTTTACCTTTCCATGTAATAATTCACACACATACTTAAACAGTCCAGGAATAACACATTCACAATCATGGTCATTTATTCTTGAAAATGAGTGCATTCATCCCCACTGCAGAGAGTCAGCTTGAATGAAATCTCATCTCCCCAGAAAATATGTTGAAAAAATATCTTGTTAGTTGACTCATATCTCTGCTGTTTACTCTCTGGTGGGTTATTTTTGTATAATTTTTATTTTTACATATTTTGTTGTTTACTATCTCTTACTCACTAATGTACAATCATTTGCTGCATAAATATGTTTTGTTGAACACTTTTTCAAAATTAGCTGGTGACACACTTACTGTACACATCGTTGTATTGAAAATAATAGTACACTCATGTTGATAATATTTTGTGCTAAACATTAGATTCAAAATTGCATATATTTTAGTGGAATTTGGGCCAGACTTTATGCGGCAAAGTTTTAGAGGTGTGACGTCTAGTAAAAAGGAATAGGCAACATGTACTAAAAATAATACTCTTAAAATACAGTGACTTTAGTCGTAATGAACAAAGGGGAATCTTGCCCAAACAAACTTTATTCACAATGACTTTATTTGTAAAAGAATACATTCCTTGACTTTCAAATATTTCCCATATTGCCGGCCCCCGGAGCATTAGACGTTTTTAGTGATATGCAAATGTTCCCATGACAATAACTTTTTGGACATTTTGCTCCTTTTGATGAATTAGTTTTTGGCTGTATTTTAGTATTAAAAAAGTAAAATGAATGATTATACCAATTTTAAATGCAAATAACAAACCACTTATGCACCATGGTGAGGAATGCTTTAGTATTTGTTTACAAAGTTAAGAAAGGAATTTCTCAACTTTTAAAAACATTTCGCAACTTTCGCAAAGTTAAATGTTCTTCAAAGGTGCATTTCTCCACAGTCCTGGTGGTGACCTGCTGTTTGTGAAGTGGTCCGATGACTACTTCTTACAGTGAGAAGACTTATCTCTCTACAGATATATGGACCATAGACAAATTAAATCACTGTTTTTTTCCAATGTAAAAATAAGGACAACCGCCTCCATATCCAGGCAAAACAACATAATTTAGATAAATCCAAGCAAAACATGGCCCTCCACCAGGACATGCATCTTAAAAGGATTTTTTCTATTTATATTCAGATTGTATGCATTCAATTTAGTTTTATTTTATTTTCCTGTACAATGGTATATTTTTCTGTCTCTATAAAAAAAATAAAAATAAAGTGTAACAAATAAAACAAAATAATAAATACAACTCTCCCCAGATCACATGAACGTAGACCAATTGATTTGCACAGACTGTAGGAAGGATCTTCTTTTTGGTGTTTTTGTGGTGGGGCGCATGTCGCCGGGGGGCTGCAGAGGAAAGGGCGAGACAGCTGGGTGGATGATGGATGTGACGTGGACAGCAGCAGGCTGATGGATGGCCGGTCAGCTGATAGGGGATTAATGCAGTGCTGAGGCCGGCACAGAGCAGCCAATGGCTTAGTGATAGATAGATAAAACTGACGAGCAGATAAACAAGAGAGCGCTAATCCACGCCCCCTTGATGGACAGGAAATCAAAGGCTGGGACAGGAGGCACGCGGGGAGAGTGGGACCTCTGGAGCTGCTGCAGAGCGATGGGAGAGGCTGTAGTGGAGACAGCTGATCAAAGACCTGCGTCTTGTGTTCAATATAGGTCAGAAGAACCATTCATCTTAATAATCAGGACCACTTCACTATTTTGATCATCAGTGACTGTTGTCTGGAGAAATTGATGATACTGTCTCTAAAACACACGTCAAAAGTCAACAAGTTTTTTATTTTACCAATACAATAGACAGGGTGTACCTCAAGGGTCAATATCAGGACCCACATTATTCATTCACATCAATGAAGTGTGTAAAATGTTTGAAATGTATTCATTGACAATATTGTGTTCAAGTGATGACTTGGGGCAAATTTTGATCGCTGCTATTGTGGTAGTATTGTTTTTTTGTACATTTTATGATGATTTAAAACCAAAGGAAAGACCCAAAAGGCAGGACTGCAAGAAAAAGTGTAATTCAATGAATAAAACCAAATCTGAACATAAAATACAAAATTAAAACAGGAACAAGACTTGAGGCCAACAACAAGAGGAGAGGGGCACACACACCCCTACAGACACACACAAACAGATCAGGAGGTATGTAAACACAGGAACAGGAAATGAAATCCAAAGACACAAGAATTTTACAATATTACAAAATAAATGTTTCAAATCATGAAGATCCACACCATGAAACAAAACATCATAACTTATATTGAACAATAATTTAAATTAAAAGAGTAATGACGTATGTACAAAAGTCATACTATTTGGCAACTATATAAGAATACCAAAAAGGGTGATCATTCATGACAAGTTCAACAAAAGGCATTATCGGACAGTTCCGAGTTAACAATGCCTGCAGAATACAGTAAATAGATCCAATCTAAAAATGTACTCCCATATCTCACCTTTATTTTTTATTTCAACAATTAATTTAAAAGCTAACAATGAGACAAACAAACTGATTGAGTAATAGAAAAAATCCAGTTTGATGATTTAATCTGGATTACGGACGCTGCGGGTAATTTGCAAAATACGATTGAAAAGAATCAGAAAGAACCAATTATTAAAATGACCCAGCTTGAATGCTCTGAAGCTGTGAAGTCTAACACGCGAAATATTAGTTTGAAGCCTTGCTAAATAGGGCAAAACAAGGTTATTGTGGTTAAGACCAGTCTACAATTGTTGCAAGGAATAAACTACTCCTGATTATGGCGAGAATTGCAAATCAGTACAATGGTCTTCTGCCAAAATCATGACTAACTTAGACAGTGTAAAGTTTTCTTCAATTTATAGATGTTTGCATAGACACAATAAACAAAAGGGTGCAAATTGGCTATCGGGGGGATTCAGGGATAATGATTGCGTGGCAAAGAGAGAGAGTGCGATGGCCGTTTCTTTAAGCCAGTGATTGTTTGTTGATATTTTAATTCACTCCTCTGTGCACAGCTTAACCTTGTTTGTAATATAGAAAATAATGGTCGTGGGACTCTGTGTTTATGTCATTGGGCCAACTGGCACGTCCTGAAGGCTCAGCGCAATAGGAAGAAGAAGCACATAAAGAGCTGAGGGAGTGCAGGACAAGTCCAAGGAGGGCTGCAGTGAATTTAAGGGAGCTGTCCCTATCCTGCGTTATTATGGAGCACTAAAGCTTTGTCTCTGCTCCCTGTTTCAGTGGACCCCAGGGGTTCTGGCATCGATCGACTGTGCTCAGAATGCACTCTGGTGTCACCTATTTAAACACAGCCAGTCGCCGCCAACACACAGCCCTTATTTATCAAGCCTCTGATTTTGGCTGCACAGATGACAACCTGATTAGTGCTTAAAGGAGCTCCTAAATCTGTTATCGGAGACAGGAAGAGAGAAGTGGCGTAAAGAGGTGTAGACAGCGGGGCGGGCTGAAGTCATGATGCGTGAAGGAAGGTGAGTGCCAGAGATTGAAGCAGAGCATCTACAAAAATGACTGAATGAACCATCAAGAAACTTCTTTTATCTGATCAATTTCAACTTAAAAGTCTTTCCAGTACAAAGTAAAGTAACTTCCAAAGTGCACGTCCCATTTAACAAGAACCGCTTACTCTGGACTGAGACAAAGGACCATGTGATGCCAATAACACTATCTTGCTTGTGTTTGTGTGAGAGCATGCACGCCAGCCAAATGAATGGGTGAGCCATGCTGGCGCGGCCTAAGTGAGCGCGTAATGGGGGTTAGTGATAGCTGTGTTGACAGAAAGTGTCAGCTTTAACCACACTGACCCGCCGATCCGGGCCGCATGCACAAGTGGCTGAGTCTCGGTGCCAGCTTGGACGTGTTCACACTGCAAAAACTGGATGTGAATTTCTCGGTTGGACGTGAAATGCATGCAAACAGGAAAAAGTAGGTGGAGGGTGTCTCTGCGCGGATCTGCATGTGTCAGTCGCCTGTCGTGTCTGTCACAGCAGCTCCAGGCCTGGAAGAAGAGCATCGAAGCCTTGTCTCTGGCTCATAAATGTAGACACAGCTCAAAGCCTCATTTCATTTCAGGGTAATTACACTGAGTTGGATTGCTCTGCGTTTGGTGGAGGGTGGACGGTCATCTGGGATTCCAAGTTATCATTTGTGCTTTTGTTTCTTAAGATTAAATAGTATTAAGTAATTATCCCACAGGCCTTGGCAAACTGGGAAACCATGTTGTTCTATTAGATGGGAGTATTTTCTCGGCTTACAGGGAACTGATACCACATTGGTTTCAAATGTTAGTGAATGGTGACATTAAAAATATAAAAACAAACACCTCAAAAATGAAAAACATCTTTTTCACTTACAAAGGGTAATCTTCCATCTCCTTGTGCTGCCTTTAGAAAGGACAAAGAGATCTGTTTATTAACCAGGGTTATTTGACTTTGGTGCTTAGAAAATGAATCAGTCGATGTAATACTATAGTCGACCAAAATATGTATTAATCATATTTGAATGATAAGGATTTACTTTTAAAAAACAGTAGACATCAGAAAGTATGGAGCAGTTGTTTAGATTTATTTTGCATTTAAAAGCAGGCAAACTATTCAAAAATAATTGTAATAATACACATTTTAATGATGCAGTCATTGTAACCTGATTCTTTAGCTGTTTTGCATGTTGTTGCTGCAACGCTGGTCGTTCAGATATGACCATAATACCTTCGAGAGATTATGTCACGCCCCGTTTTAGTCGACCTGTCCATCCAACTGGAATGTCTGCATGTCTTTAAGCATTCCTTTGGTCGACGACAGCCCTGTAAAAACTGTATTGTGTTGTGGAAGGATACAAGGACAAAGGAGCAGAACTGCCGCCTGTCTTGTGGCCAAGTTACACTGAAATCTGCCCCCTCTCACCTCGTTCCTGTCACTAAACAATGCCATTTGAATACGCTCACATTTTCATCCGTCCCACTTGTCCTCTTTGCTTGTGCTCATCACCTGGTCCTCTATGCCTCTAGCCCTCTCTCCTCTGTGGGTGTATAGCGTGCCTGTCTGACCCTATCCCGCTCTCCTTCACGAATCATGTCTTGGTGATCAAACTACATTATTTATGCTGTATTGTCTTCCTGCATCACTCTCCACAATGGAACAATTGTGAGAGAGATTTTCTTGTTTGCCACAAAAGCAGCAGCAGCAGCCGCAGCAGCAGTGAGACTCAGGCAGAGGTTGGAAATGGGATTAGCCTTAAAAGGAATTTAATTTTCACCGTTGTTGTCTCTGAAGCCTGTCTGCCACCCAGACAGCGTGACGTGCCCCGCTCAATGCTCGCAGCGCCGCGTTGTGTGAGAGATTACCTCCGCTGTACAAATGGCAGAATATGATGAACTTGTGAGACTGGTTTGTGAGGCTCTGCTCCACTTCAGCCTGAAAAAAAAATGTGGGGCTTGAATTTTATGTTTATATTCTGCGTGGCTGAACATTGACCCAACTCTTTACTCCCGAACACACATGCAGACACTATTTTATTACCCTCCTCAATCCCACTCATCCATCTGGTCTGTAATTTCATTAAGATTACATTTGCATAACAGGGGTGTCAAAGTGGTTCTAGAAAGGTTTTAATTCCAACCAAGCAGGAGCACACCAGTCTCCACCCATTTTCTCTTGTGCGTCCAGTCTTAACCTAGTGATCTTACAGTAGGAAATGGATGGAGACTGGAAGCACACAACCCGATTTTTATCACTACCAAACATCATACAATACAATCCTAACAGAAAGAGGCTGCTGGAGTGCTGCACAAGTCCATTTAGAGTTTCTGAAGTATTGCACCAGTGCTTTTCTAGTTGTGGATTAGGCAAGTTATATACTACGCCCCGCAGAAGGCCTACAGTATGTAAGACCTTGGCGTTTTTGTAATTCTACGAGCCATGATTTGTTTAAGGCTTTTTGAGATTTTCACAAGCCATGAGTGCCTCTGTCCTTCTACTATACATACCCCAAAGTGTGAAATACTTGTTGAAGCTGTCTGGGTTATAAAAACAGTGTTACTGTGATCAAATGTATCTCTGTAAAGGCTTGAATAATTTTCAAAGTTTTCTTACAATGAAAGTAAATACAAATATTATGATTTCACATCTCCCGTTGGATTAGGTTATGATGTATACAAGTTTTCCAATGGCGATTTCATTATCAACACTACTTTTTGTTCCATAGATTTAGTGATTGGCATGTGTTTTTTTGTTGTTGTTGCAAGGTAGTACGCTATCCAAGCCTGCATTGGATAGACAGACACGACGAGATGGACAAAGCATTTTATTCACACTGTTCTGAACACACTTGCCTTTTATGTGTAGTGTAAGCGGCTGGCATTTCCAAGCTCGTCTAACTTCTGCTGTTTCCTCTGCATCTGGTTTCCTACCGTTTGCCGTGGAAGGATGAATAGTCCGTTTACAATCTCGAGCTCTGTCGCCTGCTGCGGAGTTTCAGTGAAATCCAGAAATGAATGTATGTATAAGTAGATAAATGAGTGAGTACTGTTGAATAGTAAATCAATGCTATAGAACGGAGCCGGACTGTACTCTGTAGATGAAATAAACATGGTGGTTCTGTGTCAGCATGTGTCTGTCAGGGAGGCACAGTGGGGGGCCTTCTGCTGTGAGACCCTTACCACTGTATGAGCCGGAGCTGTGTGAGACTTTGTCCTTGGAGGGATGGACTAGGCCATTTCTCTTATTACTTCAATTTTTTACATACTTGTCTTGAGATTTCAGCTTTTTTCTGCATTTCACAATCACTGACTTAATACTTGAATGATGAAAAGCAAAGAAGAATTGTCCTAGCCTTGGCATGGCCTTGCTCTGAGCTCAGCCCCCATCATGGACAACACCCTCAAGCGAGTCTCAGTCAAGTCGTGAGCAGAGAGCATGAGGAATGTATAATGGAGGCACATTGGCTTACACAGTCCTCGCTTGTTGCTTTTTTTCAACAGTTTTTAGCAAACATTTAAGTTTATTAAAGAAAGCCCCTTGAGAGGAATCATCTCATTTTTGAAGGAGGAGGGAATGAAGGATAAACGATGAGTTTAAAGGGGACTTGGTAGACAATGCATGGCGCCGTAAAGATGGCGCCGTTGCAAGAGCTCTGGTGTGTGTCGTCTGGTGCACACTGGGGTAGTCTTGCACAGTTTTTCCTATGTGGTTTTTATGCAAATGGCAAATAAATGAATCTGAATCTGAATCAATAATACTCTCTTGTGTGGCCATACCCCACATACTTCTCAAAGCCTAATCTTTTCAGATCGCAGAAGCTAAGCAGTGAAGGGCCTGGTTAGTACAGGGATGAGAGCCTGTGGTGTCCTTATTAGACAGAGGAAGTTTATTCTCCTGCTTTCACACCATCGCTCCCCTCCTCCTGGCGCTGCTTGAAGTAGATCACTGAGTTGTGATAACATTTCAGGTGGAAATATAGATTGCAACTATCTGTCTAAGGTTAAGGTAAATGGAAATAGATAACATTCTTGAAAAGTATTAGAATATTCGCACTGTAGAGAGGAAAGCTATTTTTGCACTTTGAGGCATTAAAAAGGCTATGTGTGGTTCACTGGTAACTCTGGCTGAATACTTGCAGTTCATTACAAACATTTAAACCCTATTTTGTCAAACCTTTTTCTTTGTAAATATTTCTATTAGAATATCAAATGGCATTTTTCTTTTAACAACCTATGCAGTGTGATATATCATTGAGAGCGTCAGGTTAGGACCTAAGCTTAGCACTTATTTTATATCTTACATATGCATTGAGGAGGAGAAGACAGTTGAGCCTCAGAACCCAAGGATGTGCACCGTGCACCAATCCAGCTTCGGCGAGCACGCACCTCCTGGTCGCGCCTGATACGGGATCAAACAACCCTCTGCCTCCCGTCGACACTCGCTGCAAACAAGCGCACTGGCCACGAGCGTTAGCGTTTGTGTTTGGCCGTGCAGCATGGGGCGGTGCTTTGGCAGAAGAAATTAAGCCTAACAACCGTGGCATCTGTCTCAGCAGCAGGAGAGTCCCGCCTACCCACCCACTCATGACCTGCCCTGCTTTCATTCACTGAGCGAGTTTCCTCCCCCCCTCCTCCTCCTGTCTTTCTCAGTCCAGGCCTCTGCGCCTCACTGCCAGCCATTCTGTGCCCATGTTCCTGCCGTCCCCCTCAAGCAGCCACCAGGAGAACAGTGATATAGCTGCGTTCAAATATTCATAACAGCCACACTGCAACAAGGGCCACTCTGCTCCCCTCCATTTTGAGACGTGAGACGTAGCTTTGCTTCTTTGTGCTCCTGTGGTGTTGTCACACTACAGTACATTTCAAACTCCATTTGCATACCAGGACAGTTACCAATTTTGATACCACTGTGATTTTTTATGAATACTCTTTGTTTTACAAAACACTGTTTTTACTAAAAATAGTTTACTATACTTTTTGGCAAGTTCTTTTGGTGTAATTTAAAAATCCTTTGGGCCGACCGAGTGCTGGTGTGACCATAGTGTGAGCCTTAATGAGGAAGAGGCAGCTAAGAGCTAGTGAGAAAGACTATTGTGGCAAAACGTAAACAAATTGTGTTAACCGCAATGCCCGAGTTACCAAGCTAAAGCCAAATTCGGCGACAGGAGGGCTCCTGTTTGTAAATTGCAATATCTGCCCTAACAATTGACCAAAGACAATATTGCAAAACAAAAACCAGGATCAAAGAGAGCACTAAACCACAGATTATAAACGCCCAAAATGTACAGTGCAGCACAAAGGGTCACTGAGCTAGACAAGTTTACATTTCAATGTAAATCAATAGGAACCAGAACGAGTTGGAGTAAAACTTAATCCTTGAGCTCTTTCCTATTGGGCTTCATTGACTGAGGCAGTTGGCTGTTATGTGCAGCTGTGTACTGTCTATGGTTGAAATGTGTTGGTGCGTGTTTTCTGCCATGTTACAATAACAACGTTATAATCATGTCCAAGAAAACATTATTCCATTGGACTCTTTGTCCTTCTGAGAATCACAGCTATCTATGCTTTTACTCAGAAAGATCCAGCGCTTTTTACTGTAAATATACCAACTCTTTTGTTGTGTTGTTGTATTGCCTTTTGATCATCATCACATTAACAATAGCAAAGTGAAACCTAAGGTAAATAGCAAATCATAACATCAATAGAAGTATTTTGCAATGTACATAAAACGTACTCTCTAAACAAAGTGATTCCAACAATTAGCATTCATGCATCTTACAACAATTAGCATGAATGCATCGGTTTTATATAGCACTTTTCAGCAGAACTCAAAAACACTTTGAAACTCAAAGAAGATTTTGTCATAATAGAATTTTCAACATAATTCATTTTCGAAGTATCCTCTTAACCCAGTAACAAACTACTCTTGACACTTAAAGCCAACCAAGAGGAGTAAACTAGCACAAGATGCAAAGTAGCCACTGCTGCTATACTTCACCACAGGCGCTCATACTGGGCCAGCGCTTAATACATGTGAAGACTATAAAGCTTATAATGTGTTTTTTCTCGTGCTCGAACACCAATAAGCAGGTCTGAAGGGAAGAGGCAGCTACTGGGGAGAGAGGCCGCCTTTTAACAAGTGCTTCTAATGACTTGCTGCAAAATGTCTGTAAATGAATTCTACAACTATTATATTCTTGCATTATGCCCTAGTGGGAAGAGTGGGAAGTAAAATGGCTAAAAGTGTACTAAATTAGAAGTACCGTTGCCAAAAATGTTCTAGAATAGGCAGTTACACGTGAATAACACATTGTTTTCTAATGAAAGCGCTTTTTAATCCCGCCCCCACCAGTTCCTGATTGGTAGACAGCTGTAGATCACCTTTGCTAATCAAACCGCTGATGCTAATTCCAAGACCAGGGATTGTATTAACTATATTTTTCATGAACAATGCTTAACTATAGAGTCATAAATATGTTTCATTGCAGTTCTTGCGGACATCACCTTTGAATTGTTTTCCACGTCTGCCATGTTGTTGTTTTTTTGGTGGCACTGGTGGTAACTTACTCCTCCCCCGATGAGAGTTCCAAGGTTTTTTCCCCTCTTCATGCAGTTATCTCGAGATTATTTCTCTGGGGGCGAACTGTGTACTCGCCATCACAGTGTTATCTGTCTCATCAGAATGCCTGGTGATGACTGAGGGCTCACGGCAAACAGGCGGCCCCCGGGAACCACAGCTTTTAGGTGCAAAGATGAGGATCACGTTCTGTGATTGTATTTGTGGAAAGTTATGTCTGTGATCTTTAACATCAGGTCAGTCTTCCTATTTATACATTTCTATGGACATTGGTCATGTGCCTCTTATGGACCAATGGCTCCTTTGTGTTTGTTATTACTGCATTTTCTGTGTTTGAACTGTTTCATTCTCTGCTCATCGTTGGAGTTTTGGCAACTTTGTAAAGTCCTCAGAGACGACTGCTGTTGTGGTTGGAAATTCCAAATGAATTTGAAATTGAAATAATGAGCAAGAACGTGTTCCGTTCTAGAGATGGATTGATTCATTTTTTTCCAAATATTGAACAATATTGATTGATTGAATATTTTATTTTTGTAAAATTTGGCTAAAAATAAAGTGACATAAAGTGTTACATAACGTGTATGCATACAAGCTACAGTGTATACACTGTTCAGAAACTGCTTCAAATTAACATAATCTTCAAGGGACTAAAAATTCATGATTTTATAAAATAGAACATTTCTTGTGCTGCTCATTTCTCAATCTATGAAACACTTCAGGGGGAAGGCGGTAGTGCATGCAGGGAACAAAGACTTTATAAATTAAAACCATGTTTGAAGGCAAATTGTTAAAACTACGTGAAAGGTACATAGAGAGGGAACAACACTCTCATAATTAGGTTTGTCCAGCTTTTTTATGAATCAGCAGAACTTTTATATTATATTTTGTGTGCAAGCATATTTACAAAGCTTTCTGATCTCTGTATTCTGTGTATTTCTCTGCCTTCTGACATAAAACCCTGTATAGGTCATCATCTGTCCAATTGCATAAATTATTTGCCAACTAAAATACAGATTTTTCATTTATAGACACAGTTTTAAGCTGCCGTCGATGTCCTGTATTATTCTAATTTGGAGAAGCACAAACACATTTATTTATCTCGTTTTTTATACTCCAGGCCTCCTTTGTTAATTTGAATGAAAGCTTCATTTGTAAAGCATTGCCACAAATGGAAATGCTTGTTTCACACAAAGTAATTTATCCACATTTCTTCTAATAGGTTTACCATACTTTTCCAATCATTATGAAAGCGGAGTCTGAATGGCAAATCAGGGAAACGCTGTAATCTCTCACAAAGAAGATTGGTATTCGTTTCTCTGTCCGTAGACCTCAGTCGCTGTCTCCGTAGTCTTATCACGGTGAGGTTTGAGCCTTTAACAGCCGGGCCACCGCTTAATGTAGCAGTCAGAGAGGTTATCATCTCACCTGGTCGCCCTGTCTCCTGTCCCCATACCTTCTAAGTGGCACGCCAACTTCCTCCGAGACAAGGACGGCATGAAAAAGACATAAAGGCCCTTATTAAAGCAGTCTTTTATACCCTCCTACAGAGACCTCGCGAATCGCCGTTTTAACTAGAGGGCAGTCAGTAAAGAGGAAAAGGTATTTGAAGTAAGGTTGAGGTTATATTCAGCAAAATTACATATTTAAAAAGCTATAAATGTTGTCTCTTCGTCTTTCATGCATTTTTGCCATCCGTGCTTTCATCAACCACAGAGCCTACTATCGATTAACTTTTCTCATATTTCTGTTTCTGATTTGGGGATACATTTAGGATTAGTCAGCGTAAAAAAGAGCAGTGCTGCATTTTTCATCATAGAAGTCAGTCATGTCTGTATTATTAATGCATGACATCAATATTGTGAATTACTCTGAAATGTCCAGAATCTATAATAATGATCCACAGATGTCATAGAGCAGAAGACCACACCATCATATGCTTCAAACTTCAACATAACAAAACAGAAAGTTATTACAATCCAGCTTTCGTTGCCAGAATCGTCTCACCTGTGACTCAAGTACAGTATCTTGGACTACAAAGGGAACCACCTCGAATTGAGCTAGAAAAGGTAGAAACACTGTGCTTTAAGTATGATTACTAATTTTTGCGTCCGCTTTCATTAAACGAACGTGTGATGCTAGGTTCTTGTTTAAAAAAATTATAAAAGTAAGTAAGTAATCTTTATTTATACAGCGCCTTTCACAGACCACAGAGTCACAAAGCACTTTTGTTCGTATCTCATTCCACACAGAGATGAGAGTGAGGTCGCCAGTACAGGAGGCACATGCCAGACCTATTGTACATGTTTTTAGTGGTGGGAGAAACCGGAGAACATGGAGGAAACCTACTCAGTCACGGGGAGAACATGCAAACTCCGCCCTGTTTCGACCAGTGCTATCCATTCCTCCACCGAAAAAAGCAGCGAGAGAGACTAGAGAGAGAGAGAGACTGGATTACAAATACTATTATCTGGGGACATGAATAAAAAGGAAAATAGTAATAAAAAAATAATTTAAAATATAACTATTTCATGCCGTCCCTTTAAGGAAAAATCAAGGTTTGCAGTTTCATTATCTACTATTTTTTGCAATTGCCACATATTGTTTCAGAGTCACAATGCTCTCAATTCAAGATATAACAATGACTACAACTTTATTAGCTCATATTTGATATCTTTTCTGCATTGCATTTGTCACCAGAAAACACAGAATCGACTCGGATCAAGATACCACTTTCTGTTCAAGCTATTTTCGCTTATGGCAGATGATCCTCACTCAGAGACTACGGTGTGGCCTGAGTGATGAGAAAGTGCTAAGTGATGTGGGTGTACATGCAGACAAAAGTCAAAGACATAAACACCACTGTATTCGCTTTAAGACCCGACGTGACATATTTACATTTAACCTGAAAGTGGGAGGCGGTAAGATGAAAAAGATTGCGCGGTAATGGTGGGAGACGGCCTGTGAGGTGTGCCAAGGGTGATGCAAGGAGAGGAGGGGGAGGTCTATGGGCGAGAGGAGCAAAAGTAATGTAGGGAGACAAATAGAAATGGTGGGCAGTGAAGGAACAGAGCATATGTGTGTGTGTGTGTGTGTCTGTCTGTGTTTGTGTGTGTGTGTGTGTGTGTGTGTGTGTGAGAGATGTAACAGAGCTGGGCCTGATTCCACCACAGCCACAGTGTCCGCCCTTAATGGGGTTGCCATGACGATGGCGTATATAAGCGAGAGAGGAAGGCAAAGTGTGCAGCGTGTGCTCGTGTGAATCGGCTAAGTGATGGATTGTCCGCCGCGCCATAGATATCAAACGGGGGATACTACGCTTAGTGGAGCCGTGAGCGATTGCAGTTTTGAGTGGTCAAAAACAGCAGCACAGAAAGCCGGAGTGTGTGTGTGTTTCTGTAAAACTAATTATGGCATCAATAATTCATATGTTTGGTATGTTGCCTTTGCATTACGGAAAGAAAGATTACCTAATGTCTGTAGATAGACATTCATCAATATTTGTACTGTTATAACATATGGGTATGGTACAATGATAGTTAGGTGGACTAATATGACAAAAAGAATTTGGTGGAAATATTATAGACAAATGTTGTGTCGCTGAGAACAGAAAAAATACCTTTATTATAGCAGAAAGAGCAGTATTATATATATTTGAAATATTCCCTAAATATTCCCGTAGCGTGGTCTATTCTAACCGATCTGCCAATACAATACAATTTTAAACCCAAAAGTGCTTCTTACAGACTTCTCCTTGTCTTTACTTTGTGCCTCTTCTGAGCTTGAGCCAGTATGAGCGCGGGCCAAGAGTGTGCAGAGGCTGCTGTTGTGCACTGGCCCTTGCACGCTGGCGGCCATGTTGAATGAGGTTAGGTGATGCCATGCTGGTCAGGTGACATTCGGGAGCACAGCTGTCAGTGCGCAGGTCTCACGGGAGCCTCGATCTGTCATCGTTATAGTAATGATAAGCACAGCACTGCAGCAATGTCATCTCTTGTGTGTGTCAGAGCTAACGAGCGGCACCTTAATTGTGAAATTAATTAAAAAAACATTTTGATTAAAGACCACCCTCCCCACCTTGCTCCTCCTCTGTCTTCATCTGCCGCCATCTTTCCATATGCCTCACTTTCTCCCAGTGTAAAGTCTCTCACATTCTCCCTCTAATGAGAGCTTTAACATTTGCGTCCCTGACTTTTAGCCTGTCTCTGCCTGGCTGCGATTTCACTAAGCTCTCAGGTCCGTCTTTCTTCAGAATACTCATTTACTCCTATCTGTCACTCTTTGCTTTCGTTAGGCAAATTACAAGTCTTTTATGTGGTGGATTTTCCCTCTTTCCCTCCTCTTTGTCTTCCCGCATCAGCCCTCCCTCTGTGATGCTGTCTTCCTTGTCTTCTCCCACATGTCTTGGTTTGGTGGTTTATATTTTTGAGAGCGGAGAGTGGGTTAGTTATATGCAGTTTTTCCCCCGATCCCCTGCTGCTGCTGCTGTGAGCTCCTCTGTAGTCTCTGGGGCTGGTCAGTTTGTCTGGCTGCTATTCACTCGTTGCAATTCCCTTTTCACCAACAAAGCTCGGAGCCAGAGGGAAGTGATACAGCAGCGTACATCTTTTATACTCACGCCTCATGTTTTTTTCCCTTTTTGATGCTTACACTCTCAATGCCCTTCTGAGGATGTGTCCAGTTTACCATCTTCCCCCTTCCTTTCCCTTATTTCATGTTTGCCAAAAACTGTGGCTTTATTTTATTTTTTTGAGCCAAGCTATAGCGATGAAGGAAGATGTGAGGAGGTCTGGCAAAACAATCAATATAACTTTTTAGGCAAGAATCCCAATGGAAGATTCTGGGGTGATTTACGGCTAAAAGAAGTCGTTTATATGCTATAACTGGCAAATGCGATTGAATATTTCTACAAAACAACCCATGTTGTTTTGTAGAAATAACCCAGAAATAGTTCTAGCGGTAGGGTTGTTAAATGTGGTTTAATGAACGTCAGATCAATCTCGTCTAAATCGCTTCTCATAAACGAACTTATTATAGACAAGGGCTTGGATCTGTTTGCGCTCTCGGAGACTTGGCTCCAACAGGACGAGTACGTTAGATTGAATGAGTGCACTCCTCCGACGCATGTTAACTACCAGAAAGCCAGGGCTACAGGTCGCGGCGGTGGTGTTGCGATTATATCACACACCAACTTGGTTCTTAGTCCCAAAACCAACAACGCTTTTCACTCGTTTGAAAACTTAACACTTTCAATCACCTGTCCTGGGTGGAGGAAACAAAAAGCAGTACTATTTATAGTTTTATACCGACCTCCTGGTCCTTACAGCGAGTTCCTAACAGAATTCTCTGACTTCATTTCAAACCTAGTTTTGGAATGGGAAAACATAGTTATAACTGGAGACTTCAATATACATGTGGACGACAGCACTGACAGCTTAAACAAAGCTTTCAGCGCCGTACTAGATGGTGTTGGTTTTACTCAGAATGTCGAGGAACCTACTCACATTCATAACCACACCTTGGACCTTGTCCTGACCTACGGCTGTGATGTCTCCAATGTTGACATCCAGCGTCAAAGCTTGTTGCTGTCTGACCATTTCTTGATCACGTTTGATCTCGCTTTGGAGGACTTTCCTGTCCCGCAAGATAAAACCATAATGAAAAGAACCTTAAATGATAAATCTATCACAAGGTTCAAAGAACTAATACAGCCTATGTTGAATACTGCTGCAGGTGAACCTGTTCACAGCAGCTGCAGTCCCTCAGTCATTGACCAAACGGTGGGCAACACTATGGAGTCTTTAAAATCTGCATTAAATGCAGCAGCTTCTTTAAAACAGAAAACCATTAGGATTAGATCATCGTCGCCCTGGTACAGTGTTCAACTCCACACTTTAAAACAGGACGTCAGAAAATTGGAGAGGCTATATCGCCACTCCCACTCGGAGCCTGTCCACAGGGAGTGGAAAGCAGGTCTCCGAAACTACAAGAAGGCCCTTCGCGGGGCTCGAACTCAATACTATTCAACTTTAATAGAAGCGAATAAAAACAACAGTAGATTTTTGTTTGGCACCGTCGCTAAACTCACAAACTGCCATAGCGCAATCGAGCCTAAAATTCCAAGCTCACTGAGCAGTGTCGACTTTCTCCACTTCTTTAATAATAAAATTACATCCATCCGTGACAAACTGGAGGAGGTTGCTCCTGCTGTTAGTGGTGGACAGGTTGAAGCGGCATACGTGACTTCCCACTTAGACTCTTCAGTGGGCCTTAATAAATTCATGGCTGTGAGCCAAGCAGAGGTGATCTCTGTGGTCACATCCTCAAAAGCCTCAACTTGCATGTTAGACGCAGTCCCGACATGGCTCTTCAAAGACATACTTCCTTTGATAATTGAGCCTATCGTAAATATAATAAACGCATCCATACAATGTGGCTATGTCCCACAAGCTTTTAAAACCGCGGTAATCAAACCCCTTCTGAAGAAAACAAACCTGGACCCAGAAATACTTACAAACTACAGACCGATCTCAAACCTCACTTTTATATCTAAAATCCTGGAAAAACTTATAGCTGAGCAGCTCCGCTGCCACCTGCAGGAAAATGATATGTTTGAAGTTTTTCAATCAGGATTCAGAGCTCATCATAGCACTGAAACGGCACTAGTCAAAGTCACAAATGACTTACTACTAGCTGCCGATAATGGACAAGTGTCAGTGCTGGTCCTACTGGACCTTAGTGCTGCATTTGACACAATAGACCACAGCATTCTATTGCAGAGGCTAGAATGTGATATAGGTCTTAGAGGAACAGCCCTTGGCTGGTTTAAATCCTATTTATCAGATCGATATCACTTCGTCAATGTGAATCAGGACTCGTCGCCTTATTCTGGAGTAGAATTCGGTGTGCCGCAGGGTTCGGTACTCGGACCGATTCTTTTTACTCTCTACATGCTGCCACTGGGAAACATTATTAAAAAGCATGGAATTAATTTCCACTGCTATGCAGATGACACACAGCTTTATCTGTCGATGAAGCCTAATCAGACAGATCAGCTAGAAAAGCTCAGTGCCTGCATAAAGGACCTTAAAATGTGGATGACTCTTAACTTCCTACTTCTCAACCCGGAGAAGACAGAAGTGATCCTACTCGGTCCGAAGCGCCTGCGTGACTCCCTCACTAACCAGATAATTACTCTCGATAATGTCAGTATTATACCCAGTAACACTGTGAGGAATCTTGGAGTCATTTTTGACCAAGAACTCTCCTTCAAGGCTTATATAAGCCAAGCAACTAAAACGGCGTACTTCCACTTACGGAACATCGCTAAAATTAGGAATTTCCTTCCTAAAAGTGACGCGGAAAAACTCATTCACGCGTTTGTCACCTCAAGGCTCGACTACTGTAACGCTTTACTGGCAGCGTGCCCTAAAGCCTCTTTGAAGAGCTTCCAGCTCGTTCAGAATACAGCAGCTAGGATCTTAACAGGTACCAAAAGGAGGGAGCACATAACTCCGGTGTTAAAATCACTCCACTGGCTCCCTGTGGAGTACAGAATAAAGTTTAAAATCCTACTCTTAACATATAAAGCCATAAATGGCTTGGCTCCCTCTTATCTCCAAGACACGTTAGTGTCGTATCAACCAAGTCCAGCGTTGCGCTCACAAAACGCCAGACGTCTGGTGGTCCCTAAGGTCTCAAAGGTCACTGTTGGTGGCAGAGCATTTAGCTACCAAGCTCCTTTACTGTGGAATCAGCTTCCCATTTATGTTAAGGAAGCAGATACGGTCTCCACATTCAAGGCCAGGCTTAAAGCACTTTACTTTAATTTAGCATATAATTAGGTAATATATAATATGTAGTGTATATATTATATATATATGCTGTATTATGTTATATATTATGTTATATATTATTCAATAATGTATTGTGTTATGTTGTATATTATGTTATATATTATGCTGTATGTTATTCTTTATTCAAGGCTAGGTTTAAAACAGTCCTCTTTAGTTTAGCATATGGCTAGGAAGGTAAGACTCGGAGAAGGTTAAACTCCTCAGAGTGTTAGTCAAGCTGCATAGGGAGTCAGTTTGCTGGGAGAAGTATGGTAACTTGAGCACTATCCTCTCCTCCTTCCTACTTTATCTGTTTAGCATTTTTAGGATTCTGACTGTAGTTTGTTCATTGCTATTCACCCGTTGTCCCATTGTCTGTTTCATGGTACGATGACGGGATCTCTGAGCCTGGCCTCTTCCGTCTGCGCCTGCGGACTGCCCCGCCCGGCCCGCCTGGGAGTGCTTTGGTCCTGCGCCGGACCTGTACACGTTCAGCGGCCACTGGCCCACGTTCTGTAGCTAGCTTAGGTCCTAGATCATTAGCCTGTCCGTCCGGAGGAGCGGATCCCTTTCTCATATGGGTCTCCCTCCCTGTGGGTTTCCCTAGTTCTCCTCCAAGGTTTCTCACTTTTTCCCACTGGGTTTTTTAAGAGTTTTTCCTTGTCGATGCAGGAGGGTCTTGTTGGACAGTTAGTGTCCAACAGAAAGGATTGGTGATGATCAGGACACTTTAGCATTCTACAACATGTATGGACATTTTCTTCTGTGTGTGCTTTATATTCTTCATGTGTTTTAACTGTTGATTCTCTGACCTGTGTTGGTGATTTCAATGGTTTTGAAAGTCCTCTGAGATGACTTCTGTTGTGACCTAGGGCTATACAAGAATAAATTGTATTGTATTGTATTGTGTATGTGCAAAGAGAAAATAAGTTTGGTGATGTGGTGGTACAATGCTGGGATGGACAGGCCACAGTATGGGGCAGTTGTGCCTCCTTTTCAGATTTTATTTGTCTTAGTAATAGTGACAAATTGGAACATTTTAAAGGAGGTAACCCTAATTTCAAACCAATAGCTTGAATGGATCATTGCAATTTACTGTGTAGTCTAAAATTGTTCTAGACTTGTCACACAATGCTTGTTATGAATCTGAGTGTGAGTATAGTGTGGGGTTTGAGCGGCCAATGGGATTTTTCCTGGTTAGATAAAGGGTATATAGCATCCCAGGGTATATAGTCTTTCCCAGGGCAACTGTGACTAAAACAATAGCTTATTTTCACTGTGTGTGGAGTGAATTAATAAATCAAGTGTAGTACATTGAGCACACAAAGAAGCTCTTCATAAATGTCTTGCATTATCACTCCCAAAATACTGTAATTGTTAGTTGCGGACCTAATTTCCATTGCTAATCAGTCTATGTGCTGTCATTGTTACCATTCATTTATCTAACAATTTTAACCCATTCTGCACTTCACATTTGTGGCGGATAATCACCTGTTTGCATGTCGATGTCATTGCACACATATTTGTCTCTGCACAGTGTGTTGTGTACTTTCCCTGTGCTGTTAATGCTGTATTTGACTTGGGTGACTTGGTTGCACATTTCTCTTCCATTTGTGTCTATGCAAACGTCATAATGTAATGAAGTAAATGATACATTAGGTACTTAGCCCCCCCCCCCGAGTGTGTCTGGGAACACCTCGAGCCTGGGAACTAGCCGTGTGAGAGTTTAAGTGTATATAAGCGGGGATAATAGCAGCAGCTGGCCTCATTAATGTCAGTCATGGCTGTAGCGAAACAGACAGAGCAGACATTGATCATCACTGGGAATCGATAGGGGCCATATTGCATTGATTAGAATAACAGTTTGTCACAGTGCTGAGCTGCGTCGCCACAGGACACTGGATCCTGGGGGACTGTCTTATGGCTTCACTGCGGGTTTCGTTTATTCAGCAGGAGACAGCAAATGCCACTCTGAAAAATGTCTGCTTTGTGCATAATTAGGGAGCGTTTAGTCAACACAAAATGCGGTAGAAGTCAAGTCTTTTGCGCAGGACAAGTCTGAAAGTGATTTTATAGACCGGTGTTTTGTCAACCCTGTTTGTTTTTCTGATTCTTTTATTCTAATAGTGCATCTTGGCTTAATTAAACATGTGTATTTCCTTGTATAGGCCCACAACAGGAATAACTCATTAATTTAAGATGGAAGATTGAGAAGATTGCATTTTGATTTCAATTGTTGTCACAAGACGTATTCAAAATAATCTCTCACATCACCCCTATATTACAAGATCTTCATGGGCTCCCAAATCAGAGCCCGTCACAGTCTACTGCTCAATAGATTCAAATGTGTCTGACATTGAGCTTTAAGAGTAAACCAATATCGTATTTGTTCAAACTTTCTAAAGGTGTTAATGTCTCTACCTATAATACAAATAAAATATGATGCTGTCTCTCTTGGTGTTAAACACATTGGGCGGCAGTTTTTGAATGTGCAATACAAATTAATCTTCTTCTAAATCCTTGCTATTGAAAGATCCACTACAGAACGTGTATATCTTTGACTGAAACTGTTAACCTTCTTCCAGGGTATTAATACAACATTTATAAATAAATAATTGGTGGACCCATGTACACACCTCGGCTGTCTTTATTAAACCCTCTTTCGTTTCTTTCCACTCTTGGAGATCATATCAAAGCCTGGAGCTGCAGCCAAAGAAAATACAGTGCTCGTTCAGTAAAGCTGGGTGGAGCGTTTCCATGGAAACTCGTTGTCGCAGCTCCGGAGCACATCACACTTTCGATGCTACTCGCTTCATTGTGATTCCCACATTCACCGAGCGAGAGCAGAGCAGGTGTGAGCAACAGCTTTCTTAAATATCAAAGTGGCTGGCTCTGGCTTTAGGGGCGGGTGGCTCCCTACCATCCAGTTCCAAGCTAAGAACTATTCTGGTGTAATTAATACTACAGGGAGCGAACAGGAGGCAGGAGACTTTACACCTCAGGGAGTGCAAAATACAAGGCTTAAAGATAGACAATAAGGGTTCATCAAAATATTCTGCAAGTGTAGATTTTCTTTTTCTTTTTCTGGTCACATTATTTTACATGACAAGTTACCATGTAATGCTTCCATGCTTGGTATTGGCACAAATATGGGACTTTTCCCAGATCATCCCAGAAGGTAAGCTGTGTTGTTCAACAACACGGCTTACTCCCATGGAGGAAACTCATGGATTTCAGTTCCCTATTTCCTGCAACCTTTTGAGGACCCAGGCAACAACAGAAAAAACATTATTCTGGTTTAACTACTGTACTACAGCGCAGTATGAATAGGATGCGTGAGTGGTTGTTGGAGGTTGGGGAGACCACATAAAGCCTCACTGCTCTGCTGTGACTATTTACTGTATAATTTACCACTGAGTGTGGCATGAATGAATGAGACTGATGCAAGGTGCGTTGAATATCTTGACGGCGCCATAGAAATCCAAGACATAATCATCAGCATTATAACATACATTCTCAGTTATTCCAGGATAAACATGTGAAAACACAGAAATAGAATTGATGAGTGCCTCTTGGTCAAGACAGATGTAAAGACTTCAGATGCACATGTTTCTTGTTTGTAACACTGGCCCAAAGGCAGATCACCAAACAGCTGTGTGTTACTGCCAGTCAGTGGACACTCAACCCGTAACGTTGGCACAAGACGTGAGATAGTGTCCAAGTCCTCCTCTGCAGTCCAGCCATCCACCCCCTGTCAGTGTCCCGGGGGCAGCGGGACGCCCCGGCTAACTACTGATCTGCCTGAGTGAGCACAGGTGCAGCAGGGGGCCTGTCCCTCTGCCAAATGTGTACTTGTGTTTCCTTTGGGCTTTTACAAGGGCTCACTTAAGCTGGGATTCTACTGTTTGATCAATCTGGCGCTGAAAGGAGGGGTGTGGCGGAGGTGGAAGTGGAGCAGCTCAGGTCAGACTACAAGGCTGACGGTTTCATCTCTGTTCTGAGCACTTTTATTCAGTAATTGTGCCTGCAGGCAATTAGTATTTGGGAACACCATGCACATTTTAGATTTCGACTATTATTAGTATTGCTATTGAGTTTATTCAATGTCATGTTTGATAGGTATATAATTAAAATAGAGCCTGCTCCAAAAGCCATAGAGCAGGCTATATGTGCTGCGGGTGAATGAGAAAAGACAGTTGTTGGTGCTTGTGTGGCTGGATGCAGGTGTGCCCACAGCTGTCCTGTGAGGCCGGTGTTTGGTTTGTGCCAGGGGCATCTGTGGAGCTCCTCAGGGAACGCACACGAGGCCGCTCCAGTTTCATGTCTCAATCAGAGAGGCTTCAGGAGTGCCTCTCAAAGCTCAAGCAAAGGTCCATTTGTAGTGTATTTAAAAGAGAATAGCTGCACTTAAGGGCTACTTATTGCTTGACATATGCGAGTATAGACAGTGAGTGAAAGCAGATACACGTGTAAAAGCCTTGGTCTGCTCACGGACTGACATGTAGCACAGAAGAGCTCTCCTCGCCGCACCACTCTCCTCTCTCTCAATGCCCTTGCTTTCTCATTCACATTATGTCTCCCAGGACAGTGCTCAGAAATGTTGAAATGGGGCCTAACCCATGAAGCAGAGCGAGGGAGAGTCATTTAAGCTAAGTTAAACAAGGGCACTTAGATTTTAAAGGGCCATAATCTTCAAAAAGGAGAGCTTTAAAATCAATTGACAATGCATATAAATGGTTAAGACAGATTGAGTAGATATGGTGTGGTTGTAAGAGGTTAAAAGACGTGTTTTATGAATGGGACTTGTTTCATTAATTATATTCACACATTGTTGGAGTGGATGTCAGGAGCCCAGCCAATAAATTGTGTTGGGAAAGTTACTATATATATGTATTTTTTTACATAGGCTTTTTACTATTTGATGTTTTTTAAATCCTAATCCTACTATATTTGTTTTTCATTATACATTATACAATTTAAATGATTTATGCATATAATTGGCCACTGATTGTAACAACTGTTAATACCAAAAAAGCACATTGTTAAGCTAGGCATTCACTGGGCAAGTTTCAAGCAGATTTTGCCAAAAAAGATAACAACTTTAGAATTTTTCCAAATGTTGTGTATTTGGCGCATCTGTCTTGTCCAGTGTACAGAGGTTATTAGCTACTATCACCTGCACAGGGATTTCAGACAGGGATATTTGTTGTGAGTTGAAAGATGTGAGTGCTGGTGTAGTTGTGTCCAAGCCCCATGAGCACTTTAAAATACAGCACAATACAGTTGCAGAAAACGCTGCAGGTGTTGGAGCGTGACTGGAGGTTTTGAGATGAACTGGGACAACAAGCGTGTGCGTCCTCTGAACTAATCACACAAGCAAGTTTGACTTCATTAAATGTAACTTTCATATGCTAACGTTAGCTCTCCGTTAAGAGATCCTTTATTTCTCTCACAGCGGGGAAATTTCAGTGTTGCATCACAGGTTACAGAACAGTAGGAATGAGGAGCACACAGGATAAGTAAGATATAAGATATTAGAATCTCTAACTCTAGCATCAAAGAACAAGTATAAAATATTTATCTTGAACATAATAAGGAAAAAGAAGAAGTCTATCACACTTGCACACGCACACACATAAGCATGCACACACACACACACACACACATAAGCATGCACACAAACATGTTTAGTTATATACTTCATTATCCTTGTAGGGAAATATGTCTACCGCATCTGACCGATCTTTCCAATGCCATGAGGGCCTCTGCCATGACTCAGGCGCAGCGGTCTTTTTATTACAGGGTAGTACAGTGTAGTACAGTGTAGTACAGTGTAGTACAGTGTGAGCAGCTGAACACATGCAACTATAACTTAACCAATAATTATCTTTTACAATCTTATAGTATATGTCCAGCTCAACCTGTATAAAGTCTATTCAGTAAAGGCATATTTGTCAAAATAACTACGACGATTTTGTTTTTTCTTTCCTTTTTCTTTGCTATTAATATCCTGTTGAGAGATTTATTTTTATTCGTACAATGATTCCACAATATGTCATCCAGTGAATTACTGTGGCCGTGTGCCCAGCCCTGTAGTCTGATAGGGCAGAAGGGTAGGAGATGACACAGGAGAAAAGCAGGCCTTGGGGGAGGCTCTGTCAGTGTCCAAAGGTCCACTGCGGGGCAGAGGGGGGCGAGGACAGGCAGGAGGCAGGCTGTGTGAATGATGACCTTAAAAAACTTCACAGCGCAAGATATTTCGGTAACACTCGGCTCTGTAAATTTTTCATTAGCCCTGAAGCCATTTGAGTATTGTGGGTTTGAAATAGTGGCACAGCTGAAGTAAGAGCAATTACACTCAGACTTTAGGAGCACAATGATTCCAAAGAGTACTTCTCTATTACAAGAAAATAAGGTTGTGCTGCAAAAATGAACAGAACTTTTCAATATTGATTTCATTCCCTTTCTGCAGAATATACTGTAAAACAAGTACTGTACACCCAAAAATAAATATTGCTTTAATTTTTATTCATTGTGAACATTGTGAAAGTTTGATATCCAAAATATTTGGATAATTCAATTCACTTAAATAAACTCAGTCAGCGTTTTATAGATGAGGCGTAAGTGTGTATTCTCACGGGTGTTTCTGAAGTGTGAGGTCACAGTGTGTGCAACAGGACATTGGCGTGAGGGTCAAAGGCAGGTGATACATGTATCTTCTGCTTTTGAAAACACTTTTGCTAGTGTCCTATACGTCCTGTACAGGCCTACTACTGTATTGATCTTAGTCTTAGTAAGTAGTATTAATAAATCTGATTTCCATTCTATGGAAATGTAGATATCTATTGGAGATTAGAAAAAAACAGACAAACACAATACCTTCACATTGACATTAGGTCCCTCCATTGTATTGCTAAAGTTTCTACTGCTCTTCCTGCTGCTAATCCTCATGCTATGACTATTACTCTTCGATTCAATTCAATTAATTAGTGTATAGCCCTAAATCACAACAGCAATCAACTTGGAGGACTTCACAAAGTTGTCAATTCACCCACAACAGATCACATAGAAGCCTTTTGGACATAGGAAAGAGGGAAGACCAATGTGTATAAATGTTAATGTGTAAAGTTATCACATTGTAGGCTGTGACTATAGTCTGATCGCATCGCAAAATAACATACTACAGTTGCTAATTTCTATTTTGGCTTCGGATAAATGTATACACTTACATATTTGATTCAATGTGATGTGAAAATGTGCACAATGGTCCTTGTTAATTTAAGTTATTGAGGTAAAATGCAAACTGTGCAAAAACTGACCAGTGACCACAAACACTGCAGCCCTCCCTTCCTTCTGCTTTGCTGCACAGCGGACTGAATCAGACTCAGCAGGTCCAATACAATAGTCCATTTAAAAGCGTGTGTTTTTTTCAGTGCAGTAAAGTAAAGTCAGGTTCTACAGTACGTTGTGAGGAGCAGGCTGCATGGGAGAAGACTCGGTTTCTCCTTTTTCAGAGTGCCGTTTATACACACCCTCTAAATTAATGGGGCCGGTGCCTTTATCCCGATTCTCTGAGTGGAGCAGTTCAGTGGGAAAAAATACAGGATGGAGTGTGGTGATGCCTAAAACCAGTTAAATCCAGCCTCCGTCCCTTTGGTGCTTATCTGATCAGTGGAGCAGGCAGTCACCCCTCAGCGTGGGATTTCATATCAAACACAATGTAAGCCCTGTTCAATAGGCAACAACAACATCGGCGCTGTACGCGGAGGCTGGAACATGCACCGGGCTGTGGGGTCAGGACACGTCACACTCAGAGGGAAACCAAAACCAAGATAAGATGACAAATGCCAAAATAGAGGGCCCCTGCTGTTGCGGCCTCTATGAATCAGAATACATGTTGTTTTGAAATGAGCCCTGCTGTGATTATAACTGTGTATTTGTGTTCTGTTGTAGTATAGTTAATTAATGATGAATTAAAAATGTGTGTATGCAAAAAGACAAAACTAAAAAACAGGATACAAAAGTAAACAGCAATACACAGTTAGAAGAGGGGTTGGATGAAGCGGACCCTATTTTGATGTCCGACCCCTCTCATTCATACAATACAAACACACACACACACACACACACACACACACACACACACACACACACACACACACACACACACACACACACATACACACATAAGTAAGTAAGTCATCTTCATTTGGGCATTTGTATCACACAGAGAGATGGGAGCGGGGTTGCCATGTTTTTAGCGGTAGAAACTGGAGCACCCAGAGGAAACCTACGCAGACACAGGGAGAACATATAAAGGCCCTGTTCCAACTGGGATTCCAACCCAGGACGTTCTTGCCCATACACACACATAGACGCACACACTGAATTTGTGTGAAGTGTTCGTAATGTCGTGGATGTCCGCTCATCTGCCTCATACAGTTGAACTCCAGCCTCAAACATCTTTATCCGGGCTTGATTCTGACACAAAGAGCCACGGATGAATACTACAATCCCAATTATCACAACCGAGCTCTGCCTTGAGAATCCTTCTGGCTAAATAATACAAATGTAAATATCAAGCAAATTATGTGTAATTTTCAAGTGAGATAAAAACTAATGCTGCCCGGCAACCAGCTCGGCAGCTAGAAGATTGGATAGATAAAAGTGTGAGTGGTGTTACTGAAGCGGGGCAGCTAGGGGGAGAGGGCTGAGGGAGGAGGGGGTTGTGTGCCCGCTCTGCTGCCCTACCGCCTGCAGGTGTTATTGTCTTAGCCTCCAGACGTGACAGTGAGATAATTAGAAACGTTAACACTCGCTGGAGCCTGTACTTGATGAATTCTCAGTTTCTCTTCTGGCGCCCTTTCTTAATTTGCCCCTTATCCTGCGGTCTGTATAAACACACACTGTTCAGTTCTGTTGTGTCCCTCAGTCCGTGTAATGAATGGCACGCAGAAGTATGGGGAGATATAGGATTCTTTAAATTGATAGAAAATATGGATGTATACTTATGGGATTGTTTTCTTGTGTGTAAAGGTCTTGGAAACATTCTGCGTTTTATTTTATAGCTGTACCAAACTTTCAAACCACAAACAATCAAACAATAATTAAATCTAAGTTCTATGATTTTCTTATGCGTGTATTTTTGGAAAAAGTGTCAAATAGTGACTTCCAGGGCTCTTATAATGTAGTATGATAATATAAAAACATGTTTCCTAACAAGATTACATACAACAGATTATGTACAACATTTTACTTTGACTATGAATTACTATTACTAAGACTATGTTGGAACAAACAACACATATTATTAATGAAACAAAAAGTTAGGTACCCCAGCTTTAAAGGAGCAATTTACAAAATCTGGCCAACAGTGGTTCTGCACTCTCCCTAAATCAGGTTGCCAGATATGCAGACAAATCCAGCTGGGACCATCATATCTCTAAATCTATGACCAACACCTTTTTCACAAAGGCTCCGATAGAAATCCTCGTTTTATTCCTTGTTTTGTCATTAATTATTTGAGCATCACAACAAGACCTTTTTTTAGCGGCCACATGTTACTTTACAACTCGGCAACTGGCAACCCGGATCTCAGTCTTTCTGATTGGTAAAACGGTAGAGGGCGGGACATCCAAATGAAAATAATAACAAGATTTAGGGGCTCTAAAACTAATTTTGAAATTCGAATGTCTCTGAACAGTCTGTCAGTTAAAAAAGTATTAGAAAAGAGCATGATTTATTAATGCCTTTTGACATAATAGGGCCATTTAATAATGACTTGACAATCTTACATATTGCTACTTTAACAACCTCAAAGTCAAAAAGGAAAAAGTCTCAAAATTATATCGCTCAACACCTACAATTTGTGCTGATGCCCAATAGCTCTGAACTTTTTAACACCATATATTCATAACCAGCTTATTGTGTAAGAAATCTCAGTAACTCCAATATGCAGCCAATAAACAATACGAACAGGGAAAATGATAGGTAGGAATAAAATAGCATTCAATAATGAATTACATTTTGTCACACATTTTAAATTAGGGAATAAAGTAGCAGCAGGGATATTGATGATGTTGTGATTATTTAGGTCACAGCACAACATTAAAAAAGTGCTTTTATTTCAGTTCAATGTATCACAACAGTCTGTCTAAGTCACGTTGACTTGTATCATTCTGAAAGTTTGATTTCCTAAAGCTGCAGGTTACAAATCCAATCCAACCCTATAGAAAATCATATTGTGACGCTCTTCTCTCAGCAAATGTCAACAATAGTATTTTTCACCAAACAAAAGCCAGGCTCAGTGAAGCAATGGGAGGACACTGTGGATATTCTGACAAGCGGCTGGGCTCAACCAAAAGGAAAGAGATACAGAGAGAGACATGCTCACTGGAGTGTTGCACATGGACGAAGCAGAAGTGACAGGAGCTGACAGAGGAATGACAACCTTGTTTGTCCTGTGCGCGATGATCAACATGTGTTACGCCGATCTGGGTCCCCGGGGTGGACGTGGGGCATGGAAACAGAGGGTTCCACGCTCTGCTGGAACTCCCTTGCCTTTAAATTTGCATCTACTCATCCACAGGAGTAGTGAACCGACGTGAGCTATGCTATGGGCATAATGGAAATGTATATGGAATGGCATGCTTCATTTAAGTGGGAAAGTAATTGTGAAATATATTATTTTTTACGAGGACTAAAGATAGAGCATGTTGAATTTTGAGTTTGGTTTTAAACTGTAAAATACTGCAATAAGCACTAATTCAAAGCTGGGGCATCCACCTTTCGAAACCACAGAAATTAGCTATGTAATAAAGCCATATACTTCTAGCCTCTGTGATACTTTTAAAGCAGCTTTTTCACATTAAAAAGTGAAAATGAGAACACTGAGCCTATCAGCTCTCAACCCAATGCTTCAAATAGTGACTCACAAGGCTCTTTCTTAAAAGTCTGCATAAGATAATATTGAAGACAGCATGTTGTGGCCTGATTTTTAAATCATAATTTTACTTATATAAGATTCTATAATACATTTATGAATAAAAGGAATGTAGGCACCCCAACTTTATTTGAGAGTGGACCACAACAAATAGTGCAAGCATACATACATAAGCACAAAGTGAGACATAATATAGCTTGAATGGTGTTGATGTCATACAAAAATTCGTTAATGTCCATATCGCCCACCACTAAGTACATCACTAATAATTAGGCTGTTTTGTACTATGACATGTTCATCCAGGAATATTAAGTTAAAAAGAGAAGTCCTTATTGTGACATCAACCAACGCATTACAACCACTGACAGGTGATATGAATAATAAATAGCGTGGGACAGAGCCAATGAACGTCTTGTCTTTGTTTTATATTTTAACAGCAGACATATTTGTCCCATCTTTCTTTTTTAATTAAAACATTACTCTGAAAATTATGCTCAAAATCTGCCACAATGAAATGCCACTAGAGGCGAGGCAGGAAGTAATTTGGTTAAAATCAAGATTGCGGCTCACAATGAACACCTTGTGAAGTAATTAGGAGTGTGTATGTTGGTTCGATAGGTTGCTCTTTAATGTGACATCACAACGGAATGTCTGTGTTTTAGAAGGTCAATAAAGATGTATGCGCTGGTCAAATGCAGAAGAGGCTGATTGGAACGTAAGATAGCTGGAGGCAAATTCCTTAAATGGGCATTTCAAAGTTTAAAAGTATCTTATTGGTTAATCCTTATGGCTCATATCTGGATTCACAAAGACAATGCCAACAAAAAAAACCCTGGGACCATAGAGAGCCCAAAATGATGAGTGTGACACAAACGAGGGGAGAGCAGTTCAATAGGAACTTGAGAAAATATGCAAAACTTTGTCCACGAGCACTTCTCTATTAGGCTTTATTGAGCTAGGTAGTTAGCATTGTTCATTTTTATACATGGGTCTATGGGTATATAGCTTGTGAATCTTTGGGTATAGCTTGTGCGGTTTATGCTCATAAGTCCTTGAGCTTCTTTTAATAAACATAATTGTATGTTGCTCAAATAAATAAAATAACATTTGCTGTCCATTGGTAAAAAAAAACATACACACAAAAACATGTAATTACTTGAATCTCTGGCTTATTTTACTGGCTTTTTCAACAAAACTGACGTAAAATCCAATCTGACAGAAAATGACTACTTTTGAATGCATAATGTGTAAATCTATAGTTACACAGCCCCCCTACCATCCTCTGAAATGACACCCACACCGACTTTTACCATACGTGCACACAATCGTTCAATGACCACGGAGCTATAGACGGTTTGCACACAGCTGATTCCAGGTCAGTAGAACGTCTTGTTTCCATAGTGCGTCTAATTGAGCACTGCGTAGTTAATTGTTGCTGCGTGGGAGGGAAGAAATCAATCGTTCTTCTTCTGGCTGCCGTGACTTCTGGGCCTCCGGGCGTGAGGCAAGAGCTGGCACCCGCAAACACTCACGAAATCACCGGTGAAAGAAATAGCATAATGTCACAAATCAATAGCACACTGTATGTAGGTGGTATTTTAATGTATTATTTTTGTTAGATGAGAGCTGTACGAATGTAAATGTTGGCTGTAAATGTATGTCGCATTAGTGTATTGCGCTGTGGTTTGTGAAATTAGGGTATTATTTCATGTAGTGGTGGTGATCATGCGAGCTGCATTAGAGGAAGTACCTGTAGCAAAAAATTAATCCACAAGGTAAAAGACTTAGTCATGGTAGCTTAGTTACTCAATAAAACCTGTGTAATGAGGTCAAACAGGCATAAAACATTGACATGTAATGAAATATAGAACAGAGATTTGATATAGGATAGATTTAGAATTACATTAGAAACATGAAACGATCTAAATTAACTGGGAGGATTAAGTGCTCTGGCAATTTTATACTTTAGTCATTAAAAATGCAGTGAATATTGTGAGAAAACGTCCCTAAACCCTGAAAGTAGTCAAGTTATCATGTGTTTTCAAATAGTAATGGAAGTGACCAGATGCCTATAGTCTCCAAATATTAACAAAACATATTTTGGAGCGGACCGATAAAACTAAACCAATGGGATTCGTTCTTCCCCAACGAACCAATGAGATGCGTTTACCCCCTTCACCCTCTTCCTGTTTCTCGCAAGTGCACCTGAGTTATCGGATTTTCTAAAACCTAAAACGATTGAACAGAAAATGCTAATTTCACGTCTGTTGTGACAAAGAAAAGAAAAAGTTGGATGTTTGGTTTGATGGAGAGGCGAGGGGAGGGGGAGTGGTACCGAGTTAGTGCTACGGCTAAGCTAACAAAATCGCTTACTGCACCTTTAATTCTCTAAATATATAGCTTTGTTTTTTCACTCCAGTAAAATTATTTCCAGTGTTATTAAAGGTCATAACCCTGTCCGGACCACCTGCACACACACACATGTCAGACACAGGGGAAGGGAGCAGGTGAAGTCAGATCCATCTATCGATCGCCCGCTTGCTGGGAGGAGAGTTAGGAACATGGGAGTTGCCCAGGTCACGGGGCCAACAGGCACCGGCAGCGAAGAAGACGGTGGAACCCTGGAGATTATAAGTCATGCTGCTTCCCCCACACATGGATTTTCTCTCAACACAAAACCCAATGCATCATAATCCTCTACTAAAACATTGTCAACAACAGATCTATCTTGTCTCATTCTATTAATACACGGTAGATTGATATTTTAACGTTGCATAGAAGTACATTTTATACAATTGGGGGACTTGTCGGTGGTAAATATGAGTGGACATTGTGACTGCTGGCATCCCCCATAGCATTTGACTTTCACTGTAAGAAGCCAATGTTTGGAGCCAAATCGTCTCATAGCAACCAAAGAGCCAATCAGGAACGAAGGTAGACCCATTCCACAACCTAATTTGTGGATAAGAAACTGTTTGTATCTTGATTTACAAACCTTTTTGGGTTTGAATAATGTACAATATTGTAATACGGGATTTGTAATTGAATGATTTGCTCGATAATTCAATGTAATGACATTGGATAATTCATGTTTGATGTACACTGAACTCAAAATAACTAAACACTCAAGTCATTTCAACTCAACTCAACTCAAAAAAGTATGAAAATGAAAACAACTGGATGATGTAGAGTAGTAAAACAATTTTGAAGCGTAAAATGGTGAGACTAGAACGTTAGTTGAAGAGTATAGGTTTCTTTTCAATCAATGTAAATAGTAACCAAAGAGAGTACGTAGAAAAAGGGTTTTCCCATTTGCACTTTTGCACTGTCCCTCCATATTATACAGTCGGATGGAGTACATTTGATCAATCATAGAACATATAAGACATTCTTAACTGTATACTAGGGCTGGGCAATAAATCAAATTTAGGCAATTAATCGGCTTTTGAAAAAATTTAATTTGTGAAAAATGTGAAAATCGAGAAATCGAATGAAGGATATTCTGAGAGTTCCATCAGCACATGAATTATACTTGCAATATCAGCACGGTCTGTACAAGACTTGTATAATACGTATTGGGGGAAACAAAATAAAAATGGTTTTGAAACTTGATTATTGAGCGGAAAGATCAAAAGAGGGCAAACTTTAATGAAAATCGATTTAAAAAAGAAATCGTCCAAAGCTGGAAATAAAATTGAGATTTTACTTTTTTGCCATATCGCCCAGCCCTACTGTATACCAAATATTTCTAAATAATTTATTTGTAATCATCGCAAATATTGTGTCTCAAGCACAGGTTTTATTGGTTTGTATATCGATATGACATAAAGCTGTATTTAATGTATGTTGAGGGATGAATCAACAGCTTCTTACCACCTACAAATAAAACAGTCAGAGGCCAAAACAAAATCAATTTGAATGAAAAATATACTACCTACTACTGACCACTACTACTGCTACTACCATATAAATCATACTCGTTCATAAGCCATATCTTTACAACATTGACATTGTTTGTGAAATTTCTATTTTATGTTTTTTCTCTTTTCCAAATGAAATTATTATTCAGTGTGTACAGTAATGTGAATTAACATAAAAGAATGAATCGACACACTCAGCTAATCAGCTCATTTGCATGTGTCTGGTTATCTATAAGGGTGTTTTAATTTATGAGGGTGCTGGCTGCTGTCATTGAAAGCAGTCACGCATTTGGAAACCTTAATTGTATTTTAAAACCTGTCTCGTACAAATATGTGCATTCGGGAAATAAAACATTCACTGTTTTTATGATGATTTTATTTGATTTATTGGCTGAATCAACTGTCGGAAGCCTTATTTTTGAAGACTGGTTGTGGATTTCATAGGATGCATGAAATATAAAATAACATTGACGTTAGAAAAGCAGAGGGAGAAGCTGTCCCAGACAAAGATATACATGACTAAACTGCAATCATACTGTATATGTAAGTATGTTTTTTCCTGAACATATTGGTTCACGGCTGGGTCAGGGAACCAAAAACAGACCCAGAGGTATTCACAAAAATATCGGATCGCAATGCTGACACAGAAGCATGGAGACAGACCGTGAAAGACAGACGACATACATCATCCAACTGGACGTATGACATTTGGTTGTGACAAGTCCATGTAAGTTGAACTGTGTGTCCAAAAAAGGAAATTACGTAGAACATTTCTTAACTCCTCCCGGTCGCCCAAAGCTACATAAGCAGAATTTGTAAAAATTAGAGAGTCTTAGATTGAACGGACCGCATGTGCCGCTTCAATTTGAACTCCTGTCCATCATAAACAGTATGCATATAATAGACCTTCCTCTACAAACCACGAAGTTGAGTATTTGTTTTATTAAATTTCTCTGATTCTTGTCATTGTCACATCATGTGGGTGTTCCAGATATCTAACAACTGTGCTTATGCAGGCCCTCCGGTCACCAGAGGTTGCTAAAATCACCAAACCCTGATTTTAATATATTATAAAACCTTTACACTGTTATAGGGTTGCCGAAAAAGCAGATCCTATTTGACAATAAAATGTACCCTTTTTGCTAGCAGTTTTTGATCTACATTAGAAAAACCAAGCCATGCAGTGCCATAAAAAGTACTTTTATTTAGTGTGACGTCAGCTTTTTAAGATTGCCAGTATGTATACATTTTGTTTGTAATTGTAATATTATAACTCATTTATATACAAAAGACTACATAAAGACATCACTACAATTTTGCCCATAATTTGCCAAATGAAAACCTCCCCTGTAGATCACGGTAGATTATAGATTGATGAAGTCTTGGAATACTTGCATTTTTCAAAAGTACCCAGGTGTTCCTCTTAAGCCACAGAATTTGTCTAATTTGTTTCTGATTCGGACGAGAAATAGCAGCTCACAGATTGGCACGTTCATATTTCTGATGTGAAATTGAAAGTAGGAGAAGTAGCTTTAGCTTATTATCCTCCAGTAAATCTCACTTTTTCAAACTTCCTTTCCGGCAGACTCTTTTTTTCCCCATACTGTCTCTAAACTGTAAAATATTGTGTTGTGATTGGCTGGAATAATGCCTCTCCTGGTGGTATAAGCACCTTTGTCCACTGTTCTTGTATGGAATAAGCAGTACAAATAAATCTCCATCTTCAAAGCAGATTGAGGCCATTGCACACACTGTAGCAGAGGGTCAAGCCTGTGTGCGCGGGGAGGGGGTGTAATGAGGTGGCCGAGTACACACATTACTTCAGCTGGACACCACAACATGACGTTTGATTCATCTTCTTTTATGCACCCAGGTCTTTCTTTCTTTCCTTCAATCTTTTTTTGACGGAACAAAGACACGAGGACGGGGATTCAGAGCGATTCAGGGCAAACCGGACGCATGGGAGCGGCTGGACAGAAGGACGGAAAGGTCAGAGGAGAGGGGGAAACTCCACAGAGACATCAAACCGCAAGATACTGTATGTCCGCAGACCAATGTACTGTAACCTCAGGGGAGCAGGGGGAGATAGGGGGGGAATGAGGACTCAACACAACGGGAAATGGACTGTGTGCGGGTCTTCGGGCCTAATGGCAAAACCCATTAGTCAAGTATGATGCTATTTGCATTGTATCAAAAGTGTTGTTGACAGTGATAAACTAGAGGCATTTACTCATGAAAGATGAAAAGCCGTATCTCTGGCCACGTGTATTCTGGGGCGGCGAGGTGCGGCTCAGCACTTTTGTTTCACGCCAAGATGGTCCTGGGATTTCCTGACAGAGCTGTTCAGTGCGGAGTCAAACAGCGTCAAAACAGGTCTTTCTTGTTTTAAGTCTCGTCTTAAGACCCATTTTTTACTCTCTGGCTTTTAACACAGCATGAGTTGTGTGGTCCTCTATTTGATTTATTTCATTGTTTTTTGTTTATTTATATATATATAGATAATTGTTTTAATTTAAAAAAAATATATATATTTTATGATAACTATTTGTGTTTTTATTTTAATCGATTTTAATTGATTTTAATTTTTTTTAATTGATTTTTAATTTAGTCTAATTGTTTTTATTTTAGTTTAACTGTTTTTTATTTAATTGTAAAAGCTGGCAGACTTTTATATTTTAATCTGTTAATTTCATCTGTGCAGGACTTTTAAATGTACTAGATAAAGTTTATTGGATTGGAGTTTGCATGTTCTCCCCGTGTCTATAGGTTTTGTCTGGGTGCTCCAGTTATATACTAAAAAACATGTTCGGCCACTCGCTTCTGTCGTCACCGTGTGTGGAGTGAATAGTAAAGCACTTTCTGTGACCTTGTGATGTGCGCTATTTAAATAAAGATGACTTATGTCTTTACCTTATTTTTGCAGAGCTTCTGACGTACTCTTCTTTTTTCTAGTGGAATCATTCAGATGAGCAGCAATAACAGAAAGTAATTGTTGAAGTGAAAATACTATGCAAGATATATATTATAAGACATTTCAACAAGTTACTTATTAGTACTGTTTATTCCATATATTTAGAGTGCTTACATGTTTGAGGAATGCCAACTCTCCAAACAATATTTTTTTCGTAAATAAAATGTTGTTGCTCTGTGATATATGCAGTATTCAGCATGTTAAGAGTAGAGAGAGTAAATGGCTTCATTATACAAACTGTTAGTTGCATTTATGTAACAATGCTCATCTGGTGTATTTCAAAAATCTAAAACATAATATATTTTCTACAATGCACAGCCACACATGCACACTGTAATAACACAGAACAAATCTTGGATTTCTAAAACATGACATTAAAAGGATCATCCGTCTTGGGACTAAACTGAACTTAAGAACAATCAAATGTGGACGTGCATGGAAGTAGACAGGTAAATGTGCTTTTCAAAAGTCTCTCTTCAAATTGTACCAAGAATGTTATGCATGCAGTGACAGCTTCGGGGCCTTATTGAAGACTCAGTAACACTTTGTACAAGGTGGTGATGTTAATGAATTCCTATTAAACACTTGAGCTTGCATACCCTGTCATAATATACCAGTTCCTTCACAGATACTGCTGAACCAAATCCTCTGCTAAATCAAATGTTCTTGTTCTTCTACGGAAATTACATTAAAATCATAACTTAACAATGGTTGGTCTGACGCTTTGCCCTGAACAAATAAAAAGTTAGTGATTACACAAAAACATCCTATTTTTGGCAATAAAACTACCTGGAATTGGTTAAATAAACTGCAGAATCTTTCTGTTTTTTAGATACAGCCTATTTTGAGGTTTTATTGTATGATGTTTGCCTATGATATTGTATGTTCAGTTCTTTA
Source organism: Knipowitschia caucasica (assembly GCA_964034765.1). Taxonomy (NCBI): domain Eukaryota; kingdom Metazoa; phylum Chordata; class Actinopteri; order Gobiiformes; family Gobiidae; genus Knipowitschia; species Knipowitschia caucasica. The sequence goes on from OZ035840.1 coordinate 15,341,345, forward strand.
TGTCTTTTGACTTTGACTTTGACCATTGTGCCACATTATGGTGGCAACTTTCTTTGATTGATTAGTACAAACACGGAGGGGATTATGGCTGTATCCAAATGAAGTCATGAAGTCTGAATGTTGCACTGTAAGCTTCTAGTGATTCGGGCAATATTCAACCCCGTCTCCAAAAAATAATGCACACATGTTTTTCTTAACCCAATTTGTTTGTATTCATTGCACGTTTTTAAGCTCAACACATTTACCCAAAAGGCAAACATGTGTATGAATAATGTTTAAATATTAAAATGTAACGTAAAATATTTACGTTACAATCCTATATAATGTCAGTTGGCCTACACACTACTGCTGGGGTCTTGGTTGAATGAACGAGACCAACATGAGAGCTCTTACAGCATTCTTTACAGCCAGCCCAGACTCGTCCACCCGCTCGGACCATTCTAAAACGGCATAACCTCTGCAGACAGATTAGGGTCGGCACTATCAAATGAGATACATCAGTCATCAGCTCGCTGCCTCACACACATACAGTATCTGCTTATGCTAGACACCCAGCTTTGAACTGCGTTGACATGTTTGCCTTCTCATAAACAAAGGGCAACTTGCTCTTTCTGCACCGCACAACAAAACCACGGCCGGAGACTGATACGATTCAACATGGTGAAGTTTTTTGTGTGCTAAATTTGCAGTAAAAGCGATACTCATCTGGCCATCTGTCGCAGTGAAAGAAAGCCTTGTCCACATGGATTTATGTGATGCTGATGTAGTGCTACGGTTATCCGTCTAGATTTGTATTGTTTGATGCTCAGACTTTTGTGCTGGAACAAAAACAATAAAAATATAAAATTGTCATTGTCTTTTTTGGGGGGGGGTGGGGGGGGGATTTATAGCAATATGACAGCCCATATCTCAGACTAGAGATCTAACGAGAATGAATAGAGGATCTCTTAATCTTAATCTTAATCGTAATAAATGATTGTGTGTTGGTGACTTGGAAAGTAGCCACACCATGTTACCAATTTGGGAAAACAAATATTGAGTGTGCGGAATAAAAATCCCCAGTGTCTTGGAATCCCCTGTCTTGGTATTGACCAGATGCATCAACGTCATCCAGTCACGTGATTGTGAATGAGCTTACGGCGGAAGTATTGGAAACTAGCATTGCTGCAAGAGCAAAACGGACACAACTCTTAAAAACGGAGCTTCCTCTCTTAAATTTAGAAGTGGCTGCTTCAAGCACATGTTCGATTACGTTATTGGTGGAAGTAGGACATCAGGTCAGGGCTCACAAAGAGTGGTATTTGGAGAAGTTAAGGATTGCCTAACTGGATGTTGACCCGTACCTTCTCCCCCCAGTCAATTTTATCGATTAAATAAAATGTCTATTTTTGCCCGAATTCACCCTACATGATCTTTATCATTATCGTTAACAATGCACTGGAGCAGATTTATATGTACATTTTGCTGGTAGCATTAGCAATAGTCCACTTTTCTGTGACTTTTCTGTCTACAGCCAAACATGATACGTACTGACGGAGAAGGAAATAGTGAAACACGCAATTGACTTAAAAGATAAAAATGTCAATGTTGCAGCGCACATACAGGACAGTAGTAAGAGACACGTTTGACGTGTGTCATTGTCCTCCAAATTAATGGAAATAAAATAAATACAAACTTGTGATTGCTTTATCTTGTAAAAAGTGTTGGATGGGTCCCAGTCCTTTTGGTTGATTGCCGCTGGCCATCGTAGTCTTCAGTCTTCATGACGAGCAGGTATCAGATAAAAAAGCGTATGTCCTTGCCTGGTAGTATAATCAACCGCACTGCAAAATGTCACAGTTTTGGCTGTAATGCGCTGAAACAGGTTGTTTTGGTCAGGTGTCCGTAGACTCCAGTTAGACTTCTGCCGTCAGGTCATGGAGAGTGGGCGTGGCCGTGACGTCACATGCAAGGGGTCAATATGGAGGACCACTAGACCTCCCACTTCCTGAATGGCTGTGGCTCCTGATTGGAGGAGCGGGCCTACACTTGGCCAATCTGCCTCCTCCCTGTTTTTTCAGCCCGCACTGTAATATAAAACTTGACTTTGTGTTTAGGAGGCGCTAGTCCTGATGTTGATTGTGTCACTTCAGTTTTGTGACACTTATTTTTGTTTGTCTAGCTTAGTTTTTATTAGTTTGCTTGCCCATTTTTTTGTATTGTTACCCTTTGACGTCATTGTGTTAACTTATCTTTTACATTCCTGTTAATTAAATTACTTTCCTTTACCATTTTATATTGTATTTTTGCTACCTCCCTCATCCATAGCAGAGCCAGGTCATAACTTTTCCCATTTTGGAGATTTGGAAGACATATCAACCAATAGAAAAAGCAACAGAAATGTAACTGTTGAATTAAATAAAACAGTAATAGAAGGTCACTACTTTTATCCACTTGTTTATATGCCTGAAATGTCCTATCATTGAAAGTCTAGCCAAGTTATGACTATCGGCATGGGAAGAGCTAGCAGTATCTTGTTGACAGAACTTAATCCATTGTATGTTTGACACAGGGGAGACTGATACTAGCATTATGCATGTCTTAGCAATGAGATGAAAAGAATGTCAACCTATTTTTAAATGTCACTGTCTCTTTCTGTTCTGGATCCCTGCTCTACTTTATGCCACACATCTAAAGTGGGTCAGAATCACATGTGGAGGGGCCCCGGTGGGCTCCGGAGTGTGCCACAGCTCCAAGCCATGTGTTTATCCTAGCATACGCAACACCAGTAATGTCTTTGTCAGTTTAGTCTAAATCCCAACGGAGCTATATACTTGTAATTCACTTATTTTTGATATAATTATGATCAGGGTGGAGTCAAGATGTCTGTTGATCTGTTGGGATGTCTTGCTGTGAAATTATATTAGAATTAAGCATTGATCTGCTTTTTAGTTGAGGAGATACCATCATTTAAAGAGATAGCCATCCTTTGGGATTAGAGAAGTTGATATCTGGTGTCCAGTTGATGAACTATTCACTTACTTGTATTATAGTCAGCATTGATATCATTTGTACTGTTGTAAAATATTTTCCAACAGCACACGTGGCTCGGTCTTATTTCAAGTATAGTATAAAAGTTTTTTTCTCATTCAAATTTAAATCTGCCTTCTCTCACTCCAATCTTCATTCAACACCATTTTTCTACAGTAAATACATCTAAATAAAATCCATATCTGTGATGTTTCCCTCCTACAAAAAAAACCAGATGATTTAGGCAACAAGGACTTCCTCAATCTGTATGAATAGAGTGACCAATCTGTATTCTTTCCCTTGGGAGAGCAGTGTTCTGAACATCCATCCAAAATAATTCACTCCCCTCAGCATTGACACACATGTGGAACGGAGCTTTGGGCCAAGAGCCAACTTTTGGACCATCCTGTAAAGACGTTTTTGAGAGGTCAGCTAATGCCATATGTTAGCATTGAATAATTCTTAATCCGGGTCCATCCCCATTGGCCCGGGGGTGTATTGCATGTCAACGCGTGTCCTTTTGGCCACTTTTGAGTCGGGACCCGCCCCCACTGGTTCTAAACTAAAAGCCTCAATAGTTGAAATTCAAGTTGTAGCCATCTCCTTTGAGTGCAGAGTGATTGGAGAAATGCATTGTCTCTGATATAGTTACATAAGATTCAGGAATTGTCATAAATCTGTATTGTTCTGCATGTTTATTGCAGGGCACCACGTTGAAGCCGTCAGATTATTACAGAGCATCAGACGCAGGTGAAGTGTGGCCGCCTCACTGGACACACCCCCCCTCTGTGTACATACTGTGGCTTATTCTTGGCTGAAGTGCGTTACAGTGAGGCTGCGTTGCCCCGCTGCAGCTCAGATTAATAGACACTGATAATAACACAACTCACAGCCATTGTGTCCTAATGAAGATGGATCTGGAGGGCTCTGCAGCGAACAGACATTCGCGGTGGCAGTCTGCCAGTCACAGCCAAATGACATCTGGGAACAACTCAATACAGAGGAACCAGAGGGCGGGCAGGGGCAAGAGTCAGCACGCAGCACTCTTTCATAACATTATCAGGTTATATCATTGTAATCCATTGTTGGTGGCTTTCACAGATTAATGCTCGGAGCAGCAGTTATCACTCTTGTTGTTAAGAATTAATGGCAACGGTAAATTATTCATTTCCCTCTATTGATTTGTAACAGCACTCGCGCTGACATAGTTGACAGCGCAGGTTGACTGATATGAAGTATATTTAATTTGACAATAGCAGGCAGGCTGTAGAAATGGAGGAACGCGTGAGAAGATGTGGCGTGCAAGAGCGCAGGCCCGTGGCACACACTCTACCGCCTCACGAATAATGGATTTAGCAGACGATATACTGTGTTCAGCAAGAGCATGGACTATTTATTTATGAATGGTATTAACTTTTAATTAATTTTCACATTCAAACCAAATTTGTCTGACATGTATGACTACTGCAATGACAAGAGCACATCATAATACTGTTGCGCAATTAGTCATCTACATTTGAGCCAAACTGCAATCCCACTCGGGCCAGTCTCAGCAACAGTGGTTGTTACATTGTAGCTCCCGGCGACCCATATCCAGATGTTGATGTTAAGATTGGTCAGGACAAACGGAGATAGAGGATTTACTTATATTTTTTTAGGTGAAACCAGAGGAAACCTATTCACAGGAAGAACATGCAAATTCCACTCAGAAAGGCCCTGTTCCGACTGAGGTTCGAACCCAGGACCTCCTTGATGAGAATGCTAACCACTCTGTGTCAATGTATTGCCTGCTATAACTTCTGAATGAAAAGTCCAACTCAGTGCCATTTTGTATAAGGTTGATAACATAACACACATCTTATTTGTGCGTTTATTGTTATGTATTCATTCATTATTTACAACATCTATTTATTTGGGGCATTTAATAGGACAGTGCACATTAATGATCATCAAAAAATGTGCGAGATTTGATTGCTGATTTGAGCTCCTATTCATCGGTGGTCCTTATGCTAGATATTGCCTGTACGTCTATTAAGCTAACACAGTGTCATTATTCCAGACTTCTATCATTTCATTGGCTCAGAGACCGCTGCTCGGTAATATCCGTGCTGCAGCTGGACACGGACCTATAGCCTGTGCTTGTGTGTGGGGAGACCGAGGAGGGTGCTGAGGTCTCTTTCTATTGGCAGCTGTGGCGCCGTAACAGGGCAGGCATTGATGGCGAGTGGCATTGCTCCCTGTTGCATCAGCGCTAATGAACAGTGACAAGTCTTGTGCCACTATAATAAATCAGAGACAGTGGCAGTGACCCTTGTACTCAGACCTTATGAGCAGGGATCTGACGGGGCAATAAGATGGGAAGCTTTCATTATTGTACACTCACTTGTCTATTTAAATTTGAGTTCAAAGATAGATAGTGGCATGAAACTGGATTATTTGCATTTTCCGATGGAGGGTGCGTCGCCCTCAATCAGCACATTCATATTGTTTTAGTTGGCACCTGGGAGAAAAGATTAAGACATATTTTATTCGTCCCACAATGGGGGAATTTCTATATACATATGGGAAAAACACACAAAATCCATTCTTACTGCACCACTGTGTCGCCCTGTCAACACCTGACAGGGCTGACCTAAGAAAAACTAATATTACGGTGGATTTATCATCACATGCAAGGGTTTCAAAATATAGCAAATGTTGAAAATGTCCCCATTGTGGTAAAATGAGAAAACGAAAATGAAAGAACTATAACATGGTTAAAAAGGTCTTAAACGCCAATTTTGCACAATTACTCAATAGCACATAACTAAAAATCCATTTCAACATCACTTACCTACTCAGACATGCTCCGGTTCCACTCATTCACTACAATAGAAAACTGTTTTGTTTGAATGACCCATTACTTAGCACTTGCATGATTGACGTAATGTTCAAATGTGGGAGAATGAGCTCTTTATTCAACATATCCAGAGCGGCTTTCTGAGGTCAACACAGAACAAAGATAGAGATGCTGACATAGGGGGTGCCAAAAGAACCACTACACCTACACCGACATGACCAAGGAAGCCAAGGAAAATGCTTTTATCCACCACAAGGGAGTGTAGAGAACCAAAACATTATTTAAGATATGAAGAAAGAGTATAGTTTAGCTGACTTTGGGTCTCGTCGGTTGTTTACATTTAGATCGTGTCCCTTATACATCCAGCGATCACGTTGCAACTGCAGACTTTGCTACTTTTTCCTTCAACCTTAGTAAGTATAGCTGCTATTGGTAGACGCACCATATGATAAAGAACACAGGTATATATAATTCCCCTTGTAGTCATTGAGCCTCATATTTAGAAGTTGCAGTACTTTCACTATACTGTGGCTATACTCTCTTGCCGCTCCGACGTCGCTTGCATCAGCCTGTCACTCAGCCATGCAATTGTCTCTCTTACAGACTCGAGGGTTTTGAGTAAACACTGGTATTCCTGGAGCATATTATATTTAAGCGTAGAGCGTGCAGATGAGGGCTGTGTGGGTTGAAGCTGGAGCCGGAAAAAGTGTCTATTGAATAAAGGAGGAGAGCTCTTTTCTCTCTCTTTGGGTTTCTCTCTCTACCTCTTTTGGTTTTACCTCTCTGACAGCCACACTAGCCCTGTTTGATACCACCGCAATGTGTTCCACCGCTCCGCACACTCCCTTGTCTCATTTGCATTCCCTTAAAGAACACTTCCATTAAAGTATCTCCCTTCTGTTTCTTCAAATAGGTCTTTTTTTGGTCCCCGGGTTGGCTGTTTCTTTTTATTTTTTTAGGTGAGCCTTATTCCCTGTTGAATACACAGCCTATCTCTGCTCTGCCGCGAGTCAGTAATCAAACGCATTGGCCTTAATACACAGACCATTACAAGAGCTGTGATGCCACGGCTGCACAATGGTGTCATTATAGAAACAGGGTCCTCTTTCCTCAGCGGTGGAGGGGCGCTAACAAAACTGACCTTACGCAGCGAAGGGAGAGAATCCGACCTGAATGTGCCCAAGCCTAGCCACATTATCAACCAAGTGTAATCATTATTTTAGGCCATTAAATTAATCAGCCTCTACTTTATGACCGTGTGTATGGGTGCCCAGCATGTCCACATGTCAGCTGTGGATATGCTGCTTTGTTTCGCCCTGAATAAATGAATAATAGTTATAGCTTTGGTGTATTTCCTTCCTCTGAAATAGTACTGACCATGGGGTACCTAGTTTTTTTTTTTTAGTTTATAAATAATACATTCTGTTTGCTCCAATAGAAAGAGAACAATGGCTCACTCTGTATACACTTCATGTACTATTCTTTACTATTAATGTACAATTCCATCTGTCAACTAGACAAGTCTGAAAATTAAATAATATTAGCCCTGACTAAGAATCAGGTTAAAAAATCTACTCAATTTCAATCCAATGTAGAGACAATGGTATGACTGTCTTTTGAAGTCATGACTGTTTGTTTGTTCATTTTTGTCTTGTCTGTCTGAAGGTTTTAAATTCAACCTAGAGTCTGTAATTAAGTTTTAATTGAATTGAATATTTGAAAACATTGGATCTTTTGCACACTCACAGACAAATCCCTGTGAGTCACTATTTTACTGCATGAAAAAGCTGTATGAAACCGAGGCCAGACATAAATGTAGTTGCCAGTGATAGAATTGTTTTCACTGTATATCTGGTACCCTAGCTTCAAATAGTGTCTAATTTGTTGTCCTTTTTTCATGTCAAACATTTCTAGACAAATTGAAAAAACATTTGTGCATGCGTGCGTGATAAAACAACAGGATTTAGCCTCAGTAATTGAACTCCAGTCATATATACTTTTATCGGTATAGGCTCATGGTATTACAGTTGATCCAAACAGAGATGATTAGAATCTTGGCTGGGCACATCAATGAAAATGTAATAAAATCAGGTTGTTTTGAAACAATAATATCTAATGCCATTATGTCTTTGCTCAAACAAGCTGAAACAAAAAAGGATTACACGGCTTAATCATTGGCCAACTGGACGGGATTGAAGTGATGCGAAAGTGAAATTGTTGATTATGCAAAAGATATGTTCCAAACATCTGGGTGCATCTTATACTGTTACAGAGTCCAAGTTGTTCTGAATTGTGCATAAACATGATAAGCACTATGGCTTAATGGAACGGAATGGTTTAATCTCTGAAGCAAATTGCAGGAAAATATGCATATTTTACATGATTGATTTTTATGAAATATCCGTGATTGTAATTTATATTATTTTAAACATGGAACTGCATGCTTTTTTGTTATGTTTCTACCCTGTTATTATAGCCTATTTGTTCATAAATATCTGTATTTAGCCACAAGGCGTCATATAATTTGATAATCTATTAGTTGTGTAGATCTCGAATTTTACCAAAAAGAAGCTCAAGTGATGCCCCTAGAGAACATGTTTTAAATTAGTTAAATGCGAAATGTTTTATTTAATTTAATCGTTTTATGTTTAAGGCTTAGGAGGTTCTTTTAAAGAAGCTAGTGCTGCTTAATGACCAATAATGAAGTTGACTTGATTGAAAAGACTTCTTAAAACCCATTTTCATTTCCTTCGGCAATCATCATACAATTATCAGCACCTCTTTTCAGCATGTTTTAAGTCTATGGAAGAAAAAAATAAATATTTTGTTATTAAATTAGATTATCGATTAACTTGTCACAGTCACTTGCTTTGGTAGATACATATATTATCACTGTATAAAATTACTCAAATCCATTCTGATCGTTCCGGCTGTGTCTTTAACATTTCAAAAGCCTAATATATTCCCATGTGATTACTTGAATAGATGCGTAGAATTAATTAACCATCTGATCTTTGTTGTGTCGTTTCTGTTCAACGCATTGGTCGTTGTATAGAGGCATTTACAGTCCTTAGAAATCTCATCAAACTCCAAATTTCTGACATTTATCGTTTGATGTATTTAAATGATTTGCCTTGATTACAAATATTTAATGCTGCTCCTTGTGCGTTCTTTCTGATTTGTGAGTAAGATGTGATTGCCGCTCAGACTTGTATGCTCGACTGTGCCAGGAGCAGGAATCATTTCCGTCGTAGCAGGAGCCGTGCCACTGAACCAAGTATTTGCTGTTGGAGCATCTGAGGCATAAACATCAATCTTAATAGCACGGGTAAAGCGCTGGGGAGTCGTCTGAGGATGCAAAGCCTTCTTTCCCATGCATAGAAGCACCAAATGTTGTGATTTATAATGCACCATCTTCAAAATCCATCACAAGTTTTCTTAACAGGGTAAATTAGTGTGTGGCTTTTTGCCTTCACAATTGCCCCCTGCGATTTTCTCTCATTCACACGGCAAAACTCATCTTGGAACGTATTGAAATGCAAATTATGACATTAGTTGCCAAATAACATGCTTTTCACCACCCCCCCTTTAGATATCTTTTACTGTTCATCCAATGGATTTCTCCAGACTTTTTTTTTTTTTTTTGGTAGAAGCCTTTTCACGACTTAAACAATTTGCCTCACACAAACTCGCGATCTGATTGCCGTGTTTCGAAGCCACCTATGAGAGTAAAAGCCCGAAGCTGGAGCTGTGTATGTTTAGAGTCGTACCAGCGTTTTATAATTATGCAGCAGAAACTGTCAATGTAAAGTCTTTGTTCTCGCTGCGGCTGATCAGGGGTTACGTTATGTCCTCAAATTCACTTTTTCAGCACAAACAATGACAGCCGCAGCAGGATCCATCACAATTCTAAAGGATCTGGTGACATCTATTTCTCCAGAAAAAAATCCCATCCCATTAATAATAAGGTGTTTGTAGTGTTCTAATGAAATGTGCCCAATGAGGTAGTAGCAGTGTGGCATTTTTACTTAATGTGGAATGATGATGATGATGAGGATGATGATGAAGCTATTGTTTTTGAACTGGAACATTTCAAGATATATTAAAAGTGTGGATATATTGTGATCTCCCTTTCTCGTTCATCATAACTCAACATCTCATTGGATCATAATTTAAGTTGTCAGAAAGGGCTTTAGATAATTATAGAAAGGATTAAGGCAATGTTTCCCAACCGGGGTACACGGACCCCTCGGGGTACAATCAGGTATTACATGGGGCCCTTGAAATTGTCTTCAAAACTTGTTAGCATTGATAGAAAGAGGTTTTATTTGTGAAACTGTGACATGGTGCATGTGTACATTATTTATTTGGGTACATATTTTTGTATTCTATTCCAAACATTGAAGCAAGAGCACAATGCATGATAATAATACTACAACTACAACTACTACTAATAATATTAATAATAATTTTTCTATCAGTCAAGCTTTCTTTCTTTTGGTCCAGTTTTGGTTCAGTCCACTCAACATCCTATTTTTTTCAGAAAAATCTAAAACTCAAGTTAATTAAACATAAATACAACACAGTGGCAAACACACTTGGTTGAGAACACTGTAACCCCTAAAACAGTTATGGCCTTGGAACAGAATTAGTTTGACCCCGCTGTTGTGTTGACTCCTCTGGTACGTGAACTTTTTTACCCCCTGTTGTTATGGGAGTACGCAGGTAAAACATGTTGGGGACCACTGGAGTAAAGGACAATCTTAGCAGAAGAAGTATGGTGAATGGGAGACAGACTTTAAAGGGGTCTGTCTGCATTCACTGGGCCGGTTTATCCCATAGTGATAACAGTTGTATCCTCTCTCTTGACCCTGTCTGCATAAACGGTACAATGTAATACAATAATACAATTCAAGTCCTTTTACTTCTGTTCTGTAATCCAGAATATGAAATGAATACATGACAGTCTCATCACATGTGGTAAATATCAAGCCTTTATTTGTTATAATGTTGATAATTTACTGATAAATAAATAAATATTTGTTATAATGTTGATAATTTACTCACAGCTCAAAAACACCCAAATCTCAAAAAAAAAAAAATCGCTTCACAAACATGTCCTGAAATCACATGGGTTACGATAAATGACAAGCTCTCGATTGTTCAAATGTCACTGCTGTCTATAACAATAAAAACCAACTTATTTTATTCATGTATGTATTTGATATGGACACAACAGTTGCATTAGATGAAGCAGATGCACCGCCAAGACCATATTAATTTTCAACAATTTTATAAAATTTACATAATATATAGCTAATTAATATCAGGATTAAGAGACCGTGTATCCATCCCACAGTAGGGACATTTCAGGTATTCAATTACCGTAGTGATATAGTGATGTATAACGATCTCAGCTGGATTACTCTGTGTAAAGGTGGTGTAATATGTGTTTTATTTTGGTGTTGTTTATTTGGTCTGTTTCCTTTCCTTGTCGTCATGGTGATGTTCCACACCATTAGCAGCACACAGGATGATAATGTTAGCTGTGATCAGTGCCCCAGTTTCAGGCCTCGGGCAAAATTGTAGTAAGTAAAAGGCTTCGCAGTTGACCAAGGATTCTCATCATCCCGCACCCTTCCTAACCGCTCTGCACCCTAAGGCGATCGGACTCTCACACTAGCAATGATATTACGTCCATTAAGATTACTTTTTGGCTCTTTGTTCATGTGCGGACCTCTTGGCTATTTTCAGATAAATCCTCGGAGTCAACTTCATTTTCTCCTCTCTTCCGATGTAGCGTCTGTTCTTTGTTTTGGAAGTTGCTTGAGCTGCATCATAATTCCACATCTTTTTATAGTTTCTTTGATCACATCTTTGTCAGATCCACGCGTTCTCCCCTCATCCTGGCCTTCCACTCATTTTCACATCTTTTCTGCCACCGCAACAAAACTGATGCCTGTCTGGAAATAAAATCAATTTGTCCACATTTTCTCTGTTTGTGGACCGCTGTAGGGCTGCTATTGAAAAGTCTAAACAATGACAATGATTGAGAATAATAACACATATTTTATTAACAAAGTGTTGGTTAAAAGGCCTGTCCCTGCTCTCCATGATATCACCTTTTTATTGTCAATAAAAAGTGTGGTAGGTGGGGAAGGAAATCAGAAGCGCGCAACACGGCCAGTGCTATTAGCTGTCTGCTTTTGTCGAACTTGCCTTTGCCTCACAGTTAGGGTTTATTTGATCATCCAGGGTGGTCGCTAACAAAAGTCTAACTCCAACTGTTTCCATGTGCCTCGAAAGCACGCCGGCTAAAACCAGTAAATAGTGATTTTGAATTGTGTTTTTAAAAATTTACATTTCGGTGTTTTTGTGTTTGCTTGTCCTAACTTTACCACTTTCATACTAATTCACATACACTTTACGAGGCTGAGGGAGGCGTTCGGAGCCGTCCCTCGCCACCGGGGAACTGGGTAAATATCAAAGAAGGTCATAAGGAGGAGGGGCTGGGAGCAGAGGGGAAGTGCAGCTAAATCAATTAGGAGGAAAGAAAAAGTGAAACATTTTGATATATTTCATGTTTGACGGCCGTAGACATATGAGTGTAAAAAAGCAGGTGTTGTGCTGGCATTTCTGATGACTTTTTCCTCTTTTCTACAAATGAAAAATGGGCAAATACCACGCTCGTTTTGCCAATTAGGACGCATTGTTATAAGTGTATATGGATTACGTTTTAGAATGAATTGCATCAGTCTAAGTTTGTGTGTCAGAATACGTCAGCATAAAAAAACAATGTTGTATAATAAGTACAGGTCAACCCCATCTTGTCTGGTTAACTTAAAGCTGAGATACCTAAAAATTTTTGTTGAGTGATGGTGGTCCTCAAACTCTAAAAAATGGTGCGTACTGGGGTAGTCTTGCACAGTTTTTCCAATGTGGTTTTACTGCAAATGGCAAATAGGTTCTTGTATCTTGTATCATGGACTTTTTTTTATTCATCCATTCTGTTATATCATTTGAAAGTAAAGTACCACTGTTTAATCATCATAGTATAGAGCATAAATGAGGACTGGTAATCTATTATTCACTGGTTATGAATAATAATGAAATAGCGTTGTTTCCTTTGTTAATTTTAGAATCTGCCTTTGTAACAACACCCAGCATTCTGGCCAATGGTGTCTCATAAAAAAGTCAAAACCTGACTTATCACAACAGCTGTATAAAATGACAGTGATGTCTCTTAAAAGCCCTCAGCGCAGATGCGGTCAATCCACCAGTGCACTTTCAAGCACCAGACCTGAAATACAACCTCAGCAGTCTGTGTGTGTGTGTGTGTGTGTGGAGGCCTGAAGGGGGGAAGACCCTGCTCTCTGTCAGGAAATCACAGCTAAGTTCCAGATTGTGATTTATTTCATAAGGCAAATGAAATGTGTGAGCCCCGCGGCACTGCACACTGACTCACCACTTTTCACTGTCTCGCTGATGCACACACAAACACACACACACACACATACACACAGCAGATATGTATTTTTCACATGTCGAGTATTGCTCCGACAAAACATATGTAGCGTGTCTTATTCAATCAACCATTCAAACACGGGAGAGTGATGGCAGTGCGAACAGCTGTTGCCATGCCAGCCTGCACAAAATGGCCTCAAATCGGTGCCTGTTTTCTCCGCTTGGCTGTAAATAGGTCTTCTTCTTTCTGTAGAACGGGGGACTACAGTCGTTAGTTCATTTCTAACTCAGAGGAGAGCAAATGTTTAGATTTTTGTCTTTTCTATGCTTTGGTGGATTTTAGTTTGTACATGCTTCCTCCCAAAGCAGAGTGTAACAATTAGCAAAATAAAAAAAACACGCATTTATTGATATATACACGCATGCAAATCACTTTAACATGTGTTTTGTGACCACGCTCATAATTTCTCAGAAGCAAATTGAGTCGCTTCTGATTCTCACACTAATCTTGCAACTAATGGATTTCAACTTCAGCCAAAAATCAGACTTCTACACCGGTCTTTGATGCAATGTTTAGTATTCTGTGCAAATATTAGCGCATACTTTGGTGTAAAATGAATAAATTACTCTGCACTGATCGAATTTGGAAATGAGAAAGTTGTGAACAAGATCTGAGTCGTCTGTTTTTCAAACTTTTGTAACTTTTGGCCTCTTTTTTCTGTGCAGGATCTCCGCTGGGAGGGTGTGAGCTGGAGCTGAGTCCCCACTAACCTGTGCCCAGAGCCTCCGTCACCACCAGCCTCCAACATGGCTCTCACACTCTGGTTAATCTTCACCTGTGCTCTGGCTTTCAGCAACGTCAGTCCCACATCTCAAGGTTTGTCGATACCTTCAACAGTTCGGTTATCGTAGAGCGCATATCAGGAGTAGACCCTTTTTTGTTTTTACTTCTGTCTACTTTTGAGCTGTATAGATAGCCCTTATAATATAGCCCTAAGATAAGCGATTTTGTTAGCTTAGCATTTTCTTTTCTTTGTCACAAAAGGGAGAGTGGGTGGCAAATGTGAAATTTTCTGTTCAGCCCTTTTAGGTTTTAGAAAATCCTATAACGCAGATGCACTCGCGAGAAACAGGAAGAGGGTGAAGGGGGCAAAAGCCTCCCATTGGTTTATTTTTATCGGTCTGCTCAAAAATATGTTTTATTATTTTTTGGAGACTATAGGCATCTGGTCAATTCCATTATTATTTGAAAACACATGATAACTTGACTACTTTTAGGGTTTAGGAACGTTTTCCCACAATATTTAAAAAAAAAAGTGTGTCTGCATCATTGACTGCATCTTTAAAACGTTGTCTTTTTTTCATTGTATCAACTGTATGCTTTGCTTTGAGCTCAAATACACAATCTGAACTTAACTGGGGACAGGCCAATGCTATAAACTGTGTATGAGTGCTGACATCACCCACAGGATTTGCCGAATGCACGAGAAGGCGATTTGAATATAAGATACTGGAGCCAATTTTCCTACCGGAGCGAGATGGAGCAAGATTCCGTCCATGAGCACTTCCCTATTGGGCTTCATTGATTTAGCGCAGAGGTCGAGAACCTTTTGAGCTGAGAGAGCCAAAAAGTCTCATACTTTTCTTTGTATTTCTGTGGGAGCACCTTTTTATGTGTGTGTGTGTTATTTTTTCCAAACAAGATCAACACATCGATTGAATGTAATATCAGTCTCAGAACGCGTCCTTTTGTTACTAACACGTTCATACATAAGAATTCCAAAATAAAATATTCTTACTGAGAGTTGTCTGAGAGCCAGGCACAATCGACCACTGAACCACAGCTCCAAACCACATCAGACTTGTAAAGAAAAAACCGGGAACCATCTTGGATACTTTCCCTGCCTTATACTGTAATCGAACGCATCCCAGCCATTCCTTGAGAGATTTTACATTAAAACAACAAATGGGAGATTAAATGGGAATAGGAAATTTTTACATAAACTGCGCATTCAAATTACACTAGTCTTGTGAATTATTTTCCTTTGTTTTGTATTTTATTTGCGTTTCCGGCGTCGAAGTTATGGCATGTTCATAGTGCTAACTCTAGTCATGAGAAAACTTAGAATTGTGGTGAATTTTAGGGAGAGCTGGGTCTACTCTGCTCTCCCTCTATAGAGTTGCTAGCCATATAGGATCCTTACCTCTGATCTAGCGGTTAGCATTGCCCATCTGCATACAGTCTATGGTCGATCCGCGGTCTATTGTCTTAGACCAGGGGTGCTCAATACGTCGATCGCGATCTACCAGTCGATCGCAAAGGTAGTATTGGTAGATCGCATTAAATAAATAAATAAATACACATTCTAAACGAATATATACAAAAAACTCTGGGCAAAGTGGAGATTTTTGAAAACTCCGTTAATGCATTTGTGTGTAGACAGAGATAACCGGAGTTTTGCGCCACAGTACCCCCCTAAATTCCTCTGATCACTGAAGCATGGATCATACTACCTTAAAAACTGTTCGCTGTGAGATGCTCGCAGCAGCGAACATCCTCCACATCAGAGAGCAGCAAAGTGATCGCGGGGACTCACGCTCGAAAACAACCAAACCAGGACTAAACCAGGACTAAACCAGGACTAAACCAGGGCTAAATCAGGGCTGAGGACGGGGTCAGTGCTTGTAAACATACATCTTTACTCTGAGTGTCTTCTATGACTGTAAAAGTGCCGTTACCGGTGTCTGCATCAAAGCTCCGCCCACTTCTGTGTTTTTCCCCAACGCAGGACAGGACCTAAGAGACGCACATGTTTGGAATGTTACAGAGACCTCTCTATATTTGGAAGGTTACTGCTCTCTAAAATGGAAGGTCTATCTAGACTAATTTATCCTGCATACACTTTGAATGTGAATTCAAAAATGATGAAGCAAATTAACCAAATTAATTTCAATTTTCTCTGGAAAAATAAATATCATTATATCAGGAAAAACGATATTGTAAAATCTGTAGAGGAGGGTGGTTTGAATGCTATTGATTTTGATCCCATGAATGGTGCCTTAAAACTTCGATGGTTACAAAATTTTATTACAAATCTAAATAGTTTCTGGTTCAGTCTCCCCTCAAAAATATTCTCGAATTTCGGTGGAATTGAATTTCTGATACAATGTGACTTTGAAATATCAAAATTACCTACTAAATTATCCAAATTTCATGAGCAAGTCCTCCAGTATTGGAAATTGATATTTTGTCACAATTTTTCGCCACATAATACACCTATATGGAATAATAGATATATTCTGATTAGAAGGAAATCCTTTTATTATCAGCATTGGCATGAAAATGGAATATGGTCAGTCTTACACTTGATGGATGATACAGGTAATTTTCTTCAGTTTATTGATTTCACCCAGAAATACAATGTGATTACCACTAGGCAACAATTTTTACAAGTAGTCAAGGCTATTCCACAAGCTCTTGTTTGTGCAATTAGGGGATCTTTAATGTATACACAATTGGTTCCAAAAATGTATCCTTTACTCGTGCTAAATTGTAATTTCACGGACAAAAAATGTAACAACAAATTTCTAAGAGCAGCATTGTCCAATAAATACTTCCCTTTGCCGTTAAGAAGACAATATATTATGAAGGATCTCCCTAAACACAATGTCAAGATTTTCAGATGCAGTTACATTAAATTCCCTGTTCTACCTAAAGCTAAAGAAGTTAGATTTAAATTACTGAACAATGTATACCCGTGCAAAGAATTTTTACACTCCAAATTCAATACTGACGATAATTTGTGTGTTTTTTGCGATACCAATATTGAAACAGAAGAACATCTTTTTTTCACATGTGTGCATTCAAAAATATTTTGGGATAGTTTCTGTGCTTGGTCTGTTGGCAATACTTTAGGTATTATGGACTTTAATTATCATGACATAAAATTTGGAGTTCTACTGGAAGACAAAAACAAAGAATTTACATTTAACAATTTTATTCTCATGGCTGTATTTTTTATTCACAAATGTAAATTTAGTAATTCCAAACCCTTGTTTAGGATATTTCTGAGCGAACTGTCAATCGTTAGGGACTCTTTGAAGCTTTGTAATTCAACGAAAGCAATTCGGTTGTACAAAAATATTGTGAATTTACCTCTGACCCTTGTGACTCAGTAATGTGGCTTTCTACGTTCTTAATTTGTTCTTTTGTTTTTGTTTTTTGTTTTTATACGGCACGAAACTGAGATTGTACTAAATATTTAAGCCTGTTTGATTTGTTCAATAAAGAAAAAAAAAAAGAAAAAAATAATAAATGTTTGGAATGTTACGAATGTGACTGATAACGCAGATGTGTGGATGCAAATTATTTTATAAACGGAGGAGGGGAAATATTTGGATTTAAAAAAAAACAGGCATGGCACATGGACATGGCACCACAGTCAAATGACATCTGTGTTTTACTCAGTAATGTTTTACTGACACTTAGGTGACTGCACATGCGCAAACAACCGCGCTCAGTGCAGGAAAGCTAAACCACGACAAACTTGTCAGCGAGTTACCACCAATTTTCCGGACTATGCATCCCTGGCCGATTCAATTCAGTGCAAGTCATAAGAGTAAACTCGGGTAATGACAAAAAATGTACATAGGTAATTGTGTTGTGTTGTGCTATATTGACTCATGCGGTTTTGCATGTACATAAACATACATTGTAGGTATAAAGAATATTTTTTGAAATAAATATATGATTTGCATTTTTGTAGTAGGTAGATCATTTTGACTTGATCCTTTTATAAGTAGCTCGCATGCTGAAAAAGTGTGAGCACCCCTGTCTTAGACTGACACACAATCAGCATCAAAGCTTTTAATCTTGTTATTACAGCGTTCCTTTATCAGTCACCGAAGATTCATGTTGAGTCTGGAATCTGTGAGTAATCCTGTATTGTTCTTTATGCAAAGCTTGGGACATTTTGTTTTTTCCTATTCTGGCTCATTTTTAGTTTCTTAAGTTCTGACTATTCACAAAATTCTGACTCTAGGCAATTCCTGTAGTGTATAAAAAAAAAACATCATTCATCATTAAAACCATTGTTGGAGAAAAGCAGCTATGATGTTTTTTTTCACTCTCTGGTATTCATTTTATCTATTAATTCATTCAATATATTTTTACTAACTGTGCATATAACACACACATACACATCCAATATAGATGTTTGCATTTACATCAGCAATATTTTACCACATGTCAATATATTTTCACAATGTATTTACAACTTTATTTTTATTTTTATTAACCTTTATTTAACCAGGAAAGTCCCATTGAGATTAAAAACCTCTTTTTCAAGGGAGTCCTGGCCAAGAGGCAGCAAAATATACAGTTTAAGAATTACATACACATTACATACTCATTATAAAAAACATTTACAAGAGGTTGACTCAAGTGCTCTCACTTTGGACTTAAATTCGTTCAATGGAATAAGATCAGTTATTTTCCAGTCTTTTTGCAACGTGTTCCATGTAGAAGGAGCAGAGTGAACAAATGCCCTTTTTCCCAGTTCTGAACGGGCAAATGGAACAGTGAGCAACAAATGATCATTTGAACGCAAACTATAAGAGCCAACGCTCCTCCGTGAGATTAGGTTACAGATGTAAGAGGGCAGTAGACCAAGCATGGCTTTATAAATAAAAGTATACCAATGACTCTGCCTCCTGGAGGACAAAGAAGGCCATCCCACTCGAGAATACAGCTCACAATGATGGGTCAAGGCCCTACAGTTAGTAATGAACCTCAGAGAAGCATGATATACAGTGTCAATCTTGTGTAGACATTGAGCAGACGCGTTCATGTACAGCAGGTCTCCATAGTCTAAAATAGATACAAATGTTGCAGTGACAAGCTGCTTTTTTGCTTTAAAAGAAAAACAAAATTTATTTCGAAAGAAAAAGCCCAATTTGAGTTTAAGTTTTTTCACAAGATTGTCTATGTGGGGCTTGAAATTCAGGGAGTCATCAAGCAATATACCAAGGTATTTGTAAGTGTGAACCACCTCTATGACTTTTCCTTCAGAAGTGGACACTGAGGGGATCGTTTGAGAAACCTTCTTAGTATTTGAAAACAACATTAGTTTAGTCTTTTCAGCGTTGAGGACCAGTTTTAGCTGCAGAAGTGTGTGCTGGACCACATCAAAAGCTTTCTGCAGAGATTCTACAGCTTTAACAGGGTTAATTCCAAAACAGTAAATTATTGTGTCATCAGCGTAAAAATGCATATTAGCGTCAGACACATTTTGTCCCAATTCATTAATATACATGATGAACAGAAGGGGTCCTAATATTGAACCCTGTGGCACCCCCTTGTGGACATTCAAAAATTCAGAACACAGGCCCTCACATTTAATACACTGGGTCCTGTGACTCAGATAATTTGCGAACCAGGAAACAACATGATTAGACAGTCCCAAACAAAGAAGCCTATGCTTTAAAATAGCATGATCCACAGTGTCAAAAGCCTTTGGACAGATCAATAAAAAGGGAAGCACAATATTGCTTTTTATCAAGAGCAACAAGTATGTCATTTATCACTTTTGTAGCAGCTGTGATGGTACTGTGCTTTTTCCTGAAGCCGGATTGCAGTTTAGAGAGAAGTTCATTAGAGTGCAGGAACTCTTTGAGTTGATCACAAACAAGAGATTCAAAAACTTTTGACAATACACACAAATTTGATATTGGCCTGTAGTTACTTAAAACAGCTGGGTCACCTCCTTTTAGTAAAGGGGTAACAAAAGCAGACTTCCAAACAAGTGGGATTTCTTTGCTTTGAATTGAAAGATTAAAAAGGACCGTAAGAGGCTGTGCTACATATTCAGCTGCTATTTTCAAGAAGTAGGGCTCTATCAAGTCTGGTCCGGGGGGTTTTCTGTGGTCTAGTGCTTTGAGAGCTTTATGCACTTCCTGCACAGTAAAAGGAACAAAATTAAAACGCTCTCCAGAAGACATTGGAGATTCTGTGCAGGGAGTCACAGGGGCTGCTCCTGAGAAGTCAAACAAAGAACCAGAAGCTACAAAGTGCTCGTTAAAGCTATTTAAGACCTCAGTCCTATCATACACAGGGACAGAGTCTTTTAAGACACATTTTGGAAAAGCATGAGGTCTTCTGTTTACAGATAGAGACTTTATCACTTTCCAAAATTTCTGTGGGTTGTTGAGGTTTTCTGTTGTGACAGATAAGTAATATTCTGATTTAGCCTTTTTGATAAGAGAAGTACATTTATTTCTTAAATGCCTGAAATTAGACCAGTCAGATGGAGAATCACATTTCCTGGCTTTGGCCCATGCCACATTGCGTTGATGGATGGACTCTGACAATTCTGGGGAAAACCAAGGGTTCTCTCGTCCCTTGATTCTGAATTTCCGGATTGGAGCATGTTTATTTACAATCTTCATAAAACTTTCCTTGAAGTATGTCCAAGCCAGCTCCACATCTGGCAGCAGGCTCAATTGCCCCCAATTAACCAAAGACAAATCATGATGATACGCCTGTTCATTGAATAATTTTATATTTCTCTTGCAAATAATATGTGGTTTGCATTTGGGGATTTTAGTGTTCCTACAAGTAGCAACAACACAATGATCGCTCAAATCATTGCAGAACACACCCAATGTTGAGAATTTATGAGGGACATTTGTTAGGACTAAATCAATCAAAGTAGACTTATCAGGACTCTTCACATTTGGCCTTGTAGGTAGGTTGACCAACTGGCTAAGATTAATAGAGTCACAGAAAGATTTAAATTCACCAGAAGCTGTATTCAGCCAGTCCCAATTCAAGTCTCCGGCCAATAAGAGTTCATTATAATTTAATTTGGACAAAAGACGCTGTAAGGTTGATAATGCTTCCTTGGTGGCAGATGGAGGCCTGTAGCACCCTACGACAGTTATAGAGAGGGATTTAACTATTTCCATATTTAAAGCCAAAAACTCAATTTGCTTAGTAATAGACTCAGATAGAACAATTGATACATCAAATCTTGATTTTACATAAATGGCTACGCCACCACCTTTCTTGGGCCTATCCGTGCGATAAACATTGTATCCAAGTATGTTGATGTCATCATTAGAAGTAGATTTGGATAGCCATGTTTCAGAAATGATCACAATATCTGCATCTGTCGATTTCACCCAAGTTTTGACCATGTCCATCTTGGGTAATAAGCTGCGCACATTAAGATGAACAAATTTTAACGCAGGCATAGATTTGAAATCAGCAGGGGTCTGGACACATTTCAGCTCAGGTCCAGGGTTTGGTTGCACATTTCCAGATAAAAGTAAAAGTAGAACAATCATAATCAATCTTCGTTTCACGTTACATTTTGAAGCAGTCTTTTTATATGTTGAAGCCAGACATTGCTTTTCCTTAAGTGAAAGAGAAAGATTATATAAAGCAAGAAAACCTTGAAGTTTTGGTAAAACCCCAGGCGGATTGAAGCTGAAGGCCAAAACAAAATGAGTCAGTGGTGGCTCAGGGTGACCTGCTGCACTAGTTTTAGTGCCTCTATAGTAGGTTTCACACATGGTCTGCATAGTATTAGATGTACTCACCCAAGGAGCACTGCCCGGTCCCAAGTCCCACACAGTCAACACACACAATAAAGTCATGAAAAATACCATCCTCATGTTGAATGACATAAACAGATACTGTTATGTTGGATGTAGCAGGCCAAGGCCAGGTGGATGTAGCAGGCTCAAGCCTGCCTGTTCAGGCTCTAGGTGGATGCTGCAGGCTCAGGCCTGTTAGCCCAGGCTCCAGATGGATGTAGCAGGCTCAAGCTCCAGGTGGATGTAGCAGGCTCAGGCCGGGCTCCAGGTGGATGTAGCAGGCTCAAGCTCCAGGTGGATGTAGCAGGCTCAGGCCGGGCTCCAGGTGGATGTAGCAGGCTCAAGCTCCAGGTGGATGTAGCAGGCTCAGGCCGGGCTCCAGGTGGATGTAGCAGGCTCAAGCTCCAGGTGGATGTAGCAGGCTCAGGCCGGGCTCCAGGTGGATGTAGCAGGCTCAGGCCGGGCTCCAGGTGGATGTAGCAGGCTCAGGCCGGGCTCCAGGTGGATGTAGCAGGCTCAGGCCGGGCTCCAGGTGGATGTAGCAGGCTCGGGCCGGGCTCCAGGTGGATGTAGCAGGCTCGGGCCGGGCTCCAGATGGATGTAGCAAGCTCAGGCCGGGCTCCAGATGATGGATGTAGCAGGCTCAGGCCGGGCTCCAGATGGATGTAGCAGGCTCAGGCCAGGCTCCAGGTGGATGTAGCATGCTCAGGCCTGTTAGCCCAGGCTCCAGATGGATGTAGCAGGCTCAAGCTCCAGGTGGATGTAGGAGGCTCAGGCCAGGCTCCAGGTGGATGTGGCAGGCTCAGGCCAGGCTCCAGGTGGATGTGGCAGGCTCAGGCCAGGCTCCAGGTGGATGTGGCAGGCTCAGGCCAGGCTCCAGGTGGATGTGGCAGGCTCAGGCCAGGCTCCAGGTGGATGTGGCAGGCTCAGGCCAGGCTCCAGGTGGATGTAGTAGGCTCAGGCCTGTTAGCCCAAGCTCAGGGTGTGGGAGAGGCTAAGTTAAACTCATTAAAGGTCCACAATTCACAATTCTCAAGAGCTTGTGAAGAAGTTTCAATAAAAAATACATTAAACTGTAACTTTAAAAAGAATTAAAAGCAGTAAAAATCCATATATATATAAAATGTTTGAGCTCAAAATGGAGTGGGAAGAAGACAAAGAACTAGACTCCCACCCCATGTACATAATTTACTTTTATTTTGTATACAGTTATTGAACTCTGAAGAATAATAAAAGGTTCAGTCATGCCCATCTTGGTTTAAACATTTCAATGAAGCTAAGACTGCAGCAATAATCCATGTGCCTCAGCCAGTCCCAGCACGCCAACTCAGACCAGTCCCAGGCCAGTCCCAGACCACAACTCAATCTCAGTGTGCAGCAAGCAACTACCACAACAGTAGACCACCCCCATGAGCTCCCGCTTCATTGGACACTGATTTCATTATATTATTATTATTATCATACAACATGTGAAAGGAAGTAAAGCCTTTTAAAACTGGGGTTCCAATCTATAGCTCTTCAGCATTGTATTATTCATTCATCGGTCCGGACTCCAATTTAGGATTAGGGCTAGTACAAAGCCTCAAACAAAATCTATATCTACTCGACGCATCCGTAGGAACTGAAAAATACCTTATTGGGGCGTCTCTATCAAACTGCATCTAAACCATTTGGTAAAGGCCCATAAAACTAAGGTTAAAACAATAACAACATTTGTGGCATTAGTGAGCCTATTGCCGATTTTCTAGGATCTTAGAAAATCCAAAAAAGAAAAACATGGCCTTGCTTTCTTCTAGGAGTGACCATTAAAGGGTTAGATTAGTCAAAAAAGATTAGTCAATTAGAAAAAGCTGCACTCTGAAGACCCCAAACACATTAGTACTGTATAGGTATTTATAATATCATAGCCATTTCACATCTCAGTTTTTTCCAACAGATGCTTTACACGGAGGCTCGTTGGGATTTTCGACCGAGACCAGAGCTAAACCTGTAAACATCATGTACAATAAAACCAGAGAGCTACCTCCCCATGCACCCCCTGAGATTGCGCAGTATATTTAATTACTGAACAAGGCTTAAACGTATGCATGAGTCCCGTTGTGATCTGTGACAGCAATGACCACGTTATTGCAAATGAAGTCCCCGTATTTATACCTCAGCTCCGGTCGTCTGTGTGCAGGCTGTCAACATATCGACTTGCTGACCAGGCTAGAAACAACACACTTGATTAACCAAACTGTCTGCGTAAAACAGCTAATACTGATCCACGCAGAAGAAAGAAAGGGGGGGGGAAGAAACAGTCGATAAAATCTCTTGTCATTGTCATCTCAATGTGATTTGAAGCGAAGCGACTGAGCGAGGGGGGAACCCGTGCATGTAATGGTACCATATGTGTGACCTGCCTGAGAGTGCATGTACCGTAAGATTCTTTCATTTGCTCCTTGCGTGTGACTGTATGTGCGCTGGTGGTTGGGAAGCTGGAGGGTAGAGGACCTGCTTGGTTTAAAATAATACCAGCGGGGGCATCGGTCGAAGATGGGCAGAATGAGTCTCGGACAGCAGGAGGAGGAGGTGGCCATCTGCTGCGTGCCCTGCATCTTGTGTGAGGGCCAATAGGACACAGTGTGATGGACATGAGGGTGAGCAGAGCAGTTTTTGTCTGGAGTACACCCCCAAGTTTTGGCTCGTACCATACATCCCAAGTGTTGAAGTGAGTAGGGAAATTAAACAGCTATTAACTTTTACTACGCAAGCTTACTTTGTATTTATAAGGTGTGTCTGAGTGCAAGTAGCTCTAGCCAAGTACTTACACCGGACACTGGACTAAGATGTTCGATGGAATCCAGTGGGTGGTGGGTGATATTTGAAAAAGTAGGATCATTCCCATGCATAATCTCTACAGAATATGAGATAAAGTTGTTTTATGTATTGATCAACTTGTTTTCCCCCATTTATTTTGTGACGGTGACATCCCCAATGCGTCTTGCCATTTATTTTTCTTGTTTAATTCAGTTTCATTTTCTGAAATTTGGTGGAGAACCAATATTTGCTTCCTAGGGTTAATACAAGGCAAGGCAAGTTTATTTGTATAGCTGAACAGAATGAGACACAAGGCATTAAAATCAAACATAATCTCAGTACATTAAAAAGAGCATTGATAAAATCCCTCAGTTATGGTACACTCATATGTACTGGTCCACCACTGTATTCCAGGTGCATATCCGTCATTATTTTGTATTTTTTCTATATAACTTCTGACTTAATCACACTATCTGAACATTGTAAAGCGCTTTCAGTGACCTTGATCTGTACTTACTTAAAATCTATATTACTGCAATATTATTTGGAGCATTTAGATAATGACATTCAGTTTTTAACCCGGCGATCCATCAACATTGTGTAAAATATGCTTCTAAATGTGTTATGTGAGAGTTATCAAAAAACCTAAAAGAAACCACAGACAAAAAGGGATGTTTACTCATTAGACCGACATGCTTTGATTTGGATCAGATGTTTAATATTCCTGTTTCATAGTTTTGACATACATTTTTCATTTGATGAGGAAAATGTTGCATATCTTCAAAGACAAGATTCCAATCAGACAAAAACAAAAAAAACAAAAGCTGGACCTCAGGGGACTGTGTATATGCGTACAACCAGCCAGACGTTTAAACAATGACAGAATCATTTTAGCGGTCAATATGTACATTATCGGCACTATAGTTGAACAGAATAGAATCTGTCTTTTTCAATATAAACACATTTATTCTAATTCTGTTAAAACTCATCATGTGTCAGTATCATTACTTTTGGGAAACTGCTTTTATGGTTCAAATCTCACTCAGTTCCTCCAGGATTAGTCCAAACTCTACGAAATCACAGCAATCTGCAACTGCATGAATTCGCACATGCAGACCCACACACACACACACACACACACACACACGCACACCTACACACACGCACACACACACACACACACACACACACACGCACACACCCACACACACATTTGACAAAGTTCTCTGCTCATAAAGAAACAAACGCATTCCTTGGTGCACACAGCCGTATAGATGTTGATATTTTTACATGTTCCTGACCTTAATCACTCTCTATTCGCAAGTTGTGTGTTTACATCTGCAGACTAATCAGTATTCAGTGTATCAGTATTTGCGGAGCAGCGACGAGGGAGGATGACAGGAGACCAGACCAGAGACTTTAAAACATCAAAACAATGACCACACACGGTACAGTCTTTGATTCGAAGACGCCGCGTTTTGTACAGAGCCGCAGATAAAGCCGCTACTTGTGTCAGTAGACTACCGTGAGCTTCTTTTAACTTTTAACTTGCGAATAAATAGCAAATAAGGTCAGAAACATGTACAAAAAAATAGCAACATCTATACTGCTGTGTGCACCAAGGAATGCATTTGTTTTATAGAGATTTTATAGTTTTTAGGATGGATCTTAATCTTAATCCTAATTTTGTTAAACCCAAAAAATAAGCATCCTATGGTAAGATAAGATAAGATTAACTTTATTGATCTAACAATTTGACATAGATAGAATCACTCAGAAGTTTGCAAACATGTTAAAAAGGTTCAAATATAGTCTCTTTTGTGCAAGATATATTTTACACAGTCAAATTAAAAGTGCTATTGCTGGTCATTAAAGTGACTTATTGTACAGTCTGACAGCGGTGGGGTATCTCAATATAACCAAAGTATTCATCACTATTTTCTCCACTCCAGTTTGACCACATCAGCGGCAGAGAAACACACAGCTTTGGCGGCTTTGGCACATGGCTTGTTTTCTCATAGAACTCGTGTTTGAGCAGCGAGTAAATACTAAATCTAAAAATATACAGATTCATGGATTCATTCATCATCAAACCGTAATCGTCATTGCGAGCGAATGGACCTTTCCCCAAGCAACTAGAACGCTCTAAACGCTTCCTCCATTGCTATTTTTCGAAGCTACAAAACACACCAACTCTCCAACCGCATTCATTCATTTGGCACGATCCAGAGTCACCTTTTCACCTAGCAGCATGCATCGCTTTGGGCGGTGGGAGGAAGTTGGAGAGAACTCATTTTGACACAGGAAGGACACACAAGCTCACACTCAGGAATAGAATGTACAGAATGTCAGAAATACGCCAGGCCAAAACATTAGAGAGCCGTCCTTCTGCATTGGCGCCGGTGGACCATGTGCTTCCAATTCGAGTAGGTGCTTGTTTTCTGTTTTTCTGCATCTTAATTTGGCCGCCTTTGTGCAACACTGAATTTGCTAGCGTACGCTCTGTTCCATCTGACACTTTTGGCCTCTGGCGTTGTGTCTCTCAGTGTTGCTGTGTGGTTGTGGGAGTGTGTTTTCGTGCCCGGTTTTGCCTCCAACTCCCCGTTTGCCCTGGCGCTGGGGGAGTATTAGGATAGGATTAATAATCAATTGACTGTTATCAGCATTCAGCCCCAAAGCACAGCCGCGCCACTTGGTTTGATGAAATTAAGTCACTTTTTCTACTTTAAATGGGCTCTCAAGCTCGCAATGCAAGTCACTCTTGGCTTTCTTCTCACAGAGCATGAAGCATTTTTTATTTCTTCCTTTTGAGGAGTTTGTGAGAGAGAGATCTTGTGAGAGCGAGTTTTAGTTATTTTTCTCCAGCTGGCCTCTCAAAAATTTACAAAACTTTCAGTATTTTACAGGATATCTTACTATACACACATTACAGGGTTTGGTTTGATCACTGAGACATGTTCCTGCGCTTCCCAAATCTCTTTTTTCCAACGGCTTTTGGAGATTTATTTCTTGCCGATGCAGGAGGTCTGAAGACAGTGATGATCCAGGACATTTATGAATATATATGCCCATTGGTTATCCTATGGACCAATGGCTCTTTGTTTTAATCAATGTAGTTTCTATGTTCTAATTGTCTCTATGCTTTTATTGCGATTTAGTTTAGTTTAGTTTAGTTTATTTATTTGAGATGGCAGAGACAGTCTACGATAAACATTAAACTCAAAGGGAAAGATGCATTGTAATAATAGCTCAAGATCTAATTTCCACCCGCAGTCCCTGGGCTGGCTGATGATATTACATCAAAAACAACAGAAATTCATGGATGTACGGTTTACATTTGGTCAGAATACAAGTCTTCATGTGCACAATTTGTTAAAACCTCACATTCATATCTATCTAACTATAAACTTTTATGTGATCCTGATCCAGCTGCACTTATAATACAGCTTTTTCATTTACATTATTCTCAGTGCCTGTCTTCAGATTAAATGTTGTATTTAAAGCTGCACTAACTGACTTTATTTTTGTATTCATTACGAAAATGCTATCCATGTACATGCAGTGCATTGGGATATACGCAATGGTGTAGGTTTGGTTCCAATCTTGGTGGGGACATTCACTACGACCTGAGTCTACACCCATTGACACGGGGTCCAGAGTTTCTCCCCCAGAATTTGTTGTGTAATCACACACTATATTTGCAATAGTGTGTTGCCTTCTATACTAAACTCAGCTGTAGACTGAATGAGAAGCAGTTATGTATGTTAACAGAAGATTAATCATCACAATTCATAATTTGCTATTACTTGTGCTTTCTCTTACTTACTTTCCAACTGTTAAAAAAGCTCCTGATATCTTTTATCTTATTTGTGGAGGTGGCATTTTTTCTAAATTATATAAGAAGGTATAGACAATCAAAAACAGACATTCATATACATGAACTGCAGAATCATTTATATAACTTGGCCAATGTCAAAAGTTACATAGTATTTCTCAATACAATGAGTTAACAAGAGTTTGGCAATAAGTAACAGTGTGGATTTTTCTATATTTTCTTTTTTTTATTCCACTCTCTACCCAAAAAGGCAAGTAATGACTCACAGGGCTCTCAAGTATGCAAAATAAAAACTTAAATGACCTGTTGTGGTGTGTTTTGCGCACAACCAGCATGCATCGTTAACGCAATGGAAAATTTACGTATCCGAGCTTTAATTTCGGGAGCGCTGGTTGCGCTTTGGGAAGAGTCAGGGGAGAGACATGTCAGAGACACAGGGGAGAAACGGGGGAGATACGAGGGAGACCCGCACTTGCATCATGGTTCTGTCTGCATATGGTCCGAGCTCGGTACCATGTTAGAGCGGTGCTTTCACTGAGCGCCGCGGCTGTCATTACAAAGCGGCAGCAGCTGCACCAGGACGTGCACATTTGAGTGCATCTCTTGAATGTGCTTAGAGCAAATAACAGCAAGTGCCCACTGTCACACATTTCACAGAAATTACATTATCAGCAGATAAAGGTTGTAAATCGTGGATCCGTGGAATATTTTCATCCCTAGTTTATCCTGATTCACACAACACACCCACTTATAAATTTTGGATAGTAAGAGCACAATAAGTATTTTTTCAGCCTTTCAACCAACCTGTTTCTTTATTGGAGCCAGTTCTGTTCTGTCTCTGTGCCGTGTGAGCTCCTCGGAACATTAAATAGTGCGCTGACAGATTAGAAATAACGTAAGTACTTTGAATGGTAATAGATCTACAGTACTTTCCTCTGATTACTCACGTGCTACAACGCTCAGGGAACGAAAAAAAACACTTGCTTCACGCTGGCTAACTTTTAAAAATTAAACAGTCGCTCAGTGCTTCAGTTTGGCGCTGAAGAAGACAGCCAATCACTGCAGAGAACGGAACGGGTCACGTGCTGCTGCTGCTGCTGTTGCTCTGGAGGCGAGGAGGAGGCGCGACGTGTGCACAAACGGAAGACATGTGTCCCGGACCGTCCGGGTCACGGGACACATGTCATTTTGGTGGGGACTTTTTAGTCCTCACCAAATATTGGTGGGGACATGTCCCCATGGTCCCCACGCAAACCTACGCCCTTGGATATACGTCCTTTTGAAGAAAAAGTAGCGCAGATTTGTACTGGCGTAACATAATATTTTAGATTGAGTTTTGATGAAACAAGGAAGAGAATGTGTTTCGGGTCGCAGATTGTGACCAATCACAGCGGACCACTGGCCCCCACTTTCGTAAGAAATCTACAGGTCCTTGTTAGCATAGACGGCTGAGTTAGCACAACAAGTGGCGGAGCTAACCTGAAGCTTCGTGTGTCTTCGTCACGGTTACTGCTTACACAGCGAGACAGCCATCCAAAAGAAAGTCTCGTTCCTCCGCGCTTCCCGGTTCTATCGTTCTATGGTCACGGCATCCACGTGAAAATCCATATCCATGTATTATCCATATTGGAAGACGCTAGCTTCGTCAACAACAGTGAGTGTGTGTGGGGGGCGATAGCTTCGTGGGTGCGGGGAGGGGAGCAGAAAGAGAGAGGCCAGCGAGTCTGCGGCTTCAAAATCCCAAAGTCAGTTAGTGCAGCTTTAACTGTAAAATTGTCTATATAAATAAAGATGACTGAATTAATATAAAAATATTGTTAATTCAACAGACTGTAGATGCGATATAGACAGGTATAGACATGAACCCATGATCAAACCAATATGAATCTGTGATAATCACAAAGACACAGTTTAAACTGGCTCCGATACGCTTCTTCCTTTTTTAGGGTGATTTTTTGAGACCACACTTGAAATTGCTCCCTGGCTAATCAGACCTCATTTGAATAGCTGCAGGATCACCGCACATGGCCTTACAGGATGAAGTAGGCTCCTCTTTGTTCTTATTAATCTGCTATGACTTAACCTCTCTCTCCTCTCCTCTGCACACTCTAATATTTACCCCAATAGTCAGACACATTGGTTCTGCTGCGGCTCTTTAACCAAAATGCTCTTAAGCAGCAGGACTTATGTACATATCCCTCCAAACACAGTGAATATTTATCCTGCTAAACCGACAATCTCCCCCATTATAAGACTTTCCCTATGACTAAACCTCACACATTCCCACAGGCGTCTCTGTTTGCACTGGTTCTCTCTATTTGAAATGGACAGCAGTCAAACACATGCTTTTGTGCATACTTAAATTGGTGGATTACATGAGTGTAGCCATATTAGTCATTTTTGCTCGTTACTTCTAATCCAAACACGGTTTTTTCCATTCATTAATGTGTCATTTCTTGAGTGAGGTATAAAATGCTTCTAACACTTACCCCCACACATTAAAACACTGTGTACTAATACATTCATAGAAACCTGTAGAAATACATTTCCGGCATGTTTTAATAGTCCCACGGCCGGATCTCTGACAGACAAAGTATCACAACGCTGCTTCCACACATCATAGACCATCCGGAAAGCCCATTATAGGACGACAGCTAAACCATATGTGATGAAGGCCTAGACATAGACAGGCTGTACTTGTGGCCTTAGAATTTTCAATGTGGTACTTCATCACAGATAGCAAGTTATCAATCTAGAATGATGAAGTGGTGAACAATGTGAGTACAAAGAGTGGGCGTGTCAGTGTAACAAAATAGGAATTTTCTACAAATCCCATAGTGCTTTTTGTCTTGGAGGAATCACTTCCATAAAAGCTTAGGTTGCAGTAAAGTTGACAAACTGTAAAATCTGCAAAAGTATTGGCGTAATGTTGAGAAGTTTGAAACTCCAAGGATCACGGCAACACTTAAAACCAGCAGCCTCACCGGCGATTTTAAAACACCAAAGCAATTGAAACGTTCGCCATCTGCTGGCTATTTGAAAAACTGCAGCATTGAATTTAATCGGGTGCAAGGAACATGAGAGCTTTGTCTCTGTTTGTTATATATATATGGTACAGATCTTTTTGCGGTTTGGTTTTGTTGAATTTAAATGCCTCTGCAGGTTTATGGAAGCTAATTCTAGCGTCTTATTTTACAGTTTTAGATTTTGTGCGTTAGACAAATGGCATATGTTTTTTATTGGAATATGTTTTAGTGTTACCAAAACACTGGAAAACATGCACAACACTAACATTTTACTGTTTTCTTCAATCAGCTGCGTAATGTCTTAGATAAGTCATACATACAGAACATTATTAAGCTGGATAATCATTCAATGTGTTTAGTCCTCTTGCTACAGAGACTGGATGCTATTAAGTATCTCCTTGACAATACCTACAGACACTTTGGTCTTCGGTCTAATGTCTCTATCTTTCTTTATCCTCACTCTGTTCTCACATCTTAATACTGAAACTCTCACAATGTGCAAATGTGATGAAAACGTCCACATTTTATTTACACCAAGATTCAGAAATCTCACCGAAAACGGCCGTAAAGTTGGAGTAGGCATTTTGTTTGCCCCATCGAGCATTAATTCCATAATAACCTTTTAGCATATTGCAGTGGAAACAGAGACGGCTGCACATATAGCCTTGGCTCTCCTTCAGACTCAACAAAACCAGCGTGTGTGACGGGAGACATTGGCCAATCAGGGGCCTTTCCGAGCGATTGGGGGGCCAGGGAAAACAGATGATTGACAGCTGTAATGACTGGGTGCAGTGAAAAATCTGCAGCCTGTTACGCACCGATATGCACAATCCGTTATAAGTTTAAATTGCATAATCATCGACATATGGCGTAATGTATTCTGGGTTTAAATTGTGTCACTGGGGAGCCATATGAAGCAATTGCATTTTAATGTAGAGATCTTTATGATTTTTCAACCTTGACCAGTTCAGGCTGCTCATAGGCACAAAATTGAATCACATTTCTGAGTGTCAAGGCTAAATTTGACTCTGTAATTGTTCATTTTGTTAGTTGTAAGACATTTCCGCTTCTCAAGTGTGTGTTTTGCTTTAAAGATTGCCTCTAAAGCCCTTTGTGGCTCCCGATTTCCTTGGATCCTGGTTCTTTTGTTGCGTTTTGTTATTAGCCACAGTCAATACACCGCACTTGTCTCTTCATTTTCCTCCGGTGATTGTGCTTTTGCTCTCTAAACACTTACACATTATGACTTGGCTTCCAGCAAATTGAATTTCTCTATTTACTACCCCAATTTCCCTTGCTTTGCTGTGGACAAAATGTCAAGTGATAAATTGTTGTCACAGATAAATGCTTATCAGTCCATATTCCAGTTTTAGAAATGTACTTGGTGTACGACGTTTAAGGCGACTCATAAATTAGGCATGAGTTGGCTAAATCTTTTTACTTTTTGGGATCTTATGCAACATTCATTTCCTTGAGATTTCCTTCCTATTCTTCATATGTAATCTATGCCATTGCATCAAATTAAAGATGGATTAACTAACCTGTTTGTTTTTGTTCCATAAATACATTTTGTTTGTCCTAACTCTTTCACCACAACATGCAGTCTTATCAGAAAGCATATTTTACATACTGAGAGCTGATTGGCTGAGTGAGCGGTTGTCCATGGCCCACTGTATTTATAGTTATAATAGTTATTTTTGTGTTTTTAAAGTCAGGTATTCCAGATTTAAACCAAGCCAGTTTTTATTTTTGAACCATGAGGCTGATGTTTTGAAGTATTTACCTGATTTCTTATTGGGGCCCAAAAAAAAAAAAGTCCCTATAACAGTGTCCTTTCAGTCTTCACCATGAGCACCTTCTCACAGAGATACAATAAACAAATATAGTTAGTGAAACTTGCCAACAAACATATTTGCACAAACTGACTGAATTATTGATGTATCCCCCTGGCCAAATGTTTCCATAAAACCATTTATTTTTATGATGCTTTTTGTTACGGGAGGTTTAGTTTAATGCAGAAATACTTAAGCTATTTCTTTCTTAGCTTTTCTTTGCTGTATTCTTCTGTATGCCTGTAATAACACAATTTGCACCACAACCGTATGTCTACGATCAACCTCACCTCATGCTATATCGAACCATAACATTTTAAATCATGTCTTGCTTGTATCAAACTCTGCGAGAATCCGAATCACTGGTTGTTTTGCTGGGCTCCCCTCCTTCTCCGTTTGGTGGTGGCTCATCAAAGGCGGCGCTGAGAGCTGCGGATCACAGAGTGGCCTGGCGTGGGAGCCAAAGGTTAATGCACGCCCTTTGAACATATATTGGGACACAGAGGCGGCGCGCTTTTGGGACGGCTGTTTTTGAAGATGCTACTCTGTCTCTAGACCCCGGCTGTTTTCTGTTTGCTCATCACTTCACAGGACACCAGGCTCTTTCTGTTTGTGTATTTGCCTAGTCCGAGCTTGTTCGCTTGTGTACATTGATTGGCGCAACATAAACACGAGTCTACACAAATGGGATGTGGAGAGTGGAGCCGTTTGTGCTGCGTGGCGATAGCTGCTTTTCTCTTCTCCTCTGGACAAACTGTGGGGCTTTGTATGTGTTTATGAAATGTGGTGAAATTCAGACTTTTGAAACTGGCACAAGGGCAAGAGAAAGTAGAAAGTGATGTGTAGAAAAAGAAAGCTGAATATTCAGAAAGAAAGAACATAATATGTGTCTCCAACCTTTCCCCCTAGAGATGTACTTTTGCAAGAATTTTAGCGGTCAGGAAGGAAAAGAAATGTTGACCTAAAAATGATAGCTAGGTACCTATAACTCTAATATCATCTACTGTATGTGGGTTGCATTTACAGTAGTTGTAGGAATGTGAACCATACAAACTATGATTCATTTCAATATCTTTGGGGAACTACTGAGAAGGGGGAGATGAACAATAAAGAATCAAAATATATATATGTATAATAATGTTGGTATTTGAAATTATGTAGGGCTTTCTATAAGAGCTGTAGCACTTTGAGATGTGCATCACATATGTAAG
This sequence comes from Knipowitschia caucasica, assembly GCA_964034765.1. Classification (NCBI taxonomy): domain Eukaryota; kingdom Metazoa; phylum Chordata; class Actinopteri; order Gobiiformes; family Gobiidae; genus Knipowitschia; species Knipowitschia caucasica. The sequence continues at coordinate 15,375,958 of OZ035840.1, forward strand.
GTGCATTATTGATAACATCTATTCATATTATTTTATGGACAAGGCAATAATGACAAGACATCTCAGGTGATTAGATTAAACGCACATTTGTTTTTCCATTACATTTCAATATTGTTGTGTTGGATGCAATATGAATGACGAATGTTATCAGTTACAGTTACTAGTGCTTTGTAGTAGAAAGCTCACAGTATTGTCTGGTGCCATAGAACCATGCAGACAACAATAACATAGTATTTTATTCATTACAGGCTGGTACCAAGCCCCAATCCAAGATGGCGCCCTGTTCAAATCAATGGCTTGTGCTCAGTATAGCGCTTGTGCCACCATGGGCCCCAAAAGATTAGCGGAACCGGCCCATATTTGTGCGCAGACGGGCTCGGCCTCGCTCTGACCAATCAGAGCAGAGTAAGATTTAAGAAGAAACAGTTCAGGATGACAAGGGACCCTAAAATCCCCACATAATGCAACCTTTATGACAGCTGTAGGTTCTCTGTCAGCTGAGGTCGAGTTGTTTTTGTTCACATTCTGTTCTATGGGGAACATTTTTGGGTAGCCCACGTGAATTTAGCCTTGTTTAGTCTGCAGTACCGTGGTTATCCCCTGAGCACGTGGGTCCTTCAGCTACAAGCTAGTAATACCCTATGCAGATATTATAATACATCCATAGCTGGTGCTCACTTTTCCTCCGAATTTTGGGTGTCCACAACTGAATCTCCACCACATTAATTCTCCAGCCAGATATATATTACATAATAGACCTGTGCTTTTCGTTCTGCTCACTGCATACCATTTAAGCCACCTCAAATATTGCGTTTTCTCCCTTGTACCCAAATTGCTCTAATATCTTCTAGCAGCAAACGCATTGATCTTGCAGTAACTCCCCCGTACACTACGTCTTCTGCCCTTTCTGCTTTTGGCTGAGTAAGGAGGTTAATTAAGTGTCTAATGTAGTGCTAAGTCGCTTCGCTGTGACACTCCAGCCTCTAGATGTTTTTCTCTCAACACGCCCATCTCCCAGACAAGCCTTCTATATACAGTCTCTCACCAGTATTTTTCTATCTCGCTGCTTTCATCCCCTTGGCGTTTTCCCAGCAGCACCCACACTTTTTTTACGCTGTTTATGTGAATCTAGGTCTGCCTCAGTCTCCCGGCTTGCCTCTTGTGATATGCATCGCGCTGAGCAGAAGCAGGTTGTGATGGGCCTGTAGCAGTGCACCTGTCCCAAGGGTGAAAGATATTTTACACCAGGTGGATCTCCAGTTTTGTTTGTTTTTTTTTAAAGCCGGTTGAGTTTCATTCCGGGCTGAGCGACTCCCTGCTGAGGTGTCGTTTATTGCATAATTAGACACCAGTGCCGGTGATGAGCCTATTTCGCAGTATGGGCACGTCCCATCTTGCCTTCTTGCAGTTTATGTGTTTTCGGAGCTTTGTGACTGCCTGTCTTTATGTCGGAGCGGCTTCTCCCCATAGAAAAGTTGGGAAAACTTACAGCACCAGAAGTAATGTTTGCTTCGAAGACGTGTTATATAACCAGGATGCAATATATAACTTAATTTAAGATCGACTCATTCCTCGGGTGAGATGCATTGAAATTAGATATGCAGGTGATGAAGACTTTGTCTAGGTCATTAATTGGACATAATTAACTATAGTTTCCACTTGTTTTGGGGACCCCTTTAGATTACTTTGCACTAGTATAAAAAGAGAAAACAAAAAGTATATAGGGTATATATAGGGACATGTTTTAATATGGCACACCATTTTTCCCTCTTCAAATTCAAAACTGGGGTTTAGTTCCATCTACACTAATATCAGGAACTTCTGGCACAAATTCACCTCTTCTCTCTAAAATCCCCTGTCTCATCCTGTCATCCATGTCGTTGTCCCTCAGAGCAGCTTTCTGCCCTTTAAAACCCAAAAATATTCCCAACAATTAGTGACATTACATTCTTTGCAACCGCATAGTTGTGTTTGTAGCAGGTCGTTATTAAATTTGAAAAAAAAAATGAAATAAAAACTATTGTACAAACAATTTTCTGTACATTCATCCCGCTGGTGGTAGCATAGTTACAGGGATTTTTTCCCTTGAAACCTATGTTTTTTCACTGCCCAAAACATGACATGCCAAAGTAAAAAGTTGCAATAATTTTCAAACACTAAACATAATGTATAATACCTCTTAATGTACGTCTCACTAAATAAAATATCTTGTGCTTGAGGTAAGAAAGAAATTACATCATTCATGTTTTTCAAAGATTACACAATGCAGCTTCTGGAGGCTGCTCTGGTCCAGTGTAAAAGGATTTGGGTGTGTGCAGCGGCCGGAGCAGAGCGGATATCTCGTTTCCATTTAGGGCACGTTTAATTCTCTTATGAATGATGTAATGTTATGGGCCGTGTTGTAATTGGGTTCAGCATGGGGGCTAGGCTGCTTATGAGAAGGGTTAGACTTGAACAATGGGAGGTCCTTTGTCTTTCTCCTTGTCCGCCTGTCTCCCTGACCTCCACCACAGAGCCATGTCAGCTCCACCATTCATTTTCAACGTTTCCGATGTTTTTTCTATTCCTTCCATTGTTATCCCGCCTGATTTGCTCTGCCATCTCATTTTTTTTCCTTCTTTGAGCATTTTTCTCCCGCAGACAAGTCGAGATATGTGTCATTTTTGTGCTGCTTTGTGCTCAGACCTTATAGTGCGACTGGTGACTCCCAAAACAGTCACTTCTCATCTTGTCTTTCTTTTCTCCTCGGGGCGACATAGGCGAGGGAAGCGATGGTATCTTAGATCCTAGACCAGGCTCACCATTAGCATCCACTGTCTCGCGTGCCCCCCCTGTGCCCCTGCAACCCTCAAGTCTGCCCCGTTAGGTTGGTCTCCGAATGTCACATTGTCACAACTCTTGGTTTTGAAATGCTGTCCAGATGTGACAGCTGTGGCCTCCAGAAGAGAAATCCCGTCAGTGTTCATTTCTGTCTGTTAAAGGTCCAAATGCCCTGATATCATAGTGTCATTTACTCTATTTCTCTATTTATCAAAATAAGACATTTAAAAGCACTCTTGCCTGTTTTCCTATTATTATTTAGGGTAAGATAAGATACATCTTTAATACGTCTGTGGGGAAATTTCAATGTCATGGTCGCGCACATTACAGCAGAATAGAAGGAGAAATAAGAGGACACATCAAACAGGATCTATTTAAGATAATAGATCAAAATAATAAAAATAATAAGATAATAAACTCTGGAGATGTAATCACAATTAGGTCAAGTTTAAGTAAACTTGTTGAGTACAGTCATGATTAGGGATGCACCAATACCAATATCGATATTGGGTCGATACCATATTGTACTCATACTCGCACCCATACTATAGGACTCGATTCCGGCAGCCGATTTTATTTCACATTAGCGTCACAACAGCAGACAGTTATGCGGCACGTGTAGCCATGGGTATGTCCTAACGTCTGCAGTGAGAAAGCAAGCTAATGGCAAGCAAGCTAGCGGCTAGCGGCAAGCAGGCTGTATGGCAGCCTGCAAGGTCAAAACAATTGCTAACATGTTTATTTGTTTTATTTTTGAAATGAGAAATTAAACATATAACATTTCAGTAGTATTATTTTCATGAATTCCAAGGGAAAACACAATGCAGTAATATTTACAGTCAATGCGCAGTACTCGTATCGGTACTCGGTATCGGCAAGTACTAAAATTAAGGTACTCGTAACGGTTTTGAAAAAGTGGTATCGGGGCATCCCTAGTCATGATGATACCCATTTACAGATGGTTGGTATTGTACTTTAGCATCAGAGAATATGACCAGATCAACAGTAGTAATAAAAGCAGGTAAGAAGGCTAGTGAATTCTCAGAACAGATGAATGGAATATTTCTGATGAGCAAATTTGGATGCAGGTTTATCATCTGATGGTAAAGCCTGGTTCACACGGCAGGATAATTAGGCCGATTTTTGGACCCGATTTACCCCTACGACAATCTTTAAGAACGCTCCGAATATCGTAACAAAAAATCTGATGGATTTTCCTGCCGTGTGTGGTGTCTTAAGACTGCGCTCGTCGCTCAGAAGGACTTTGGGACTGCTCCGATCTCAAATCGGGGATATCCAACATGTTGGATTGTTTTGGCCCGATTTCTCTTTGTGTGTGGTGTCCTCCGGGGACAGACGAGTGCGTTGCCATGACTGCGGCGTGTAGCCAATCAGAAGACAAGGTGACAAGGCGGCGAGGAAACACCGAAAAAAACAACTCACCTCCATATCACGATGTAGCAAGTATTGTCCATGCTCGCATTGTCTACACTTCTTTGACCATCGCTTTTTCTTTTGATTACGTCTTTTCTCTGCTAAAAACAAACTGGAAACTATCGCCACTGCATACTCTTCGTCCGCCATGATTGTTTACTCTGAAGTCACGTTTGATTTCGAGAGATTTTGTGAGATTTCCTTCTGACCTGGGAATTCTCGGGGGAGAAATCGGTTCGTTTGTGATGTGTGTGGTTTGCGTGATTTTGGCGTGTGGCTGCACCACACAATGTACGACCAAAGGTTAGACCCTTGATTTTTTATCTCTGTGTGTGAGGTCTCACACGGAGAAAAAATCGGCCGACAATTTTAAAATCGTCTTGTGTGAACCAGGCTTAAGCTGAGTTGGCTCTCCAGATGTGACTGATGTGTGTACCTTGTCCTTGTGGCAGATTGATGCGTCTTATGCCAAATGTGGAATGTTCTTGGCAAAGCTATTATCGCCATGGAGACACTCTGTCCATACAAAAAAAATCACACAGTGCGCCGGTAAGTGCCACACAATTGCCAACAGCCTAAGCAGTAGCTCCACGCAGGCACAATAATAATACAAATAATAATAATAAAGTACATATTATTTGACAGAACACAGGGTCTCCCCTCGCAGAATTATTGGTGTAATTTAGAGTCAGGGCCCGTTCCCATCTGATCCTCACGTATTCGAGTGTGGCTTATGACCTTTTGTTTCTGAATCTTTCTTATAACACCTTCTAAAATTATGACTTTTATAATATGCAGTGTGTGAAACCGCTTCAAATCTGTGATCTTCTAACTTGCTAATGAGAATCAACAGAGAGTTTGCAAGTGGAACAAAAGGCCATCATTGAGCCAACTAACCCATCAGCCTCAGGGCCTCTCAGCTCCACATGGATAACCTCTTATTGTGACTGCATTGCACAGTCACTATCACCATTCTTAGTTACCTGCAAGGCCAGCTCCTCTGCACTTATTCCCTGGCAAACAAACACTTGCTGAATTGAAAGCAGCAGAGATAATGCAGACCAAGGTCAAGCTATTGAAGACATTGTAATTGGTGCTCTTCAGTGTGGCGTTGTATCTCAAATGAAATGCTGTTTGGACTTTTTGGACGCAAACGTGGTGGAAAAATGAAGAATTCAATTTAAATTGTAAAAGCAGGTTATCACAGTATTTCATTCATATGTTTGGAGTATTGTGGGAAGAAACACAATTTGTTTTTGAATAATTGATTAATCTGTTTGTCTTGACATTCTTAAAGTCAAAACAGTTTGCTTTCCTCATGTCATTTATGGTTGTCAACATTCATTTTGAAAAATAAAAACAACATATCTACTGTATAGCTTGTGATATGAAAAGTCTTTACAAAACAGTGCTCCTATAAAATGGTCCAAACTTGTCACCAGCCCCCGGCTTTAATTACTGAGTGAGGATAATGAGTCAAATCCAATCAGGTTTTCTTTCTCTCTCTCTTACATACAGAGCGTCCCCCCTTCACTCGTCCTCATTCAAACCAGTCACTTCATGAAAGCAGAAAAACATTTCCTCAATGGTGCCTCAGAAACTTTCGGAAATATCTCATAATTAATTTTAAAAAAAATCCAAGTGATATGGATTCCCCACATTTAACGAAGGCTTCACAACCTAATGGAATCAATAGTTTTTTAAAGAAAATATTATTTTCTGAACTGACAAATTGGTCTCCATTACACTTCCTGCTGTTTTCAGCTTTCAGACTAGAGCCTTATTTTTCTATAATGTTTTTCTGTCTTCTATTTGAATCTCTGGCAGTAGGCTTCAATATTTACAATATTTGCCTTTCTCTAGCTTGTGTTTTAATTGAAGAAAACCTTTTGACAACTAGAATCTATGAACACTACAAGTTTCATATTGAGCAGTAAATGAGTCATACTAATACACATCCACCTATTCATATGCTGCTACAGAGAAAGGCATCTGTCATCCGGCTATTGCAGTGGGAGGATGACGGGTTGGTCCTAAACGGCCACATGGGTACAGCGGTGTCTTTTGGCTGCGGAGACCCTGAAACCTTAATGGATTCCTGCAGAATGAAGGACAGTCATAGCCCATGGCCAGTCCAAGCTTATCCCCCGCTCATCTCATCTAAGCCCTGCTCAGAGCCAGCCAGGTTCCAGCTAGGCCCCGGGCCATCTGGCTCTCACACAGCCGCATCCACACTGAGAAGCACTCCGTCAGTCTCTCAAATCGAGTCTGCACTTGTTTGCTTGGAAATACCATTCAAAAAATTCCCTTTCTAAATGACTTTGAGAGATGCATTCTGCTGATTTTACAGTGTGAAAGTGCCTTAAACCTGGGACTCGTCAAACAGTGGGCTGTAAGTGTGAGTTGCGTAGGTGTGAAACATGATAGTGTATGGCAGATTTGCTGTTCTACCAGATAGGCTTGTTATCAGCTCAAGTCCTTCCGTTCACCGGCTTTATGCTGTTGCTGACCCATACATGGAGATTTCACAGTTTCGCCGTATGATATGGAGGGGAAAAAACCATAAATAGATGCAATAATCTTGAGAATAGCTTGATGCCTCTCAAATGCTGTGGTAGAATTGATCTGGTCAAACAGCATTGGTGTTGTTGGTAACTTCAACTGTAATAATTATTAAATGAACATACCATCCCCAAAATATGTACACCAATTCCATTCCATATTATTACATGCCCACCTTAGTGTCACATTCCTTCTTTAGTGCCTTTCATCTCAACATGAGAAACCGATTTAAAACAAATTTTCCGTCGTTGTGTAATATCTAGGTTGCTCCATTGTAGATATTTGCATTATGGCTCAGTTGCATGCAGGGAATAACTCTCTAATTCCCAGACTGTTTGTCATTAGGCATGTAAAGTGTGTGGTACTTGTAATCTACCTCCTGCAGTGGGGGCTAATGTTCCTACTCCTGCCTTGATCCGCAGTCCCAGTAAAGTGAGTGCCAATGCTCCTAGTGGCCTCTTTCTGTTTTACGGGTCTAATGGGTGTCCAGCTGTACGCCGCGGTGCAGTCACTCTGCAGGAGAGGTAAAAGAACATGGCCCCACACTGGTGCAGGTCTGCAGGCCCACTGAGCCTCCAGAGAGGGAGACAGGGCCAGGGCATCTGTAGTCGCTGTTTGTGTGTGGTGTTCTTTTGCATTTGTTTAAGGATTTTTATGGTCTTGCCTCGCCTGCTGTTTGCGTGTCTGTGTTTTAATTAGTATGCGTGTTTGTATCTAGGCCTTTGTGATTTGGCTCTGACACCGCATGCTGGCGAGGCATAAAAGATGTGGAGTCGGTCTGTGCAATTGCTTCAGCCTTAATGGCATTAGTTACACAACAGAACTCCAGGCCCAGCTGTATAAAAGAGTGGCATTTGGAAATGTGAGCTACTCGTGAAGCAGTGAGTCATGTAGCTGCTGCGGAGCATGTCTGGGATGACTGACGCTGACATTGAGGCAGATAGGCCAGGCTCCTGAGTGGACGTGGCTGAAACCTAAGCCTTGCTAGTGCAGTATCAAGGCAGAAAACAGCACTGCTCGGCACGTTTGAGCGCCAACAGAGGCTGAGTCAGAGGCTGTCTGTCAGGAGGAAGTGTGCTCATAAAGAGCTCTGAGCTGTGGATAAGTTTAACTGCATTGTTTAGACTAGACAGTATGGCCACATTTAAACATGTGCTTAAAGTTGAACAACGCCTCTGCCTTTTCAGGACGTCGGACAGCTCCTATAGCCTTTTGTGTGATGCCACTCATTATACACACCCCACGTTCAGCACCATGGACAGCAGCACTGCTTGCACAGATGCTGGAGCTTGAGCAGGAAACAACTCTGGCTGTTCTTCAAGAAGAACTTCAATGCCAGATTACTCAACTGTCTAGACCGCAGGCCTCCACCTGGGCTGTTAAGGAGCCTGGTGGACTTTACTGTATGTGTGGGTGTGTGTGCTCTGGCTGACAAACAATTCGTTTTGGTAATTTTTTCCACCTTTAAAACCTTTAATGTTGCTAAATACTCACAATAGCAGCATGTGCTGTGTTTTTAAAGACACTAAGTGGCTCTCTCTCACCTCTGGGTCTCCTCTCTCATGCCTGTACGCTTGGCTCAGTGATTAACCCTGAATGCTCCATTGTCCCGGCTGACCCCTCCACACAGAGCTTACATCTGGCCGCAGTCCATCAGCCACCTCGCAGACAGCTAATTAACAGTAAAAGGTGTGGACATAGAGGTCAACCTGTGCTGTGCCTTTACTTTCCTGGTTGTTTGGTGTGTTTTAGCACTGATTCTTTATGCAAAGTGAGCCCTAAAACATGGTGTGCCGACACCTCATAGATGCGCTGGAGACTTAAAAAGCTGCAAGGGACACTCAGTTCTGGTGTGAGCGTAGCTATATGCTGATGCCTGCCGTCTGTGTGGAGGAGTTTGTTAACATTTCAAAATCGCAGTTTGTTTCACAAGTCGCACAGTATCTATCCGGAGAAGCTGGTATGGCGGCAAATTCCTCTTGCCACTATGCAATCTGTGAGGTTCAAATATAAAAGAGCGTGCAACAATAATAATATTAGTGTATAGTCAAGAGTTGCTTATTTGCTTTTCACACCCATAGCAAGAACCACTTTCATGTTTGCCTGTTGTTGAATACTACACTCTTATGTTTACAATGTGGCTTCATAATAAAGTGCCTCCTCAAAGTATCAAGGTATATTGAATTATCAATAACCGTGTTTCTCCCTCTCCTCCTCTTTCCACTCCAGCTCTGAGCCGGTCAATGATGCCCTTCGGCCTAATGCGACGGGAGCTGGCATGTGAAGGCTACCCCATTGAGCTGCGCTGCCCTGGAAGTGATGTCATCATGATCGAGACGGCCAACTACGGGCGCACCGACGACAAGATCTGTGACGCCGACCCTTTCCAGATGGAGAATACACAATGCTACTTGCCAGATGCCTTTAAGATCATGTCTCAGAGGTAAAGTCACATGGTTTGGACTGGTTTACACACACACACACACACACAACTAAAGCTTTTCTTCAAACTGGGAAGCGCCACTCTCTGCATTATTTGTGAATCTGTTGAATTCTTGTATACCGACATCACCAATCTCAGCCCCAGCAAACACGTACTTTTGCTTTGCTTGTATTTGTATGGACCCGACTTTATGTTTGCACCAGGCATCTGCTTCCTTCCTCAGATCAATGGCAGCCTTCTCCTCACTATCCATCACGTGTGTAATGGAGGCAGGGCGCACGCTTGGCCAGAAAGGATGCAGGAGAGAAGTAGTGGGAGGTGTTTGGGGCGAATTGAAAGGCTAACGGAAGAGGAGAGAGGAGAGATTGCTTGAAATGATTTGATGATGGAGTTGAGAGCGGCGCAGATTTACACGCAGGAAGAAGCGACAGACCGGAGGGGAATGCTAAGAGCCGATGAGAATAAGTGTTTGTGTGTGGCTAGGTGTAAGTCTGAATTGGGGATTGGCACGTTAGCATTGTATACATATTAGTTATTTGCCTGTGTCCTTCCCTGTTCTCTCACCTCTAATTGCTCCCACTCGCTGTTTCCCCGGAGAAAGGCGAGTGACGTCACGTGGCCTCTCGCTGTCTCTCCCCCACGCTCGACCCCCCCCTCCTGTCTCTATCTCCCTCTCCCCGCGGGTGCAGCTGTCACATGATCTAGTCTAGTGTGAAATTACTCCCTTCCCCAACCGTTCTTTTTGTCTCTCAGAGCCTGGAGATGTTTTTTGCACCCCACTTCATCTTTCTTACACTGTAAAAATATTGCTTTTCTCCAGGGAAGTTTTATACAGTAGTTGTCGTAGTGTTTTGGGGGGGTCTAGGGGGATTTGAGGGGTAGGTGCTCATGCGTGGTCTTTAATCAGAGAGAGATGATTTTACTGAGGAGGGGTGTTGAAATTCAAGTTTATGATGACACTTTGAGGAATTATTTGCGACTGGGAATTTTAATCTAGATTAGGGCTGGATCAAAGATAAAATGATTTCTACTTCGGTAGGTCGTGATTACAAATACATGATGTGGGAGTAACAGGAGCTGGGGCTAAAGACTTTTGAATAAAAGTAGGAACAATTTAAATTAGGAACAATAGATATTATTATTTTTTTGCTCCCGTCCAGTTCTAATCCACAACCAACCTAGTGTATATCTGGGCTCATTGTACAATTATTAGAGTATTGTGGTTCATTTTGGATTCAATTTTAAACATTTCACAATGGTTTGTGCAAAGTGCTACACATCAAAATATCATTAATAGCTACTACTGGATTAAAATCATTCAAATAAAACTATAGCAAATTATATGTTTCAAATGAATGAATACAGAAAAAATGTGTAAAAATATTTATGAAAATCATGAAAAGTAAGTTTCAAATTTAGGCTATTTTGCAGCAACTTACATCCTCGAAAGACATTACCAATTATGTACAATGTGTTGTCTGAGTTAAAGTAATATTCCATCATTTTTTTAAATAAATTATACAGTATTTAAAGTATATTTCAAACAGCAACAAAAGGATTATATAACTAGACTAGATCCTAGCTCTAAAAGCAGTTTTCTTCCATCACTAGTTTTGACATTGATGTATTTTTGGCGTCTGTCACATAATTAGATCAACCTTTTCAGACAGAAAAGTTCAAATGAGAGGACCACCATCACTCAGCCAATCAACTCAGCCCAAATAGGGCTAAGGCCCCGACTCCACCGGGCGCGTAAAACGGACGACGGATCCGTCCAAACATGTCCGTTTCATCTCCGTCTCCGTTATCTCCATGAGAGTGAATGGAAGTGGCTCCACTGCCTCCGCATGCGTCCGTCCAACGCACGTCGGACCTATTCCGTCAACGGAGGGTGCAAAAGACGTGGACGGACGAAATAGAAACAATCCTATTTGTTCCGTCCGTCGACGCGTGTCGGGTCCGTTTTTCATTGAAAATGCAATGGAATAATATATTTACAACATTGTTAAACATGTATTGATATATGCTGTAGTCCTTGGTTATAAGTATTTGTTAATGACAATGATTATTAACAAACGTGTGTAATGTTTTTTATGTATTAATTTAAATAATTGTTTCCTGATTGTAAATCTACCATTTATTTTTCGCGTAATGTTAATACGCTAATCTTTACATACACCTCGCTCTTTTTTCTCTCGCTCTGTCCCGTCTGCCTCCGAGGCGCTCTCTCCTCACCGCCGCGCGCTCCCAGACAGACAGACAGACAGACAGACAGACAGACAGACACACACACACAGAGCTGCACTTATGAGAGACAGATCTCACAACACTGGATATGTTGGAGTTCTTTTCTCTCTCCCCTTTTTCCAATTTCTTTCAATAAGTTTTGCCTCATCCATCGCGACGTCCTCAATGCTTCAATATGCACATCACACACCGCTTCTTCTATTTAAAACTATAGCTCTGCCTGTTGCCTAAAGCCGCGGAGAGGCGAGTTGGCTCCGATAAAAGTGTATCATGCGCTAAATAAGTAGAAAACAAACGAAGAGGCTGGATCATAATAAACGCTGCAGTCACAGACCCAAACACACATGCACGCACACGCCTCCCACCACACACACACACACACACACACGGGCGCTCTCACGCACACGCTCACGCACACATGCACGCCGACAATACATAACTCCTCCATCAGCCAAACATTCATTCATTCACACAATGCCCAAACATGTCTCCTACAAAAACAAAGCAGGCTGATAAACGCACAGCCAGAGTTGCTGCTGCTGCAGCCGGTTTGACCACTGGTCCGTTTTACGGACGGCTGACGGACAGCAGCCAACGCGCGTCAACGGAGACGCGCCCGGTGGAGTCCAGGCCTAAGAGTCAAATGGCTTTTTCTCACAAGAACCAAAAATAGCATGTTTTCTAATTGAAGATGTGGTTTTACTTTAACAAAACAATTTCGGTGACGACAAACACAATGTATTTGTATGGGGGAAAAGTTAGGTACCCCAGCTTTAACACGCTTCTTTGTCTTTGATCTTCTCAGGTGTAACAATCGTACTCAATGCGTGGTGGTAGCCGGCTCGGAGGTGTTCCCAGACCCCTGCCCTGGAACCTACAAGTATTTGGAGATCCAGTATGAATGCGTCCCCTACAGTGAGTACTGCCCACGCCATCAGCCTCCCCCCTCCTCCTCCCCCCATTCCCCTCGTTCCATTCACAACCGCTTCATCCGCTTCTCTAACCCTCATTCTTGCCGTCTTACACTTTAACACGCGCAAAGACAATCCTACACACACACTCACACACACATTCACACAAACACACTCTCCTGCTCTTTCTGTCTCTGAAATTTGCACTGCTCACAACAAAAACACCATTTTCTCATCTGCAGCGCGACGCACCAGTGGCAGTGGAGGTTTTCACGTGGGGAGCAGCGGGTCTAAGATAAGCACTTGAGGCCGCCCCGCCGCAAACAGGAGGTCAGCCCTTATTGGCGTCCTCCGCAGCGTATCGTCGCCCTGAGCCATATTGTACCTTTATCTGGCTCCAAACACCTTCGCCTTCCCTGCGATTTCCAATAAAAATTAAAATCCGGCACAGTGCGATTTAAAGAGGCGTTAGGGCGCGTTGTGGGGCACCGCGGAGCACAATAGGAATATTAACAAAACCAAGAGCTGATTTAAGGGCACATGACCTGGGGCACTTGCCATTTGATTGTTGCTATGGTAACAGCACTGACTTCATTCACTTTGGATTGCTTTGTCAATTTAGCAGATAGGGAAGGCAAGGCGATGTTTGCTATCGCGACATTGATCAAAACGCTAGTGTGGAGAAATTAATCTTATAGCGATCAAGATCTGTTCATTTGAAATTTCATTAAATGTGAAATAAATGTATTCATTCACATACCTACAGTATATGAATACTTATGCGACTCATATGAGATAATAGTGGAAAATTGGTATTTGACATGGACATAAAAAAATGTACACAGTAACTGGCTAATCATGGACCTAATAAATCCATTTGGAATCTTAATGTGTACTGTAAACTTTTATTTAGACCAAATACAAAAAAACATACTTTATTATTGAACTTCATTAGTATTTTTTTTTCAACCTTCAACATCAGAAAAAAGCACGTAGAAAAAAGACATCAATTTCTGACTTGCCAACTAAAACCATTGCTCGTTGAAAAAATTAGAATCCGATTTCAGATTCCGATTCAGTTTATTTACCATTGGCAGTGCAAAAGTACCCCAGTGTGCGCCAACATTTTGTTTATTGGTTGATCACTTTTATTTCATGGCCCCATCCCAAACATTGGTCTGTGTTATAGTTGAGTTTGCTCATGTGAAAATCTCCACAAAGGCCATGTCCTACACCCTCGATCCCTCCACTTATGCATTACAACTGCAGCATCTATCCAATCACTGTGTTTCCACATGTGCAGAGGGCCACACCCCTCTGCCCTGATTGGCTGGGCTTGTCTTGGTACTTTCTGCATGTCAGGGTCTCTTTCTTTCCACAGGTGCTGATGCAAAGTCGACATGCAATAACTAAACTATGTTTTCTTCTCATACGTCCTCAACATCTCTCTGTCCTCTCTTCGCTCTATTCAACTTTATTATGTGTTTACAAGTTCATTATTGTAATCACACTGTTCATTTGTGACCATCAAACCCAGCCTCTTGCTCTTTCTCTATCCTTTTTTTTTCCTTTTTCAGATGCAGCTGTACCGTTTGCAGTATTGGGTTAACTCAGGGACTAATAACCAAAGCGACCACTACGACTACTACTACTACTACCTCTTATACTTTTTCACTATACTGCTACCTCTCTACCGCTATGTCTTCCGCATCTTACCCTGTCCGTCTTTTCCAGGTGCAGCAGTGTTATTGAGAGTTCTACACTACTAATATCTCTACTCCAACTACCTCTGTGACTCGTTCTTATCTGTGCCTTATATTCTTCCCGTAAAACTATCTTTTGGTGTATTGAACAAACTGGGCTCCTGCTACTTCACTGCGGCTGGCCCTCTCTTTTCGATTCAACTGTTTCCTCTGCTCGGCGCTGTGCCCTTGGTTTACCTCTTTGTGTTGAGTCAGTGCAGTCACTGTCACAGATAAGAAAGGACTTGGCTTTCTTGCCGTTGGGGGTTATTTTCTAGTGTGCGACATTTTCTCCTCAGCCTTTCAAAAGTGGCAACAAGTGTTCTTTGAAAGTCTCCTCCTCCGCCAGCCCCTGTCCAGCCGCTGCCTTTCAGTCTGATCTTCACTCTACAAAGGTCTGCTTCAGTGCTTGATCTCGCTGGATTGTATTGCAAACTACAGCGTTTTCTGTCATTGGAAGATGTAATGGTGTCAATACTGCATGCACTTCAGTCGCTTTTTTGCACTGGGGTACGAGTTCAGCTGGTGGCGTGCTGGTGGGTTCGATTTTTCCCCCTTAAATGCACATCATAACACAAACATCTAAGCTTGAAACATTTTTGCTTGGCTCTTTAAAGACCTTTCTTAAACGTTGTTCTCTTCTCAGGGGGGTCTTACTCACTAGGCAACCATCCAACCAACATGAGATTTATTTTAGTCTTTAGTCTTCAGGCTTTAGACCAGTCTTTCGCAAATAGCGGGGCCCCTATGAATGACTGCACTGAACATGTATTTTTTTGCTGTGAATCCATGTCGTTTTGAAAATTTAAACAGACAATAGGCAAGGCAAGGGACGTTTATTTGCACAGCACAGTTCATACGCAAGGCAACTCTTTGGGCTGTTTTCTGAGCCCAAATAACCAATAAAATACAGTTAAAAGAACAACAAAAAATACCGCAACAGAAAATAGTTAAGAAGCCCTAGACATGGACATGAGTTTGTCAAGTTTCAGACCAGGCAATTAGATTTATGAATCCAATTGTACGTTAGATTGTACGGCATTTTTACTTCCCCAACAATGCCACTTGAAATGAGTCTTTAGCGGTTAGATTAGTTTGTTTGTATTTTGTGTATGTGAAAGTATACATTTTTTTATTCCATTTTTTTTCCGCCTCTTCTTTTTGTGCATTCCAGTCTTGCATTCTTTGCTCTGGGCAGCTTGTTCACGTGGCACAAAGCAATCAAAAGCATGATTAAATAGCTGCTGACTTGCATTTTTCACACCTCTCACATTGTTCGGGGTTAAAAAATAACGTTGTTGACTGTCTCCAAAGTATGGCACGGACATGAGAAATTGGAACCTGATCCCCGTGGTTGTGCGAGGTGACAGGGAAGAGCTCATTACCCCTGTCCTCTGTCATTCTCCCAGAAAGTGGAAGTAGAAACCAGTTGGGGACTTGACATTCTGACAAACTAAATACGAGCTGACACTCAGAGCCGATCATCCCTAAAGTTAGTCACCAATGCCGCTCCACGCACCCACTTTTAATTACCAGGAGAGTGGGTGCTCCGCTCTCCTCCGTTCTGCCTCTGTGGAGATTTGTCAAGATTAATTGAATTTGGTCCTGCTAATCGCCTCCGTAATGCCCCATCGTTCATGCCTGGCTGGGTATTCTGGCGCCATGTTGTTTTTGGTGTGTACCTTTTTTGTGATGGCGCGCTTTAATCTAGAATTTGTCGTTATTTATCTGGGATTTAAAAGAAAAGAAATATGAGCAGCAAAAAAAACACAAGTAAAGAATGCTTTCTTCTAATGCAGGTGAAAGTCAGGAAATTACAGTATCGTTCAAAGTATTTGTTTTTGTTTGTACGTACGGTAAGCCTTTTTTTGATAACTTGATTGGCTTACAGTCCATTTTCAAAGTATTCTCATGTTATTCAGAGATTTTACAAGCTGTGAGCCATAATTATCAGCGTTATAATGAACAGAAAAAAAATAAAAATCCTCGGGCTGCAATCTTCAACATGTTTTATTAATGACAGTAAATAAAAAAAATGCTCAAGATTGGATCTAACTTAATTTGTATGTTTAAACTGTAAAAAACTACTTCTACTAAGAATTTCAAATATAATTCTAATGGCATTTATCTGTTTTTGCAAAGTAACAGATAAAGGATTGGTACATCTTACTTTCCATATAAAAGTCTGTTGTATCTTAGTTCTACAATACATTTTTTACATACAATTCTACAGTTTTCTGAATTACAGCAGAAAATGCCACTGAACCATTTTTCACCTGTAGATCTATGTAGGATTATTATCGCCGTTACAACCATATTATATTTATACATTATTACTAACAAGGGGCCAATACATCTTACCAATCCTGCACGTTAAATCTGGCCTATGTGTTGCTTATTATCCATGAAACGTTGTTATGGGGGCTGACTCGGGCCGTTAAGTTCGCCAGTCCGGTTTTAGAGTACATTCGACCCTGTATTGCAAACCAAACCTCAGAGAGAAAGAGATGTGTTCAGAGGTGAAGTGTAGAGCGTGTTTCCTACCGGCGGAGGTGCATCTCGACAGTGGCGGTGCGTGCCTCTGTGCCGTGTTTGCAGTCACCTGAATCGGAAAAGGCGACAGTGGGCCTCGTCACAGCCCTCACACACACGCTGTCCGCCGCTGGATTGTCTTGGCAGAATAAACATCCGGCAACAAGTCAAATCATATCTCATCAGCCCGAAAGGAACGGACCACGGAAGATAACTTGTTTTTTGCCAGCTGAACGCAGCAAGACAAAATGGCTCAAGTGGACTCTCATTTCACACTGTCACAAGCTGCTGTCGACCGCTGCGTTCCATTAAGACATCAGCCGCTGTAGGCTCAGTGCATGTGCAGGCTAATGCAGTCACAGAACTGGGCTGGGAAAGACGAGAAAGAAGAGAATTGGTACTAACTTTGGCTATGATATGAAAGAAAATGTCCAAAAACAGATGTGCAATCCAGTAAAAGCATAAGCTAAGTATTATATTTGCCCTATAGCAGTAGAGTACATTTCCCAAATATTGTAGTATGTAATGTACATGCTCCCCTCGGTGTTCACCTCCGCCCAGCCCCTCCCTCTGGTTTTTACATCGCCAATGTTTTTTTCCTGAACTGGGTTGAGATTTCACTGTTTTTTTGCGGAAAAACTCTTTTCGCAGTTTGGTCTGGGGTGGAGCAGATCCTTTGATGTACCACAGTTAATTTAGAGGAGGTCCACAAGTGCATTCTGTAGGTCAGTTTAGGGAAGTATGCAACCCTTATAACATTGTTTTTAATAAATATTGAGATTTCAAATATACAAAATGTCTAATAATGTGTCCTGGGTGTGTCAGTCCACTGGCTCTGTCTAACTGGTAACAGTATTCAAACTAGCAGAGATTGGCTAGAGTGGTGGAAGCCATGGTTACCAAGAAACTTCCTCAGATACTGGTTTGTTGTGGACTGGTTGCTAGGATACAGTACCATATCCGAAAACGTAATGGAAACACAACCAAGTAGAGTAGAGCTGGAAAGAGTAGAGCAAAGAAGGGCCAAGTAGGACTGGCGGAAATTTGGTTTTTAGTTATTTTAGTGTAAAGTACAAATTTAGACCAATGGGGAGAGGGCTCACCTTTTAATAAAGATATTATTCTCAAGATGTATATTTACAAAGTAAGTGGGATAGTATTGCTTTTGCAGGTCATACGTTTCAGTCTATAAACCCTGTTGGCAACCCTATTATGAACATAATTATGGAATACAGTATAAGATTAAGACTAGATTCTTTATTTGACCCCCAGTGGGAAAATTTCAGTGTTGCATCACCAGTTATAGAACAGAAGGGATGAGCACACATCACAAATTAAAGCAAGACAGCACAGGATCATTTGTCATTTCATTTTTTCATTGATTGGAAAAACACAGATCTATACTAAACTCTGTACTAAATAAAATAATGTAAAACACAATCTCCAGCTTTGGCATAATAATGAAGCAGTCCACAATCTACAATAAGAAGAAAGAATTAAAGGCATGCATTTATATATGTTTGCATGTTCCTGATGTTTGTACATTACATCAGGGCGATACATTCAAGCGATTACCCATCCAGCCCTGATATAAAACATGGTATATCACCTAATTCTATCTGCTCTCATTTCTGCACTCAGCACTGCAGTGAGGTCCACAGTCCCAATACAAATGTACAGTGGAGTAAATCTCTGCTGGGAGGGCCTTCACCTGCGCCTCCCTCCCCATGACACTGCACTACATCAATATTGATTCGTAATGCTTTGTATCCTTGCTGGCCATTAGACCCAGTTTCAGCAGCCATGATTTATCTTGTTAATATACACGAGGTTGGAGATTTAAAACATAATACCGCAGCACAGTAACGTATTCCTCACTTTCACTTCATATTTCTTGCCTACGCCACTGTTTCGCTTTATGAAATTGATTCCTCACCACAAATGTATTCAGCGCTGCCTGTTCATTACGACACATCGCATTTTCGGACACAAAGCTGCTGGAAATGATGGTTGACTTGTCGAGAAGAGTTTGTCAGTAGAAGGAATAATGGCATTGTAATGTGACAAGTTTTCAGGGGAGGAGAGGCAACACTTTGATGTAGCTGAAAATGAAAAGTCTATTAATATGTATAGAGGCCACCATTAGAAGTGGGGCTCATAAATGTAGGGGGAATGGGAAAAAACAGGCTTGGCTTAGTATGGGGGGAAAGACTTTGAGAAAAATCTATGGAAAAAGTGTAAGTATAAATCAAGAGAGACGTCCAGTTTCCAGCTTTGAGGTGTTCTGGAGTCTTTTGCTGTTATAGCTGTCTTAGGGAATCATAAATATAATGTATGCCTTTATGGTTTGAGATACGAGCACGGGATTACATGTCCGTGCAGGCAGGATGAACTCATGCCCATGGACACAACCACTCTGCTTGCATTTGTAGCAGTAGTAATTGTAGTAGTAGTATATTTCTTTGGTGATTATATACTTTACAAATACGTCTAGTTTCCAAAGATCAAACACGTTTTACAATAAAGAAAAAAAAAGAACTAAAACATGTATACTAAGAATTTGAGTAACTCAATAGTTCCAGAACGAAAGAGGCTGAAGTCGAGACTTATTATGCCTACCCCCTACTGCAGCTATGACAATACGTTCAACGACGACACATAATGTAGATTCTCATACACCAACGATCAAGTACTTACTTGTACTTGAAATATACTAGATTTGTTGTACCAGTGTCTTATGAAATACCTAAGATAAAAAAAATAATAAATGAAGATTAGTCCAGAAGTCCATAAGTTCCATTGAACAGGAATTTTTCTTCAGGAAAAACGGATATCTTCTTTCTTACAGTGCCTTGCGAAAGTATTCGGCCCCCTTGAACCTTTCAACATTTCGCCACATTTCAGGCTTCAAACATAAAGATATAAATAATATTTTTTTGTCAAGAATCAACAACAAGTGGGACACAATCGTGAAGTGGAACAAAATTTATTGGATAATTTAAACTTTTTTAACAAATAAAAAACTGAAAAGTGGGGCGTGCAATATTATTCGGCCCCCTTGCGCTTACACTTTGTAGCGCCACCTTTTGCTGCAATTACAGCTGCAAGTCGCTTGGGGTATGTCTCTATCAGTTTTGCACATCGAGAGACTGGAATTCTTTCCCATTCTTCCCTGCAAAACAGCTCGAGCTCAGTGAGGTTGGATGGAGAGTGTTTGTGACCAGCAGTCTTCAGCTCTTTCCACAGATTCTCGATTGGATTCAGGTCTGGACTTTGACTTGGCCATTCTAACACCTGGATACGTCTATTTGTGAACCATTCCATTGTAGATTTGGCTTTATGTTTTGAATCATTGTCCTGTTGGAAGATAAATCTCCGTCCCAGTCTCAGGTCTTTTGCAGACTCCAACAGGTTTTCTTCTAGAATAGTCCTGTATTTGGCTCCATGCTGAAGAAAAGCAGGCCCAAACCATGATGCTGCCACCACCATGTTTGAAAGTGGGGATGGTGTGTTCAGGGTGATGAGCTGTGTTGCTTTTACGCCAAACATATCGTTTTGCAATGTGACCAAAAAGTTCGATTTTGGTTTCATCTGACCAGAGCACCTTCTTCCACATGTTTGGTGTGTCTCCCAGGTGGCTTGTGGCAAACTTTAAACGAGACTTTTTATGGATATCTTTGGGAAATGGCTTTCTTCTTGCCACTCTTCCATAAAGGCCAGATTTGTGCAGTGCACGACTGATTGATGTCCTATGGACAGACTCTCCCACCTCAGCTGTAGTTATCTGCAGTTCATCCAGAGTGATCATGGGCCTCTTGGCTGCATCTCTGATCAGTCTTCTCCTTGTTTGAGATGAAAGTTTGGAGGGACGACCGGGTCTTGGTAGATTTGCAGTGGTCTGATACTCTTTCCATTTCAATATAATTGCTTGCACAGTGCTCCTTGAGATGTTTAAAGCTTGGGAAATATTTTTGTATCCAAATCCGGCTTTAAACTTCTCCACAACAGTATCTCGGACCTGCCTGGTGTGTTCCTTTGTCTTCATGGTTCTCTCTGTGCTTTAAACAGAACCCTGAGACTATCAAAGAGCAGGTGCATTTATACGGAGACTTGATTACACACAGATGCATTCTATTTATCATCATCAGTCATTTAGGACAACATTGGATCATTCAAAGATCCTCACTGAACTTCTGGAGTGAGTTTGCTGCACTTAGAGTAAAGGGGCCGAATAATATTGCACGCCCCACTTTTCAGTTTTTTATTTGTTAAAAAAGTTTGAATTATCCAATAAATTTTGTTCCACTTCACGATTGTGTCCCACTTGTTTTTAATTCATGACAAAAAAAAATGTTTTTTTTAATATCTTTATGTTTGAAGCCTGAAATGTGGCGAAATGTTGAAAGGTTCAAGGGGGCCGAATACTTTCGCAAGGCACTGTATTTATCTGTGGGCTGCCTTAGACCGTATATTAGAACTGGACTGAGTGCTGATGTCACACATATGTTTACCAAATGCAGAATGAGCTGATTTGAACATAAGCTAGCTGGAGCCATTTTCCTTATATGGGCATTGTTTACGACAGGGTTAGCTATGCGCCGTGACAGGGACAGTGTTGCTGATATGGCAAGCTGGAGTTCCCCCCTGTGACTGAAGGCATTTGATTGGTTAATCCTTATGGCTCATCGTTGAGTTTGCAATTACAATATCGACATGAAAACACCAGGATCATATAGGGTATTTTGGAACATTCCCCCCAAAAAAACATTGTATCCTGACAAAGAAACCCAACTTCATAAAAGTTAGAAAGTGCTTTAAAACAAGAAGGTATTTTAATTGGATGATATTAAACATAAGTGATAAATGACTTTTATAATATTGAGTTGAATCCCTCTTAAAATAAAGCACCACATTTTCTAAAATCCATTTCATGTTGTGCAGTCTCAGGTGTTTTGCAAAGTGCACACACAGATATCGATTCATACACATGGGCGCCTTACCGCAGTTTAGCACCTCACTTAAGATAAGATAAGATAAGATTGCTTTATTTATCTCACAGAGGAGAAATTTACATGTCACATTTGGCATGGATAGAGACACTCAGATTGTGCAAAGGGAGGAAATGTGGAAACATGTTACATGCAGGATATATGTACAATAAAGTGACAATAATTATGTACAACAAAAGTGACAAGTGTCAATTGGAAACAGTGTCAATAGTAGTGCAGGTTTTCACACAGTGATCATTTAAAGTGACTTATTGTACAGTCTGACAGCGGTGGGGATAAAGGCCCTGCGGTAGCGCTCCTTCCTACACTGAGGGTGTCTCAGTCTTCCACTGAAGGAGCTCCTCAGCTCCTCTACAGTCCTGTGCAGTGGGTGGGAGGTATTGTTCATGATGGAGGTGGCTTTGGCTAGCACCCTCCTGTCCCTCACCTCCTCCACAGAGTCCAGGGAGCAGCCCAGAGTGGAGCTGGCCCTCCTGACCAGCTTGTTCAGTCTGTTTCTGTCCCGCTCTGTGCTGCCCGGGGCCCAGCACACGGCAGCGTAGTAAATGGCAGAAGCTACCACAGAGTCATAAAAAGTCCTGAGCAGAGGCCTGCTCACTCCGAAGGACCTCAGCCTCCTCAGAAGGAAGAGGCGACTTTGGCCCTTCTTGTGCAGGGCGTTTGTATTATGGGACCAGTCCAGTTTATTGTTAATGTGAACACCCAGGTACTTGAAGCTGTCCACCAGCTCAATGTCCTCCCCCTGGATGTTCAGCAGCGTGTGGGAAAGTGGTTTTCTCCTGAAGTCGATGACCATCTCCTTGGTCTTACTGGTGTTCAAGCACAAGTGGTTGCGCTCACACCAGTCGACAAAGTCCTTGATAACCGACCGATATTCCAGTTCGTTCCCCTCAGACACACAGCCCACGATGGCGGAGTCGTCGGAGAACTTCTGCAGGTGACAGCTGTGTGTGTCGTGTGTGAAGTCTGAGGTGTAGATGGTGAAGAGAAACGGTGAGAGGACAGTGCCCTGAGGGGCCCCAGTGCTGCAGACGACCACCTCAGACTCACAGCTGTGCAGCCGCACGTACTGTGGTCGGTCTGAGAGGTACTGTAGTTGATGGTCCATGCAGTGAGGCTACTGTCCACTCCCGCGTCCTCCATCTTCCCCCGCAGCAGTGCCGGCCTGATGGTATTGAAAGCGCTGGAGAAGTCTCAAGTTACCATGGACCTTACTTACCGCAGACTGAGGCTTTTTTTTTTGCCAGATTTTGATTCTTGAATGACGTCGTTTTTTAATCCAATTACTTCCCTCAGAAGTGACACTGGGAAACGTTTAAATACAGCTATTACTGAAGATCCACTATCTCACCTCCAACGTGTGTCGGATTGAGACGTCCCGCACCCCTCTCCGCCGCAGTGTGTGCGGTGGGCAGCCCGTGTCTGGAGCCGCACTCATTAGAGGGGGAGTAATTGATAGGGTTGTGGAGAGCGCCGAGCAGAGTGATTAAAGCGAACCAGGGCACGGGCTTATTTCTCAAAAGGGCCCTGAAAGAGAAAATGCTGAATGAAATCGACAAACAACTGCTGTGGCCTCACGGTAACCCCCTGCTCCGATTGTGGACACTTTGATGAGTTTGTGTCCTGGCCATTTTCTTGTGTCTTTCTGTTTTCTCAAGGGTATGTGGTGATTTGCTTTGAGTCCCTGTGCCTATTTTTCAGGAGAAGCGGCGCAGATGGAGATGGACTGTGAAGAGGTCTTTTTTGTTAACTCATTCTTTATACATTCCAGGACCACACAGTGAATTTTCAGAGAGTTGTTAAATGTGCGTAATGTGATCTTTCATGCTTAAAGGTACACTGTATAGTTTTTACTCCCATCTAGCGTTTAAATCATGTATTGTAATTTAGGGTGCTATGGTAGCTTTGCAGGACATGGGCCTATGACAACAATTCAAACCCCTGGTGGATGCAAATATTCTTAAAAAGCTCACATTCATTATTGGTTAACATGTTTTTTTCATTTGGAGCAACTGTAAAAATTACACAGAGTACCTTTAAACTCACTCATGTATGCTTTCGTCTCACAGCGTACTATAGCTACTTTTACCGCAGATGCCTTTTCTAGGTCAACTGAGGTATTTTCAGGTTGAAACCAATCTTGAAGGTTCTCAAATTTGAATTGCATAATGTAATACCAAGGCACAGCTGCCCAGATCAGAATAGTCATGTAATTCCAAGAGTTGGACAGCAAGACCGTCTTGTAGAACGTCTTGTTTAACACCCAGAAAGTATGCAAAGCTGGTGTTCTGTATGTATGCAGCAACTTCTCAATTAATTAGCTCCTAAATCCAATTCATTTAACATATTATCCTGAAAAATTGTGCAGTTACACTTGAATATGTACTGTATTAGTTGAGCCCCAATGTATTGTGTCCAAAAACAAAGGAGCTCACCTTTTCTCCTGTGTCCTCTTAGTGATACACAGGTCAATAACTTGTTTTTCTTGTGGACCAAAGACAGCAGTGAGCATCCTTCCTCCTCCTTCTCTATATCTGTAGTGACTGAAGCTCCTAATAAAGGCCTGTTATATGCTAGTGTTTGGTGTTCCCTTCGCTGCAGCAGCCCCAGCCTGGATAAAAGGCCTTTCTCTCTCCCGTAACCTTGAAGTTAACGACCGCTCTCTCGGTCGGTGGCAGGGATGATGCTTTCTTGCCCCCCCCCCCTTCTGCCCCGGCTTCACAGCGCTCGCATTCATAGCTTTGCCATGTTGTTTACCCCTCTGGG
The DNA here is from genome assembly GCA_964034765.1 of Knipowitschia caucasica. Classification (NCBI taxonomy): domain Eukaryota; kingdom Metazoa; phylum Chordata; class Actinopteri; order Gobiiformes; family Gobiidae; genus Knipowitschia; species Knipowitschia caucasica. The sequence continues at coordinate 15,400,424 of OZ035840.1, forward strand.
CAAAAGCGGCTTTTCATTCCCCAGGTCTTGGTGGAGGTTGTTTGTCCAGTTTGATCTTGGCGTAAGATGATAAATGATGTGATACTGATGCTGGCGCTGCTGTACTGCGGACTCTCTCTCCCATCCCCCGTGCAGATCCCACTCAAACTATGCCTCTGTAAAAAAGGTGTTCCGTGTTTGTCTTGTTACGTCACTTTTGGTGGGGTGTCATGACAGTTTTGCAGGCCTCCCCGGGGATGTTGAACTTACCCCGACCCACATGACGATCTCACACACAGCAGGGGTTCTCTCGGCGCTGTGTGGCTCTTGACAATTTGAAGGAACTGGTTTTCTTTCACAGCACAGTGAGACACGTCACACAGTCGGCTGCACTCATGTGTGATGTAGCACACGTTATACAGGAAGCTGTTTTGTATCATTTAAACAATATACAAATCCCTCAAATTATTGTTACAAACCATACGGATGTGTTTATTATGTGGTTTCAATACAAATAAAAAATCCTCTGTTTAGCATTAGTTCAAATGGGATATAATAGACTGCTAAGTAATGCACAGCTAAAACAATACTTGTTCAGCTTGATTAAAAGAAGAAGAGTGACTTACATTTTAAACATTTTCTTGCAACAGAATTAAGGATAGTGAGAGATATGGGAATAACACTTAAACGCTGCTTCAAGTTAAGTTAAATGTGATTATCAATTTGTTTTTCCGTACCGGTGAAATCGTCAAATTGTAGATTCATTGCTAAAGCTTAAAGATGTTTAGCATAAGTGACACCTACTGTATTAGATCTTTGGAAAAAAATACTATATTTTGAGTGAACTGCACTGACAGTAAGAACATCTAACATTTAAAGGGACAACATGATGTTTCTTTTAAATTACATGTTTTAGCGTTGTCCTCAAACACAAGGTCAACATGTAAAAATCATATTCGGTTTGTTTTGATCAAAATGTGAATGCTTAATTATCATTAAACATTGATTCATTCAAAACAATGGACATTATGACCACATGATTAACTATGACGTTTGATAGTTTGAATCTCAAGCTGAGTATCTAATCAGTAAGCAGAATTAGCGCCACTTGAGTCCCTCTTTTGGGTTGCCTGTTTCTTTGGTAAAATTCAGCGGGTTTCGTCCCATCTCAACCCCATTTTTACAAACCAGGATCGCCCAAAGTGCTTTACAATGTTCAGAGTTCAGATTTTTTCTAACACATAAGTTTCCTATGACAAAAAAATATTCCAAAGTTGTTTTTTTCTCGATTTATATTTGAATGTTGTGTTGTTCTTTGCTATAATCCTAAAGTGTAACTAACGCGCAATTATATGAGCATCCGATACTTCTTCACCAGTTTTTCTTCTCCCGCAGTTTCCACCTTCACATCTTTTCTGTCACGGTTTTGAGATCTGTGTTTATTTGTCCATCTTTCTATGTCTTTGATGCTCTACGCTTTACTCCCTCCAGCATTGATTGAGCGGTTGATGCGTCGAGGAGTGTTGGCTTCTCACACCAGGCGTCCAGAGAAATGCCTTGATAAAAAACTCCTGCCTTCTTTAGATCACTCTCTATAATGACAATCACCATTTCTCTCTATCCTCTGCCTACATGTTTTTTTATTCCAGGAAGAAGTGGACTTTTATCTTTCCCCCCGCAGGAATGTGGCAACAAGAGGGTGGGGGTCAAGAGAGTGAGGTTGTGGAGGTGAATTGTGTTGTGTGTTGTGTGTTGTTGAGCGGGATTATCAATGAAGTTAAAATGGAATGGATTTAAACCTAAGTCAGGCCATTTTTTCTCCCCAACCTCTTCATTCTCCACCCGAGTCCATCCTTTTCTCTGACTAGCGAACCATAACGCAGACAGATAACTTTGAGTCAGAGCAAGAGAGAAAGAGAGGACAGCGTTTTATTTAATCTCAATTTTCTCTTTTTTCCTGCACCTGTCTTTTTCTTTGGTTTTTTGTTTCTTTCCTCTTCCTGTCTTTCTCTACTCTACCCTCTTTTTTCCGATGCTTGAATAGAAGTGGATCAAAAAGGTAAAAACCACAATGAACATAACAACCACAGCTCGCCCCTTTCCTTATTCCCTTGTCTCCTTTCCTACCCTCCTATACCATGTCCCCTACTTCCTAACCCAGCACCCTGTGTAGTGGTCATGTTTGATGTCCCTCCCTCTTATATTTATTACTCTCTATACTTCTATACCTTTTTCTCTTTGACGTATAACCAAAACTCTTTCTAGATTCACGGTTTTGACGACACCAGCCTGACCTGCACGCATGGACCGCAACTATTCACACAAACTAACACAAAAGCAAGCTCACTCAAGAATCCAGGGCCCTTTGCAAACACCACACACAGACGATCTTTGGGTGTTTCCCACGGCTGCTCTTTCAGCTCTATTCAATACATACAGTACATACATGTTGATGAAGGGATAAAGGGATAAATGTGTGGCGCAAATGGAGAGCACTTCAACGGAAAAGAGAGTGTAAGGCAGTGAATGAATCAGGAAAAATGTAACAAAAGTACCACCGCCCACTCAGCGGTATGGAGCTGTGAAGTGCCCGCCCACCTCGTATTTCCAGAAGTAAAAAAATCCAATGTGTTTATTCCATTGGGATTTTGCAACAAACCTTAGAAACTTCTAGCTACTGTTCACTTAACTTGTGCCGTGTGCTCCTCTGTCCTACTGTTGTGTAACTTGTGATGCAACACTGAAATTTCCCCACTGTGGGACGAATAAAGGATCTCTTAATCTTAATCTAAAACATGAAGCTGATGAACTTTCTTGGCTGTTCTGTAGTTATATGTTAGCACCCAGCGCCTTCTAATTCTTAATATTTATTTGCTTGAACTCCAATGGGGATAAATTAATTATTATCACTTTCATAATCAATATTAATGTAGTTAATGAAATGTTCTGTATGTCTTTTAATTAAGACAGTACATATTAATCAATGTGTCTGGAAACAGCTTCAACATATGCTAGAATTAGCGCAATAGCGAAGTTGTGTCCATTGTCCTATAGCATGTGCATAGAAGAAACAAACACAGAGTTTACTTTATATTCATGACTGATAATGTATGTAACGTTATGGTCGTGCATCCGCCAACTGGGGACTTTTTAGGAAATACAGGTGAAAATGATCAGTTCGGTTAAAATTTGGTGCAAAGCATATGTACTTTTGGTTAATGTTTATCGAACACAGTCCCTGTAAAAAAGTCATACTAAACTCTTGCATTTGAGATTTGGCTTTATATCTGTATGTGTTATATTGTATGCTAATTGTGTATAGTTTAAAAGAAAACATACCACGAAGACGAACAACCAAGAAATCATATATTTATTTCAAAACCGTTACAACATTATTATACAGAACAAAATAACCGAATAACAGGCAGAGTTTTGAACAGGATTCCATAGTGGGTGGGACTTCGCTGCTCCATAGGGCCCTCGAAGAAACATAGAAACATACAGCCGTAGAAGCGTCACCTCCCCGCAGGAAAAGTGTGTGTGACAGCGTACAAATAAGCTGCTCTCCACGATTTAGCGGGCTGCGGTCGGTCTGGACGTGATGTTTGTAAAGGGCTGAAGAGAGATAAACAGAAAAATAACTTCATCATTCCTCTCCTGTAGCTGATCATTTGCAGACAGTCATTTCAGTGTACACACATTCGCACTCACCGCGCTCACTCTCATCCTCTTCCCTTTTTAATTTTCCAGGACCACTCCAGCGTTTGTTGTTGTCTTCATTGCACAAACATTGTGTTTAGCTAACACTGCTCAGATACTATTTACAGCATCCCATTTCCAGGTGCCTCAGTCTCTCTCTCTCTAAATCTCTTTCTCTCTTACTGTCACCAATGGCCCTGTATATCTTGTTACTAAAATATTTTTTGTAATGTGGCTCATCAGAAATCCTGTGTCTACCATGACCTGCCCTACTTATGGCTAAAAAGTGTGCTTCACATCGGAAAATCCAACACAAAACACAAAAGGCTTTTTCATCCAATTATCTAAATGGTCTTCTTCAATGCACACTTACTCCTAATGACGTCCATTTTGTTAAATTGTGCGTTAATTGCCATGCCCACCTTAAACAATAGAATTACAACTTGAGTTATTGGTGGATTGAACCACTATCATTTTGGCTCCATATTCTGCGAAGTGCATTATGGTTAGACTTTTTATTCATTCAAATATAGACAGATCAAATCGATTGTGGCTTGTCACTCTACATCTATAATCTACAGTAGCTACACAATGATTGACTATGAATGTCCCAATATTTCACAGCCTGTTCCTGTGTATTGGCGTTTTACATGTGATTGCACTTTATTTATCCACAGTCACGATTTCCCCCATTGTAAAATCATGCCTTTTTTGCAGGTGAAAACAAACAATCGTACACAGGGCTTCCATTTTCTCACATCGCTTTCTGCACCGTTGCTCATTCTCGCATTTCTCCTCTTCTTCCTGCTTCCACTCCATGATTGGTTTATCTCTCTGATCACATCTGGCCATTACAAGCCGCCTCGGGCCTCTCTGAGCTCCTCTCACACTTTTCCCTAATTCTTCTACTCCTCACTGACACTCACTGACTTTGGTTGATATTATTTCCTACACACTTTGTACTTGCCGCCCCCTCCCATCTCCTCTCCTATTCCCTGTTCTTTTGGCAGTTTTTTGTGCGTTAGCCGAGACTGCTGAGGGGGAAGTGAACAAAAAAGAAGCGCTCAGGCTTGTGGTAATGGTCCTTGCACGGGCTCTCACCAATCAGGCGCTGGCCATACTAACGTCCCCAATCAGAGGCTTCTGAAAGAGCACAAAGAGGCACAAAAAAGGCATGACCTACAAAACAAGGTCGCAGCCAGAGCAGTGGCCATTACGCCGCCTGGCTCCCCCTCTCAGGTCTACATCACCTCTCCCTGAACCCCTCTCTCACATCGTCCCGGGCCATTTCTGTCCGGCCTCATTCACTGACCCCATATGTTAGTCCAATTAACTACTTTATTGGTCTCTGGCTTTTCCGTAAAATAGATCCTTGACATTTCCCTTTTAGTAGTGTGTATCTGCTTGTGCAATTGAAACCCTCATGTTGCTCAGAACATGAGCAAAAAATATTGTTACATGCACATGCACATGCACGCACACACACACACACACACACACACGCACACACACGCACACACACACACACACACACACACACACGTCATTAGAATTAACTTTTGCTTAATAGAAAAGAATAACATGCTCTGTTCACTAAATCCACTATTGTGTGTTCAAGCAATACTAGGACTGTCAGCGTTTGCAGCCAGTTTTTATCATTGTCTCAGTGTCAAGAGTTTTTTCTCTCTCAAACAATACAGCTTTTCACACACAATGAACTAAAGTTTCCTTTTAGACAGTAACTGTTTCCTCTGATAGGTTGAGAAAAACAAGACTACAATATTCTCTCCTGTGAGATATTTCTGAAACGTGTCCTTGACAGCCGTGACAGCATTTACAATAAAAAAAATAGAGCACATATCAAACTATCTGGCTCTTTGAAATACATGCACCAAATCGTTATTTCGAGAGCAAAGGTGCTGAATATTGCGAGGGGTCAACTCACAGTTCATTCATAAAGAGCTTTGTCGGACGTGTTGAATGTAATGGGAAATGCTTTAAAATTAAATGTAATAAAGAGAGGCTGCCTCTCCAAAGACCGCACCTTTAACCTGGCTCAAACACTGAACTCTGTCGGTACAAATCCATACTGTAGAATCATCCAGGAAAAACAAATACAGTACAATCATGTTGTCATGGTCACAACCATAAACACAGATTTTATTTTACTGAGATCTCACGCAGTCAGCTGTGATTTTGATGATTTTGTTGTTATTTTAGTAATAGAAAATTGGAGAGTGCATTCAATTCAATTTTAAACATTCCTAATGACTGAATGTTCACTCCTTGCCCTAACGATCAAAAAGAGCCCACTTGTGAGTCATTATTCTCAGTACAATTATATTTAGAGTGCATTGGTGACTAAACAGCATCATGCAGGGGGAGAGTATGACACCACTGCAAATCTACCAAGACTCAGCTGTCTGCCCAAACCCACAGCTCAAACAGAGACAACACTGATGACAGACAAATGTAATTTTTTAAATGACAAAACCTTGTATAATTTCCCTTTCACTTCATAGTTGTCTGTTACTTAATTGTGGTATATTGTGTTTTTGTGTTTGTAAAATGACAACATGTGCAGAAGTTCAAGCTGTATCAATTATTCTGTGAACATAGCTAATTATTTTGACCAGCAAAGTTTTGTGTTCTTTTACAAATATGTTCCTTATGACAGTGTTGTCTTCAAACTACTTAATAATCCACAATTCAGATTAGTACAGATTATTATTGGCTTTACTATTCACTTTGTTCTCTTAACAGCCTTATTTTTCAAGTCCAGCTGAGAGCACTCCCTATGTCATTACTGATGTTTTAGCACTGCTGGCAGCACTAAACAAGTAGCCAACAAATGTTCATCATCCCCTGCCTGTTTGCTGAAAAAAGGCGCCACGTTCTTTGACTTCACAAACACCTAGTAATTTTCGCAAACGACCATTCCTGGGGCACTTGAGGACAGCCCAATCCGTCACACGGGCACCTCCCTATAAGTGCGATTTAGGAACAAGTGAGGGACCGCTGTCGTATGTGACGAGAAAGCACATTCTGGGAAAAGGAAATCGTGCGAGATGGGAGGAGGCGGTTGCTATAGAGACGATGAGGCAGGAAGCTTATTAGGAATGACCCACCACACACCAGCAGCGTCACATGACCAGGGCTGAGGTGGAGACAGGGCTGTGCAACCAGAGTGGGGAGGGGGTAATAGTGTGGGGATTGACTGTACATGCAGGAGTCATTGCATTGTTAGAGGAGAGGAACAGAAAGGTGAGTGTGTGAGGCGCCTGGCCATGAATATAAATCATTGCAAGCGCATTTCCAGGACCTTTATAGCGAGACTACACCTATAAAAAGGCTTATTTAGACTGGGAGGCATGGAGAGAGAGTTTATTGCCATACAAACTCAGTCACTTTAGATGTATGTCATTTACAATGCATGCTATTATTTGTATCAGTCGATTTATATAGCAGACATATTTTCATGCTCAGAAACCAATGACAAATGACCTATATCTGCAGAAATGCTGTCTCACTAGGGTTGTCAAAAGTATGAAAAATCAGATATACATCCATTCTAAAACTATTTTCAAATCCAGGTACTGTTTTGAGCAAGTGATGATACTAAATTCAATTACATACACGTTACAACATCTTTTGATAAATTATACAATCAGAAATCCTTGTGGCTCAATAAAAATAATTCACATATTCAGTAAAAAAATGTTTTGTCCAAATTGTTTTTTGTCAAACATTAATTCATAAATAATTGCTGCGGTATCGAGTCTTAAAATTGAGTTTAAAGGTAGTATTGTGACAACACATGTATCCACCTCCTACATTGGTGCAGTTCAAGAATAAAGCAGACAGAGCATTGAGATAAGGAGTAAAACTGTTAATATACTCACTCAGCCACCGTGTGGGCGGCACGGTGGCTGAGTGGATAGCACTCTCGCCTCTCAGCAAGAAGGTCCTGGGTTCGAATCCCGGTCGGACCAGGGCCTTTCTGAGTGGAGTTTGCATGTTCTCCCCGTGTCTGCGTAGGTTTCCTCCGGGTACTCCGGTTTCCCCTACCACAAAAAATATGTCCAATAGTTCTAGCATGCGCCTCCTGTACTGGCGACCCCGCTCCCATCTCTGTGTGGAGTGAGAGACAATTGCCCAAAAAATTAACAATTGTAAACCGCTTTGAGACTCAGATCTGCAGTGAAAAGGCGGTATATAAATAAAAGATTACTTACTTACTATTACTTACTTAATATCATCCAGCATGTAGAATATACTTACTTAATGTGGTATATATTTTTTTACAGACAGCGGGTCCCCATTTTTCACAGTATTGCATTAAACCTATCTATTTTGCATTGTTTTTTTTATTATGCATGTTTTATCACTCGAGAGCACATTAAAAAAACATGCATGGTTGCTGAGATGGCATCACCTGCTCGCATTTGTGGAGCACAAAAAATAGCAGCAGACAGAAATATCAGCATGGAGACATGCAGATGGAGGAGTGTCCAACAGAAAAGTTACATAATGCACCTTTTAAACCTTACATCTGCTGCATATATTAAGCTGAGCAAAGAATTATTCCTGTTCACCTGGTAGCAGCAAACAGTGGGTATTCGCAGCTCTGTCCCAGCTCAGTCCTGTCAGTCAGTCCTGCAGATAAGGCACTGCTTTCACAGTTGCTTTGGGTCTGGTGAATGGGGCTCTCTGGGGTGAATGTTTGGGCTGATAAAGGTGCGACACCTGCCTCTTCCACTGCCTGCTCACTGTCCCCTGTCTGTGTGCGTGTCTGAGTGATGTGTGTGTCTGTTATTGTTATTCTTTACTTTGATAGAAGGCGCCACACAAATGGACCTCTTCGTCTCGTCTGCTCTGTCACTGATGCAGATTAACTCACTTCTAATTCTCATTTCACAGGAGATAACCTATTTACTCTCTACTCCATTGCTCTTCTCACCTCTTTCCACACAGCACTGGCTCTGGCACATGCTTCATACTTTTTCTGTTTCCACACTGGCACACATTTCACATTCAGTCCAAGATGCCTTCATACAATCACTGGCTCATATGCATTATGTTACTATGCTCCAGCCTGCCCCCTGCTGCCCATTAGGGGCACCTGCCAGTGACAGGTGTGGGATTCAATTATAGCAGCATGCTCCCAGCAGTGGCTCCTGTGTGCAGGCCGCAGCTACGGACAGGGGCCTAGAGCCAGCTCAGCCCTCAAATACATGTTTTTCCAAACAAAAACAGACACCATGACCGAGCTCTTCAGTGCAGCTGCCAAGCTTTGGCAGGGGCCGTTTAGATCATCAAAGTCATATATTAGCCATCACCAGGATGCTGTCACATCAAACATAAAAACACTGTGGATTGCCCTGGACATCCACAATGAAACTGCTAAATTTAGCCTGAAGCTATCAGCTCTCAGTTTTAATTGCGTCACCAGTCGATCACAAACTGCCTGAGAAACTAATGGGACATATTTACTGTCATTTTCCTCAAAGTTGTGGCATTCACACCACTTATGGGCTTCATATTGACAAGTAGCAGCTGAGGTCTGGTCAGCATTAGAGATTATGGAGATAAATACTCAATTATTACATGGACATTTCCTGTCCATGTGACAGTTATTGGCAAAAAGTATAATAGTCACAGAGTGGCCTTTAATCCCTGATAAGGTAAGTTTCATTAGGCATCTGGCTGGTTTGTAGCATAAAGAATTGCCTTTGACTTTACTGCAGGCCCATTGTGATGGCACAGGGTTTCCATCTGCACCTAAACCGGAATTAATCTATTAATCCAACTATCACATATAATCCCAGATGGCTCTTACTCCTGCTAACCTGTTCTCGCCAGTCTAGGATAATGCCTAATCTTAAGACTTACGTCTAATGCATAATGCCTAATACCTCCTTCATACTGCATCCATAATAGCCTCTTGTAGTGTAGACCCGGGGTTTAGCGGCTCAGGCTTCCCACTGTTACAATCACCCTTCACAGTGAGAGAGACCCTGAGGAGGAGAGCTGTAAACAGGAGGCCGGCAGGAGCAGCAAGTGCAAAGCAGAGTTAATGAAGCCCCACTGGCCAGTTCTTCAGGTCTGCAGGTCTGCAGCCGTGGAGCTGAATGCGTGTGGCCACATGTACTGCTGGGGGCCACCGCTGAGCCCTATGACCCCCGGCCCACCCAGGGCTTTCTTCTTCAGAATGAGGCATCCATGGTCAGTGGGTAGGGCGAAGACTGCAGAAGAAAAAACACTAGAGCTGCAGTCTGGAATAACAGCTGCAATGTGGTGTTATTGTCACGATGAGCCCAAAGGAGAACACACTGATACCAATTTAAACTCACGCTGCCAGGTTAGGTCCATAATGAACGCAATCAGGTGGGATTTTTGTGAGAACATTGTGGCAGGATCATTTTGCAGACTGACATGTTATTTTGGAGGTGTGATATTTTTGTTGTAGTGGATCCTTTATATACTGTCCTATATGTGCACCTAATTAAGTGCAGTGTTAATGCTAAAATTGGGGCAAACTCTCTACTTTTACACTGTAGGTTTGTTTGTTCTCCTGGAGCTGCATAATTGAGATCGTTAATTAGATGAGCATATACACATCTATATAAATAGTTCCTGCCTCGCCCCATCCTCAGCCGGTACAGCACACACACAGTTGGATTGTAGTATAATTACACATTCTGCTTTTACACTCTCTACATTCAGTAGAATTAGTATTAGTAATGGTTGATGAACAGGATGCAGTTGCATGTTAGAGTGTCTTCTACTGTACCTTCAGACGTGGTGTATTCATCACGTGGATATTGAATGGCAGTTTGTAAGCATTTATTGTTTTTTTTATTTTTTATGTAGAGTTGATTTGATTTATACTACCCAGAAAGGCCTTGGTCCGACCGGGATTTGATATCGAACCCAGGACTTTCTTGCTGAGAAGCAATTGAGCTAACCACTCAGCCATCATGCCACCCACTGACCGTCTTTATTTACTGTTGTTTTATACCTTTTGAGGTCCTACCTCCACTGGTCTTTCTGTTTTATTTATCAAGATTTTGGTTTATCCTGCTCAACAAGTCTGGAAAATAGCTTTGTTGTTTGGGTGAAAGATCAATAAAACGCCAAGAGGAATTTCTGTTCACCTATAGGTCTGACTTTTGCACCGTGAGCCCAGCAATATAATTTTTACTCTAAAGTGGAGGGTTTTTTATAGGAGCTTTTATCCCTAAAAACGCTGCCAGGTATTATAGGTTCACTCCTTCTGAAGCGCTGTGAAAATGGTGGGATTTAATGTTAAAAAATAGTTTCTAATTGGCTACATTAGTGCTCTGAATTCAGCATTAACCACCGAAACAAGGCCACAATTATCCCTGTGTACGCCGCTCTCCGATTGCTTTTAGTTTTGCTACTTCACCCGTCCCAGTACCAGCAGTACCTCAGGCGCCCCTTGTTTCAAACATTTTGGTTCGACAATGGAGCATGACAAGCCTCCCTCCCCTTGTGAGAACTCTGCCTTTTGAGTGTTTGTTTATGCCTCGCCTTGATTAGATTCCGGTTTGGCTACGAGTCTCAATCCCTGTCGCACCCCCTCAGTCAGAACAGGCTAATTCCTAAGTGGCCCGGCAGTGCCACAGATCACCAAACACTATAAAAAAAAACAGCACGACAGCAGAAAGGGGAGCAGCCGATTCGAGTAACTACTCTATCTTGCTATTATGATTCACCTCCCGCACCAGACTTCATGCAATATTCAATAGAGCTGGAGCCGAGACTGATGCATCACTCTTAACGGTGACAGTGGATGTATGTGCGTGCTTTAGGGACAGGGCTTTCCAATACACATGCCTCCTGTCATCTACGTCCAAATGCCCCCACAGAGTCCAATTAGTTCAGAGATGCGTGCAATCGTGAGGTGACCAGCAGGTAATGGCAGAGTCACAAGCCAAAAAACAAAACCACGTCCTTAAAAACCTGGCAAACACGCAGATGTCTGATGTGTTCTGTGTTTCGTTTTGTCCTCCCTGTCTGTCTTGTGTGTGGCGGACGCAGTGGAAGCTGGGCCAAACTTCAAAATCCTTACCCCAGAAAAGATTCTCGTCTTTGAGGCATTATTCTTGACGATGAGCCAAATCGGAGTCCTAATAATACAAGCCGCGCAATTACTGTTTTCCCACCCAGTAGTAGAGTGTAGTGAGGAGAGAGGGAGGGCACACAACAGGCCTTTGAAATAGAAAATGCACAATCAAACAAAAGTAGGGCAAGATGAATTAGATTAGAGGATACATCTAAAGCTGTGGTGGAGGCCTGAAATCTCTCGTTTATCATAGTCAGACGCTTCACAACCGCTGCCGTGATGTTCTACAAATTAGGTTTCATAAGTTTGCTCTTTTTAATCTGATATACAAAACCACAAATCTGCCTTGTGCTGTGCAACCTATTCTAGTCTCAATTTATCAGCTCACATATTCCATTTAATGTATTCCCTGGTCTTTAGCCTTTTACTATTTTTTACCCCTGCCATCTCCATCTCCATCACCATCATCGCCTTCTTTCGTACAGTGCTCGGTGCTAATCTGCGTGTGTCTTTTCTCTCCTCCCTCCACAGTCTTTGTCTGTCCCGGGACGTTGCAGCGCGTCCAGGCTGCCAGCTCCCAGCAGGAGGCGGAGCATCAGGCGGGCGCGTGGTGCAAAGACCCTCTACAGTCCGGGGACCGCCTCTACGTCATGCCCTGGACGCCGTATCGCACCGACGTCTTGTATGAGTACGCTTCCTGGGAGGACTTCAAACAGGCACGAGCCACCACCACCTACAAGTGAGTGCGCCCCCTGCTGGTAGCTTGATCAAACAGCAGCTGTCCCCGTATTGATTTATTGGCGTTTGATGTGGATATGGATGGTGATGGTGGAACGGTCCCCGCTGTGGTGTCAGCCGCCTCACCACGAGACCATCTTGTAGCAGTGATTCACACAGCGTCGGAAGAAATCGCTCTTTCATTGCAACATGTGGGACTGGCACCATGATTACTATATCGACTTAATGCTCCTGTATAAAAAGAGGCATATACAGTAATAGTATGGGGCTGGGTGCACCTGTTTACGTCAGTGGAAGACCTGTGGGTTTGTGTCAAGATTTGAGTCAAATAATTAACATATGACTTATTGTAGATATTAGGTACCATCTAGTAGGTAACATTTATGGACATTTATCAACACTTAATGTATGGAAATTGGTCTTCTGCCCCTTATGAACTAATACCAATGTCTTTTCTGTTTTTTTTTCTCTTGTTTGAAATGTTTAATTCTCTGATCCTTGTTAGCAAAGTTTTTTAAATAAAAAACACTTATTCTTTTTTAATAAAAAACAAATGTTTGTCCCAACAGAATGAGTCTTCTAATGTTGAAAACAAATCAGAACACAACATTTTGTTTTCATCTTATTAGAATATGAAAACATCTTCTACTAAGACAGACAGATTTAACACAATCTTATGAAGTCATACATAATGTACACTTATATGCCGTTGTTATTACAATATATTATAACTTATCCAAGTTGTATAAAAAGCAGTAACATGACGTTTGACCCTTTACTTAGCTTTTACATTTTTTGTGTTATTAATGATACTCATTGTTTGACCTAATTTGAATAGTGATGTAGAGTTTAAATTAACAAATCAGACCACTACTGAATTCTTTATCTTTATCTCATTTAATACATTGCAATTAAGGAAAGAGCTGAGAGCTGATTGGCTGAGCTACAGCAGTTTTCTCTTTGTCAATTCTCTGTCTGAAAAAGCTGATCTAAAGATGTGACAAAGGCCAAAAATACGTTCATGTAAAAACTGGCAATAACAAACTGCATTGAGAGCTCGGAACTTATTTGATGGAACAACAAGTTAGCTACCCCAGCTTTACCTTCTTAATTCACAAATATATAGATACAATTTCAACCTATCTTTATTATCATACAGAGAAACAACATTAAGTTTGGGGCATCAACACTCCACAGTTTTATGTAAAACGTCACATTTGCCAAAACCCCAGAATCTCCATAAATAACCCAGTGTAAAAATTTAAACAATTGTGACGTGGGTGCAACACAGAAACAGAAACGAGGAGGGAGAGACAGACGATGGAAACTATTCATATACTGTATATTTTTAACAATCGGAAAACAGCTTCTTCACAGTGACTATCAATGTAAAATGTGTTTTTAATTGTGTTAAAAGCCCTTCTGGGACGGATATAGCAAATTAGCCTTGGCTATAAATGCTCTAGTGTTTCACATGTTGATTGCATAGACTTGTCCCTATCAAACAAATTAATCAATAAATGAAATACATAAATCTCTCTCTGACAGACTGCCCAACAGAGTGGACGGCACAGGCTTCGTGGTGTACGACGGAGCAGTGTTTTACAACAAGGAGAGGACGAGGAACATCGTGAAGTACGACCTCCGCACGCGCATCAAGAGCGGAGAGGCCATAATCACCAACGCCAACTACCACGACACGTCTCCGTACCGCTGGGGAGGGAAGTCCGACATCGACCTGGCCGTGGACGAGAACGGGTTATGGGTCATTTATGCCACAGAGTCCAACAACGGCAGACTCGTGGTCAGCCAGGTGGGCACCAGGATTAGACAAAGAGATTAGAACAAGACTCCAGGCAGTATGGGTTTTATCGCTCACAATAAAACAGCCCTGACCAATGAAGTCCATCCAAAAGAGTCACGTAAATACAATCTGGAAAAGGTTAAGTCAAGCCCAAATCCAATCAAATCCAAAAGTAATACTCCAAAATATTTGTGTTTTTACCGAGACACAGCTGGGTTTTCAGATGGACTCTTTCTCAAAATGCATTTCTCTTTATACATAATTTATGGAGCCTCCAGAACAGATTGTGAACACACTGTACTGTTTGTCTGTCTAATCCAAAGTCACTTCTGAGTACCTTTTGCAAAAACTTCAAGTACGATCCATCACTGAACTTTGGAACGCTGCTCTTGTTTTCTTTTATTTCTCAACGTGCATAACCTTCCCCACAAAAACAGTTAAATTAATGTGTTGTTCTCATAAAAAGGGCCATATTTATTATGTTTGACCTTAGAGCAAAACTGTTTTTCAAACCGCATAAGTTAAACTATCAATCTAACATATCAAATCCCCATAAGCTTTGCCAGCGTTGAATAATGGAAGAAGTGCGTAATAAATAAGAAGGTGATCGCTTTCATGATCAAGGACTTGTTTGTTTTCCAGGGAATTTCATTAGATTTCCTATAGCGTTCTTAGTGCGCCACAAACAGGAGTTGTGATTATGACTTAGTGTGTAACTTTATTAGAAAGCGGCGGAAACATATCAGTTCTCCACAGCTCGGGGCTTAATTAGTTTTTGATGTGATTACTAGTGCTTATATGTTCATCTTTACATTTCCTATCGTCCATATGGTCCTGCTGGATTATGAAACCGTTATCATTGTGCCAAGATGGAGTGTGGACAAAAATTCAAAAGTTTACTTACTGTATACACAAAACATTGTTCTCCCCAATAGTCTGTTGTTGGTAAAACTCAGGGATATTTAATGCAGCTCATGTTTAATTTATGCTTTGGAATTAATATTTTTTTTGATATGTTCACGAATGTTTATTACTTAAGCCGTTTCTGAATAGATTAAAACGGAAAAGGCTGTAAATAATGATTTGTACTGTTTAGATCCTGAATGGTCAGTAAATGGGTGTCCAGGACTCCCTTGAAAAAGAGGTTCTCAATGGGACTTTCCTGGTTAAATAAAGGTTAAATAAAATAATAATGATAATAATAGTAATAATAATAACAATAATAATAATAATAATGATAATAATGAAAATAATAATAATAATGATGATAATGACAATAATAATAATAATAATAATAATAAATATGGTATTATTTATACATTTGACCAAAACAAAGCTAATGTTACCATTGGGGGAACATCAGCATAGAGATGACTTATTACATTGAGCTACATGATTAAAACATTTATTCAATTTCTTTCTGCAGTCATTATAGAATCATCCAACTCGTAAAACCTGAATAAGTTCACAACTACTTCAATAATCATCAATCTTTTTACAGCCCTTGTTTCAACATGTGTCCTTTGCTCTTTTTCCATCAGGTCAATCCCTACACGTTGCGTTTTGAGGGCACCTGGGAGACCAGTTTCGACAAGAGGATGGCGTCCAACGCGTTCATGGCGTGCGGTGTACTTTACGCGGTGCGCTCGGTGTACCAGGACGACGACAGTGAGGCGGGGGGAGATCTCCTTCTTTACGCCTACAACACAAACCGTAACCGCGAGGAGCCGGTCAGCATCCCCTTCCCGAACCCGTACCAGTACATCTCCTCCGTGGACTACAACCCGCGCGACAACCAGCTCTACGTCTGGAACAACTACAATGTGCTAAGATACAACCTGGAGTTCGGACCCCCAGACCCCACCACAGGTACTGACCTCACCACGGATACTGACCCCACCACAGGTACTGACCCCACCACAGGTACTGACCTCACCACAGGTACTGACCTCACCACAGGTACTGACCCCACCACAGGTACTGACCCCACCACAGGTACTGACCCCACCACAGGTACTGACCCCACCACAGGTACTGACCTCACCACAGGTACTGACCCCACCACAGGTACTGACCCCACCACAGGTACTGACCTCACCACAGGTACTGACCCCACCACAGGTACTGACCCCACCACAGGTACTGACCTCACCACAGGTACTGACCTCACCACGGGTACTGACCCGACCACGGGTACTGACCTCACCACGGGTACTCACCCCACCACGGGTGCTGACCTCACCACAGGGACCCCACCACAGGTACTGACCCCACCACAGGTACTGACCTCACCACGGGTACTGACCCGACCACGGGTACTGACCTTACCACGGGTACTCACCCCACCACAGGTACTGACCCCACCATGGGTACTGACCTTACCACGGGTTCTGACCTCACCACAGGGACCCCCACCACAGGTACTGACCCCACCACAGGTACTGACCCCACCATGGGTACTGACCTTACCACGGGTTCTGACCTCACCACAGGGACCCCACCACAGGTACTGACCCCACCACAGGTACTGACCTCACCACAGGAACTGACCCCACCACAGGTACTGACCTCACCACAGGTACTGACCCCACCACAGATACTGACCTAACCACGGGTACTGACCTCACCACAGGAACTGACCCCACCGCAGGTACTGACCTCACCACAGGTACTGACCCCACCACAGATACTGACCTAACCACGGGTACTGACCTCACCACAGGAACTGACCCCACCGCAGGTACTGACCTCACCACAGGTACTGACCTCACCATGGACTGGAGAGGCTCAGGAAAGAACCCAGTGTTCTCTGTGTATGTACATTTTTGGTTTTCATAAACGGAAGATTTTTTGTGTCATCAGATTTAGAATTTTAAATTAGGTTGAATTTTTTTATTTAATATTTTGAAACGTGAAAAAGCATGTTTGAATATTTTTGTCTTTACATTTCAATCTCTTAAAATTCAGTTTACAAATTTCAGTACAATTGAAATGTCATTTTCAAATTTGATAAAAAATTCCAAATGACATATTTGCCTTTAAAGATTTCTATATGTTTCTTTTCGAGCCTCAAATTCAGTAAAAGTGAGTAAAGGAAAAACCATTTAAACACTTTTAATAAAATTGGTGGAAAACTAATTAATAGTTTTTTTCAGAATTCTAATGGTTTGGATTGAAGCAGTCAAAATTATGGCTCTGGAAGTTTTAGTAGTTTCAGGAGTCCCAATGTTAAATTTATATTCACAGACATCTCGCTGGAATTCCAACGTTGTAATATATAAACGTATCTCAATAACCTCATTCGCACTTTGAGGTTTGGGAGAGAGAAAAATCAGGTCAACGTGCATAATGCGTCCTAATTCCCATTATAATGTTTCTGTCCTGTCTAATAAAGCTCACCAGCCTAAACATCTTTTTAAAATGGTATCTCTCCTGTGATCTGTGTTATATCCGATGTCGTACTTGGTTGTTATGAATATAATAGTAGGAACATTAGTTACTCTGACAGTGAGCCACAATTACTTTCCCTAATGTTGTCTTGATTGCAGGAGAATACAGACTTCTCAAACCTGCACAAATCTCCCTTACTTCCAGTGGGTAAATGAGAAGCAATTAAAACATCATTAAAAGTTCTTAAAAGTCCACATTACTCAATATTTTAAACTTAAAGGAGACATATTATGCAAAGCGACAACCATATTTCAACCATATTATGACTTTGTTCCCTCGATGGTCCCGAAAAACCCTTGTCTCAGTTCTGTAATAGTATGATTTCACACTTTTCTGCATCTGTCTTATATATTTACTTATTGAATTCTCTTTAATCAAGAAAGTCCTACTGAGATCCTGTCCCCAGAGTGTGAGGGGGTGGGAGAGTGGGGTCGGGAAGGTGTTATGGGAGACTATACATGTTTTTTTATTGGTACCAGAGCACCTGGAGACGACCTACGCAAACACAGGGAGAACATGCAAACTCCATACAGAAAGGACCTTCTTGCTGTGAAGCCCAAGCACTAATCACTGCGCCATCGTGGCGCCATCTTATTGCGTCTATCGTTTCGGTAAATCCCAATTGTATGGCCGTGGTTGCAGCCGGTAATTTTCAAATTTGGAGAAAAACAAATTCAACCCCTCCCTCTACTATTTCACACTCTAAAACATGATACGGTAAAAATAAAAGTCTCAATATTGTTTTAACAACCTAAAATACTGCATACTATGTCTTCTTTAAGCTACTTGAATCTCATCTGATGCCAAAGTGCTCGTTCAATTGCTCGGCTTCGACTCTGTCTTTGTCATGCGGACCAAAAAAGTTACAGTGGAATCAAAGAGGAGGGTGAAATGAGGATATTTCTGTGCAATTTGTCAGTCTATGAATAGGACAGAGGGTTTGGGTGTACTGTAGTGTGAGAGCCTCTGTCGAGATTAGGCGCACAGAAAGAGGAAGAGAGAGAGAGTGAAAGGGGAAAATCCAGCGCGTTTGATCAGAGGGATTTTGTACTTCTTTTATCTCCACATTAACTTTTGGTTGGTACTGATGCTGTGATACATTTGATCAATTATTTACTTCCCCCTGACTTGTGATGATGCTTCTTCTTTTGTGCCACGCTTTCCTCCTTTCGCTTGAGATTGAAGCTTTTGAGGGGACAGAAAGTGTTTGTCACCCCAATTATTGCCAGGGCTCACTCTTGAACTTCTAAGACATGTTTTATATTCTTACAGCTCGCCCAAACCCTTCTCGTCATGTCTCCTTTAAGGCTCTTGGCATTGTTGGTAACGCACTCAAACGAATTCCTTTGCATCCTCACTTAAATCCAAAATCAAAACAAAAAAAAATCTCTCAAATCTTCAAAGACTCATCTATAACTTTTTTGTGTTTTGTGTTACGTAAGGTCCTCTGACTACCACTCAAGTCACCACCACCGTGCCGGCCAGACCGCCCTCCTCCACCAGCACCAGCCCGTCCACGGCGCGGCCCATTTCCCCGACGTCGCGACCGATCGGAGCCATCAACATACACCCCACGTTGAGGCCGATCACAGCCACCGCCCCGGTCACGCGCCGCCCGTCCCGCCCCTCTCGGCCTCCGCAGGGATCGGAGCTGTACCTCTGCGAGTCCAAGATGGTGCGCGGTGTCCAGTGGCCCGCAACGCTGAAAGGAGAGACTGTGGATCGACCCTGCCCCAAAGGATCGTTAGGTGAGTAGATTTTTGTTTAGGAGAGGTGTTGTGGTGTGAATGAGAGAGGATTCAAGAGGTATTGATATCATACTACTGTACATGCTAATATACAGTAAACGCACTCGGAAATGTTTTGGACCTGGGTGATTTTGTTATATTTCTATTTCTATATATTTATTAGCCTGACCTGCCAGAAGAAACAACACAATTTTACACTATTCATTTTCAAGTATGTGTCCCAAGCTGCCCATTTCTCAGCAGTGTTTGGTAGCTATTGATTGGTCAGGTATACTTTATGCGTATGTCAACAACAAACAGAAGAATTTTTCAACATGTGTCGGCCAATAGATTTTAGGACAAAGTGAGGCTGCATCCCAATCTTGTCCTTTCAAAATCGATCTTTGATGAGACAAGGCCGCTCCAGGTTTGGTCAAGTGACATCTGACACTGTTTTTTTGTTTTTTCTTCTCATTTTTTATGCCACAAAGGCGCCAATATATTTTGTTTTATTTGTTTCGTTGTTGTGTTTTTGCTTTAATTTTATATCTTTTGTGTTGTCCTTTTTGTTTTGTCCGTGCTTTGTATTTTTGTTTATATTTCTTAATTGACATTGTCCTTAAATAATTGTCTTGATAATAAATATTAGGAGACACCATAAACCAAACTAAAATTTGAATGTAGGACAATGTTCTCAGTTCTGAAATTGTTTATATATTTTTTTTACTTGAGTTTCTGGAAACAACCAGTAACCTGCTCGGATACAGGCTGACTAATGTGCTCCACTGTAAAAGAGTGGCTGGTCACCAATCCTTAGAAACATTCTGCATGGAGAGCGTTTATTGTCACTGTAGAAGATTATCACAGAAGGATGAGGCCTTTCTCCTTTTCGTTTGTGGAGAGCAGGTTTTGTGATATTTTTCCAGTACCACATCTAAAACCTTTATTTATTTTGCCCAGAACTTGACAGGAGCCCTAAACAACAGCCTGATGCTCCATGAACTATTTTGACAGTACAGTACAGCAATTTAACCACATTTAACATCAAAATAATCTTGTTGCGGTTGTCTACTTGTCAAATCCGGCGATTCCCTGCAGCAACAAGCTGTCAATTGCCTACGCATAAGAAGTGTTTACTTGGTCAATTTGACTGACACTAAATAAATTCCTATTTTGCAGACAGATGGAGTCCACAAAGGGATGTCAGCTCCTGTAATGTATGTACATTTATTTGACCCTGACCCCCTGTGACCTCAGGGTGGTTATGCTGCCGGTCAAATATGTCAACAAAAACATAACTGTAAAATGACTTCACCGCTCACTGAGTCACTTGCAAGTCCTTTATCATGCAAATTATAATTCAGCCCAAGTAATTATAATCACACCAATTTTTCCTGACATTTTAGCTGCAATTTTTTTAATTAAAAATATCCATGGAGCTCAATTGTCCTGCAGTTAAAATTCCACTCTGGTTTCCAAAAATACTTTTCCCATTATTTTCCACCATAGCCTTTAAAAAAATATTGTTAAGTTATTAAAGGCACAGTATGAGGCTAACCAGCAATGACTGGCTAAAAGATGTCGATTTCCTTTTCAAATGTAAATCTTATAGATGGGAATGAGCTGTTTTACTACAATCAGGCACATTTACTTTTTGTATGATTGTTCATTAATGTGTGTGGTCTTCCCAATCAAATAAATACATAATTTTGTTGTGACGCCTCTGATATCCAATAAGGAAAATGTATGGGACATCCATCCATCCATTTTCTTCCCTTAATCCACTTGTGGGTCAAGGGGGTGGTAGTCAGAGCTGCACCCAGTACACAGAGCACCAGCCCCTCACTGATCCTCCTGCAGGTGGTGAGTCCACAGGAGCTGAGATCTTTCAGCAGGGGCTTCAGGCAAAGTGGGGTTAAGTGTCTTGCCCAAGGACACAACGACAGCAGTCATCAGTGGGAGTCGTGAAGTAGGTCTTGAGGTGGGCTCGAACCTACAACCTTCAGGCTCTAAGGCTAATGCTCTACAAACTGAGCCACTGTCTGTCGAATGGGACATCATTGAAGATAATGCAACATGTTGTGATCCCTTTTGTGGCCTATAGGGGGCCAAACAAAAGTGAAAAATGTCACTTTCTAAATATTTGATTTCACCTATAAGCAAAGGCCTGCTACATTGACCATCATTTTGACCCTTTAAGGTGCATGCAGTTTTCATATCTTGTTTTTTCCATAATGACTCCTTCGGAATACTTACAAAACACAAATAAAATATGCTTTTTTCCTGCCACTGAACACATCATTAAAGTAAGTGCATGTACTGCCTCCCACTGTTGTCCCTGCCTTGCTCCCGCCAGCCGGCACATCCCCCCGTGGGACAGCTGGATGAAAGCCTGTCCTCTATAAATACAAAGCTCTCCCTCAGAAACAGAGCTGATTGAACGTAGAGAATAGTCAAATGAAAGGCTACTACAAGGCTTTACCTCTGCATGTATCCGCTGTGGCGAGCATGTGGCCATCAGAGAGCCGCTCTGTCCTACGAGCGAGCGCAAACATCACATTAACAACTGGGCTAATTGCTGCATGTTGGCAACACATTAATTGAGAGGGGACTTTGTTTTAGCACGGATCAAACCTTTCATCCATTAAGCCTATTTCAGCAACAGTAATGCAACTACGAAAATGGAAAAAGCTGCTTTAATGACAGCTGGAATGACGGAAGAGGTGGAAATGTTTATGTTCGAATCTATAGTGTGCATTAATTTGAGATCATTTACTGTATATTAATTTGGGTCTCTTTTATTCTCTTTTTCAAAACACAAATGTCAGAGATCGTTTGTATGTCTCACAATGGGGATATTTCAGTGTTGCATTTTAGGTCACTGAAGAGTAGGAATGAGGAGCACACAACACAAATCTTGAGTGAATGTTGTCTAATGGGTCAACACTAAAATGTTAGTCTTGATTGATGTTGTCTCTGTCTTGTATTTTTGTTATGTTAATGTATGTTAATGTATTTTCATGGCTTTTTAACATCACGGCCAGGGGACAACAGAAGAAAAATATTGAGAAAAAAAAACATTCTGGCTTTTCTCATGTTTAATTGTGTGTTTTATTAGATTGCATTGTCCCCTTTGAAATGAACTGAACTGAAACTGAAACAAGATACATGAAAAGTATAGCACAACTTTAAAGAAAAAACATAAAGATGAAATAATATGTAATAACTGGTGGTTTTACATAGAAAAATAAACACTTGTTTTTAACTCAAATGAACCCAAAATTGGTCCAGAACGTGCCAGGCTTGTATAGTTATAGAAGCAATCTCCAGACTGAAACGATATACACTGCTTTTGCCTCTATAATCAACTCCCTTGGCATAAATCAGTGTATTGGCAAAACACATAGGCAATAATATTAGTCTCCTCACACACACAGCATGTTAAGGTTAAAAATATAGTCTGTGCGGAAAATAATTATGTACGGTAAAAAAGTGGCAACTCTTTTTGTTCATCCACCCTATAGTTTACAATACAATACAATACAATTTATTCTTGTATAGCCCTAGGTCACAACAGAAGTCATCTCAGAGGACTTAACAAAACCATTGAAATCACCAACACAGGTCAGAGAATCAACAGTTAAAACACATGAAGAATATAAAGCACACACAGAAGAAAATGTCCATACATGTTGTAGAATGCTAAAGTGTCCTGATCATCACCAATCCTTTCTGTTGGACACTAACTGTCCAACAAGACCCTCCTGCATCGACAAGGAAAAACTCTTAAAAAACCCAGTGGGAAAAAGTGAGAAACCTTGGGGAGCACTAGGGAAACCCACAGGGAGGGAGACCCATTTGAGAAAGGGATCCGCTCCTCCGGACGGACAGGCTAATGATCTAGGACCTAAGCTAGCTACAAGACGTGGACCAGTGGCCGCTGAACGTGGACAGGTCTGGTGCAGGACCGAAGCACTCCCAGGCGGGTCGGGCGGGGCAGTCCGCAGGTGCAGATGGAGGAGGCCAGGCTCAGAGATCCCGTCATCGTACCATGAAACAGACAATGGGACAGCGGGTGAATAGCAATGAACAAACTACAGTCAGAATCCTAAAAGTGCTAAACAGATAAAGTAGATAAAGTAGGAAGGAGGAGAGGATAGTGCTCAAGTTACCATACTTCTCCCAGCAAACTGACTCCCTATGCAGCTTGACTGACACTCTGAGGAGTTTAGCCTTCCCTGAGTCTTACCTTCCTAGCCATATGCTAAACTAAAGAGGACTGTTTTAAACCTAGCCTTGAATAAAGAGGTTCATGGATTGCACACCAGGTGTGCAAACCGATCCAAGCAAACCTAATTATATATTATATATCATATACATCATATATACCATACATACCATATATATCATATATAATACACAACATAACATACAGCATAATATATAACATAATATACAACATAACACAATACATTATTGTATAATATATAACATAATATATAACATAGTACAGCATACATATATAACATATACACCATATATTATATATTACCTAATTATATGCTAAATTAAAGTAAAGTGCTTTAAGCCTGGCCTTGAATGTGGAGACCGTATCTGCTTCCTTAACATAAATGGGAAGCTGATTCCACAGTAAAGGAGCTTGGTAGCTAAACGCTCTGCCACCAACAGTGACCTTTGAGACCTTAGGGACTACCAGACGTCTGGCGTTTTGTGAGCGCAACGCTCGACTTGGTTGATACGACACTAACGTGTCTTGGAGATAAGAAGGAGCCAAGCCATTTATGGCTTTATATGTTAAGAGAAGGATTTTAAACTTTATTCTGTACTCCACAGGGAGCCAGTGGAGTGATTTTAACACCAGAGTTATGTGCTCCCTCCTTTTGGTACCTGTTAAGATCCTAGCTGCTGTATTCTGAACGAGCTGGAAGCTCTTCAAAGACGCTTTAGGGCACGCTGCCAGTAAAGCGTTACAGTAGTCAAGCCTTGAGGTGACAAACGCGTGAATAAGTTTTTCCGCGTCACTTTTAGGAAGGAAATTCCTAATTTTAGCGATGTTCCGTAGGTGGGAGTACGCCGTTTTAGTTGCTTGGCTTATATAAGCCTTGAAGGAGAGTTCTTGGTCAAAAATGACTCCAAGATTCCTCACGGTGTTACTGGGTATAATACTGACATTATCGAGAGTAATTATCTGGTTAGTGAGGGAGTCACGCAGGCGCTTCGGACCGAGTAGGATCACTTCTGTCTTCTCCGGGTTGAGATGTAGGAAGTTAAGAGTCATCCACATTTTAAGGTCTTTTATGCAGGCACTGAGCTTTTCCAGCTGATCTGTCTGATTTGGCTTCATCGACAGATAAAGCTGTGTGTCATCTGCATAGCAGTGGAAATTAATTCCATGCTTTTTAATAATGTTTCCTAATGGCAGCATGTAGAGAGTAAAAAGAATCGGTCCGAGTACCGAACCCTGCGGCACACCGAATTCTACTCCAGAATAAGGCGACGAGTTCTGATTTACGTTGACGAAGTGATACCGATCTGATAAATAGGATTTAAACCAGCCAAGGGCTGTTCCTCTAAGACCTATATCACATTCTAGCCTCTGCAGTAGAATGCTGTGGTCTATTGTGTCAAATGCAGCACTAAGGTCCAGTAGGACCAGCACTGACACTTGTCCATTATCAGCAGCTAGTAGTAAGTCATTTGTGACTTTGACTAGTGCCGTTTCAGTGCTATGATGAGCTCTGAATCCTGATTGAAAGACTTCAAACATATTATTTTCCTGCAGGTGGCAGCAAAGCTGCTCAGCTATAAGTTTTTTCCAGGATTTTAGATATAAAAGTGAGGTTTGAGATCGGTCTGTAGTTTGTAAGTATTTCTGGGTCCAGGTTTGTTTTCTTCAGAAGGGGTTTGATAACCGCGGTTTTAAAAGCTTGTGGGACATAGCCACATTGTATGGATGCGTTTATTATATTTACGATAGGCTCAATTATCACAGGAAGTATGTCTTTGAAGAGCCATGTCGGGACTGCGTCTAACATGCAAGTTGAGGCTTTTGAGGATGTGACCACAGAGATCACCTCTGCTTGGCTCACAGCCATGAATTTATCGAGGCCCACTGAAGAGTCTAAGTGGGAAGTCCCGTATGCCGCTTCAGCCTGTCCACTACCAACAGCCGGAGTAACCTCCTCCAGTTTGTCACGGATGGATGTAATTTTATTATTAAAGAAGTGGAGAAAGTCGACACTGCTCAGTGAGCTTGGAATTTTAGGCTCGATTGCGCTATGGCAGTTTGTGAGTTTAGCGACGGTGCTAAACAAAAATCTACTGTTATTTTTATTCGCTTCTATTAAAGTAGAATAGTATTGAGTTCGAGCCCTGCGAAGGGCATTCTTATAGTTTCGGAGACCTGCTTTCCACTCCCTGTGGACAGGCTCCGAGTGGGAGTGGCAATATAGCCTCTCCAATTTTCTGACGTCCTGTTTTAAAGTGTGGAGTTGAACACTGTACCAGGGCGACGATGATCTAATCCTAATAGTTTTCTGTTTTAAAGGAGCTGCTGCATTTAATGCAGATTTTAAAGACTCCATAGTGTTGTCCACCGTTTGGTCAATGACTGAGGGACTGCAGCTGCTGTGAACAGGTTCACCTGCAGCAGTATTCAACATAGGCTGTATTAGTTCTTTGAACCTTGTGATAGATTTATCATTTAAAGTTCTTTTCATTATGGTTTTATCTTGCGGGACAGGAAAGTCCTCCAAATCGAGATCAAACGTGATCAAGAAATGGTCAGACAGCAACGAGCTTTGACGCTGGATGTCAACATTGGAGACATCACAGCCGTAGGTCAGGACAAGGTCCAAGGTGTGGTTATGAATGTGAGTGGGTTCCTCAACATTCTGAGTAAAACCAACACCATCTAGTACGGCGCTGAAAGCTTTGTTTAAGCTGTCAGTGCTGTCGTCCACATGTATATTGAAGTCTCCAGTTATAACTATGTTTTCCCATTCCAAAACTAGGTTTGAAATGAAGTCAGAGAATTTCCATCCAGATTTATCTTTAACAAAAATTATCATCATACCACATAATAATTCTGCCTTAGTGGAAATCAAAAAAGCAGTTGGCTTCATTTACAGTTGCAGCTCAGCTCTTCTTATTGATTTGCTTTTCTCTCTGACTTCTGGTCTTGTCTTACATAATATGGTCCCAATCAGCTCTGAATAACTGTGCTCTTGAGAAAAATATGTTGGACTATAGAGGCATGAGCTCCTATTGACTGTAGTGGAGTGTTGCTGTCTGCTCCGCCGCTGATTCCCATATCTCCTCTCTCCTTTCCTTGTTGCTGTAAGTGGATGCCTGTTATTTGCAACTACACTTTTTCCTTTTTTTTTTTTTTTACCCGCCTCCTGTCCTCTGTTTGAACCCTGTAACTAAACAGAGGAGCCCCATGTGAGAGTGAGAGAGTGAGAGAGAGAGAGTGTGTGCTGGTAAAAGGTGCTTCCCTTCAGGTGTGGTGTTATTCTGCAGTGGGGAATCAGAGCTGATGGTAATGTCTTTTGGAGTGTGTGCGGAGAGAAAAAAAAAAAATAACATAACCGCTTCTCTCTTTCTTTCATGCTTCCTTCCGACTCGTGCTAACCTTTCCCATTTTACCGACCCATTTTTCCAGCGTCCCCGTTCCTTCTCGCGTCGACAACACTTTGCATTTTTTTAAAAGTGTAAAAATCGCACCTTCCTACTCTTCTCGCCACATGTCCTACCTATAATAGCCAGCACCTAATATCTGCAACAGAGAAACGTGTTGTCATTTATTGTATAATGTATAATCATGAGCCTAAAAAATATTGGTATACTGTATATTTGTTGTAGGAATAGAACAGCGGGTAGTGCTTCAGAGATAGAAATGTTAACCCTTAATGTTGTGCTATGGCGTGGAACTGGACCAGAAGTCAAAAAATAAATAAGAAAGGACCATTACCAACACTTACAGGCTTTTAGAGTGAGAACTGCATGCAAACTCAAAGAAAGATGAGGTTAGAGTCAAAAGTATTCATATAGCACATTTAAAATCAATGACTCATGTGCTGAACACGAATTATAAGCAAACATCATACAATACAACATCCATATAAAAAGTACTAGTCGCTAATCTCTGGGTATTTGTATGCTTTATTTAGTATGGTAGTTAATACAATAATATATCAAAAATACTGAAACATGTTTTTTTTTTAACTCTGGCCAATAATTAACCAACCAATGAGATACAGTACTTGCCATTACTTTTTTTCCAAGTTCCCTGCGGACAATGTGTATGTTTTTAATTTGTTTAAGCGCTCACATGGATGCAGGAAGGGATCTCCAGAGCTGATGCATACATTCTTGCTTCTGGTGTGTTTATGTGAACAGCAGAGAGAGAAACAAGGAAGTGTTGTGATTAGGGCTAATATTCAGAACAGAGTTTATTTGGACTTCATCAACTTTTAGCAGGAATGGTAGAAAGTATTGAAGTTCTTTGATCAACAGTGCCTTAAAACACAATAAATCATGTTGTGACCAGTTAAAACAGTAACGTTAACTGGTTCGGCCTATTTGTGTTCGAAATGTACTTTCTCTTTAAATGTAGCTGATGCAATTTATATACAGATAGAATAAATATTACAGCAAGTAATGGTACTCAATTAATCGAGTACCATTTCACAGAACCCCAAAATCAATAGTAGCAAAAGTAGTAGTTGTATCCCGTGGAAAACAAATCGTTTTTCATTTGTCTTATAAAAGTATTGCATTGAAATGACTGGAGATAGGCTGCCATTACAGCTTGAATTGAATACATGCTATATTCATTTTATGCATCACTCACCTCTTTCTCTCCGTCTCTGTCTCCAAAGGCATCGCTTCGTACCAATGTTTGGCCGACCAAGTCATGTGGAACCCGCGAGGCCCCGACCTCAGCAACTGCACCTCTCCGTGGGTCAACCAAGTGTCCCAGAAGGTGAGACCCGGGCCCTCACCAGGACTAATTACCATCTCTCAAAGGCTAACCTCATTTACATGCATTTCAGACGCTCCTTCATTACCGCTCGACTTTTAATACTTAATTAACTCTCCTTTCACTGATATTCTCGAATCACTGCTTTTTTTTTTTTTTTACAATCTCTTCACTTCAGCGCCGTATAACTTTAAATGACTGACATCGATCTACAATGTGAACCACCAAAGCGTGTGATTGCATATTCTGTATTGAACACATATCCACTCATTTTTGCTAGTAATTAGATTTCCTTAAAATCATGATAGAAAAAACCAAAGCGGTAGCAGGCTCAATTTATGCCAGGGAATACACTGATTATTTAGTCATGCATAGCCTAGAAGAGTTTTTTTTTTTTTTTGGCTGGAAGGCTAACATCCGTGTTCAAATCCATTATACGTTCCCCTTCTAGCTAAAATCAATTGCAATTGCGTCGGGGTTGCTAAAGGTGTAATTTGCAAATGAAACAGCACTAGAGGGAATGAGAAAACTTCACAATGTGCTCTACACAGACCAACTTATTTACAATAATGAGTAAGTGATAGGTCATAAAGAAAAGCTTAAGAGGCTGAGACTAACAATTGAATACATTACATTGAGTCAACACAAAGAAAAAAACTGGCTACGAAGACATGCCATTTGTCAGCTTGGTACATAGAGGTAATCTATGACACCTGTGGCTTACTGTTATTAATTATTAAAGGTCATGTCAGAGACTAATATCGTGTTTCATTTTTGGAAATAATATATATTTCTGACCATGGGACACGTACTATGATGTAGAGTAAGTATTTTTCAAGAATAATAAAATACCCCTTCCATTGGAATAATTACACCTAGTAAGATTTGCTTAGTTAAACCAATGAAGACGGCCCGCAAAGATTTGAATTACTTTCGACCAATCAGGAAGCTGCGGGGAGGGGCTTAAAAGTGCTCATCTTCAAAACGTTCCTCTCTGACTTCACAGTTTGAATAGCAGCTGACACTCCCTTTAAAATAAAAAAAATGCGATCCTCTTTGCGGTGTTTTGAAAAGCATTGTACATAAACCGTATTGTATGGATTATTATTATTTTTTTTTTAAATAATTATCATGATTCATTGTCTAAAATTAATGAGCTGCAAACTTCCATACTCAGTCTTAATAAATGTGTGCGTACATCTGTATGTATGTATGGATGTTCATGTTATAAAAAGATTTCTTCATCCATACCTGTAAAGGATGAGGTCGCTGTGACTGTTATGTTTGGGCACCTTTTCCCCCCGTTGGTTTTATGTCTTATCTTTTTTTGTCCAGGTATTTTTGGGTTTTAGTTATTTTTGTAAGATTGTGTTTTGTATAAGTATATTTTATAGGTTGCATTTTTTGATAACGTTTTTTGTAACTTATTTTGTATATTTTGCAGCTCGGGTCGGGAGTATAAGAAGCGCTGTCCTGGTGCGCTCCCGCCCCTCTCTGCTCTCTGACTTTTGCAAACACCTGCTGAGGTGAGCGTGCACGTGCTGCGCGCTCCCTCCTAGTCCTGGTTTGCGGCCTCCCCAGACGCCACATGGTTTGGTTGTTGCTTTAGCCATTTGGTTAGCATTTTTTCCTTGTCCTTATTTTTGTTTGATCTGGTGGGTCCGGTGGTTACATTTTCGTTGGAGGGTGTAGCTAGTTGGGTTTTGTTTATTCTTTAGTTAGGGTGCCGGCATCGGATCCGGACGGCCCTGTATAGGGTTGGTTCGGTGTCGGCCCATTTTTGTTTGTTTTGGCTGGCCCACCAGGTCCACCTTTAATTTGATTACTTTGGGTTTTTGTATTCTGGACACGGGGTTGGTTTAATTTAATATTCATATTAATAACAACAAACTAGAGTTCAGTTAAAAGAACATGTATAAATAAAATCATTATTTTTGAACTCTAAACCTGTCTCTGTGTTCTTAAAATATGTTTTGTCCTTCGGGTCGTAACATGACACTTAAAAGGCATCAGATATCACAACATACACAATGTACGCTCAGTCGCTTCATGTGCATTTCAAACACAGAGTTAAAAGGCCACGGCTGCTCGGACAAAGCTGCATCTGGACCTTTTGATCCTGCTGTGGATGTTCATGTTGTAATGTTGTATGGACATTCATGTTGCGATACATGCATCCTGGGAAATAGATTCATGAAACAATAGTTAAAACATGCATAAATCATTTCAAAAATTACTTTTAGTGAGTACATGACAAGAAAAACAATTATAACCTAGTCAAAAGCGAGTTTGGCTGAGGGCCATTGATGAGATGTTTTGAACAAAACCCCCCAAAATTTGCACCATAGGTAAAATCCTCCAGTTCTGGTCGTCCTTAGCTATGGTCGCACTTGTGGCATTGCAGAAACGGTCAAATACAGAGGGAATAATGACTTAACCTTAACCCTAATGGCCATATTGGGATATTGGGGGGAAAAAAACAAAATAACAGCAATTGCTTTAGAAAATTGCATCATCTCAAAACTGTTTCCCCAATTGACCAAGTTCCTAAAGCTGAATTATCTACCATTTTAAATAAAGTCTTCGGGTCAAAACAGGAGGCAGGGAACACCAGAACAGCGGGGGGCTTTTAGTTAAAGTTTTTTTTCAAGTCATTTATTTTGAATATAGACGGATTTCTTTCAACAAAGGAAAGATGGAACTAGTGTTTAAGTAGCTCTACACAAGTATTTTTCTAACTGTGTTTTTGAGTTGTTCCTTGCCGATGCAGAAGGGTCTGAGGACTGTGATGATTTGCTACATTTATGAACATTTATGTACATTTATTAACACCTTTTGACTTAAGCATCCTGTTCCCTTTTGACCTATAGCTTTGTGTTTGTTATTACTGCATTTCCTTAGTTTGAACTTTTTGATTATCTAATGTGTTGAGGAATCTGCAATTTTCCAATACAAAAATACATTGAGTTGAATTGAATTGAAGTGTACACAGACGGGAAGATCATCAGTCCATAATGTTTTGCGTCGCATATTTAAAGACCTGCCCATTGATTTTATCCATGCATGTAATAGATCAAAAGTGGCGAGAACGCTGCTAACATCGCCGGCGAGCTGGTGAACCACACGCGAGGCAGGATCCAGGCCGGAGACGTCAGCTCCTCCGTCCGCCTCATCGAACAACTGCTGGATATTTTAGACGCTCAACTGCAAGCCCTTAGACCTGGCAACAAAGACCTGGCAACCCGCAACTACAACAAGGTAAGACAAGCAGCTAAGAAATAATCTCTGTGTGTGATCTTTAAAAAAAAAATCATCTTTCTTTTGTTTTCTTCTTTTCAGCTCCAAAAGCGTGAACGGACGTGCCGAGCCTACATCCAGGTATCTTTTCTCTGTACA
Source organism: Knipowitschia caucasica (assembly GCA_964034765.1). Classification (NCBI taxonomy): domain Eukaryota; kingdom Metazoa; phylum Chordata; class Actinopteri; order Gobiiformes; family Gobiidae; genus Knipowitschia; species Knipowitschia caucasica. The sequence continues at coordinate 15,432,310 of OZ035840.1, forward strand.
TAGCCGGCTACTATCGGTTACAGGCGTGACTAGGAATAGCCGAGCAGAGATAAATCCAGGACTAGACTAGTGGAATACTGCGGATGAGATTTCCGTGGCTCGTTGCTGCATCCTATGATTTATTCTCCCTTTGGAATCATCACTTATAAGATTTCTGGTTGGCTCTAGTGAGGAGTAGTGGGTTGTGTTTGGCTATTGCTCCTCGCTGACAGGATTAAAATGGGGCTGTATAGTGTCCCGTCGCAGATTTGTAGTTTTTCTTCCGCTTTTACTGGACGTTTATTTATCTGGAGTTACCATGCGAGCGATTTGTCACTGTCTGATTTCTACCAACGGTTCTAGTTATAACGTATTAACGTATCGAGTCCATTTTATTACTGTTCATAACTGTCCTGTTTGTAGTAGTACCGTTCAATACAGTAAGATAGCTTTTTTTGACTGATAATGAAAATATTTTTGGGTGTTGCAATGCCAAGTGCAAGAACAAAAGATATTGATCAAGGAAAAAATAAAATAACAATCGTATTCTGAAAAATATATATGAAATTAAAGTTACTGTACCTACTAATACATAATAATACATTTTGTTTGTCACAACGTAAAGAATTTTCTCAAATTTAATATCTTATTTGAAAACATTTTATCTTTGGAATACTTTGGGTCTCCCTTTTTCACTTTTCTATCTCAAAACGCTGACAGATATACCTAATCTGATTTTTGATGACTTAATGAATCATCAGATACAACACATAGCAAGTTGAGGTTATAAAATCGTCCTTAGGTTCAGTTTGACAACGTTTAAGTATCAGCAGCAGCAGCTTCCATTCGATTTGTACTATTATTACTGGTACATGTCTTTAGCCTGACGCAACATTTGTCGCAGGTTATAGCGAATTAATAGATTTGACTTTTATTGTAACAGCACATACAACACATTGAAGTATATTGAGCTGACTATATCAAAGCATTTACATTACCCTCTTCACAAATTCAACATAGAAGCTCTGGTTTAACATAGGCCAGCTCCCTATAATCTCACTTTATTCTCTTGGTCCACGGTTGAGCCTGAATGTGTAATATTGGCCCTATTTCTGATGCACAAAACGGCACAATATCTCTGGCTTTGAGAAAACCTAATTTGCCAACAGTATGGAGGGCAACAGTGTGTGCTTCTATACGCCCCCCCTCTTTGTGTGCTGCTCTTTCAACATTATTGCAATATGTGTGTTTCTGAGAAGGCAGTAATCTAATACGATGAAAAAGCTTGCGTGTATGTGCCTAGTGTATACGCGCCACCGTCTTGTGTGTTGTCCTGTCTGCTGTCTAAGCCGTAATATGACACCCATCTTCAGATCTGGCCACAAAATGAACGCAAAGGCTCCTGCGTAGTAAGCAACCCAGCAATTTGTTTTGTCACCAGCTGCAGCCTAAGCACAAAGATGAGAGGATATTGTCGTAGAATACACTCCACACAGGACAGAGTGTATATGGTAATGCTAAATTCATTTTAAAGAGATCTCACAACAGTCAATCCTTCATTTTGAGAGGCCTGAGCAAGAGAATTACGCGATTCATCAAGCCGGCTACTTCAACAAATTGGATAGCGAATAGGAGCGTCCAAATGGCCAATAAATGAATTGTAAGTGTGAAATAGAATAGAAGATGTCTGACCTGAAAAAGTTGTCAAATGAATAATCAGAGTGAGCGAGTTTGTTCAAAATAGATGCATCCCTGTTGGAGTAAATATACTTCTAGTTTTCTAAGTTAAATATCGTAATCAAGCGCTTTAGTGGCCATACCTGATGATAAACAGCAGCCTGATCTCATAAGCTAAGCAGGGAAGGTCTAGTTAGTACTGTAATGGGAGACCTCTGCGGCTGCAAATTGCAAGACTGTCATTGTGTCCTTAGGCAAGACACTTCACCCACATTGCCTAGTATCAGTATAGTGTGTGCATGAATGATCAATGGTGGTCGGAGAGGCTGATGGCATATACTGGTTACCTTGCTTGTGTCACTTGTGTCAGTCTACCCCAGGGCAGCTGTGGCGACAGTAGTAGTTTATTGCCACTGTGTATGTGACAACACAGAGTAAAGCATGTTAGAATGTTGAGTTAAGTGCTGTTACTTCTGAGCTCCAACTAATACTGACACTAATACTGCAAGAAGAAGGATATAACTGCTATGATTTAACATAATTTACCTCTTCAAATAATGTTACTGTAAATAAAATGAGATTTTAATAAGACCATAGCACAGTAGTGGCTTGTTCCTTCCTATACACACCTATAGAACTCACAATGGCTAATTATGCAGGAGCATGACACATAATGGAAACGTTAGCTGATAATTACAAAGTTGCTAATGCTAACAACACTTTCTGAAACAGTGTTAATGAAGCAGTCTCATGATTAGTTACGACTTATCTGTAAAGTGCATGCCAGGCACTTTCTTAATGAATTGTTCTCGATTAAGTCAAAACAATTCCTTCAATGGCACAAAAGCAATGATGAATTCAAGTCCACTGTGGCTTTTGGGAAAACTTCAGTCTGGTTTTTTGCAAGTTTGGAGCAGGCTTCATGTTCAGCTATGGCCACGGCTTTTTATGTAACCATGTTTTGTATTCCTGGAACAGTTTGAAGACTTTATAGTTTATCTTTTTCTTTAATTTGACAGCAAGTTCATGCAGGCCAACCATGTCTATAGGCCTTGTAAACCTTTGTTAAATATTTTCTATACAGACTGAAATACAGACCTTTGTCAAGATTCTTCTTACAGATTTTCACAATGGAATTCAAATTAAAATCGTGTGCGTTCCCTCAATGTGTTTAAGGCCGTGGTTCAGATCGTGGATAACCTGCTGCGTCCCGAGGCGCTGGAGTCGTGGCAGGACATGAACAGCACGGAGCAGGCGCACACGGCCACCATGCTGCTGGACGTCCTGGAGAAAGGAGCCTTCCTCTTAGCAAACAACATGTATGCCAACTACTTCACGGACCACGCACCCAGCATCGGTAAGTCGCCCCTTTGTCCTGCCTCACCACTGCCTTTACACTGGAGGTGGCGGAGTGGCAAAAGAAGGAAAAAAAAAAGTGCCAAAACTGGTAAGGTAAGGCAAGGCAAGTTTATTTGTATAGCACGATTCATACACAAGGCAACTCAAAGTGAACAAGATAGAGACAGTCACACAAGGAATTAAAATCATCAATAATCACAGTACAGTAAAAAAAGCAAAGATAAAATACCTCATATTTTGCAAACATATTAGACATTTTTAACATATTCAAGTCATTGTACAAGTTTAAGTATTATGACTCACAAAGTTGTTATTGAAACTAGTGAGTTGATGGATCTGGGTTCAAATCCTAGCCAGAACAGGGTCTTTCTGTGTGGCGTTCATGTATGCTCTTGCTGTGTCTGCGTCGGTTTCCTCTGGGTGCTCCGGTTTCCCTATACCGCTTTAAACGTGTACAGTAGGTATGAATGTAGTGAGTGAAAAGCTTTGGATGCCCCTGTGTGTTTGGCCTCTCGCTTCTGTCCTCAGCGTTAGTGGAGTGAATGGAATTCTGGTTAATTAAACACATAATAATTGGAACATTATAGAGATCATAAAATTGAAACGTGAACCAATGATATAAAAGGCACAAAAACCTTAATTTATCACATGCTCTAAAGTTTTTTCAAAGTTGTCTTACGAGCTTGCATGTATTGTAGCTATGTATTGTATTTATTTATTTGATCGGGACAACACACATTAATGAACAATCATATACAAGTTGTACACACAATTAATATTATTTCATATCTAATTCAAATTTACAATGTTCGCAATGCTTTAGAGTGATTCCTACATGTCTGACTTATTTATATTGGATTTACCTGCATTCAAAACACCTACTGTACTCCGATTTGTTTTCAACACCAAACACGCACATTTTTCTGAGTTTTACAGCCTCACAAATATCACTGATTCAAATTATCGCTGCTATCTCCGCTCACTCACCACATTTTACATTTGCAGATTTAGAAGTCCACGTTCTCAACACGGAGATGGAGCTCCAGGATCTATCGTTCCCGCAGAACTACGCCAGCGACAGCGCCATCCAGCTCTCTGCTTCTACCATCAAACAGTACAGTCGAAACGGTCAGGACCCCTCGTCTCTTCTTCTCCTCTCCCCAGGCCTGACCAATCACCTCTCTCTCTCTCTCTCTCTCTCTCTCTCTCTCTCTCTCTCTCTCTCTCTCTCTCTCTCTCTCTCTCTCTCTCTGCTCTCACATATGTGTTGCCATTTCCATTTTCACAAACGCTTTAAACAATCTGTACGCAGTGGGCTAAGTTATTGGTTCAAAATAATAGGCTAATCAGATTAACAAAAAAACGCTGAGACAATTCCTTTACTTGATGGATTCTTAACAGCGGTCTTAATAGAATAGCTTGGGAGGCGTGTAGATTACAATCGGAGCCCACAGTCTGACAGAGCCATCTCAGCACTCTCTCCCTCTCCGCCATTTTAACCCCCCTTACATCAGCCCCTCCTCATTCACTATCCCCCCCAGAACTCCCCCTCTCCTCCTTGGCTCTGTGGCGGGAACGAGATTAGAATGATTGAAACAATGCACATGAAATATTCATATGGAATAATGGGAGATCTGTGGATGCTTGAGGGATGACTGTAGCATTGCCCTCCACATTAAATGGCGCTCTCTTGCACCAGTCAAAATGAAACGCTCTTTACCATCGCTCCAACCTTCACTAAGTCCCCCGTTCCGTCTTCCCTCTCCCCTAGCCCTGTCACTTCCCTCTGTCTGTCTCCGTCTCTCCAGATCCCATTACCATATTATACCCTCATGCACATACATTTACTCTTATACCTCACCACCGCAATGTATTGATCCTACTGCATCTACGCTTTCATTTTTTTTTTTAAAGTGGGCCCTCTCTTTTATTTTCATCCAGGGCAAGTGAAGGTGGTGTTTCTGCTCTATAAAAACCTGGGATCGTTCCTGTCCACGGAGAACGCCACGGTGAAAATGGAAATGGAGTCGAGCCACGACCGGAGGCGGCTGGCGGTCAATTCTCATGTGATCGCGGCGTCCATAAACAAGGAGTCCAGCCGCGTGTTCCTGACCGAGCCGGTGGTCTTCACATTACGCCACTTACAGGTCAATACATGCACTAAATCACAGGCACACTCAAAGACCCAGATTAAAGTGTGAGACTGTGGTGTTTGTTACAGCGAGCACGGATTATATGTATATTCATTAATGTTTACATAACAGCTCACATGCTACAGAAGAAGTGCTTCATATTTACAGTAAAACATGCATACATTCACATAAGAGAACCTTTATGCTTCTCCCATATTTATATTTCCCAAGAAGGGATGTGTCTTTTTATTGATATATTTAACATTTAAAACATTGCTATAAAGGCACAACTTTGTAAATGAACTAAAATGGTAAAACAAAATTTAACAGAAATAGGACATTTTAACAAATTGCCGCCTTCCAAACAGATTCTCTCAATCATTCCTCACATTTTAATGATTTTTTTAGAGCCCAGAGCGATTTCTGCCGTCATTGACAGGAGCTTATGTGTGCTTCAGGTTCACTAATTACCATAACAACCACAACGTACACAAGGACCAATTCTCCACTCATTTACACAACAAGTATTGATATTTGAAAGCATCATTACCTGGGCAACAGTGGCTCAGTTGGTAGAGCATTGACCTTTGAGCTAGAAGGTCGTGGCTTCGAATCCACCATGAGACCTTTTCCACCGACTCCCACTGATGACTGCTGTCCTTGGGCAAGACACTTATTCCCACTTTGCCTGAAGCCCCCACTGAAAGATCAAGGCTATGCCATAGAGCGACCATCCTCCTCCTGGACTCACCACCTGCAGGAGGATCCCCCCCCCCCCACTCAGAAATGGATTAAGGGGCAGAAAATTGATGGATGAATGGCATTACCTTCTTTGAAATAACGTTTGAACAGTCAGATAATTTCTTTTTCTTTTTTTTCCACGTTTTGTCACAAACGGCCATTAAACTATAAATATTCAGCAGTTGTCGTGCCCCATATAATGTGTCCCATTCTCTCTGGCTGCTCAGATGGACAACTACCACAGCCCCAACTGCTCGTTCTGGAACTACTCGGAGCGCTCCATGACGGGCCAGTGGTCGTCTCAGGGCTGCAGACTGCTGAGCTCCAACAGCAGCCACACCTCCTGCTCCTGCAGCCACCTCACCAACTTCGCCGTCATCATGGCCCGACACGAGCCGGACGTGAGTGTCCGGAAAGCACTAGAAACACTGCTGCTATTGTGTGTTTGAGTCTCACCTGTTTAACACATCCTCATCCAGTGTTTCATCAAAGGATCCATCAAAAAAGATATTATTATGTCTCAGAAAATATGACCCCATTAGTTTGAAGGAGAACAGAAGCACATACTGTCCCTGATGATGGAACAAGTTAGACTCAGAGTTGGAGTTACTTTTATGCTGAACTTTTGCCGGTAACCAAAAAGAAAGACACAGTTGAAGAGAAAGCAGTTAATTCAGCAGTTCAGCCCAAAGCATCAAATAGTGTCTCACAGAGCTCTGTCTTAATAGTATACAAAAGATCAAATATTGTCTAATGAGATGTTAGTCTGAGTTATTCACAACATTTTTCTTCTACAAGACTTTCTGTTTGGACAAACAACATGTATTATTCATTACACATAATATTGTGTACATCATCTTTAATAGAAGAAACTTATTCCCATTTAAAATACTTCTCTTGTTCTTTAAATTACACATGTACTCATCAAGATAAGTACTTTAAGCACGTAAGAACTCATTTATTGTCCTTTCTGTGCAGTGCCGCACTTTTGCAGCTTCCACATCACAAGAAAAAGGGGAAGAAATGAGATGAAAACAAATAAATAAACATGAAACATTCTATAAGGGACGAGCGGAGGCGTATTCTTGTATGTTGTCTCTTGAAGAAGTAAATTATGCGGGTTTTCAGTATCACATGGATTCTTAGGTTGACATGGTCTTTGTTTTGATGTCCTCGTTGATGTTATTCAGGAATGCGTACAAATACATGTCCTGGAACTCGCATCTGACAACAACATGAATTTAAATTTGCTGTCTTCTCTCTTGTCTCCACACTTTAGTTCTTTGAATATATTTACAAACATTAAGTAAATCAACTTTTTTTCATCCCCCACTCCTGCCCATTGTTCTGCCTGTCCTGCTGCTTATTCCTCCCACATGTGTCTTGTCATCTGGTGTGACGTTTTAAACATTGCGTCTCTCTCTTTCTCTCTTTCCTCCGCCTCTTGTGTTCAGTACCAGGGGCGCATGCATGAGTTGATCCTGTTTGTGATCACCTGGGTGGGGATCGTCATCTCGCTGGTGTGTCTGGCCATCTGTATCTCCACCTTCTGCTTCCTGCGCGGACTCCAAACTGACCGCAACACCATCCACAAGAACCTGTGCATCAACCTGTTCATCGCCGAGCTGCTCTTCCTCATCGGCATCGACAAAACAGACTATCAGGTGGGTGTGTCCCTCGTGTTTGCCCGTTTGAAAGAGGTATTGACTGTTTTTACTTGGTGGTTTTCGTTCCGATCAAGCAGGAACACACCCATTGCATCAAGTGAGTTCAGTCCTATACTCCGCTTTCATGCAATCTTGGAAACTTTGACTTATCAGGGTCTTTCTGAGTGGAGTTTGTATGTTCTCCCCTTGTCTGCTCCGGTTTCCTCTGGGTGCTCCGGTTTCCCCTACGTCTAAAAACATGCACAATAGTTCTGGCATGCGACTCCTGTACTGGCGACCTCACTCCCATCTCTGTGTGGAGTGGGAGTCCAAATGCCCACAACAGTTGTAAAGCGCTTTGTGATTCTGGTCTGTGAAAGGCGCTATATAAAAAAAAGATTACTTACTTACTTACTTACTTACTTACTTATTGGAACAACAGCAATACAAATATTTGCAGAAATGAACCTAGATTATCTCTGTTTGTTATTAGGGACCAAGCAGTAAAGCACCAAGACAAAGGCTCACATTTTCCACACACATAAAAACGGTGTATTGGCCATAAACAAAACAGGCTATTAAAAGGGTCAAAAGAATAGAACTTTATACAGAAAGTAAATGCTAACCTGATCAGAACTAAAACAAACAAATTGATCTCCCAAAATGAAACATAACCCAACTTTTATATACTGCCCAGCCCTATTGCCCACAGCCGTAGCAGCCCACACAAGCCCGCCACGTTCTCCTCCTCTTCAAGTCAGGATGGGGCAAGGTTCATGATGTCCTCCTGTGGGGTGTAGCCATCACATTTGTTCATGAGAAAAACACAGAACCGTAACTGTTTTGATATGAGAAATACAGGAGCAAATGTGTAGTTTAATAAACAAGTACATCCTAATACTGTACATATACTAATTTTAATGCCAAACTTCAGTGGCTATGAATTCACAAATTAGTAAAACCTTGAGTGTACTAAAAACACATACTCTCTCAGTTCGACTCTACTCTTCCATCCAATTACAATCTGACACCTGTCTAAGTGGCACAAACTCGGGAACTCTGCGATCCTTGACAAGGCAGATTTTCTCTGATTAAACTCCTAATATTAACAGTCTTCATAAGTTCAGGAAATTCTCTACTCTTGAGTCTTGAGTGATCTGCACACAACATTTTCCAGACAACTCCCATTGAATCCTGCTCCCATATATTAAAGATGGAGGGTTGCAACTTGCTGGTCCCCATGGGGATGTTACATACTTTACACATGCAGCAGGGAATTTAATGTATCTATATTCATGAAGGCCAGATAGATATAGAAAAGCTTTCTCACGAGAAGAATGCACATTTTTTTCCACTATAGGAGGACCTCAGCACGAAAACAGGGGAAGAACATGTTCAAATGGCTTCTATCCCCCACACCTCAACCATGTAGCAGAGAAAAAACGTTGACAGAGAGAAGAACGGACAGGTGCCGTGTGTAGCTGAGGCATTAGCTGCTCTCGAATCTAAAACCCAGTGCAACTATATGGCACCTATAGCATCTTTAAAGCTGGTAATATATGTAGGATTATATTTTGAATACATCTTTCTGTGTCCTTGTGAATTAACTAAACATGTTCCAAACCAAAGTGGATTTTACAACTAAAATATTTGAATAGAAAGTGCATTTTGGATTGCATTCGGGAGCTGAAGAGGGTTAGGCCTATTTGCTTTTTGCTTGCGGGTGCCAGATCTTCTCAATAAGGCACTTAGGATCCCAGGTGCACGTGCGATTTACATGAAACTATTTGACAATTAAGCTACAGTATAGGCCCCATTTGTTTTTCTCCTTTCTTTTCTTTTACAAAGTTATAAAAACTGGTAAATTTCCATTAACTCTGCATTATGGCTGTTTTGTTGCGGTGCGATGGTGTGATTGGAGGTGCAAAAAGATCTGTAGCATTTTCACACAATAAAATTTTTCACTGAAACTGCTGCGCTGGATATACTATTTCACTGCTACTTGACACTCTACAAATTCCCTTTCTTTTAAAATGTCCCCACTGAGAGAGCAGAATGAAATAGAAAAATGTCTGGTGACAGATGGAGTTTCATTTTACCATATTGTAATAAAAACGGCTGTGAAATAATAAATGATCTCTCACAGAATATGCACACATGTCGCCAGCTCTTTTCTATTGTGACGAGCCCAGTTTTAATAAAGTTTAAAGGTTTTCATGTTAATTGTGATTGTCAAATGTGTACCGCTTTATTCTGTAAAATATTTAATTTAGAGTGAGTAAAAGCAGTTGGGTAATCGTCCAGCTACAGTAAATCCAAATGAAAATCTGTGGAAAGACTTGAAAACGGCTGCTCGCAAACTCTGTCTGTCTAATCTGACGGAGCTGAAGACAAATGGCTCATTGCACATCTAGAGACTGAAGGGCCAAACCTTCAGTCTCTAGAGGTGCAAAGCGTGCAGAGTCATAATCATATCAATTCAATTAAATGTTTTCTTGTATAGCCCTAAATCACAACACTATTTATACCGGAGGACTTTACAAAACCGTTGATTTTGATTTCACACTTCTTTCAAACACAAGAAATACAATGAAAACATACAGAGCCATTGGTCAATAAGGGGCAGATGACCCATGTCCAGAGATTTTGACAAATGTCCATAAATGTTTTTGAATGTTGAGTGTCCTGGATAATCACCTCTGTCCTCAAGCATCGGAAAGGACAAACTCTAATAAAGACATACTCAAATACTCCAAACTACATGCTGTGATAGTGTGTACTCATGTTGTATGAATATACTTTTTTCAGTCAAAAAAAACCCACTTGTTTTGCTTTCACTATATAGTTTTATGTTACTTTGTTGTGTTACTTAAAAAAAAAAAAATCTGTGTGTGGTGGTAGTTGTAGGAGTACTTAAGCAAGCGACTGTAATCCTACTACTAAGATCTTGGCTCAATACAGATAGATTTGTCCAAACCTAACTGAGTCCCTGGAACACATAATAATAATTATAATAATAATGCATCGGTTTTTTGTAGCGCTTTTTTGGACACTCAAAGACACTTTACACGTCATTATCTTTCACTCCATACACGGTGGTGTATGGAGTGAAACTACTACTGTAGCCACAGCTGCCCTGGGGCACACTGACAGAACCATTGGCTCCTCTGACCACCACCAACCATTCACAAACACACACCATAGTCATTCTAGGCAATGGGGGTAAAGTGTCTTGCCTAAGGACACAACAGCAGTTTGGCACTTTACAGCCGCAGCCGCCCCACTGTGGCATCAGGTGTTCCCAGAGGTTAAGTGTCTTACCAAGGACACAACGACAGCAGACAGTGCGAGTCGATGGTGAAAGTCTTGAGGAGGGCTCGAACCCACGACCTTCAGGCTCAAAAGACAATTATCTACCAACTGAGCTACTGTCGCACATAAGACATGGATGTGGTGTTTTTGATTCTGTTTAGTACTGAATCATTTTCCTTTTAATGTTATGAACAACTGCAAACTTTCAACATCCCAATCTTTCTCTGTATCTATGTATTCATGTATACTTTATTCATGAAGAAGAGATAACAGTGCCGCTTTATTCAAATCTCTTTTCTTTATCTTTTCTCTCTTTTCCTGTCACTCTTCAGATCGCCTGTCCCATATTTGCCGGCCTGCTCCATTTCTTCTTCCTGGCTGCTTTCTGCTGGATGTGTCTGGAAGGAGTGCAGCTCTACCTAATGCTCGTCGAGGTCTTTGAGAGCGAATATTCCCGCAAAAAGTACTACTACCTGTGCGGATACTGCTTCCCGGCGCTCGTAGTGGGCATCTCTGCTGCGATAGACTACCGAAGCTATGGGACCACGAAAGCGTACGTGTGAATCCAGGCCTTTTTGCACCTTTGCAGATGGAGAGACGCAGGATTAGGCTATTCCCGCGCTCGCCGATGTAATATGCAGAAGTGTGTTTGAACGGTCCTTGCACGCTCCCCTGTGGAACGCCTCTTTTTCCGAGCACACTTAGCCAAAGCCCCATGATTAGCTTTCATGAGATAATCCGCAGAGACAGGGAAGTGGTGTGAGCCCTCTGATGTCTGTGTGTAAAATTGTCTTCTCTCCTCTGTGCCACTGCAGATGCTGGCTCCGAGTGGATAACTACTTCATCTGGAGCTTCATTGGACCCGTTTCATTTGTTATTATGGTATTAGCCTCTCTCTGCCTCTCTTCTTATTTCTATATCACAGTCCAAGAAAAATCGTTATCGCCGGCATTACTCTGCCATGAAAAGATGAACACAGAAAGGTTTAACAAAATTGAAAGAAAAAAGAAAGAAAGTCATAGCTTGCACAGCCTTGGTCCTTTTGTATTCTATTTGGACAACTCCTCTAAACTTTTGATTTAATGACAACCCAAGTGAGAATAGTATTAAAGCCATATCTCAAAATGGTACAGAATTCTTTGGGTCAAACACTGACTTTTCAAATCATTTTTGACATTTCTTCATGGAAACTATGCGGCAGTAGTAATTGTGTGCATACAAATGTACAGTCTAATACATGCATATATGAATTATTAAAGATTTTTGTCTCTTCTCAGCTCAATCTAATGTTCCTCATGGTGACATTACATAAGATGATTCGTAACTCCTCAGCCCTGAAACCTGACTCCAGTCGCCTGGATAACATCAAGTAAGCCCCAATTATTTACCCGCTCTAATAAAGTATTTATTATATTACTTTATTATGTACATATGCTGTACATATGATCGACTATGCAGAAAAATCCTCCACTCGAGATATTGGTTCAACAGTTATTATTTATATCCCACCCACAGCATGTGCATACGGTGCATATTTATTATAGAAACGCATACTGGGATGCTTCCAATTGCAAGAAGTTGTAATGCAGCAATTATGTGTTTCCACTACGTCATTTAGTTAATTAAAGGGGCTGTATGTAATATCTAATCGTACAGTTACAATCCAATAGAAAATCTGTGTATTAAATATGATATAATATATTATTATGTAAATTGTGTTTGTGTATCTTCTTTGATTTAAATAGATTTGTGGTGTCAGCAAAAAAAAAACAACACATTTTCACCTAATGAACTGGCAACCCCAATAAGAGCCTCATTGTACCTCCATTGTATTTTTAATTAAATATAACTCCACTTCAAACTTTTGTTGGAATATATTTTTTCTACATGCTGATTCAGGAACATATAGAAAAGATGTGGATGCAATTTAAAATTAAAATATTCCATACATATTTTTTTCTAACTCCATATTCAACTCTTTACAGTGTTTTTTGATTATTAAAGCATCAGTCAAGATTCCTTCAATATTAACTGGATTTAGAAATGAAACTTTACTCCTGCAAAATTCTGTGAGGTCACCATTGTAGCGGGCCCCTAATCGTAATGTAGCATGAACTAAAATGACGTATGTCCTGTTCAGATCTTGGGCTCTCGGGGCCATCACTCTGCTCTTCCTCCTGGGGCTCACCTGGGCGTTTGGACTCCTCTTCATCAATGAGAACACAGTGATCATGGCCTATCTCTTCACCACCTTCAACGCCTTCCAGGGAATGTTCATCTTCATCTTCCACTGTGCTCTGCAGAAGAAGGTACCGTCCCACCGGCTTTTGTCGACTGCATTCATAGAGTTAATATTAAAGTGCTATCGGAGACTTATCTGTGTTGCACCAATATTGTACTTTTTTGACCCATCCTTATCCTATCACTTTGTATTCACAATTAAACCACGTCAGATTCTTCCAATTCACTATTATTACTTAAACTTGCTAACTTTTGAACCAAAACAAAATTCACTTCAGAGACTTCATATAAGATGTAATTACAGAAATAAGAGTACAATATTCAGTTAATCTAGACTCAATCCTATGTATATAAAAAGTAATTGACAATCCAATTCAATTTCCAGTTTGAATAGGTAAGGGAAATCCGTTGTAAAGTTTTGAAAAGGAAAAGTTTTTGTGTCAGAATTATTGATGTTATGAAGAATGTAGGATAGCCACTCCAAAAATCACTTTTTCCCCCATTGAAGGGTTTGTGATTCAAACTTTGTCATACTTTTATGAGGTAATTGAGCAGGGCAATGGAATAAAGATGTACTGGGTTTACTCGAGATTCCAAGTTGTATATTTGAAAGCAATTTGAAGTGATGGATGATACTGGAGAAAATATGACTTTTTGTACTCTAAAATGACCAAATGTATCTGAAGGTAGCAGGGCAGCGTGCTTCAGAATGTACATGTCTTATTCATGGCGTTGCATTAAGTACATTTCCCTGTAGCAATGTGTTAAAAGCCTCTCCTCCTGAAAGTGTTTGTGTTTACGATTATAGCTGTGTTTTCTGCAGGTCCATAAGGAGTACAGTAAGTGTCTGCGCCACTCGTACTGCTGCAGCCGCACCTCCACCAGCAGCAGCTCCCACGGTTCCATGAAGAACTCTGGCCTCAGAACCAATAACCGCTACTACAGCGGCAGCCAGGCCCGGCACGCCACGGCTCACCGGCAGGTAAACAGCCTCCCCACCGACTGCAGCTAAAACTATTTCACATTATGTAACTCAGCAACAACAGGGACTGAATATCGCTCATAACTCCCGAGCAGCACAGGAAACTTTTCTGCGGTTTTACTTTTAAATACTTAGACTTCACCTGAAATATTTCACTCTGAGGTCATGGCAGGTTAAAACTAAATACATGTATTCAGATTAACTGTATTCAGAAACACAGGTTTAGTTTAAAATTGGCTAAAACATGTGCAAAATGTACTCATCAAAATAGTATTATATGGATTAATTAGATCAACAAACACAAACTTGTTGATAGTCATCGTTTTTCAACAATCATTTGTAGTTGAAAAATTATATGACATAAAATGGAAGCAGTATTTATAATATTTATATGTTACAGAATAAAGCATTATAAAACATACATTTAGTTTAGTTCAATGTTTGCCATTTCTATTTAATTAGGGTTTTTATTCATTGTTCAAATTCATGTTAAATAAAAAGTCCCTTCCTGTTAGCGAGAGGCCTCTCCACAGATCTGACCTGTAATGTCACTTGTTTGTCTCCATACAGTGTTAAATGTCATGTGATGGAACATTCTAGATTTGGAAAAGTTTGTCTATGTATTTCCACCAGTGAGGGCACAAACGTGATCTGATCTTATGTTATACTTCCTTAGATGACGTTAGATCAGAAGGTCCAATACCCTCTGGTCACTAATATTGATTCTTTTCACAGATCATCTTTGCTTTTCTTCCCCTGACTTCAACATGACTTATAAACTTTCCCCTGAACAATGTTATGCCTGATTAGTCTACAAACAATAAAATATAAATGGTATTCCATATAAAAGACAGATTTGGCCACATATTTCACCTTTTTCTTGGCTATCCACATCTCCAGGGCTATAAGACTGTTTATTCCCCTTTCTTCTACCAAACAAAACCAAATCTGCTTGTGTGTCAAAATAATTTCTTCACAGGAAATGGAGTTGCCTCAGTACAATGAAATGAAAAATCTCCTGATGCTATCTTAACTTATTTCCAAGCTCGGACAAAATGAATAGGCGTATGAAAAAAAACAAAGAAATATCCTGCTGATATATGCTACACAGATTTTTGTTTTCGAGTATCACAAATAATATCAATGAATGATTGCTCTCTGCATGGTGCCAATGTAATCTTTCATCTCTCCTTTCAAATATACAGTCCCAATAGTTTTCTGGCTAAGTTTGTGAAATTATTTATTTGCCTTATTCTACGCTTGTGTGATTTTCTTTTATGTGGTGGTAACTGTCAGCGGCGCTCGTTCGGTTTGATGACTCATACCAGGGAAAATCATGGAAGTGGTTGTTGTTATAGATCGGCGATGTGGAAGTACTGTACGACACGCTGTTTATTCTCCCAAACACAAAGGCTTCCTGTATTAAGCCGCGACCCCACTACAAATGTATCTGCCGCCGAAATCGTGTCAGACATCTCCCGATTATTAGACTCCTCTTGATAAGGTGACACACAACATCGACATTTCGCCTCTCTCCATCGCCGCCTTTGTTTTCCCATTGTTCTTAGCGGATTAGAGAGACCCCCGCGGTTCTGATTACAGCTGCCCCACTGAGTTACAAAGTCTCGCCGCCAACTTCCCGCTCCCGTGTTGATATAACTTGTCTCTTCTGTCTCTCTCCTTCTCTCTCTTTCTTTTTCGCCTGCTCGTTCTTCCAGAGCCGGATCCGTCGGATGTGGAACGACACGGTCCGGAAGCAGTCGGAGTCTTCGTTCATGGCGGGGGATATCAACAGCACCTCAACGCTGAACCGCGGTGAGCCCTTGTACTGTCAGCAGCCTCTACTTCCGCATGGCTGGCTTTTCAACCCACTATTCCCAAGGACACACACACACACACAAGCAGTGCACGGAAACCCAACCCTACCATTGGTCAGCCCCCCATGTGTCCAGAACCCTCGTCAATTAAGTGTAAACCTTCAGTTCCATGTATTTTTATCAACTATTTTCGACTTAAATCACGTCACATTTTTTCAATTCACAATTATTACTAAAACTTAATGTACCTAACTTTTGAACCGTTAAGAGACTTAACTTAACTTGGAGAATTCAATCTTCGAGGATGTAATTACGGAAATAAATGAACTTTTCAACGATATTCTAATTTCCAAAGTTTCACCTAAGATCAGATAAAATAAGATAAACCTTTATTCGTCCCTCTGTGGGGAAATTTCTATGTCACAGTTGCTCACGTTACAGCAGAATCGAAGGAGAAATAAGAGAACTCAGATTATGCTCACATCAAAGATCTATTATTAAAATATGATAAAATAATGAAATAATTAGATAATAAACTCTGGAGAAAATTGCACTTGGGTCAAGGATAAGTAGACTGTATGTAATAAAATCCATCTAACTAGTCCCACAGTTCTATCACGAGTTTTTAAGTGATGAAAGTCTGTAGTTTGCCTGAATATCAATTGTTCTCACAACTTTTGTACCTTCTCCTTGTTGTATCCAGTATACATTTCTACTACTTTAAAAACATTTGCAGACGAGAAAACAAAGCTTAAAACTGCAGGAGAACGCTTGCCCGATGTCACATGGACAAATACAGGTTTGGAGCAGTTAGCCATACTTCTAAGTGAATTCATGCTTCAGACCTTTAGCATTTAAATGTTAAATTTATAGTTTTATTCTGAGCCAGAATGAAACTTTTCTCAAGGGTTTAACAATGGTTTCCCACGTCACAGAAGTCCTAAATACCATATCGTCTGTTATATACTGTATATGGTGCACACTGGGGTAGTCTTGCACAGTTTTTCCAATGTGGTTTTACTGCAAATGGCAAATATATTCTTTATTTTATCACTATGATAATACTCATGCCACCTTTTCATTGTACAGCGCTGCACATAGACAATATATGAAATTAAATCGATTAAAAACAACCCAATGTAATGAACTCAGATTTAAACAAAGCATAATCACAATGAAATAAATAAAAATCAGAGGAACACTCCGCTGACTCTGCGACAGAAAGCCCCAGATTAAAAGCTGCTGTTTAATTAATGCTGTAATTGATAAAATAATTGCCCTAAATTGATTTCAAATGTTCAATCTATCCACTACACGGGCTTGAGATTGCATTTTGCTGCCCTGTGGCAACTCCAGCCCCGTTTGCACCAATCTCATCCATGTACAGTAAATGAGGCAGCAGCCACCTTTGACCCACGCTCCGCCGGCTACACTTGTATTTGGGAGACGGAGACGGGCAAAAATGCCACTTCTTTTCACCTCTGGATAGATAGACAATCAGGGTTCGGCGGTGAAAAACAGCGGCAGGTTGAGGAAAAGGTTTAGCTCCGCCGATGATGATGACACACAGGCAAGTCTCTAAATCAGCCGTCACTCTGTATGCTAATTTCATCCATTTTGTTTTTAATGAACTGATTAGCGTGCGAGCGAACAGGGGGTAATTATTCTAATTGAGGAGAGTGACAGGAGCGAGGCAGGGGGCGATGAAGATGGGTGAGGAAGAGGAGTCGTATGTGCCGGGATAAGACTGGATGAGGAAGTCGTGGGGGGGAGGGGGTCGTCACGATACAGCAATCAGCAAACACGCAAACCGGCAAGTGTTGTGCTGTCAAACAAGAGCACAGCGGAGCATCTCCTTCTCCGTGGAGTTTGTCTGGGGTGAGGAGGGGTGAGGAGAGGCAGAGGGGTGAGGAGTGGGAAAGGCAGAGAGGAGAGATCTACATGACGGATCAGTCCTGAAAGAAGCCCCAGTCTAAACCAGCGCGGCCATTAACTGCATTGTGCTTTGATTTTCACTCTTGACTCTTGTTTGAACTGCAGTTTCCATCTGACAATAGTAATATGTCCAATAAGACAACCTGTGAAAACAACTTCTCCCCTGAGAGAAGTCTCCTGTCTAAGAGAGACTTAGATTTGATCATAACACACAGAGCTTTGTATTAAACATATCCGACATGTTCAAACGCAGACATTTTGTTCTGTTAAAGGGGCACTAGACATCACCAGTTTAGAATTCATTCTTCAAGCACCAAAGAAGAATTTTTGCATGATCTCAAATGACGGCATTGGTATTCACCGCGGTATTTCCTGTTCAGATCTTGGGCTCTTGAGGCCATCACCCTGCTCTCTCTTCTGGGGCTCTTTCTCCTGAGGCTCTTCTTCCTGGGGCTCTTGCTTTGGACTCCTCTTCATCAATGAGGAGAGCCTGAATCCAGGATACTTTCCATACAGCGACCTGCCTTCCCACAAATAATTCTTCTTCCATGTATGGATGGATTATGTGATGCATTTATATTTAATATTTTAGCATAGTCCTCTAAATCTTATACAGTTTCATGTCTCCACCATTTATCTGTTTCAAATGTTGGAATAAAAGCCCAAAGGGTTACTCCTTGTTTTAGGGCTATTTGTAAAATATCCATACCATAAAATCTGATTCAGTTGACGAATAGGTATTGTAGGAGAAATGTGCACTTTATTTATTCCTGTATTTGACTTATCCTGCAATGCCACTATAGGGCTGCAATCAGGAGCAGTGGTCGCCGTAATGCAGCGCCGGGGACCCATCTCCACATGTTGATACTCAGCTCGGTCAGGACTATATCGGAGCTGGAAGATTTACCTATTGTGCAGGTTTTTAGTGGTTGGGGAAACCTGCGCAAACACAGGGAAAACATGCAAACTCCACTCAGAAAGGCCCTGTTGCTGAGAAGCAGGAGTGTGATCCACTTAACCATCGTGCCGCCCTAAAGATTATGTATTTGAAGTGCTGTAAAGTGCTTTACAATTGTGGGCATTTGTCCTCTCACTCCACACAGAGATGGCAGCGGGGTCGTACAGGTTACTGGTCATACAGGAGGCGCATGCTAGACCTACAGTATTGTACATGTACTGTAAACAAGGAGGAAACCTACACACATGGGGAGAACATGCAAACAGGCCACCATGGTGTAATTCAATGTTATGTGGGTTATTGAAAAGGATTAACACATTCTATATCCAGTTTGTGCAATATATATTTGCGTCTCCTTTAAAGTTGTTCCCAGTGCTCCAGTTGCTCAATGATTACGCACATGTAGTGAGAATGTAGATTTGGAGTACCTCCTCATCCCATTAGCATCATTATGAGTCTCGCCATACAACAGAACACAATGCACTGACTGAGGGATCCGCGCACATTTGCATAAAAGCTTCATATTTCATGCATTTAGTCACGGCTCTTGTTCGGATGCTTTCATGGTATTTTATCCTTCCGCCCCCCGCTGTGAGGGATCAAACCAAAGCCCCTGCCGAGCCCCGTGTACACATACTCTTATTACGTACACAATGCGCTGCAGATCCCAGCTCAATCTCTGTTGTGGATAAATTAAAAATCTGGCTTGAGAACACAGCTAATTGAAGACACAGTTGAGCAAGCCAGAAGATGTATGATTGTGCCAAAAAAGACGGGCCGGGAGTGGAAATGACAAATAAATGTTGGAGTGCCAGCACATTTTTCTGTTTTCCGTTAGATTCGCTGATGTCTCTTTGTGTGATGAACGACGCACACTAGACCTGAAGGTTGCCTCTGAATACTCTCCGTCATGCTGTCCTATTTTTAATTTCATGCCATTTCTGTTCCAGTTGCCTCAGGCTGCCGACATACATGGACATTACACAACACTGTGCCATTTCCTTGAATTATATTTGCCTTGTGTTGTTGGCATTTACATTTCCAGTGTGAAATTAACTATGTTTCAATGGCTGCACCCCAAGACTACATAATGGCATGCAATAGAGTTTTTGCCCCCCATCTCGCCACATTGTCATGAGTAAAAGGAAGGCAGTGAATAAAAATGAATGGCAATGCTTTTAAACATTACCTGTCGGCTGCCATTTTATTTGTTACTCAAAGGTTACAATCAGCAGGCGTAAACATTCAGGGCTACTGTGAAATGCATTCCTCCATAACGGCGCGACCTAATAAAAAATAACCCCAGAATGAATAAACAGTAAATATTTTTATGATCGCGCATGTTATTATTGACTCTGTGAATTGGCTACACCTATTGAGAGCGGAGGCTGAATGCGAATGTGTTTGATTGTGTTTTTGTTTTGTGTTTTTTTAGCGACTATGGGAAACCACCTCTTGACGAACCCGGTGCTGCAGACGCGCTCTGGCACTTCCCCATACAACACGCTGCTGGCGGAGAGCTTCACCCCCCCCTCCCCTGGCGTCTTCAACTCCACCGGTTAGCACTCTGCGTACAGCTTCCCCTTCTCTATGTCATGTGTAAAATGTACATATATGTGTGTGTATGTGTCAGAGTGAGACATGGTATGCATTCACACAGCTGTGGTCCCGCGTGCGCTTCATGTACCGGCGTCTTTTTCCCGAAACGATGTCGCTGTCAACTCGACGCACCAGACCAAACACAACAAAGCCAAGCACCAGAATCAGCCGCCATCTGCCCAGATCCAGTCTCCGCAAAAAAAAAAAAAAAAACAGGCACAAATTGATTGGAACTTTAGTTACAGCTGCGCCTGCCAGAAAATGCCGCACTTTTCCTCTGCTTCCTCCTCTCTTTGTGGAAGTAAAGTCGATTAGACGACAGTGGCTCAGTGGAACCTGGAGTGTGTCTGAATGAGGAGAGCACCAGCCAAAACACACAATTCTTTGTCCGTGTTTATTTTAACAACAATATTTTGTTTTGGTTGCCCAGTAGAAAAATGGGTTTTCCTCTAATCTATCACAATTTTGCTTCAATGGTTTAAGTCATTAAAAATGGGCAAAAATAATTAGGAAATTGTTTGATTATAGTATGACTCCGGGAAGAATTATAACCACACTAACAGCATGTCTCGATTTCAGAAACAGTGTGCAGCGGGCTACTTTTAAATCCTTTTCCACCATGAACCGTTCGTGCACAAGCTAAGAATTAAATGGGGCCACAAAGACAGTTGTAACTTTAAAAGCGCCGCCAGTGTATACAGCATTGTGAAACTCATGAGTATAGCAGTGTCACGCCACAAAGTGAGGAGTAGAATGAAGGCCGCTTTTGTTCTTAATATTTTAGAGGTTCTCTGCACAATACGTCAGGTCTGATGGCCACGGGCTCGGCAGCCAGGACGTTTTTAGAAGTGAGTGGGAGAGGAAGTGTGCGGCACGCCTCATTACAATGTCTAATTATCCACTGCACTCCAGAAGAAGAACTTGATTAAAGTCAAACTCTGCATTAAATTTTAACAATAGACATGATCCTCGGCGTCTGAAGGAGAAGCCTATTCTAATTCTGCAGAGATACGGTTTGGTGCAGTGATGGTAGAATAAACACTGCTGACTTTTGCCACAAAGCGATCATTTATTCCTTCAAGCATCTCTTGGACAACATTAAAACATCAAACTTACTTTAAAAGGGTTTCTGAGAGTTTGCTGAAACATGACAGTGCTGTGGGCTACAGCAGGTGGATGGGAGAGTGATGAGTGGCCATCTTGAGCCATCATAGCGTTGATGTTAATCTTCTGAAACATTGCAAACTAATTTCATTATGTTAATTTGACATCACTTACTAAGCTTGTACCTTCTAATTGTTTTGCATGACTTTCCCTCTGATGCGCAGGAACCTTTCGTGACCCAAGTAAGTGTAGCTCACCACAGTTCACTCTTCTGTAAGCGCCTCATCTTATATATAACATATAATGTCCTTTTGTGTCACTGAAGAATAATGAGTGTGTGTGCTGTGTGTGTTTGGGTCCAGAGAGCACGCTGTCCAAAGGCCGCGACCCCTGTGGGATGGAGACCCTTCCTCTCAATGGTAACTTCAACAACAGCTACTCCCTGCGCACGGGGCCAGGGGCAGGGGGCAGCTGTGACTTCCTGAGCGCAGACAGGAACAGCCCTCCTATGCTGAACCATCGCGGGGCAGAGACGCAAGGGGGTGGAGTCAGGAGAAATCTGTCAGACGCTGCAGCCTTTGAGAAGATGATCATCTCAGAACTAGTGCACAACAACCTAAGAGGAGGAGGGGGAGATCAGGGGGACAGAATATGTGCTAACATGAGCCGCCCTCATGCAGGGCTGGGCCGGGGCCCAGTGGAACAGTCTCTGAGCCTGGATGAAGACGAGGACTTCCTCAGGGAGGGGCACCAGCGCCCCCCACCGGACATGGAGCTGTTGTACAAAGCACTAGAGGAGCCGCTGTTACTGCAGCAGGCCCAGTCTGTGCTGTACCAGAGCGACGCAGACGAGTCTGAGAGCTACACAGCCGACCTAACGGAGAGCCTGGGACACAGTGCAAACAGTGGGCAGAGCGCGGGGGGGCAGGGGGGCAGCAGGGGAGCTGACTCCCCCGCCCGTGACTCCCTGTACACCAGCATCACCAACTTGCGAGACTCTCCCTACCCCGGCAGCAGCCCCGAGCCCCTGGAGGTGGTGCCGCGGTCTGCACAGCCCCCGGAGGAGCTCTACTACAGCTCGGGACGTCCCGCGCTGGGATCTCGCGGGGCCCCAATGCAGACCTTCTATCAGGCTGCGCCGCGGAGGCCCAGCGGGGAAGGTCCCCAGGCTCTGGAGCCCCCCCACAGTGAGGGAGACGGACAGATGCAGCTGGTCACAAGCCTGTGACTGAGGCCCAACAGGAAGCTGGGGACTGCTGTGATGGGCCCGCCTCCTGCCTCGCCTCTCTGATGTTTGGATGCCTTTTATCTCTGACTCTGATTTACCTAAAGGTGACCTTTAGGGGGTGTTTTTGACCCCCATACTGCTGGAGAGGTGCCCCCTCTCCTATACGCCCCACTTTCCTGTGGTTCTTTAAGGCCAAGTCCAGCGATCTGAATGTACCTGTTGCCCCTTTTACCTTCAGATATGTATTTGTTAAGGTTTTTATGTAATTTATCTTCAAACCTGCCTCCACAGATGAAAATATCATTTTGTATTTTTTTCCATTTCCTTTTCTTACCTTCCATGGTTCATTCTCTGATAGGAGTAGACGACTGTGGAGAGAGGCCGTGTAGTACACAATTGTAACCTACAAAATCATGTCACTCAAAAATCTCTTTATTGTTGCCAAAAATATCTTGTATTGAGCCAGAAAGAAAGGAGAACTGTCTCAAAGCAAATGTGCACACAGCCACTCATCAGAAGTGCTCATTGTGGAGATCAGAAGGTGCAGAGTACAGGGAGGGACGTTTCAGTGGAGTTGCCTTGATGTTCTTGCTGTGATAGAATAATGAAGATGAACTGTGTATAAAGGGGAGGTAAAATGGACTCTTATGTAAAAAGGAGACACTACCCTCTACCTGAGACTGGCCTCTCTGGTCATTTGCTTTTGGCATTTGAAAATGACTGCATTGCTATTGTTTTTTAAGAGAGTATTCAATTTGTTGACTTTTGGGGTCTCAGGGCCCTCAGGACTTTTGTGTTCAGCCTTGCCAGCTGGAAGTGGACTTGTTCTTGTGTGTGGTTGTGAGAAACCAAATTATGAAATGCCACAGATGCACTGGTTATTGGTACAGTATAACGGTGTACATAGGAGCCACACAAGAATCTACTTTATTCCTACCATGTAAATAGACACACCATGATCAAAAGCAACAAAAGCAGCATAACTTGAGATATTAGTTCTTGTATTTGCAACAAATCGAAGACTGAAATAAAAATGTTTTGGAGTTTGTGACTGAAGTACATTACTGTCTCGTTTTCTGGTCCCTTGCTCTTTTGTGCCTGACACCACGACTCCGAGTGAGTGTCCGTGAGGTAACATTTCTACTGGAGAGAAGGTTGGGTCACTAAAACAGGCTTTTAGAGCTCTGACTGTGTGGACAGGTTAGCATCTGAAAGATTGCATACAAAAAGAGGTGAAAAGGACATAGATTTGGTTCAGTTATCATGAAAAGGATTATTTCTCTGAAGTCAGTATCGACGCACATTACAAACAGATAGACTGTACAATACACAACATTTCTGATGTGTGTTCTTGTTTAGGCTGAAGCATTTCAAATATAGAATTTCAACAGGTGACTGCTTAATGTACTGGTCTGGGGTCTATTTTAAGTTCAACCAAAACAAATACTTTTAATTTCCCTTAGCACAGATTATGTTCTGTCTCAAAAGAGCAAGCACCATTCCAAAATCACATTACCCTTACGTAACATTGTTCAAATCAGGAATACAATCTTTATCATAAAGATTAGACTCATTCAAAAATCAAATCCAATATTCCAGAGACATTTAAGCTGATTTGAGATTTTAATCACGCTACAACATTCTTCCCAAATCAAAAACTGGAGTTGTTTTCAGATCTATTCACGATAATATCCGGAACTTCCAGCACAAGCATATAACCTCGCCTCTTCTGTCTAAAAGCTCCAGTAAGTTCATGATGTCATTGTATAAAGTGACAATACAACATTTCCGATCACATGGTAGTTGTTTGCAGCCGGTAATTTTCAAATTTGGAAAAAAAAATCTACACCGCCCCACTGTGCCACCTGGTGTTCCCAGAGGTTAAATGTGTTTCCAAGGACACAACGACAGCAGACATCAGTGGGAGTCGATGGAGAAGGTCTCGCGGTGGACACGAACCCATGACCTTCAGGCTCTGAGGCCAATGCTCTACTAACTGAGCTACTGTCGCCCTAAATCCAGATATCTATCTATATATACAGTAGACTATTACTGGATATAGCCACTAGTGCTGGAGATACCACTACTATAATAAAAAATAAACTATAACTAGAAATAAACAAACATCATACATAATAGACAGATGTAGGGATATAGTCTGAAAAACTAAATTTAAACTAAGAAACAGATTAGAAATGAGATATACCCTAACCAGGTGTTTTTATCTTCAAAGCAAGCTGCATTTTGCTGATCTACCGCACTTCTTTCATTGAGTACAGTTCAGTGCCATTTTAGACTTGACATGCTTTTTGCGTTGGACCCTTGAACTTTCCTGGGACGATGAGCTGGAGGCGTCTGGGGAGAGGGAGGTAGGAGGTGTTTGAACAGTGAGACACATGCAGCCAAATGTCAAACTGTGCCTCCGAGGAGCAGAGAGGCATTGTGGGAAACAACGGCGTCCATGAAGCAATTAGGTTCCGGCTTGTGGTATTTGCAACACACAGACATGCTCCACGCTACACGGAATTCTCATGTACCTCTGCCTCTAACCTAGTGTTTTGTGAATCAACAAAGAGTATACATCACAATAAAACAAAAAAGGGAGACTGGAAGGTCTGGAGTTAGTTTGAGTGTTTTTCTCAAAAATAGTGTAAAGCGCTTTGGCTGATCTTGGTCTGTTAAATTAGCTATAAAAATAAAGATTACTTACTTACCTACCAATTAAAGTATGCCTATTTGGTCACACTTCTAATCACTTGATGAAGCACAGGAGGCAATCAATCTTCCAAAGCCAAGGAAAAGGTTTTTTTTTTCCTCCGCCGGTGAGTAGAGAAGACAAAGTGTTTTTCTTTGTTGCCACTGAATAAAGAATGTTGCTAGAATAATGTTTTTGTAAAGAAGGATTTAGCCGAGTCTTGTATGATTATGTCGGTCACTTTTGTCTTTTTGTTTTCATACATCGCCTCCACCTGTTTGTCTGGGTGTATCAACTCTAAACTGTGCTATTTATGTAATTATTATGTTTTAGGGTTTTGCGTTCATGACCAAGAATACTTCACTGGTTTGAAGACATTTATCAATCAATCAATCACTTTCATATATAGAGCCCTTTACAACACTCAAGGCGACCAAAGTCCTTAAAATAATAATAAATTCACATAAAAATCCATTCAAACATGTATGCATTCAAACAATAAAACAAGCATAAAAAAAAGCTTTAAGATATGAAGCCAGTCTGAATAAAAAAGTTTTGAGCCAGGCATATCATGGGGCAGCTTCTTCCATAGTCTGTGTCCAGGACTGAGAAAGACCGGTCTACCCAGTGTTTAGAATAGATCCATGGTCTTCCAGGAGGAGTTGAGATGAGGACCTCAATGAGTCATGAACAGTCAAAAGTTTGGACAAGTACGGAGGGGCAAGACCACCGAGGGCTTTAAAAAAAAAAAAAGGCTTTCAAAAATACATTTTCGAAACGAAAATGTATGACTAAACCGAATAATTTATTGACACAAGGTTTTCCAATGAGAATAGTATTGTTTTCATACCACACTGGCAACATATAAGAAATGTTGTTGATGAATAGAAAAAATGATATGTTTTACGCTTTTACGATTGATTGAATAACTTCACAGTGTTGGGGGCGACAGTGGCTCAGCCTTTGAGCCTGCAGGTCGTGGGTTCGAGCCCCCACCATGAGACCTACTGCACAACTCCCACTGATGTCTGCTGTCGTTGTGTCCTTGGGCAAGACACTTAACCCCACTTTGCCTGAAGCACCCGCTGAAAGATCAAGGCTCCTGTGGACTCATCACCTGCAGGAGGATCAGTGAGGGTACTGGGTGCAGCTCTGACTGCCACCCCCCCGACCCAGAAATGGATTAAGGGGAAGAAAATGGAGGGATGGATGGATGGATGTACAACTTGTATATGATTGTTTATAAGTAATAAAATAAGTACACATAATTTTATTTCCAATGAGAATAAATTGGAAATAAATTTATTCTGAAATGATCATAAAGAAACTCACTTTCTTTTTAAGTCACACATCGAAGCAATTTTTTTTCTAAGAACCATTTCGCTTCACAAACACCAGTCTCCATTCTCCAGTTTCTGTTATGCGTGTGTATTCTGTTGATATGGAACCTCAAAGCCCACACTGAATCCAAACTTATTTCAGGTATTATGAAAAACGGCATTGGTCTTTGCGAGGCAGGTGGAGGGACCAGACTTCTCCGTGACTTGAGACAAAGAGCATGAAAATGACAAGTGGCTTTGAATGATTGAGATAAACACATTTCCAATATGCCGGCGTGCGTGAGGCGTTTGAGGAACGACACGTCAAAAGGAAAATCCATTGGTGCGGCTATTTCACCTCGCCACATCTGCGTGACCTTTAAAAGTGTTCTGCGTCGTGTTTATAGCGGCTATGGTTTATTTCTTTATGTGTGTTATTCATATTTAAATGTATTTTGATTTATTCATAGCATTGTTTTTTCCACAGTCTCATCCGTAAAAACCGGGAATGAGTCAAGAAGAGTGAGCGTACTTGTGTTGAACGTGAGGAGAAAGTGAATGCAGACTCTTGTATGTGACATTTGAGTGTCCCACTTCAGAGCAGCCTAAAGGACGTGTTTTAGCCTCCACTCCTGGAGCCAAACAGGACGGAAGTGTTCAACTTGTAAGCCGTTGTTTCCCAATCTGGGGTACGCGGACCCCTGGGGGTACAGGAGGGTATTACAGGGGTACTTGATAAGAATTCCTTTATTCGTCCCGCAGTGGGGAAATTTCGAAATTTGAAATGATTTTCCAAACATGCAAAAAAAAGGAAACTAATTATGTCAAATGTCTACTGAAAATCTACTAACTGATACCATTGGCTGAAAATATTGTCAATAGCATTATCAGGATTATCCACTGATCAGGGCGAATGAATGAATGAACTTAGAAGCATGGTTAACCACAATGAATGAATGAACTTAGAAGCATGGCGAACTACAATGAATTAATGAATGACCTTAGAAGCATGGTGAACCACAATGAATGAATGAACTTTTAAAGCAGGTTAACAACAATAAAATTATGAACTTAGAAGTAGGGCTAACCACAATTAATTGATGAGTTTAGAAGCATGGTTAACCACAATGAATGAATTAACTTAGAAACAAGGCTAACCACAATGAATGAGAACGGCATCATTCGGACTCTGACCAATGGTTGAATGAGCTCATGTCGCTACACGTCTGCTCTGAGAAAGCACTGGACAGATACACTTTATCATATTTAAATCTGCTGGGAATGATACTATATATTTGAATGCATTGTCCTTTTATTGTTTATCTTTTTATTTTTTGTATGGACCAATTTTATCTTGAGTCTGAAATAAAGATTAATAATAATCAACATAGAAGCAGGACTAACCTCACTTGTTTAATGAGCTTAGGCTAACTACAATGTATTGATGAAATTTAAAACTAACTTTGAAAAGCATGGCCCTTTATAGCTTGGAGCTGATTGGCCGAGTGAGGGTGGTCCACTTTTGTTTACTTTAATTTCTGAAAAAGCTGATGTTAAGGTGTGACAGAGACCACAAATACATGGATGGCAAAACTATACAGAACCGAGCAACTTCATTACATATTTCATGTTGTTGTGTTTTGTAAGTTAGGTGCCCCAGCTTTAATTATTGTATATTACCATTCCCCTGCACCGTCCCCTGGGTTTGGTTTCACACGGACACATCTACAGTAACTTTGCACACACAAAGTCTATCGCAGTCCTTCCAAATCAACAACAAATCCTCCGTACAGCTTAGTCCACATGACCTTTGACCTTTCACTATTCTCTTCGAAATCTCTCTTTTTATTTGTTGAACTGCTGAACCGCACAACTTTGTCATTCAGTCCGCCGCCTCGCCCCAAACCCCGCTTACCATGTCGACCGAGACCAAGCGCATTTTCTCAAAGATAAAACAGTTCAGTCAGGGTCCGCAAGTGTTAATAGCCCCACCAGAGAGCCCTCATCATAATCATGGCTCTCCTCTTCACTGCCATCACCATTAAGCCGGCTTCTATTCCATCCACTGCATTTGACATAATGTGCTGATAGAGTTCTTTTCCAGACCTGCCCTCGGGGGGAAAGCAACAAAAACCTCAAGAGGGCCAATATTGTACCTCACTGTTATTTTTTTTCCCAGCGCAAAATTTTAATATCAATCTCCGCGGACTCCATTAGTGCGCCGTCGTTGGCGTTAATTTGTTTTGTCAAAGGCTTTGTTTATCCCTGGATTAATATCTCAATAAACAGCAGAGTACAGGACTGTGGAATGCACGGGGCCCACGCTGCCGATTTGTGGAGTAGCAGGATGGGAGTTCCAGTTTTTTTTTTTTTTTTTCCAGAGGCCTTTAATTACTATAACAGAGTGCTAATTTACAACTGCGAACTTACAGCGCTGTCCTTGTTATAGCAAACATGCTCAGTTTTTATGTTGCTTTGAGGAGCCGTGTAGTGGTTCAGATGGTGGCAAGTGATTTCTGATGCTCAGGTGATTTGGAGAAATGTCCCTCTGCTGGCCTCTAGTGTTAATGACAAGAGTGAAGAACTAAAGTAAACAGTGGGTGTTACAATTAGAGGTGTATATATCAGAGCAATGCTGAAAATTAGAGGCAGCAAAAGTGCTAAAGAAATGCTAAGGCTGGAGATTTTATACTTCTTTATTATGCTAAAGTTGTGTGCTCCTCATACTGTACTGTAACTGGTGGTGCAACACTGGAATTTCCCCGCTGTGGGAGGAATCAAGGATCTGTTAATTGTAGGAGATTTAGTGTTTGAGATACATCTGGTCTGATAAAGGTAAAATGTTGGCATTCATTCCTCTATGTATAAAAGCTTTTTTTATATAATTGAGAAAACAGTGCTCTGAAAAAAGTAACAAGCATTTTAGCTGAATAATTAGCAGACAATGTGTTATATTGTTGTCAAAGAAGTTATCTGAGCATTGACGAACCACAATGAATGAACATAAAAGTATATACATAAAGTACATACTTAATACAAAATAACAACAATTCTTTCAAAATCAACTTCAAAGTAAAGTATAAACAATTAAGTAATAATTTGTCATGTTTGGTTGTCACATAAGAAATTACCAAAACCAGAAAATAGTGTGGTATTGCAACATCCATACTTATGGCCAACCACAATGAATGAATGAACTTAGAAGCATGGCTAACCACAGGGAAATAATTGGGACACTAACCAACCCTTTTTGAAGGTAATAAGTAGAAAATACAGATAATTGTCATTTAAAGTTTGTAAAAGAAAAGGTTCTCTGAAATACATGTTTTAAGAAGTCAAATTACAAGCACCAGGAAAAACTGCTGATGAATTAAGAAAAAAATACATACTGTACCTCATGCTGACAATCTGTTTGCTTTCTTGTGTAAAAAAAAAAAACATATTCCAAAGTAAATGTTTTCCAATACATCCGCTCTCAGTCTGAATCGATGGCAGCACAATGGGGCAGGTGAGAATCACCATGGAAACCACATCATAGGCGTGGGTAAACATGGACAGACGACAAGACATTCTTTGTTAATTGTCTTGTACAGTTTATAGTGTAAAATCTCAACAGCTGCTCTGCTGTTCTTCTGGGGAATTCTAATAAGGTCATATTCATTTGTATGCCCTTGGAAGTCCTCTGCGTTAGTGACAGGGAGATCAGCAAAGAGAAATCAATAAATGGCCTTAAAACATCTATTGATTTGAACACATGTAATTAAAGGTCCTTCATTATGATATGCTGGCATGTACTATTTCCACGTCAAAAATATAGCAAAGGTTATCTGACATTATTTGAGCAATTATATGATATCGTCTCCAGCTTGGGGAACAACATTTACTTCAAACGAGAAAGCCAAGGAAAATGCTTTATTCACCACAATTGAGAAGCCCGGAAGTGTTTTCTCCTCTTATAGTACTTAAAGGGGACGTCTGAAACTTCTATTGTATTTCATTTTGAAAAGAATACATATTTTTGACCATTTGACCCTGTAATATATCTAATATATCATCTATATTAAGTATATATTCAAAACTGTCCCTCTTCTTGCATTAATCATCAACAGTAATATTTGGAGGAGAAAAGTTTGACCAATGGTGAGGGTCCTCCGCTGTCTTTCAAGGATTTGAATTAATTGTGTCCAACCAGGGGTCGATCCTGGGACCTCTTCTGTTCAATCTCTACATGCTGCCGTTAGGTCAGTTAATACGCAGAAACAAAGTTTCCTATCATAACTATGCAGACGACACTCAGATCTATGTCTCACTGACTGCAGGAGAACATGGACCAGTGGACTCACTCCTTCACTGTATCCAACAGATCAGTGAGTAGATGCAAAACAACTTCCTTCAGCTAAACGCAGACAAAACTGAAATGATTGTCTTTGGTCCCCAGAAACAAAGAGAGAGCGTCATCTGTCACCTACAGTGTCTCTCCCTAAAACCTTCAAACAAGGTCAGAAATCTAGGGGTAATACTGGACTCAGACTTACATTTTAATAGCCACATCAAATCAGTAACATCAGCAGCTTTTTACCATCTAAAAAACATTGCCAGGATCAAAAACATAGTGTCTAAAGCAGACCTGGAGATTCTTATCCATGCATTTGTCTCCAGTAGGTTAGACTACTGCAATGGCCAGCTAGAATAGACTTTAAAACAGCTCTGCTTGTGTACAAGTCTCTCCATGGCCTCGCACCAAACTACATTAGTGACATGTTAGTCCCATATGAACCAGCCCGGACTCTAAGGAGCACAGGGACTGGACTCCTGTTAGTGTCCAGAGTCAGGACTAAACATGGGGAGGCTGCTTTTCAGATTCATGCTGCTAAAATCTGGAACAATCTTCCTGAAGATGTGAGACAGGCCTCCTCAATGACAATGTTTAAAACCAGGTTAAATACAGTTCTGTTTAGCTGTGCATACAACTGAGGGATTTTATATTTGTATCTTTCTTTTTAATGTTCTGTGATTATTTATGATTTTAATGCTTTCTTGTTTTGTTCAGCACTTTGAGTTGCCTTGTGAATGAATTGTGCTATACAAATAAACTTGCCTTGCCTTGTCTAACAGGCACCTTTTTTCATGAATAGTAGAAGTTTTTCAAATAAAAATGTGTAGACAAATCAGACCACATTTCTCAAAGCTGGGCCATTAAAACAACCAGTGATAAGAAATTGTTTTTTATTGATTTATTTTATTTATTTTTGTGGTTTTCTCCCTGTATGAATGTTCAGGTCACATGCTTTTTCACATTTCTTTATGCACATCTCCTCTTGCTGCTGTTTGTCTGGGTGCTTGATGTCAACTAAACACTGCTGTTGCTTCTATTCCAGTACCTTTTGAGAAACCTCTATAGCAAAAACAAAAACTGTGTAAACCATCCCACACGTTGAGTGCTCTGCGTGTGTTTTGTGTGACCAATGTGCCCTCAGTCATCTCCGAGGCTCATCCAACCATAGCAGTCTATCATTTACCCAGTGGAGGCCCAGTCTGTCAGCACACACTTGACCCTGTCCACCTCTGGGACCATTTGAACCAGTTATTTGTGTGGAGTTCATCATATCAGCACCAGACGGGTATAGAATGAACCTGGAGTCGCCGGAGGTCCCTGTCTCTATGGGAAAGCTCCGCAGCAACACTATTGTCAAAAAAATATCAAAAATCATTGAAGTGAGTGGGTCTGTGGTGATGTCTCAATAGAAGAGATAGAAAACAGAGGTTGCTTTGAAGCTGAATTTACTTTTTACAAAAAAGCAGTGTGATAATGGACTTCATGCAGTTCACTTATGGCTCTAGAACACATGCATGTGTAGAAATGTTGTAAATGTACAGAAATAGCCACAAGGCTATTGTTCATCTGTTGTACCTGGACAGATTTGAACTGTCATCCTAAAAGAAAACACATAAACACATATATACAAAATATCAAAAACAAATCAATCAATCAGTTGATTTATTTCAAACCTGCACAAACATTTTTAAGACACTTCATCTTGTAAACATGTGCATGGTTTGAAAAGTGGGTTGGCAGAAGCAAAAGCTTATTCATATCCAACCCAATCAATAAAAAATATCCATCCATCCATCCATTTTCTACCCTTTAATCCATTTCTGGGTCAGGGGGGTGGCAGTCAGAGATGCCACCCAAGTCTCATAGCACCAGCCCCTCACAGACCCTCTGCAGGTGGTGAGTCCACAGGAGGACGGCTGCTCTCTGAGTGTGAGCATGGCCTTGATCTTTCAGTGGGGGGGCTTTTGGGCAAAGTGGGGTTAAGTGTCTTGCCCAAGGACACAACGACAGCAGTCATCAGTGGGAGTCGATGGAGAAGGTGCAGAGGTGGGAATTGAACCCACGACCTTCTGGCCTTAAGGCCAATGCTCTAATAATAATAAATACAAATATATTTAGAGTTTTACTTCACGCCTTTTTGGTCTAGTTTTTTTTTTTTTCTGTGAACTATTTGAACCTGAGGGATCAGAAAGAGTAGTGAGCTGTATGTACATGTACATCAGAGAGGCCTTGTATCCATAGATAATATGTACAGTATGTGGTTGAATCCTGAAGGGGTTTGTGAAAACATACGATTATGGCAAATTTGTTATTGTATGTACAAATGCTGAATGAATACGTGTGACTACCATACAAGATGTACATCGTTCTATGAACCTCATAATTCAAAATGGAAATGAACAATTTCTATGAGCAATTCCAATGCCTTATTTGACCTGTGGGTTACACGCTCTGCTGCTGCGGTGGACGCTGTGGTGGGAGTCAGGGCACAGATTTTTAGATCACTTTTGGAGCTCATACCTCTGCTGCAGATTTATTCCTTAAAAATAAGATAAGATAAGAATTCCTTTATTCGTCCCACAGTGGGGAAATTTCGATGTTGCATCGCACATATAGGACAGTAGTAAGAGCACACAGAGAGCACACACAATATATACAAATAAAGTAGCTATGTTTCTTAGCTAACATAACTAGCTGTAGATGCTGAAAATGCTTCAATACCAGTCAATATATTTATATGTAGTAGTAGTGCAGTTATATATTGTACAGTTAAATAGTGCAGGATAAAAAGTATATAAGTAAAGTGACATTGTTCTGTGACATTCTGAAGTTGCAGTATTGCACATTGCACATGATTTAAGAATTTACTTAGTTACAGATGAATGAAATGTACAGGCTCAGCAGTTCTTATTGTACAGTCTGACAGCAGCAGGAAGGAAAGACCTTCAGAACCTCTCCTTCACACAGCGAGTGTGAATTAGTCTGTCACTGAAGTTGCTCTCCAGAGCAGAGAGAGTGTCCTGCAGGGGGTGACAGTCATGGTCCAGCATAGATGTTAGTTTGCTCAGGACCATACAAGATGTACCCTTGATATTTGAACTTTACTGAATTTTGTAAAAGCCAACATCATAACTTTGAGTTACTAAAGACAATCAAACCAAAATAAAAATAATATTTTATGCAAAGCTCAGTTGTGGTTCTGGGGACTTTTCGGATTGGACTGGTGGTATAGTGCCCATAAACAACCAATGAACAATGAATAAATTATGTCTGAATTCAGAGAGGGTTTTTTTTACCACAATCATCAGCTCAGAATGTAACCTTCTTTTGAACATTGATCCGTGTAGCTGGCACTCGTGAGTATAAATGTTATTATGAAGCTTTTGTCGATTTACTTTTAGGGTTGCATAACTGTGGCGGAAACTCCCTAAAATCCTATTTTGTCATTGAAGATAAAAGTATTTTGGCTAGTCTCAAGAAGCCCAGTGTTCTGGCCTTTTTCTATAAAGGCCTTTGAGTCTAATGCTTTGTATTATTTTTGCATATCTTTCCAACCTTTACTTAATAGCTTGTTCCCATCTTCCCTCCAATCTGAAGAAGGGCATCAGCCAACTAGAGTGACCAGCAGAGAGCTCCTCACAAAGCCAGCGCTGCAGTAGTGTCAGTGTTTGGCCGAGGCATTAGTCTGAGCTGTCCACACAAGAGGGATGAGCAGCCTGTGTCCATGCTAATCTGGCCAACAGAGAGGCTTTGTTTCACTACAGTAACCAGAGTCCATATTAGAAAGCCAGCACTTGGGAAACTCATAGACTGTATGTGTAGCCCTGGTTTCTCCAAAGCATCAGTCAAGGTTAATTAATCATACTGCGAGTGTGATCCCTGATGTCATCTTTTAATAACAACTTTATCCTGAGCAGTAAGTGTCACCTGTGGCATTACAATAAGAACACCAATGAGATCACTGAGGGGATAAACAACCTAAATGTTCAGGATATTAGACGGGACATTTGGTCTATGCCAACTCCTGTGTGAGCCGTCACTTAATTTCCCATAATGCCACAGCCACAAGGAAGTCATACAGAAGACTAATTGGCCCATATGAGGGGCATCGGAGCAAAGCATTGGTTTCTAATTACAGTATAACTGCAGTTTATCCATGCTGTAGGCTACTTTTATTGCCCATATGACACAGAACGTACAATAAGATTCCACTGTGCACCTGACCTTCTGCCAATTACTGCAAAAATCAAGCACCATGACGTTCATGATAAGGTCCTGTTCTGGATCAGAGAACTCAACAATATGCTGCACAGGAAGGATTTCTTCTTGGCTCATTAACTTATAGCCTTGTATTATAAGTATGTTATCACTAACTACTTCCTTAACAAATGCCATGATACATATCTTTTCTGTCATAATGACAAGACAATGGACCAGGGAAGGACATGTTCTACACAGGCCATCCTCTTTCTACAAAAGGGATCTTCTGAAGTTTAGAAGACAGAACAAAACAGTGGATATCCACCACTTCCCCTTGAAGTGGACAGTGGAGCAGAGGACATGAGAGGGTCTTTAAGCACCACCAAACATAATAGGAACATCTACATTCAAATAAGAAAATCAAATAATCAATTCAAGCCTATAAACTGTAGTCATGTTGGGGAATTAGATGTTTCTGTTGGATTATTTTATTCCTGTGAGGAGTTTGAATGTTTCTCCTGTGTCTGGATTCTCTGTGCTCCAGGGGCTGATGGTGCAAATTGCAGCCTGGCTTCCATCATCACTGAGCTCGGAGTGAAAGGATAGTGCCTTCGCAAAGTCTGTAAAGCACTTTATAAGTGCAAGGCATTTTTCTAATTTTTACTTTTGGTAGAATATAAAGGCAGATTTGATCTCAGTTCAATCATAGACTGTATATAAATATCTATCAACGCACATACACAATAATCCACATGTATGGTATTAATGTATTGAGTCTCACAGCTCTACAACATTCATTATTCACCTGTAGGGGTTGAGGACGAGTGAAGCATCTTTACCAAACCCTTTACACGAGGGACAGCGGTGGCCGCGCCCTCCAGCTGACAGCAGCATCCCGTAGCCCTGTCCCATCCCCATCAGACATCAGCACTCCTCTTCCTCTTCACCCCTGACTCGCACTCCCGTGGCTCTCAGCTCATCTTAGAGGTAAAGAGGGGCTTTTCAAGGTCACTGCACATTACGTGACGAAAATAGAATCGGCCACAAAACCGGAAGCGAGACCCAGCGACCAGCTGCGTATTAGCTGGAGTGAAGCCATGTAGGGGCCACGGTCTGTGGTGGGAGCTCACAAAAGGCACACTGCTTATACATACAGAAGTAAATAACAGGAGACAAGAGACACAAATATATTTCACTATATTTAATTGAATGATTACAGAATCAGTTTTAAAACAGTATGAATACAGAACTGATTGTAAAAAGTCATCACATAAATGGTAAGATAAGATATACATTATTAATCTCACACAGGAGAAATGTACACACCTCCATCTATATGATGCACCTACACAAACATTATGTACCTTAAAAACATTGCATAAATGAATTTACTGGTGATCGCCGTATTATAAACATTTAAAAGAAATAGGGTAGGGGTTGGTCAATAAAACCAGGAAAAAAAACTATCAAAGAAGCGTTTCATTAATGCTTTCTGCCCCCTTGTGGCAACAGGCAGCAATAATGCAACTAGAACTGTGTCATCACAGTGATGCTTATAAACATTAGTACAGCCATAGAAAGCTTGGTCTTTCCAGTGTGGTATAAGTCATGAATGAACCCAAGCCTGGCGTGGTGACTGTAGCAGTCATAGTATTGCCATTTGGCTCCTATCATTTTGAAATACTCTTCCACAAAGTATATCCCATTATATTATATATAGTAACTAGAATGTGAACCATAGTTGTATTTCCATAAATCTTATCTCATAAATTGGGTAGCCTTACATAAACCACAGAACCGTGTGAAACTATCTCAATATTTTAACTAACAATACATTTGTTAGCTCCCAATAGTGTTCAGTCTAAATATTTCAGACAATCAATCGTTACAGATTCCCTCAATTCACTATTTAAGCGTCATGGAAACAACTATGGACACATTGCATATATTCATATTATACATTTAACACTATCCTCACAGTTGTGGTACAGCTTCTGGCCCTCTGGTTCACCCAATGGGTCAAAATACTCCCAAATAAGTATACATAAGATTGTAAAATTGAGATTAAAAACAAAATTGCCAGAGTACCACACTGTGAGAGGTATACATTATTTTCAAAAACTTCTTACTGTATATAAATATTATTATTATTTATTATTATTATTTAACATATTGGCTGATGCTTTATGGTTAGCTTCGTTATCCTGCAAAAACAGAAGGGCCATAATCAGAATATGATGGAAATGAACATTGCAGATGCATTTGAAGCAGAACGGCTTCACTCACAGGTGGAGAGATCCTCGCTCTGCCCGGGCCGACACCGTGCACCGGCGCTCGGCCTTCACTTCCTGCTGTCTCGTCAAAAGGCTCTTCTCGAGTCGATCTAAAATCAGACAAACAGGAATGAAGACGGACAACGAGCCCAGACCGACCCCCAGTTTTCTGTTTCTACACAAACTCCTCAAAACACGACTGGAGGTGCTTTGTGACAGCTGTCGAAAAGCAGGCGGAATGAAGCGGTAAGCAGGAAAACTCCCCAGTGATGAATGTTTCCAAGTTTGAGTTTAAACTATGTAAGCACGCAGACTAAACTCACACTCCCAGTAAGGGCTGAACCATTCTGGACTAAATATCCAATTAATTAAATGCTTTAATCCATATCAACTATTATCACATTTTATCCAATTTGGCCTTTAATAGAGATGAAAAAAGAAAAGAAAAATCATTGCTACAATCATATCTTCAGTAGAACATGTGTAGAAACATGAAATATGTTAGTAAGAAACTAGAAATAGCAACACTTACATCTAGTTTCCAACTTTGATAGATTTATGTCAAAAATTTGGACTATCATGTCTCAATGAAATCGCACATCTGTAAAAAACGTGATTTGACTGGGGAAGTCCTAAAAGTAAGGAAATGTTTGGATTCTAGAAGGCAAAAAACAGCTGGACTTTGTGATCATCCACAATGTCATAGTTTGAGGTTTTATCATAGTGTGCCAAATTTGAAACAGGACAGGTGTGTTTGTGGCAGATATTAGCCTGGATAGAACTAAAAACTACTCTAGGTTACAGGTGCACAAATAATAACTTCATGTAAGAGCAGTTTGGGGGGAGTCTCTGATGTAAGCAGGAGAAGAGCGAGGAACAGAGTCTATAAGGCAGAAAAAATAAAAATATGACTTGTTGTGATTTGTCCTGAAGATCTACTTTTGGTCCTTATTTTCTCCTGAACATGGAGAGTCTGATGCAGTGCTGCTGTAGTCGTGTGGAAGATGGTTTCACTGGGTACCTCACGATACAATACGATACGCCATACAAAGCTCACGATAACGATTATATCACAATATGACGATTATTGATATATTGGTCAGCAATATACCATATGCCAATATATGGCAAACATAAAATAGAAAAATGGTAAGTGAAAAAATACACTTTATTTCATGATAAATGGAATGGAGATGTGTAGTGTAGCCATATATTAAGTATTGATACCAATTTTTTCAAAATCGATACTTGGCAAATGCATATTGATAATCGATTGGGGGAGAAAGTATCACGATATATCAAAAAAAAAATATCGATATATCGTCACTCCTACTTAGAATATAGAGAACAAATAGTACTGAGTTTTAGTCATATTGATTGACACAGGTGAAATAAGCGGGTGAAAACCACAGTTTTAGAACATTTTGTCTCACATCAGTTACATGTTGCGCATACATTGTTATTGAGAATCTTCACTTTTAAATCAAGAAAATACATTTTAGGCCAATGCAGAATCCTGGTTTGTAAACAAAGATAATATTATGCGGGTTTTTTTCTGCCTGTTATGTAGTGATCTATGGCTCTTTAATATATTTTTAGTACAATAAATGAGTCTCAGGTGTAAGAATTTAAATAGCTTAAAACATGCATGAATCACATGTGTAAATGACAAGGGAAAGAAATGTTATGTATCCTGGAGAGAAGGGATAAGAAATACTTTTATGAGAGACTTCCTTTACCTTTGATTGAAAGCTGAAGAGCATCCATCTTCCTCGTCACCGCTAATCTGCTGTTCACCAGTGGATTTGTCATGATGTGAAAGATCCCCGTTGCTAAAAAAAACAGAATAAAAAGGAGATTTGAATAGAAACACTTTGTATGCACCTTTTTGACTCTGAGACCCAAACTGTACGAGTGGGCAGCAAGGTGTCCATACTTTTGATCACGATTGTAAAAACCATCCAAACAATGGATCTTATGTTATCCTAGAAACCACTTCAATGGAAAGTTAAGGTGAAGTTTTTTTGTTTACATAATTCCCTTTTAAAAGAAGAAGTAAGATGACTGTCTGGTCGTTGAAGGAGCCTGAGCTTGTAGAGGAGTTTGCGAGATACCAACTCCACATCAAGATCAGCCAGTTGAGGTACAGTAGCTCAGGTATCTATTTTGAATGCTTCCTGGATAACTCTTTTGGGAGGTGTTCCAGGCATGTCCAACCAGGAAGAGGGCCTCGCCAAGACCCAGGACATGTTGGAGGGACGGGATGTCTCAGCTGGCCTGGGAACGCCCCTTTAACCTGGAGCTGGGCAATATGGAGAAAAACTATACATCTTGTTATACTTACAGGATAAATAACCCCCCTAAAACAACTGCAAAATACATATTTCAAGTAGGAACAAAGTGCTTCTGTCACATTTTTTTTAATTTCCTACAAAAATGAAAATTTTACTGTGAAATTAATGAAGAAATTAAACATATTGTCTTCCCTTCATTCAAAAATAAAACTCAACTCAAGGCACATAGGAACAAAGTGCTTCTGCAACATTTAAGATATAACTAAAATCCCT
Organism: Knipowitschia caucasica; assembly: GCA_964034765.1. Classification (NCBI taxonomy): domain Eukaryota; kingdom Metazoa; phylum Chordata; class Actinopteri; order Gobiiformes; family Gobiidae; genus Knipowitschia; species Knipowitschia caucasica. The sequence continues at coordinate 15,472,410 of OZ035840.1, forward strand.
GATTAGGGTTAGGGTTAGTGGTAAGTGACCTGTTCCAATTCAGCCGCTCTCTCCGTAGTGCACAGTCGCGGGAGTTCTTGCATCGCAAAGTATCGCCTCGATTCTAATCTTTGGTGAAACACCTCACTCTGTTATCAAGGAGCCGTTTAGTTTTTAGCTGCGTATAAAGTTTACAGTCTCTGGTATAAAGCCACGTTGTTCAATGACGACAAAGGCTGCCATGTCCAGCGCTGTATGAAATGCCACACTGATGCTGCACCACTTCTGTCATATTCTACACTCTGCGAGTTTTAGACAAGTGTGCAGCCTCCGAGCATGAGTGAGCGCCACGCCGTGAAAGAGACACACGCGAGGGGGGGGCGAGGGGGATTAACAACAGAAGGAGGGGGCGAGCGCTGCACAGAGAAGGCGGACGAACAAAGCGGCAAAAGTGAATTATAAACATTCTATCGATATGTAGGTAAGTAAACATTCATATTGAGTTCAAAGAATATCTCGAAGTGTTTCCACACACAATTCCCCAACCGATCCAGTTTAAAAAACACCTTACAAAATGCAGCTTTGATAGACAAGAACTCAAATCTCACATTTTCTATAAATTCTACTGAACAATTTCTTAGGCGCATGTACAAAGATTACCAGTGCAGGGTAGTGTCTTTTCCGCCACCGGGGTCATGTCCCATGTTTCTAGGGATATAAAATATTATTATATATATATATTTGAAGAAAAGATGCAGACATGGATACAAACAAATAACAAAGCACTTGCCCCTTCCGGTCCTTATGCAGTACGATCCCGTTGACCTGAGGCGCTATTTCGTCATCGTTGCTGAAATGACAAAAATAACAGTCATTATAATGATCTATAATGGGTCTAAATTGTGAACCTGTCTAACAGCTGACTTTTTATCAGTTGTGCAGGCTTGCATATCAATTGAAACATCCGTCCCACCATTAGACATGCCGTTCTCACTGTAACAACAAGAAAATGACAAACAACTTTGCTATAATGGATAAATAATAGCATCACAAAACTTTTAGAAAGTTAGAGCCAAACCTTCTCTTATGCAGCAATGCTTCTCGCTGTGCATTGTTGCTGTTATCATCATCACTGTGCAGAAAGAAAAGTTGAGATTAAATGAGTATTACTATCATAAGAAATCATTATAAAAAGTAAATTCACTGAAAATACAGGTGAAACTCAGAAAAAGTCCAATAGTGTTGAGTCCATCCAGTTAAAAGTCCATTTACTTCTGTATTTCAACCCAAAATGCTAAAACTAATATATAACAGACATATTACATGCAAAGTGAGATGTATCTATCCTTTATGAGTTATAACGTTGAGAGAGATTTTATACTTGTTTCTTTGATGCTAGAGTTAGACTTTTTTTTTATTTTGATTAGTATAGAGTTATCGTTCTTTTATCTTGTACTGTGTGCTCCTCATTCCCACTGTTCTGTAACTTGTGATGCAACACTGAAATTTCCCCACTGTGAGACAAATAAAGGATCTCTTAATCTTAAAACATGTAAATACCTATAATAACAACATCTCAGAAAAAATGTAATATTTTGAAAAAGGACAGTAAGCCACAATATCATATATTGAGCATAAATCACATATCAGTTTCACAGAGGCAAAGTCATTATAGGCCTTCTGAGGATTTTTTTTTTTACTTTCTGATTCTCAAACCACAGGAAGTTTTCAGACTTTGCTTGGAGACTATTCATGTTTTTTGCGCCATTCTCCTCACACCTTCGATTGTAATCTACATTAGAAGTCCCCGGTTGTTTGTTGACACAGCGATTCTTGATCTCGTCCACACAGCCTCGCCTTTTCCTGTAAATAAGTGATTTAGTAGAAGTTAACATAAAAAAAAAAAAAACAACAAGACTCACTTCTTACACCAGGCCCACAAAAGCCCACAAACTATGACCACAAAGACGGCTATGACTGAAAAAAATAATAATAGTATTACTACGCTGTCATGTTGTAACAGTATCAATTAATCAAAATGATACAATATAGCAGAGCAGATTCTCTCACCAGTGCAAGCAATAATAATGGGCCAGTTGCTGTCAGTGGAAGATTGCTCTGTCTCTTTGGTCTCTTTGGTCTCTTTATAAGAAAACATGGGGTTAATAATATTTAAACGTTTTATAGAGATATAGATCAAAAGACAATGCTCCTCACCTGACTCACTTACAGCATTGATATCTAGATAACTATCCACGATGTATCCTTCCTAAAAATGATAAGTAAATTATGTAAGGTTATTTCATTGTATGTTACTGTTCTCCGGTCCATCTCCCATCAGTTAAGTCAAAAGTTACATCATTTTCACTCGCTTACCGTTGTGTTGTGAGTCCATTTCACATTTATGCTACTGCAGTTAGTTGTAGTTATTGCTTTTACATCCCTTCCTTTAGATGACCAACTCAGATCTTCAAATTTACCAACGTAAATCTTAACCTAATGAATACAAAAAGTTAATATCATATAAATAAAGAAACAAGTACAAGTGAGACACATACTCCATTTTGGGTTATATCAACCGACTCCACAGGGTCCTGATTTACAGGCTTAATATCAAACATATATCCACCAGGCGTTTTAATGTCGTTGCACGTCACATTTACAATGGTGGGGACTATTTCTGTAGAGTAAAACCAACAGAGAAAGAAGTATTAAAAACAATAGCTGAGATGTCGCAACTTTATTTTCGAGTCAAAAGTTTTAAAAAGTTTTAAAGAATGTGACATGACAAACCTTTCCCTGTTGCTGGAAGAAGCACAGCAGCAATCAGCAGGAATACACACAATAAATACATTTTAGCCATGTGTGTTGCGGCGCTGTCATTAGGGGAAAGGCTCCAAGCTGGCGCGTGGGGGACTCTCTGCTCTCTGCGCCTCCGGGAAAAAGTAGGAAGCGGAAGTGGCATGGACAAGACGGTATTTTTCTATTGGCTATTCAGATCGGGTGATATAAACATATTTAAGTGTAATTGAGTTCTTCTTTGTTTTTCATCGACATTAGTATTTTTTTTTTTGTAGTATTTTTATTTGAGCAGTTTTACAATGTATTTTAAAATTGTTTACATACTTACATAATTCAAGAAAGAAATCACTTTAAAATCAATGTATCAACCTGTAGCACACATTATCTATATCTTAAGGTCTATTTGCTTTGTTTAAAGTTAGCTCAATATGTTCTCCATTTGTTTACAGTCAGTGAATGGCATAGTGGTTTAACCTAGATTATACTGTGTTTTGATTAATTATACTATTTTGAAGTACGTTACGTAAGACCCTCTGTTTCATGTGGATTTACTCACTGTGTTGTGCTCCTTTTGACACCAGGGGAGGCCCTTGTGCTGCCAGTTCCAGGGCAGCTGCTGGAATGAGCAGAAGTAATGGCATGTACTGATGGTAGAATTCCTAAGCTTAGTATTTCCAGTATTAGAAAGAAGCTCTCACCGACTTCTATTGTATACTGCACTTACTTTTGGGTGCCACATACTTTTTACTAAGTGCAATCATAGCAAGAAAAATACTTAGTTTTTCAGCTAAGGTTTTCAATAATAAAGTGTTGACTTATTCTGATTATTGTGTCTATATTATTTGTCATGTTATGAGTTCTAGTTTATTCCTGTTGTTCTGTAATAAGTTCACTATATGTGTAGAGCACAAACATACACAGGACAACTCAAAATGTATTCTTACGATGTACAGATAAAACACAGATCACACAACATTCATTGAAACTAATTGTTTTTAAAAGAACAGACATATACAATACTCCAGTTGTAGCCACAGCTTCATAGAACGGTTTTTATTTGAACACTGTAGTTGCTTGTCTCATATTTAAATAATTGTTCCAGAGTTTAGCTGCCAAACTGACATTTACTCAGTATGGCAGCGATATGGCAGGTTATTTTATCATATAGTTTACTGTACTCTACCTTACTGATTTCAAAACCTGTTCCAGAAACACATTTTCTTGCTGATATTTCCTCATATTAATATATTTTTGTTGTAACTCACACCCTTTATGAGGGCTGTAATTAGCAATGATAATATAATTGTTTAGTCGGCCTAAGATAGAGAAATATCAGTGAATATGGGATTTTTTTAGACATTTGAGATGACTTACAAATTGGGTTGTTTACACATTTTCATTACATTCTGCAGTCATTGTAGAATTATCCGAGTCCTAAAACCTTTTAGTTGCGATGAACCAATCAACTTGTTAGGGCGTACTCTATATGTACATGTCTAATATTGTCCATCTTTACCCACATTTCTGAACCAGGGGAGAACAGAGCCCTGGTTTTGTGCGCTTCATTTGAGGGGCATCTTCTCTGCTCCAGCGACAGAACACAGAGCCCATGTGTCACTCATACAGGCCCCTCACTGTCTCTGCTCCAGGACAACAGCCGCCCAACAGTCGGACTGGGTAATGTCTCCAAGAACACCATCAATCCAATAACGTCCATAGAGTGAGCTTTGGAAAAGGTCTAAACCCAATCAATATCCCTGAAAGAGCCTTACAAGATTAGTAGTTTGATGTCATTGTTGCAGTAAATAAAAATCTTTTGACAATACAGTCTTTACAATATGATAAGATAAGATAGACTTTGTTGATCTCACACAGGAGAAATTTACATGTCACATACTGTATACTGTATAGTCGTATGTTCAGGATATATTATGTACAACAAAAAGTGGCGATAATAACACTACTGAATAACCTTTGCTGCTCGGCCAGTTCTTCAGTGTTTAGTGCAGGCTATAAAAAAATATATAGGACAACTAGTTATTCCTCAAAGCCTATGGATACAGATTTTTCTCTCAAAATGCAGGCTGTCATAATATTGATTTACTCATATGCTTAAAAGCGCATGTTAAAGGGGATGACAGATGTAGGTATTTTTCAAAATCAACACAGTGAATATAGCCTCTTTCCTTGGCATAACCACCACCGGTAAGAATCGCTGGAGAAGAATAGTTTTACCAATGATGAGGGGCCTCGTCGGTGGATCAAGGATTTTCGTCCAAAAAAAAAATCAGCGCAGGTAAGAATGGGCTTACCTCGGAAAAGATTGTCTCTCCACAATTAAAAAAAGTAATTGAACTAATGTGTTGAATTCTTTTAGTAATGTTGATGAGTTGACAGTGAATTTACTTATATAGTCAAGATTACTTATGTATATCTGTGTTTCCTACTGTATGTTATAGTTTTATACTTAAGCTAAAGATTACTGAAGATGGTGATTTGTGTACCTGTATTTCTGGGCGGCAACACAGACATTTCTCCTCTGTGGGACAAATAAAGGTTTGCTCTTATCTTCTCTTCATTTAGTGAATGATTCAGTGAAGAGTTTTTGAGATTCTGAGCACAATGGACAGCAGAGTTGTGGTTTCCCTCAAGATAAGATTTTCAGACATCCACTGTTGCATTAGTTGAAGATCACACGCTGATTATTAGATATTTTTTATGGCTTCTATTGCATCATATATCCACAGAAACAAGCAGGTTCTGTGGAGAAGTGACAGCGTTTATATTAAGGAAGAATAAATGTTAAGTTTTGTTAGATACCAGAATTAAAACAAGGGAAGAATGGATTGTTAATGCAGACTGATGGACCAATTATTAGTATTAATTGCATTATGGTTTCAAAATTCATACTTGAATAGATTACATGGTTCTTGTCTTGAGAAAATGTGTCATAGTTGTATCCTCTGTAGTACCCTCGCGTACCCCTAGGGGTCCGCATACAGCCTGTTGGGAAACACTGCACTAAAGCATATTGTGGTTTGAAAAAACAAGGAAAAGAGCTTAAATGGACTGAGCTGAGGGGAGCGCTGTCGAAATAAGCCAATGGTCTTATCCATTTTCCATGGATATCAGGTGACAGTGGGAGGCATCCCTCTGCTCAGGCCCAGAGTAAACAGAGCAGAGGAGTAACGAGGCTCCAACACAGAGACTGACGCACGTACAGGACTCACACTCCCACTTGTGGACCACTTACACTCAATTTATACATACACTGTACTATAACAACTTTTACCATACTCCCATTCCACTGTGCTTACACTGAAGTAAATTACACTGGACTATTACCGAGGACAAAACTTTCTCCACTCACAAAATATCATTAAAGGAGCAATGACTTCTTGACCTCATAAATCCCATGTTGTAAACCACTTCACATTTGGGACAAGAGTGTTCTGTGGCTCAGAGCAACACAACAACAAGATCTAATCAAGCAGACAATCGACAATTCTCATTACAAACTCTGGCATTGTCCTCACGTCGAAGACAATGTGACTTTCTTATTAAAGCACAAACAGTACAGATTCTAGTCTCAAAACACATAATTAGTGCTAACAAAATTGCAATACTAATTATTTGTAATACTAATGACTACATAATCTTAAACCTTATATAAATATATTGTATAAGCCTTATACAATTGTGGAGCTTGATTGGTCTGGTCGATTACACTCCTCAGTAAGTAATGTTTATTTATATAGCGCATTTTACAGACCATGGTCACCCAAAGCGCTTTACAATGTTCAGAGTTCAGATATTGTTCCAATCATTCCACACACGGTGATGACGGAAAACGAGTCGCCGAACACACTGGTGCATCAGCCCCCAATCAACACCATCCATTCACTCTCTCATTTACATTCATACCTATTGTGCATGTTTATAGTGGTAGGGGAAACCGGAGCACCCGGAGGAAACTTATGCACGGGGAGAAAGGCCCTGTTCCGACCAGGATTCGAACCCAGGACCTTCTTGCTGAGAAGCGAGAGTGCTATCGACTCCACCACCGTGCTGGAATGGATAGCACGGATGCTTGTCTATAACTTAAAGGGGACATATCATGAAAAATCCACTTTTTGTGCCTTAAATGCCTTATGATGTGTAGTTGGAGCCTCTAGAAGTGCAAAAAAGTTGAAATCAGTCTCTTCATGGGTTGCAGAGAACACTTCATATTCTGTTTAGGTAAGATATTTCAACCCGTTCTGATTTTGCCATTCTCTATTACGTGTTTAGAATTATTACGTCACAGTATTTGCAGCGAGACTGCTATATAAGGGCATGGGCGTCTAACAAAACACTTTGACCCAGCCCTCCTCTACTGTGCATCACTTCGAATTTGTAGTCCAAGCTCAAGGATTCCAGCGAACAGGGCTGGACTGGACATCGGGCGTACCGGGCAATGCCCAAAGGGCCGATGCCCATATTTGGGCCGGTCTCTCTGCCTCATACAAAACACATGTTTATGAGAAGTGTAAATCCGTTGAAAATGGTTTGAGCGGGGCGCGCGTATCCGCGGGGCACCTGCTGTATGTACTCGAACGGGATTCCGCCACCTCAGCGGCCACAGTGTTCTGGGGCATCTGCGGCCCCTTTGTAATGAGCAGCTTCCGCGTCCAGCGGCTGCGAGAGGCTGTGAGCGTCCAGCAGCTCGCAGCCGCTCCACCGTGTTGTGGCTGAGCGCGCAGCCTCAACGTGGCCATGTACCCAACCCCATAAACGCGCACAGGACCATGCGTGTCTTTGAGTAATCTGTGCACCCAATAAATACACTGCTGCAGGAAACAGTCCGCGTCTCCCCTCTCCTCTCGAAGCGCGATTAAACGCCCTAAATAAAGCTCTGATACCTACATTTTGCATTGAATAAAAAGTTCATGTTTGAGCCCAAAAGTAATATGTTGTGAACAAATTAAACAGATTTAGAGCCAGCAAATGGTTGACAATATTCATTTCAGTCTTTTTTGACCAATTCTCATCCCTGTAACAAACAATAGTGTTGTCTGTGTCCACCTCCCCTCACTCTGAGACATGTTTATTACTCTCTTGTAATGTAGACTATTGCATTTTATTTTATTGTTGAAACTGCACATATCCTGATCCTCTACAGTATTTGCTTCCACATACTGTATAAACCAGGAGTCGGCAACCTGCGGCTCCGGAGGCGCATGCGTCTCTTTCCTTCTGTAGAAGGAAAAACGTTCTTAAAGTTTTTAAATGCTGTAAAATTGTGCATAAGTAATATTCAATTTAAACATTTCTGTCAACGTAGTGCGTCATATCCTGCGACGTAGGCCCGCGCCAGGCGGCCGCTGTTGTAAACAAACCGGCGTGTGAGCATCATAGACTGTGCGCATCCCAAAGCTAAAAAGAGAAGAGTCGATAATAAGACTGGACTAAGAATGAAAATTAACATTTGCTTTCAGTCAATGAGGAAGGCCTGCTTCATGTTTGCGATGTAATGAGAAGTTTCTATGAGATAATTGTATTTGTGCTTAGTAACTACAAAAATGGCCGCTCGGGGTGGAGTTGAACCTGTGTCACCTGGATGGGGGCGTGGTCAAAAGCGCCTCATTTGCATTTAAAGAGACAGCACCAAAACAGGTTGCTCTCAGACGCACCTCAGAACAGGTGTAGAAGAAAGGCCCGTGGAACTACAAATAATGAGACTCAGACCCAGGCATTGCAGTTACGCTTTATATAGGCCACAAATTAATGATTTAGATGTAAAAATCAATTATTTGAAAACACGATATGTCCACTTTAAATTATGTACATTGAAAATATATGATAAACACAAACAATACAATACAAGTGAACCTATCTGGCAACACAAACAGAGTAATAATGAGGAGGACATTGTGTTAGAATAAAGGTTATCACAGAACATTCAACATTCACTTTTACTTTACCACACATGTGACTGTATTTGGTTGATCGTTTAGTTTTCCAACACTTACTCCTCGCCACAGTGACCACAATGAGAACCAGCCGCTATTCACTGTAAAACCAAATCATTATCGAACCATACATTCTTAGGCTTAACGTATGTGTGGCTCCAAATGCCGCAGCCACAAACTAACCAAAACACTTCGCCCGGACCAGAAGAGCCTCCCTCTGAGAGACAGCCCTGTGTTTCGCTCCGTGATGTGGTGGAATAAGATGGAGTAAGTCTTTTCCCAGCACGGACACGATTCACAGTGATATTATTCAAGCAGAAAGTGTCTTTGTCAGCTGCAACATAAAAGTGAGTGTGAAGGAACCGCTCGGAGTCATGGGGGGCACCTTCAAATAAAATGGTAATAAGTGCGAACCCTCTGAGGCTACATGCCGCTTTCTGTCCAGAGCTACAGTCCACTGCATACATCTCAATTATCATAAACGTGTCTGCAGTTCAAAGGAAAAACTATCGCTCGCAACATTTTTGATTGAATAAGATAAGATAGGATATTATAAGATAGACTTTATTGATCTCACGATGGAGAAATGTATGTGTCCCATATGGTATAAAAATACAGAAATGGTGCAAACAGAAAATGTTAAGACGTGAAAAAAAATATTATAATATGTACAATTAAATGAAAAGTGACTATAGCAGTGCGAGTTTAGACAAAACTGTGCAGTGGAGACTGTTTACCCACAATCCAGAATTAAATAAATCATTCTAACAACATTCTAATCATGTTGGTTAAGTAGTGCACCAGTACATATTTATTCAGGTTTTAGACTAAAGCAATTTGAATTCATCTACATTGTTCCCTAAGTGAATCATGATCCATCTATTTTCTACTGCTTTATTCCGAGAGGCTGCAATCTGAGCAGACTTCCAGCTGACACAACCCCTCCAGCCTTTCTTCAACCAGGCCTGGTCCTGCTGTACTTGCCCTAACCCTGAACCAGAGGCATGACCCACCTCAGCAGGCTCCTCTCAGTGTGGAGCAACTCTGTGGAGGAAACTGGATTCTTGTTCTTTCGGTCGATACCTAAAGGTCATTTATACAGGAACGTAGCTTTGGCAATAATAGCAATAATAATGTCAATCTTGGATAAAACTACATTTAATGAGATGAATGATGAATGAGGTTTTGTTGTTAAATTCTGTGTGTGATACATAATACAGTTTCTATGTTATTCATTGATCCAATTTATGTAATTGGATATTGTGTGTTATAGTATGAACTGTATCATCGGTTCACAAATCCGGACTGGCAATGCTGCAATGGGGACACACCTGGATGCCACAATGCCTTATGGGAAAGCGTCACGGCACATGCAGGTACAGAACATTAGCCATTTGAGATGTGATTGAACTTGAAGCTCCACCCACATCCTGCCTAAAGCATCCACTCTGAAGACGATCTCCTCCACTGCTGAGGCTCCCGACATCCGATCTGCTGAGAAAGTCTTTTATGAGGACGCAAATCAAACAATCCAATCAGGAACACCTCGAAACGATGGGCAGAGATACTAGGAACATGACGTCAGAGGCAAGAGTTGTGTGGGAAATTAAAATGGGGACTGAAAAAAAAATTCTACGTGGAGAGTTTGTCTTAATGTGTTTTCCATGTTGGTCTCCTGAGATAGATCAGAAAATAAATCTTACTTTTAAAGCTGGATTAAATGCAGCTCATATCATTTTAGTTGTTAGTCCTTGACAGTGCTACTAGAAAATATGCGCTTTATTTTGCTGGAAAAAATGCTGAAAACTGGAAAAAATACAATCTTTAATGATATTAATGATGATCAACTAAACATTTGACTCCTGGTAAACTAATGTATGTGGCCAATATCCTATAAATAAAAATACCAATCCCTGATACTTTTCGGACATAATTTAACGTGTTTGCAAAAGTACATGCATTGACGGGTATTTAATAACTTCCCCATCACTTGTTTGTTCACAGCAGGTCAAACTCAGGTGAGCGTGCCCCGCAACAGAAGTCCAAGGCGTCTGATAAAGCCCTTCATTGTGACCTGTAATCCCCCCAAAACAATGAACATTTTACACTCAACCTGCTGTTTTATGTGTATCTTAACACTCAGCCCTTCAAAAAGTATACTAATTGTCAAAATGAAAGGAAAAAATATTATTATTAATATTATATTCAAATACCAATTAAAAGTATACATCCAAAATAAACATTCAAGATATGTGATTTAAAATTGCGTCTGCATATTAGTGTCATGAATACGGATGGGACACTAATCAGAATAAGAAGCCGTAGTCATAATGTGTGGATTATTTTTCTGAGCTAGAGTTTTTTTCTTACCTTCGGTCCCACATTAGATTCTCCTAATAAAATATATTTGCATTTTTATTTGATGTGATTTCTGTATTTTTGTTTTAAATAGAAGATGTATAATGAGATCAAACATGTGTTTTATGTGACATTATATTGACATTTAATTTACTTTTTATTCAAGTTCAATATTAGATAATGAGAGCTTCATCGAAACACAGAAAGATTCAGTTTTCTAAAGGTGCCATCACATGTTTTATATTTGATTCAACAAAGTGGGAATATTAACCTAATGGCTGTATGTATTGTATCCTCAGAAGGCTCCATCACTCTAGTGTCCTGTACTTTTCTTTGTGTATAGTGTAAATACTTGGCTGTAGTAACATCCACACTCAAATGTTTATCTAACCTGCATCTCCAAATGAGCCTTTTGAATCTGTTCTGCTAGCTTTGGTCACATTATGAGTCAGGTGACCAGTTATAGTATCTTAAATATAACTTCTGCAAATATCCAAGTCTTCTGGGATTATATACAAGATTAGCAGCATTTAGAATAAAAAAGGTGAAACTGGGGTGCAGTACTTTTTGAAATAATAATAATGATGATACATTTCCTAACATTGTGTAGAAGGAGTCTGGAACGTGCATGAATGGTTGATTGTGGAAGGGGCCGATGGCACATACTGGTTGCCTCGCTTCTGTCAGTGTGCCCCAGGGCAGCTGTGGCTACTGTAGTAGTTTACAACCACCGTACATGGAGTGAAAGAATGTGAAGCGTCATAGAGTGTCCAAAAAACAGATGTAGCGAGTCTTAGGAAGAATGTGAATGTGTTTTAGTCCAAGACAAATTTCCTTCGAGACTGTTCATTTTTACAGCTTTCTGACCCAGCCTGCGGACACACGTTTAGGATGTGCCTGTGTCCATTTTTTTCTATTGTATAATTTTTTTCTGTTGCATTAAATAGATACTTTATTGATCCCCGTTGGAGAAATTCAGGTGTCCAGTACCAGCAAAAATAAAAAACAACATTGATCATTCTAAAAAGCTAACAATACTAATAATCAGCAACAGCCCTCCAGGTCACAGCAGCAGAGGTGGAGTAGCCTCTGGGTGGAGCAGATTATGCTGTATTATATGGTTTGTGTGTTTGGACAGGATTAACATGGTGCACGTATACTGCAAAAAGTCGACAAACAGATAAATACATTGATAAGAAAGAAAGGACGTGTATATACCTGGGGCCACAACAGGAAGGGACGGACACTTGAGTTGTGGCCAGGAGCGTCAACATGTCAGCTAATCGGTGTGTGTGTGTGTGTGTGTGTGTGTGTGTGTGTGTGTGTGTGTGTGTGTGTGTGTGTGTGTGTGTGCACTTGTTTTCAACTCCTGGTGGGTTCCATAACCTGAGATTCCACTCACGTCATGGGGACTGGTTTTACGTGGTGGGGCCCGAACACCGGACCCCACTGGTCCAAGCTTAATAATCAATGGGTAATGCTTTTCTAACGGTCCTTATGCAGTCTCTGTAAAAATATGGAAAGGACCCCTGGAGGTTTACTTTCCTGAAAAAAGTGTGTTATGTGTCGGAACCCTGGTGGTGGGTTGCGGGATATCAAGGAGGGGCACACTGGGGCAATTTCAGTCCAGCAGGCTGGAGCCAATCATGGAGCAGCACAACAGAGGAAATCAGGTGTCAGGCTAGAAAAAGGTGCAAGTGTGTGGTTCATTAGGCTGCAAGAAATCATGGAGGAGCACACTGAAGCGCACGCTTACAAACCACTGGTAAGTGCTGACTACAAGTCATGACTTCAAATTGTTATATAGAATGATTACAAATTATTTGTTGTTTGTGCAGCTTAGTCAAGAGTCCCTAATTGATGAAGTCGACTCAGATTCTGACGATTTAACTGTCAAGAAGAAACCTGTAAAAAAGTATGGAAAAAGAAAAATCAAAAACACTTTTCTTCAAGACTCGGAAAGTGACGAACCAAAGGCAAATAAGATTGTTATCATGCAGCTGCAAAAGAAGAAAAATGGGGGGCGAGTATACAGCAAGAGACACTTCTGCCTCTACTGTTCAATGTCCTGCCACAAAATGTCCCGTCATTTGACTAGAAAACATGGAAATGAAAGTGACGTAGCCAGAGCATTGGCTCTACCTGTGAAATCTAAAGCACGTAAACTTCAGTTTGATTTGATCAGGAATAGTGGAAACCGTGAGCACAATTTTGAGGTTTTAAAGGCCGGCATTGGAACTTTAGTCCCAGCTAAACAGCCAAATTGCCCAGTTAAATCCAGTGAGTTTTTGCACTGTATAGACTGTGGGGCATTGCTTAAGCGAAAGTCGCTGTGGAGGCATGTGGCCAGGTGCCGGCTTTCACAGAAAGATGCCCAGGCTAAACCAGGTAGAAGTAGGGTCCAGTCCCTCTGCTCCCTAGCCCAGCCTGTACCGGAGGGCATCAGCAAAAAGCTGTGGTCTTTAATTTCGGCAATGCATCAGGATGAGGTCACGGGTGTTGTCAAAGCAGAAAAGGGGATTCTGAGACTCGGAGAGCACCTGTACTTAAAACACGGGCATGATAAGACAAAGCATGATTACATTAGGCAGAAAATGAGAGAAGTCGGTAGGTTAATTAACGAAGCAAAAACCGCAGGGAAACTGAAAACAATTAAGGATTTCTTTATTCCTTCCAACTTTAACCATGTGATTGATGCAGTCAGGTCTGTGGCTGGATATGATGAGGAAACAAATCAATACAAGACTCCATCCTTGGCCCTCAAACTCGGCCATAGCCTCAGAAAGCTAGCAGATATTCTTGAATGTGACTCAAAAATGGAGCATTGTGTTGATGAACTATTTATTAAAAACCTCCAACGAAGCCGGCTGCTTTTTGAGAAGAGGTGGGACGTCTGTGTTTCTTCTGCTGCCCTACAGACCCTCCGGCAAGCCAAGTGGAACACTCCGGACCTGCTCCCTCTGACTGAGGACGTTAGAGCCATGCATGCACATATTGAGGTATGTCGACCTGAATATGTGCAAACCCTAATAAGTGAGCCAACGTCTAAGCATTGGTCTAAACTGGCAGTTTTGACTCTTTGTGAGGTCATCATTTTCAATCGAAGAAGGGAAGGTGAGGTTTCAAAGATGCCACTGACAGCCTTTACCTTAAGAAGTAAGACTGGGATCCATTCTGACATTGCTCTGGGACTGTCCCAACTTGAGAAAAAGCTGTGTCAGCATTTTCAACGCATTGAAATTAAAGGGAAAAGAAGTCGGAAAGTGCCGGTTCTTTTGACTCCTGAAATGATTGCTTCGATGGAGGTGCTGGTGGAGAACAGAAGGGCCTGTTCCATCTCTGACCATAACCCATACTTCTTTTCCCGCCCGGGCGCAGACACCCACATCAGGGGATCAGACTCCCTACGCCAGGTAGCCAAAGAATGTGGTGCGGTGCATCCAGAGATGCTATCCTCAACCAAACTTAGAAAGCACATAGCTACTATGTCTACAGTTCTCAATATGAAAGAGAATGAGATGGACATACTTGCCAACTTCCTCGGCCATGACATTCGCATCCACAGGCAATATTACAGACTACCAGAGGGGACACTGGAGCTGGCCAAAATCAGCAAAGTGTTGATGGCCATGGAGCAGGGAAGAGTGACGGAATTCGAAGGAAAGAGCCTCGACCAGATACAAATTGAGCCTGAAGGTAATTCTTGATATTATTAAAATATGTATGATTTTTTTCCCCTAAAGGCCACTTGTATTTTTATTTTCTGTGCGACAGGGAGAGCAGTAGAGATCCTCTCACAAACGGACGGGCTAAAAGAAACTTCAAGCGGAGAACCTTCAACCATTCATCCAGATGCACCCCATGGTAGTGGCAGTGCCCCTTCTGGTAAGTGTACCAGGTGGGGGATTACAGCCAGGCTGCTTGGTCCTCACCCTGGGAGTGTATATTGCTAATATATTTTTATTTCTCTCCCTAGAACGTGTAAGAAAGCCATGGTCTGCATCTGAGGTGAAGGCTGTGGAGAAGACCATGACACCTTTCATACAGACTGGAAAGGTCCCTGGGAAGTCTCACTGCCTGGCCTGCATTAATGCCTCACCAGATGACCTTAGACATCGGACATGGAGTGGCATTAAATTCTATGTCAAAAATAGAATCACTGCAATTCGAAAACAAAATCTAAAATAAAATTCCTTTAAAATAGTTGTTTGGTTTCTATTGACTGTTTTGTATTACTTAAAGTCTTGGTAAAAAAAGATTATGTCTATGGGTCCCATTCTGAACGGCCCTGTCAAAGGGACCCACCAGGTAACAAAAACGTGTATGTGTGTGTGTGTGTGTGTGTGTGTGTGTGTGTGTGTGTGTGTGTGTGTGTGTGTGTGTGTGTGTGTGGCTGTCATGTTGCGTTCAGGCAGCTTTTCACACTTGGTTGAGCCTCATTGTTACATAAACAAAGCCGCGATCAGCGATGAAACACAACCTTCCACAAGCTCCAACACGTCCACGACACGAGCAAACGTCTCCGAGTGTGTACCAATATTTTCATACCGTTTGCCAGACTGAAAGTAATTGATGATCATTTCTCTTGGTTATCTGGAGGCCGCCCCGACAGTGATTTTTCCATCTGTTTGTGACTCCTCTGAAGCTCTCAAATTACCCGACATATTTACATGTGTCTGTTTGATTAATGCAACAATAAAGACGAAAGGTACAAAAAAAGTGTTCAGGTATATTACTTTAATAGTTTTATATTCATGTTTTTTTGAGTGACCTCTGAAGTTTGATGTAACTGTAAAATATACATTATTGTTCCTTTTAGGACATTTCTGGAAACACACATTAGAGCGAGTCACTTTTAATGAATGATGGCCAGAGAATATTTTCAGTTTTAGCCGTAGTGATTATGGTCTATTACAGGTGATGGACATTTTAGAAATGTTGTTTTCTTTGTATATACTTGATTCTCTACTTTCAAAGCGAGATCTTTGGTTTTTGCTTGTTTTTGCTTTCATCCATCCAATTTCTTCCCCTTAATCCATTTCTGGGTTGGGGCGTGGCAGTCAGCCCCTTACTGATCCTCCTGGATGGGCATTGTAAAGAGGATGGCTGCTTCATATTTTGGCTAAGATAATACATTTGCTAGCATTAAATAATAATGCCATTAGGTTGTCTTTCTTTCTTTTTAAATATTGTCTAACTCAGTAATAAGACCTTCTTGTAAAGTTGTGACTTTGAAGTGGAATAATCTGGACAGTTGAACCAAGTAGTGACAAGTCTGATCCTCCTTTAATCATTCACTTAGGACAACTCATTTTATTACTTTATATAAACTACTGTATGATGTGCTGCCAAACTTAATTTTCTTTTCTTTGAAGTCATTAATGTGTTCCACTATTATGCTATATTTGAGCACCTCAGTGAGCGAACGTGGCTAGAGGGGATGTAAAAGTGTTCTGCTCCTCCAGCTCCAGACAGATGTTGTCTAGACAGCCGCTCTCGCCCTTTTTCACGATGCCTCTTGTTCCAACAGGAGATTTCCTTCACCAGGTTCATCATCTGTCACCGTGACCAGGAAGAAGAGCTCCGTAATTACAGGAACGAGAAGACAGAAGACATCCCTTACCTCCCAAGGTTAAATCTATAACAAAGAAATGTAAATGCATTGTGCTGCCGGGCTGAGGGTGTGTGCGGTGGGACAGGTAGACAAAGGGTAAGGCTACTCAAGTAAAGTGAACATTGGGTATTTGTATGTTATTCTTGTGACTTAAGGATTAAATATTACACATTATTTTATAAATCCAATGTGATTATTTACTTTCTAATTTCATTTTTTAGAATGTCAAATCATATCTTTATAAGTTATCTGGTGAAACAAGTATAAGGGGTAAATATCAGCCTGCCCTGTCCCTGCTACCACCAGAGGTAGTTGTTTTGTTTTTCTGCGAATTTGCAAAATTACTGGCTGAACCCACTACCATGTAATTTCAATTGAGAAAGTGAAATGCATGTAAATGCATGCAACACTTTTGACATAATCTTTTCTAAGACTGCATTAAGACCAAATGGGATCCAAAGACAACTCCTGTTCTGTTTTGGATGAGGAAACAATACTGTAACATGGTTACAAACTCACAGGATACATACAGGATCCTAAAATATATGGTTTACAAATAGGATGCAAAAATGGTTTTCATATCATTGAAAACAGCTTCAGTATCCAGAAATCTGAAGTGTGCATGGCCTTAGTAAGAGGGCCGCTTTAGTTCACCAGACATCACGGATTCCAAAGGTTAACTACAAGGTACAGCATGACTCGACGGGTGGAGCTGAAGTTGGCTGGATGACACTGTGAAAGTGCTTCAATGGCTTGTTTGTTTTAGCGGCAGAGGGGCACATCAAATGACAAAGTGGACCACATTTGGTCTTTGGGCCTTAGTTTGGACATGCCTGGTCTATGGCATGCTTGGAAAAAAGCCCTGAGAGTCACTATTTGGTGCTTGGAGAGCTGTGAAAATGTATTTTGAAAGTTAGGTACCTCAACTTCAATTCATCCAAAAAACACAATATGTAACTTAAGATATATATTCATGAACATACCGTCCAAATGAAGTGACTGTACAGTGAGTGAAAATGTAAGCGTATACGTAATGAGTAATGACCCATGTCTAAGTAGATTTTTATTCTAAGAAGTGAGGTCCGTTCACTAATCCGCTCCCCTTCACTTGAGCTACCAATTACACTGATTCAGGTCTGTACAAAGACATGAATTACTCACCTGTTCAGCTCATTTACAAGCAGAAATTACAGGAATACTGCGTGTGCTGTGTGCCTATTAAACTATCGACTCAGGCTATCATTACACTTACGCTCACAAAGGCCCAGAGAAAGCACTCATCCACAGACAGGCCCCTATTGTGCTCTGTTCCCACGCACTTTAGGCTCTGAACTATGAACGATCAGGATATGTTTAGAATTCAACTGGAAACGTTGATGGGGAAAAATCAATGTTGTAGTAGTGGTAAGAAATGCTTCGTAAAGTATGGCATTGTTAAACGCAGTTAGTTACAAATACAGAAGTAACTAAGTACTTAACTAACGCAGTAATTACTTGTTAGTATACTATACTGATCATGCCCTGATTACATTATAATGGCTTTTGTCTATTTTGAAATTTGATTCTCATTTCCATCTGTGCTACAAAACATCTCCTTATTACTACTACTACGACTATGACTACTACTACTATTATTACTGCTACTACTGATACTACATCTAATTCTACTTCAATTACTGTCACCATTCCCATTCATGCAACAAACTAATATATAGTATAAAGTAATATATAGCTTATTACAACTTCGACCATACTGCTACTGTTACTAATACTACTGCTGCTACTGCTGCTACTGTTAGTAATACTACTGCTGCTACTGCTGCTACTGTTACTAATACTACTGTTACTACTGCTGCTATGACTTTAGCTGTACTCCTTTGTTACTTTATAAACACTGATCAGTATGTGTATGTACCTCTCTAACATGTATTTACACGACATGAGTTGTGCTACTACCACTTCTGCACATGTGTCCAATATTCTATCTCACCGCATCCTGCCTGTTATTCAGATTATTCAGATCCGATTTGTGCACTTTGGGTTTCCTCCAGACTAAAGAAAACATCTTTCTGGTTAGTATGTAAACATACAGAGGTAAAACATGACTTTCAGTTGTGTTGCTGTTTTGTTAGAGATATGACGTGACATGCCTTATGACACATCAGAAAATACATCTGCTCCATTATACATTCCCATATGTTTGGTAAACATAAAGATTAAAAGATCAAACTGTGCCTTAGCAAAATGGAGCAGTGATGGTAAATGTTGTTCGAATTTCAAATTCATGCAGCTAAAACCTAGAACAGTCTTCCAGAAAATGTGAGATACACTCATTCTCTAAGTAAGTTTATTTATATACCGCCTTTCACAGAGTCACAAAGCGGTTTACAATTGTTATTATTTTTTGGGCATTTGTCCTCTCACTCCACACAGAGATGGGAGTGGGGTCAGTACAAGAGGTGCATGCCAGACCTATTGTACATATTTTTAAACCGACACAGACACGGGGAGAACACTCCACTCAGAAATCCTGGTCCGACCGGGATTCGAACCCAGGATCTTCTTGCTGAGAGGCGAGAGTGATATCCACTCAGCCACCGTGCCGCCGTGCCGCCCATGGACCTCATGGGCCTGACAACGTTCAAATCCAGGTGGAAAACCATTTTGTCAAATCATGCTTAAATTAGTTATTATAAGTTAGAATCAAAGCTCCAGTCTGAAAAAAGGGTAAAGTGATCAAGGAAATTTTGACTAAATTAGACCTCTGTCAAAATATGTATTTTTATTTCCAAGGCAAGCACTGGTTAGACCCTCCCATTCTCAGCCAGCTGCCTCCTGATAAGACAAGGTTCTTTGCTATTGGCCCAACCACTCTCCTCCAGCCAATATCTTTAGTGGTGATTATGCCAAGGAGAGGGAGTGTATTTTATAGTTTGTTTTTTGAAAAATAATTATTTTACGTGATATTACACAGGTTAAAAATAAGCATATTTCTTATATGTCACCGATTACCTTTGAGGCCCACTGTTCGTGAAATATACAATGTTTTGTTTATAGTATGAGGTCCAAATCATGGTTGACTGATGTTTCAATTATTGTAAGATTAACAGCTAAAATCGCAGCAATAAGTATTTTTTATCGAAAGAGGGGACGCATCACTCTTTATCAGATGCAAAATAGTTGTGCAATTGAACACCTGATGAGAATGTTCTGTTAGATAGAAGATAGAGATAAAGATTCTATAGAAATAAATGGATTTAAAGATAGAAATGAATGTATTTCATTATTTTCATTCATAGTTGTTGTGCAGTGTTGGTCCAACCGGTGTTATGGCGTCAGTGGAAGCTCGCAGGTCTCAGGCTTTTCCTCAACATCTTGTTTTCACATTCCAGCGGCCTCAGAGCCATAAGTTACCGCACAAACAGACACGATGGGCTTCTCCCATCCTTCAGACCTCACACCAACAACAAAACACTCTGCTATCTCCATTCACCACATGTTTGGTCTAAGACATAAGATAACATTGGTTTGAAAGGACTATTTAAGTCAGAAATGTAATTGTTCATTAGCATGCTCACATATTTACCCTGCAGACGATGCTAATGGCACTGACTGAACAATCTGATCTTCTGCAGAGAGGCATTCACTGGCGCTAAAGTAAACGTCGCTCATTATGGCGCCAAGTCTTATCAGAAAACTGTTATGTACAAGGCAAACATGATGACCTCCAAAACATGTAAATAAAGGCAGTTTCCTGATCCATAACTTTGCTCTTTAGAAAACCACAGTGATGGTGTTTCAGCTACAGAAGTATGCATTTGTTTCAAACATAGTTTTTGGCTGCAGTTGAATTTATTTATTTATTTTATTTTATTTTATTTTATTTTATTTATTTATATACCGCCTTTTCACTGCAGATTTGAGTCTGAAAGCGGTTTACAATAGTTAATTTTGGGCATTTGTCTCTCACTCCACACAGAGATGGGAGCGGGGTCGCCAGTACAGGAGGCGCATGCCAGAACTATTGGACATATTTTTAGTGGTAGGGGAAACCGGAGTACCCGGAGGAAACCTACGCAGACACGGGGAGAACATGCAAACTCCACTCAGCCACCGTGCCACCCAATTTGAAACACATGATTTTTTAGGGGATAACTATCTGAGTATAATTTGGTTTCAGAATCAGATTAGATTTTTTTAGCTGTCTCAGACAATGAATTTGCTCATTTACTTATAGCGGAAACAATTTATAAAAAAAAAAAAGTAGAACAAAGAGACGTAAAGGCATTTGTACAAAATATGAACACAATTATATTATATCCACAATAGACATGAAACACTGCAGATTATTGATGTGTAAGTGTTTGAGATCATAAAGAGACAAACGTTACAGAAGTATTTAGTGATGAAGCTTATGTGATCAGATATTTTACTATTTTGAAGACATCTTACAGTTAAAGGGCCCATATTACGCTTTTTGACATTTCTCTGCTTTAAACATGATTACAGTGCTATTTGGCCTTCACACACATGCCCAGAGTAGTTTTTTAATTGATTTCGTCAAGCTTTAGTTAGAGAGCGATCTTTCTCTTTCATTCTCAAGAGGCACAGAAACGCGCTGATTCAAATCGTGACGTGGTACAATCCGTGACATCATAAGCCCGCCTCCAAGAGGTGATTGACAGCGGAGAGAAACTGAACCAGCGAATCAGCACCGTCTATGGTCAGCCCATGCAGCCTCTCTCCGAGTCCAGCGTCTGCTCAATAGACAGTAAATAAACGCCTGTGCTTTTCTGTGTTAGCTTCATGTCAACTTGGAGAAAATGTGTTGTTGGTGTAAATATGTGACGAGAGTATTTGGCTGAAGACGAAGAATGGGGATCGACTTTGTTCACAGGAATCTGCCTTGTATCCGCGAGTCTGAAATCTGCAACGAAACTCGCAGACCTTTTTTGCGAGTGACGGTGACACCACCAACGACTGTTCCTGAACTACAGTTACCTTGAAACGGGACCTACTCAAAAGCTGATCTGGAAACATGTGTTTTTTTCCAACATAAAAGACGCTAACAGGAGCCTTGTGAGTACTGTAATGCTAACTCGCTGTATGTCACTGTGAACTAAATAATTAGGGTCTGATTCTGGATTGAGGACATAGGGCTCTATGTGACAGAGTGCCATTGTTGGAAAAAGTTTATTCTCAGGTGTGAAAGGACTCCAACAGTGAAAGATGTACAGTTAGCGTTTGTTTCCCTCAAACTTAGCGTGATCACCGTTCGGGCGGAGGAGGCGGGCTCACAGACAGAGGAGCACTGATCAGCTCGTTTCACACAAGTGTCATCAGCTCTATACACGAAAAGGGTTAGGGCTAGCACCAAAACCCAAATTATTGTGCAGAGGATGGACTGTGAAAAATTAAGAAAAGCGAAATATGGCACCTTTAACTTCAGCTTGAAGTAAGATTGAATAATAATGTTCCCTCTTTGGGAAATTGCTGCACATGAAAAAGTGTGATGATTATTGTCAGAGATATCTTAAAACATATACAATATAAACAGGTTCATCAAGTCAAAGTGGTGATGATCCAGGACACTCAACTCAACATTCAACAACATTGATGGACATTGGTCATCTGTCCCTTAAAGAACAATGGCTTCATGGCAAGGCAAGGCAAGTTTATTTGTATAGCACAATTCATACACAAGGCAATTCAAAGTGCTGAACAGAACGAGAAAGCATTAAAATCATAAATAATCACAGTACATTAAAAAAAAGATAAAAATATAAAATCCCTCAGTTGTATGCACAGCTAAACAGAACCGTCTTTAACCTGGTTTTAAACATTGTCAGAGAGGAGGCCTGTCTCACATCTTCAGGAAGATTGTTCCAGATTTTAGCAGCATGAATCTGAAAAGCAGCCTCCCCATGTTTAGTTCTGACTCTGGACACTAACAGGAGTCCAGTCCCTGTGCTCCTCAGAGTCCGGGCTGGTTCATATGGGACTAACATGTCACTAATATAGTTTGGTGCGAGGCCATGGAGAGATTTGTACACAAGCAGAGCTGTTTTAAAGTCTATTCTCTGAGCCACAGGAAGCCAGTGCAGGGACCTGAGGACCGGACTAATGTGGTCGTACTTCCTGGTTCTACTCAGGACTCGAGCTGCTGCATTTTGAATGTACTGCAGCTGTTTTACAGCCTGTTTGGACAGACCTGTGAGCAGGCCATTGCAGTAGTCTAACCTACTGGAGACAAATGCATGGATAAGAATCTCCAAGTCTGCTTTAGACACTATGTTTTTGATCCTGGCAATGTTTTTTAGATGGTAAAAAGCTGCTGATGTTACTGATTTGATGTGGCTATTAAAATTTAAGTCTGAGTCCAGTATTACCCCTAGATTTCTGACCTTGTTTGAAGGTTTTAGGGAGAGAGACTGTAGGTGACAGATGACGCTCTCTCTTTGTTTCTGGGGACCAAAGACAATCATTTCAGTTTTGTCTGCGTTTAGCTGAAGGAAGTTGTTTTGCATCCACTCACTGATCTGTTGGATACAGTGAAGGAGTGAGTCCACTGGTCCATGTTCTCCTGCAGTCAGTGAGACATAGATCTGAGTGTCGTCTGCATAGTTATGATAGGACACTTTGTTTCTGCGTATTAACTGACCTAGCGGCAGCATGTAGAGATTGAACAGAAGAGGTCCCAGGATCGACCCCTGTGGTACTCCACAGGTCAGGGCCATATGATCAGACACATTTTCCAATCTCCACAAAGTACTTCCTGTCTTCAAGGTAAGACCTAAACCAACTTAGGGCGGTGCCAGCGACTCCAACCCAGTCCTCTAGTCTCTGTAAGAGGATCTCATGGTCGACGGTGTCAAAGGCAGCACTCAGATCTAACAAGATTAAGATTGAGACTTTGCCTGCGTCAGTGTTCAGCCGGATATCGTTTGTAACCTTGACGAGAGCAGTCTCAGTGCTGTGGTGGGGTCTAAAGCCGGACTGAAACATATCAAATGAGTTGTTAATTATAAGAAATCTAGTAAGCTGTAGGTAGACAACTTTTTCAAGGACTTTCCCCATAAATGGCAGATTTGAGATGGGATGATAGTTGTTAAGTACCGTAGCATCCAGGCTGCTCTTTTTTAGCAGGGGCCTGATGACTGCCGTTTTCAGGGCCTTTGGGAATATTCCAGAGTGAAGGGACATGTTTACTATCTGTGTGAGTGAAGGTAACAGACTGCCCAGAACAGACTTCAGAAATCTAGTGGGTAGTACATCCAAGCTGCATGTGGAGGAGCTCAAACTGGAGATTATTTCTTGGACATTTTTATCATCTACAGGTGCAAAGTAAGTTAGCTCAGAGAGCCCTTCTGGCTGTTGGATGGTTATCTGTGGATTGGAGACAATGGCGTTTTTGATGCCTTGAACCTTGTCATTGAAAAAGTGTGCAAACTCATTGCATTTACGTTTGGAAGTTAGCTCTAATGGTATCTGAACAGGGGGGTTTGTTAATCTATTAACTGTTGAAAACAGAACACGCAGATTGTTACTGCAGCCTTCAATCATTTCAGAAAAATACCTTTCTCTCGTACTACGTAGCACCCGGTTAAACTCGCACAACTTATCCTTGAATATCTTGTAATCAACCTGGAGGTTGGACTTGCGCCACTTCCGCTCGACCCTCCGGCACTTTCTCTTCAGTGCTCTGACCGAGTCTGCTTTAGCCCACAGCGCCTTCTGCTTATTTTTCACTATTTTAACCTTCACAGGGGCAACGGTATCCAGAACATTCAAAACACTAGAGGTGACAGAGTTAAACAGTTCATCTACAGTAGAATACGATGCATTTTCAAAGTTTATCATTCCCATAAATAGTTCACTCGTATTTTCATTTATGTGTCTTCTTCGAACAGTTGCAGAGTCCACTGGTGGTTTGTTAGTGAAACACATGTCAAAAAATACACAGAAATGATCCGAAAGAGCAACATCGACCACGCTTATATTTGAAATATTCACCCCCTTTGTAACTAACAGGTCTAGAGTGTGCCCTCTGCTGTGGGTGGGGCCACTCACGTGCTGAGTGAGACCAAAGGTATCAAGTAAAGAACTCAGCTCTTTTGCATTTCTGTCATCAACATTATCCACATGAATATTAAAATCACCTGTAATAACTAAACTATCAAAATCTGTGCATACAACTGAAAGCAACTCGGTAAAATTACCAATAAATGTTTTTATCATTGCATTTCTTGTGTTTGAACTGCTTGATTCTCTGATCTGCTGTGAATTCATTTTCTTATGTTCTCCGAGATAACAATTCTACATTGAATTGAAATGAATTGAACAAATATGACATTTAAGTAATTTTGAAAAATCTAAATGTTTTTGTTGAGGATGAAACCATCTAAGTTTCAAATGACGAAAGATTAAACTGTAATAAATCCATCTTGCCATTGTCCTCGCGCTCAAAACAGTTTGATTAGTCGTCACATGCATGCACTGTATGTTTGCCTCTGCCACAGCCATAGACAAGATTATTTAGAGAGAAAAGTGAAAGCCATGGTCTAATTTGTTCACAATATTGTGCTTTTACAAGACTCTTTCTTTTAGGGGCAACCAAAAAGTATAATTTAAAGAAAAAAAGTTGGTACGCTGTGTGCACGGAGACGCTCCAGCGTCTCCGTGCACACAGCGTGGGTTGCCCGGAGCTGGGAATCAACACCCCCACTCTTCTCCATGTGTTCAGCAGCGCCCTGGTTCGGACCCATCCCTGGATGAGCCCGCTGGTTCTGGCCATGGACACCGAGCGCCTTCTCCGCGGCCGCGTCCACTTTTCGCCCCAACTACTCTGATTATTGGAGATTCCATCGTGAGGCACGTCCGCTTTTTTAACGCGGTCACTCACTGCATTACCGGAGTTACAGTCCCAGATCTGCTCATCCGTCTCCCTCCTCTGCTTCACTCCCTGCCCGATACCATATCCAAGGTAATCGTGCATGTGGGTATAAATGATATGAAGCTGCAGCAGTCAGAGGTCACAAAGAAGCACTTTATGAATCTGTTCCGCCTCCTCCAGTCCTCCGGGTTGTGTGTTTTTATCTCTGGTCCAGTCCCGACTGTAAACCGGGGTGACTGCCTCTACAGTCGCGTTGTGGCGCTCAACATGTGGCTCCAGTCTACATGCAGCACTTTTAACTTTATTTTTGTGAACAACTTTGGCCTGTTCTGGAAGCGTCACGTGGCCTATCGTCCAGATGGTCTGCACCCGAACAGATACGGCACCAGTTTGTTGACGGACTTCCTGCGCCATGTTGTTCAGTGCTCCCCGAGGGGGGCGTGACTGTTTACATCTGAGGCTTCTCGGCCCCCACCACCCCCCTCCTCTTCCTTACCAGCACCGGGTGAGTACTGTGGTGCAAACACTGACCCCTGTCCGTCTGGCAGTGTAACGACAGTCCTGCCACTGAACTGTGCTGACTCAGTTATGCATCTGGAACTTAACAAAGTACAACAGAGTTCACTTTTTAAACCAATAGAGACTGTGTGTGTTCCTCGCACCAGCTCAGAAATGTGTTTTAACTTGAATAAACACAAATTTAAAAGAAGGACAGCAGTTAGACGGTCCAACTCTGGAAATCTAATTCCAGTTCTTTGTAATCAATCAACTAAACCCACTGACACTGATATTAATTTTAACCTTGCTCTACTTAATGTCAGATCACTATGCAACAAATCATTTTTAATTAATAATTTTATCTGTTCGTATGATCTTGATTTTATGTTTATGACTGAAACATGGCTTGACCATAATACAGGAGATGCAGTTTTAATAGAAGCCTCACCACCAAATTTCAAATTTGAACATGAAACACGAGAAAATAAAAGGGGGGGGGGCATAGCAGCAGTTTTTAAAGATCGTATTGTCTCCCATAGGGTGTCTCTTGGGAAATTTTCATCATTTGAGTATGTTTCTTTTAAAATAGAACAAAAGAAATCTTCTTCCATTCTTATTATTGTTGTGTACAAGCCGCCACAGTCATGCCATAGTTTCACTGATCATTTCACTGAGTTGCTTTCAGTTGTGTGCACAGATTTTGATGGTTTAGTCATTATAGGCGATTTTAATATTCATGTGGATAATGTTAATGACAGATACGCAAAAGAGCTGAGTTCCATACTTGAATCCTTTGGCCTCACTCAGCATGTGAGTGGCCCCACCCATAGCAGAGGACACACCTTGGACCTGCTTATCACGAAAGGGGTGAATATTTCAAAAGTTAATGTAGTTGATGTTGCTCTGTCGGATCATTTCTGTGTATTTTTTAACATGTGTTTTGCTACCAGACCACCCGCTAAATATGAAATTGTTAGAAGTAGACACTTAAATGAAAACACGGGTGAACTATTTATGGGAATGATCCATTTTGAGAACGCATCATGTTCTACTGTAGATGAACTGCTTAACTCTGTCACCTCTAGTGTGTTGAATGTTCTGGACGCCATTGCCCCTGTGAAGGTAAAAATGGTCACAAATAAGCAAAAAGCCCCATGGATAAAAGCAGGCCCGGTCAGGGCACAGAAGCAAGAGTGCCGGAGAGCAGAGAGAAAGTGGAGAAAGTCCAACCTCCAGGGTGATTATAGACTCTTAAAAGAGAAGTTGTGTGAGTTTAACAGAGTACTACGTAGAACAAGAGAATTATACTTTTCTGAAACTATTGAAGGCTGCAGCAACAATCTGCGTGTTCTATTTTCAACAATCAATAGATTAACGAATCCCCCTGTTGAGTTGCCATTAGAACACTACTCCAAATCCAGGTGTAATGAGTTTGCACAGTTCTTCAGAGACAAGGTTCAGGGTATCAGAAATGCCATCACCTCTACAACACAAGTAACAATGCAACATCCAGTGAGAGGCTTTGTGAGCTAGCTCAATTTGCACCTGTCAATGATGAAACTGTTAAAAAGATAATCACAGGTCTTAGTTCCTCTACCTGCAGTCTGGATGTACTACCTCCTAGATTTCTGAAGTCTGTTATGTGTAGTCTATTACAATACAATACAATACAATACAATTTATTCTTGTATAGCCCTAGGTCACAACAGAAGTCATCTCAGAGGACTTAACAAAACCATTGAAATCACCAACACAGGTCAGAGAATCAACAGTTAAAACACATGAAGAATACAGTATAAAGCACACACAGAAGAAAATGTCCATACATGTTGTAGAATGCTAAAGTGTCCTGATCATCACCAATCCTTTCTGTTGGACACTAACTGTCCAACAAGACCCTCCTGCATCGACAAGGAAAAACTCTTAAAAAACCCAGTGGGAAAAAGTGAGAAACCTTGGAGGAGAACTAGGGAAACCCACAGGGAGGGAGACCCATATGAGAAAGGGATCCGCTCCTCCGGACGGACAGACTAATGATCTAGGACCTAAGCTAGCTACAGAACGTGGACCAGTGGACGCTGAACGTGGACAGGTCCGGTGCAGGACCGAAGCACTCCCAGGCGGGTCGGGCGGGGCAGTCCGCAGGTGTAGATGGAAGAGGCCAGGCTCAGAGATCCCGTCATCGTACCATGAAACAGACAATGGGACAACGGGTGAATAGCAATGAACAAACTACAGTCAGAATCCTAAAAATGCTAAACAGATAAAGTAGGAAGGAGGAGAGGATAGTGCTCAAGTTACCATACTTCTCCCAGCAAACTGACTCCCTATGCAGCTTGACTAACACTCTGAGGAGTTTAACCTTCTCCGAGTCTTACCTTCCTAGCCATATGCTAAACTAAAGAGGACTGTTTTAAACCTAGCCTTGAATAAAGAATAACATACAGCATAATATATAACATAATATACAACATAACACAATACATTATTGAATAATATATAACATAATATATAACATAATACAGCATATATATATAATATATACACTACATATTATATATTACCTAATTATATGCTAAATTAAAGTAAAGTGCTTTAAGCCTGGCCTTGAATGTGGAGACCGTATCTGCTTCCTTAACATAAATGGGAAGCTGATTCCACAGTAAAGGAGCTTGGTAGCTAAATGCTCTGCCACCAACAGTGACCTTTGAGACCTTAGGGACCACCAGACGTCTGGCGTTTTGTGAGCGCAACGCTCGACTTGGTTGATACGACACTAACGTGTCTTGGAGATAAGAAGGAGCCAAGCCATTTATGGCTTTATATGTTAAGAGTAGGATTTTAAACTTTATTCTGTACTCCACAGGGAGCCAGTGGAGTGATTTTAACACCGGAGTTATGTGCTCCCTCCTTTTGGTACCTGTTAAGATCCTAGCTGCTGTATTCTGAACGAGCTGGAAGCTCTTCAAAGAGGCTTTAGGGCACGCTGCCAGTAAAGCGTTACAGTAGTCGAGCCTTGAGGTGACAAACGCGTGAATGAGTTTTTCCGCGTCACTTTTAGGAAGGAAATTCCTAATTTTAGCGATGTTCCGTAAGTGGAAGTACGCCGTTTTAGTTGCTTGGCTTATATAAGCCTTGAAGGAGAGTTCTTGGTCAAAAATGACTCCAAGATTCCTCACAGTGTTACTGGGTATTATACTGACATTATCGAGAGTAACCATCTGGTTAGTGAGGGAGTCACGCAGGCGCTTCGGACCGAGTAGGATCACTTCTGTCTTCTCCGGGTTGAGAAGTAGGAAGTTAAGAGTCATCCACATTTTAAGGTCCTTTATGCAGGCACTGAGCTTTTCTAGCTGATCTGTCTGATTAGGCTTCATCGACAGATAAAGCTGTGTGTCATCTGCATAGCAGTGGAAATTAATTCCATGCTTTTTAACAATGTTTCCTAATGGCAGCATGTAGAGAGTAAAAAGAATCGGTCCGAGTACCGAACCCTGCGGCACACCGAATTCCACTCCAGAATAAGGCGACGAGTCCTGATTCACATTGACGAAGTGATATCGATCTGATAAATAGGATTTAAACCAGCCAAGGGCTGTTCCTCTAAGACCTATATCACATTCTAGCCTCTGCAGTAGAATGCTGTGGTCTATTGTGTCAAATGCAGCACTAAGGTCCAGTAGGACCAGCACTGACACTTGTCCATTATCGGCAGCTAGTAGTAAGTCATTTGTGACTTTGACTAGTGCCGTTTCAGTGCTATGATGAGCTCTGAATCCTGATTGAAAGACTTCAAACATATCATTTTCCTGCAGGTGGCAGCGGAGCTGCTCAGCTATAAGTTTTTCCAGGATTTTAGATATAAAAGTGAGGTTCGAGATCGGTCTGTAGTTTGTAAGTATTTCTGGGTCCAGGTTTGTTTTCTTCAGAAGGGGTTTGATTACCGCGGTTTTAAAAGCTTGTGGGACATAGCCACATTGTATGGATGCGTTTATTATATTTACGATTATTATTATTATTATTACCCTCATTGACACAAATAGTAAACATGTCTTTTTTATCTGGAACATTTCCAATGGCCCTGAAAAAGGCAGTCATTAGGCCCCTCCTAAAAAAGAGCAGTTTGGATGCTGCGGTACTTGAAAATTACCGTCCCATCTCAAATCTGCCTTTCATGGGAAAAATTCTTGAAAAAGTTGCCTACCAACAACTTACTGAATTTTTAATATCTAATGACTCATTTGACATGTTTCAGTCTGGCTTTAGACCACACCACAGTACTGAGACCGCTCTAGTCAAGGTAACAAATGATATTCGGCTTAACACTGATGCAGGAAAAGTCTCTGTTTTAGTCATGTTAGATCTGAGTGCCGCTTTCGACACCGTTGACCATGAGATTCTCATGCAGAGACTGGAGGACTGGGTTGGTGTTGCTGGTACCGCCCTAAGCTGGTTTAGGTCCTATCTAGAAGAAAGGAAGTATTGTGTGGAGATTGGAAACTATGTCTCAGATAATATGGCCCTGACCTGCGGAGTGCCACAGGGGTCGATTCTGGGACCTCTCCTGTTCAATATTTACATGCTGCCATTAGGTCAGTTAATTCAAAGTATGAAAGTGTCCTACCACAATTACGCTGATGACACTCAGATCTATGTCTCACTGACTGCAGGAGAGCATGGGCCGGTGGACTCACTCCTTCGCTGTATCCAGCGGATCAGTGAGTGGATGCAATGCAATTTTCTCCAGCTAAATGCGGACAAAACCGAAATGATTGTCTTTGGTCCCGAGAAACAAAGAGAGACCGTCATTTGTCACCTTCAGTCTCTCTCCCTAAGGCCCTTAAATAAGGTCAGAAATCTGGGAGTAATAATGGACTCTGACTTAAACTTCAATAGCCACATTGGATCGCTAACATCAGCAGCTTTTTATCATCTGAAAAATATTGCCAAAATTAAAAATATTGTGTCCAGGGCAGACTTGGAGATTCTTATCCATTCTTTTGTTTCCAGTAGGCTGGATTACTGCAATGGCCTGCTCACAGGTATCTCCAAACATGCAGTAAGACAGTTGCAGTATATTCAAAATGCTGCAGCCCGAGTCCTGACTAGAACCAGGAAGTACGACCACATTAGTCCGGTCCTCAGGTCTCTGCACTGGCTTCCCGTGGCCCAGAGAATAGACTTTAAAGCAGCTCTCCTGGTGTACAAGTCTCTCCATGGCCTTGCACCAAAGTACATCCATGATATGCTAGTCCCATATGAACCAGCCCGGACTCTGAGGAGCGCAGGGACGGGACTCCTGTTAGTGCCCAGAGTCAGGACTAGACAGGGGGAGGCTGCTTTTCAGATTTATGCAGCTGGAGTCTGGAACGGTCTTCCTGAGGATGTGAGACTGGCTGCCTCTCTGTCAATGTTCAAATCCATGTTAAAGACTTTTCTTTTTTCCCGTGCATACAACTAGAGAATTTTATCTTTTTAACACACCTTGTTATTTATTGTTGTAACTTTTTGTGTTTTTAACTATTTTATTGTTTTTAATTACTTGTGTGATTTTTATGTTTTTAAATTACTTATGTGATTTTAATGCTTTTTAATTACATATGTGTTTTTAATTGTATTTTAATGGTGATGATTTGTGCATTGTGTGGTGTGGACTGTGAGGCGCTTTGTGTTGCCCTGTGCAGGAAAAGCGCCCTATAAATAAAGATTGATTGATTGATTGATTGTACTTCTTTTCTTTAAATTATACTTTTACCTGCTTCACAACTTGTACAGACACCGCCTTAACAACAGTGGCTTCAAATTTCAGTGTTGATTTATTTTCTTATTCTTGCCTTTGTATTTGCTTTGTATTCTGTGTAAAAGTTTTGCACAAGAGCCTTTTGGGGAGGAGAGCTTTGTGGGGGGCTCAGCAATACACTGGTGGGGCCCTTTGCATTTGCACGTTCTGCCCGTGCCAGAAAACGCCACTGTCAAACTGCCCACATCACATTCAAAGTCTGCGATAGTCTGATCAGATATAGAAACCCAATCCACCGCACTATCTCAGTTTACATGCTTTTCTGGCCTGATAAAGGAAGAATGCAGGTGTTTTGGTGCCACATATTCAAATGGATGTACAGATATACACCCACGCAAACTCACTGAGAATGTCCTTCTTTGGCAAACATCCCCCCACCTTCTTTTTTGTTTGGTTCTTGTTCTTTGGGCTTTTTCTGCTTTGCCTACCCAAACTTGGCACAGTGGCATTTGAATCTTAAGGACTTGAGGGAAGACCTGAGCCTGGTACATGCAAATGGTCTTTTAAGGGATGCCTACTGTGTGACCATTGCAAAGTGACTGTTGGAGCTCGCCCATTCATTCGCTGTCACTTTTAGAAATATGCAAAGTAGGGAAATGGGGAAGCGTGCTAAAGCTACAGCATACTAAACAGCCCATTAATTCCTTTTAATTCTGTTTAAAACTGGTCTATAGCTTGCTACCGGGACAAGTTGCAGACGCTGTTGGCAATTAGTGACTTGGGCTGCATGATGTTGACAAAAAGAAATCCTTTTTTTCATCTCTCTCTTTATTTTCAAGCAGATTTTTGATTAAAGTGCCGCTTCAAAAGAGTTTTCCCGAGGCTTTTTTTCATGAGACTACTGACAAGCAGGAGTTAACTAAAAGGAATTTGTCTTCCCTGCACTTTCCTGATTTTATCTCAGAGCTGTGAGTTCCATACAGGTGAATACGTGCTCACTGTTGTTCACTCATCTAATCACTATTTTCACATCCGCGGAACTATTTTTGCAGCTTGATTTCACACAGGATCTTATCTTAGAACCCTCATAGCTCTGACTATGAGAATTCACATTTCATTTGTTTTAATGTATAAAGGAAAACTGCTCATCCATCCATCCATTTTCTTCCCCTTTTAATCCATTTCTGGGTCATGCAACTTGTACTACAGCTGTAAAAGCATTTAGTTAACAGTCTGAAAAGTTAAAAGTTATCATGATTTCCCCACTGTGGGAGAGATAACTGATCTCTTTATCTTATTCTTCACATTGTAAATAACAATAGGTCCATTTATGGCTATAATTAGGTCTATTTATGCCTGTGCTACAACTGTAAAACTATATATTATATAGTATTGTAATGTATTAATACTAAAAGTCCTGTAATTACTAATATTTAACCGTCAAAGCTGGAGTAACATTTTGTGAACAAATCAGACCACAAGATGCTATTGCTATTGTATCAGAAAACATTAAACATACTGTGAGCTGATTGGCTGACTCTCTTTCTCACTGAAAAGCCGATTGAAAGATGTGATAGAGGTCCTAATTATATCCATGTGATAAATATTGATACAAAGAGAGTTTGGAGAGGTAGGAACTAGTCACATGGATTGTATATTACTATTACTGTGGTTTGAAAGTTAGGTACTCCAGCTAATACTGTGCCTACACCAGTGATATCACTGTTCACATGCTGAAGAATGGTGGTAATGGCTTTCACCTGTTACGGTAGGAGTTCAAATATGTCTGGCTCCGCGTGGCCTTGCTGCTTTTTCTTGTGTGTGCTTTGGGTAAATAGAGACTCGTCTGCTTCGCCTTGGGTAATGTGCACACACACAGAGCGGTGGGCCTGTGCCGCCGCTGACCCCTGAACACTTGCTCACGGGGCAGAGGAGCAGGCGCAGAGTAAATGAGACGTCAGCTTTGACTGTGGCTGAGCTCAGAACACACACAGTCAGGGAAGGCAGCACAACACTGCAGAATTCTGGCTCACTGACGCCCATCCAACATGTAACATCGACCAGTAAATTGTATAACATATAAAAAGATAAAGCAAGTAATTGAATAATGACATGTGTGCTTTGTTCCTCTAAAAATCCAAAACACCAACAAATCCAAATGAACTCTGCACATAGAAAAACACCCCGCAGACTTTTTTTCATGAAGTCTATGCCCGCCCCGAATGGTACTTTGGGCCATGGTGACTCTGTTGGGACCTACTTCCACATGGTCTGGGAGTGCCCAGGGGTCACTCTGTTTCGGGAGATGGTGGTCCATCAGTCTGTCTTCCCTTCTGTCGTGCTTGGTTCCCCGCTCTCCCCTGGTCCTTCTTCTGAATGACTTTTCTCGGCTCAGTCTCAAACTAACAAAGGGTTCTCCTGGCTGGGCTTATGGCCTCCAAAAAGATGATTGCTACAAGTTGGAAGCCTCCTCACTCTCTGTCTCTCTTAATATGACATTTGTTGACACTATCATTTTGGAACTGTGCAGAGCAAGGATACATGGTAAGTGTGTAAATCACTAGCGTTGTCTCAAAGGTCAATACAAGATGTTTGATTTGCCAATAACAGATCATAAAACCATACAATTAAAACAGCCCTCACCAAAAAAGACAACGGCTTATTGTTCTTGATGTCTGTCTTAGATGGGTTAAAAAAGTGCAGAAATACCACTTAATACCATAAACGTTTTCTCTACAGGTTTCTGTTATTTCAAAAAGCTCTCTAATAATCTGTAGTTTTTATTGACATCGTGGCCACAAAATGAGTCCAATCCCAGAGAATACACCAGGTTAGGCCAGTTACAGTTGATTCCCATATGCAATGCTGTCTGTCTGTTGTGAATACTGCACTTCACCCATTCTCAATATGTTTACGTTTGGGTCTACTAATGTCAATGCAATCAATGTAACATAATTAAGTAGGGCTGCATGCAACTGACAAATAGTGTGTACTTTGTGTGAGGAGCACAGGGACTTTTCTCTTCTTGATGCCTAAACTCAGGACTAAACATGGGGAGACAGCAGTTCAGGTTTATGCAGCCAGAATCTGGAACAGTCTTCATGACAATATGAGACAGCCTTCTATTCTGATGTCTGTTTATCCGAGCATACAACAGAAGGACTGTGTTTTCACAATTTTCAATGGAATTAGTGAACATGTTAATGCTTGTATGATTGTTGATGTATTTTAATTTGATGCAGAAAAAGTTAAGTGAAGCTGCTGCAGGACATTTTACTATATAGATGTTTCCGGTCAAAACTATTTCATCATTGAATTGAGATATTTCTGTATTTCTTGTTTTATTTGTTGAATCTCACAGAGCTTGCATTGGGTAAGAGTCTGTAAACAGAGCAGTTTTAAAATATTCTGCTTTATTCTGTAGAAAAATGAGTTTTATCAAAAGACGCATTCTGTAGTTTTGGACCTCACATGTTCTGAACAGCTTGTTTTGATAGTTTGATCACTTCTCGGCTACATTGTTAAAGCTACTGACTGTTATTACAAATGTGCATGATTAATTGAATCAAAACCATGAAGTGTGTTTGAAAACGTGTCAAAGTGAGAAAAGCATGCAGTTACAGTACATCCATCTCCAAAATGACATTCCTTGCAATTCAATGCTGTGACATTACTAAACTGTCAGTGCTTCCAGACACACCTGTTCATCCATGCATTTCTGTCTCACGAATATGACATCGCCCTGCAATCAAACACGTCTCCTTAGTTACTGTATTATGAAACAAAATATGCCTCAAAACCACAATCACATTCTTCCCACCCTGCAGCCCCACGCCCTCCCATCTGCTCTGCCAACTGCTCACAAACCAGTCCTTTCCCTTTAGCATAACAGTGGCGGCCATTAGGGTTCCATCTCGTTTTTGCCTGTTTTTCATTCTTCCCCCGCCACCTGGAAGCGGTTCGGCAAAGTGAGAGAGGTGGGGGTAAGAAAAAGACCTTTTAGATGGCCCATAATCTGTATCGGGCCAAGCATCTCCATGGTAGCACGACCCCCTAAAACATCCCATCATGCTTCAGTGCACTCCAAAAGGGACAGGGAGCAGGAAAAGGCCAGTGCAGGGGAAAGGGGC
This sequence comes from Knipowitschia caucasica, assembly GCA_964034765.1. Taxonomy (NCBI): domain Eukaryota; kingdom Metazoa; phylum Chordata; class Actinopteri; order Gobiiformes; family Gobiidae; genus Knipowitschia; species Knipowitschia caucasica. The sequence goes on from OZ035840.1 coordinate 15,508,375, forward strand.
GTGGAGGGAGAAGAAAAATAGCTCAAGAAATAAAAGCGCTGGAGTTGAAGACAGAGGTTAAATCATTTATGTCAATGTTTATATTTGGGCTCACCTCACTATTCTGCAAACAAGCTATTCATTTAGGAATTATTCAACGATGTGCCAGGCTGGAGACACGGTGACAAGTTAGTTTTGTGCTGTACTAATCGTAGCAGCAGTAGTAGAATTATTATATTCAAGAATTTATTTGCCATTTGCAGTAAAACCACATTGGAAAAACTGTGCAAGACTACCCCAGTGTGTACAAGACAGAGACGATCCTCCTGCCACTATTATTATTTGTAGTAATAGTAGTAGCAATAGTTCTAGTTGTACTATCACATGAACAAGTATAAGCAGTGGCTGTAATATTAGTAGTAGTACACAGACATAAGTAGTAATATTAGCAGTAGCTCTGGGTGTCGTATGGCAGATTAGGACTGACGATAATCTTGGTAAATACTATAATTGTGTATGTGTTTGTGATTAAGGGTTGGGTTAGGGATAGTTAATGTTATCGTTAGGGTTGACGTTGGATATGAAGATTATTTACCGTCATTAATATAATATACAGTTAAGCTTTGCTGGAGAAGGTACATATCAAAAATGTATCAAATTGGTCTAATAGATATATAAATAAACCCATTCCTTCCCCTACTAGACTAGAGTCCCAGATGTTTTTTACCGCCATTCCTGGTTATTCCCACGCTATCATTGTGAAAGCTAGCCCTTAAGGCGCCAACAAAGCAAAATTGCCACATGAGCTTCTAGATGCAGAGCAATTTCTTCCCATAAATGTTTCCCTACAGTTTTCTTCCACCTTTATTCCTTTTGTTGACTTTAAGAGATGTATATCGTGTATAGAGTTACATGACAAGAATAGCTTACAACGCAAAAGTAGCCATTTCTAAATATTCAACATTCATTTATTGGTTTGGTTTTTGAGTACAGTGGTTATTTCTGCCATAGCGGCGTTCACAGATGACATAGTAATAATCTACCAACACAAAAAAGATAGCTTTCTGATGATAATAACTCTGGCTCAGTCTAGTAGTTACAACATTAAACTATTGAGAAAAAAGACAAAAAAAGAAAAAAAAATCTTCGTACCTGATCAACGAAATGTAAAATAAACACATGTAAAACTGTCCAAACAAGAACTAATACTTTTGAATTTGTGGTTTTTCAAAATGACATACAATATTTACATTCAATTGAATAATTATCATTCAAAATACAAACAAAGTGTATAAGTTTGCCATTAACAAACACTGATTATTCAACGTGAGATAAAATACATTATACTGATTATAATAAGTTTGCTTTATGTACTTTCAAGTGCTAATAATAGAGAGACACACAGGGGAGGAAGGACCCCTGTTGACAGTGGCATAAATCAAGGTGCAGGAGTCTGGGGCAATGGTTAACAAATCGCTAATTCAGTCGTTCTCCTCTGACACAAGGAAAAGTGGTTAGAAAACAAACAAAACAACAGTAGAAGGAAATAACCATATATAATTCCTTATGAACTACTTAAAAGTTTAAAGTCTAGAGATTAAAGATTGCATCATAGAGCAGATTTTGTTGATTCAGAGCTGGACTAATCGGGACAACGCGTTTCCTCGTTTGAGCCGAGACTCCGGGACGATTCCAGGAAAAAAAGCACACACACACAAAAAAATCCTCTTGTCTTCACAAACAATAAAGAAATACCAGTGGGGCGAGAGCATACACCGACCTCCGTCACATGAGGACAAAAAAATACAAATAAACTATCAACATTAGCAGCTTCTAGAAGTCCTCTCAAAAATAGATGTTTTCATATAAAAATCTGGGAAAGGGCAATGCAGTTGGCTGGACGGTCCGAGTTGCAGTCGGTTGTGCTTCTGTGGTTCATACGTGTGTGAGATAGATTCCTGGGTTTGTGTTTTGGGTTTGATTGCATCTGTTCTTCTTTCAGACAAATTCCCTTTCATTGTCGTGCCGTAAGTCCGTCTGTTTTCGCAAAAACAAAAAATAAGTGAGGCGTACGTGGACGAGGCGCTAACAGACGGTCTGCTGGCTGGATAGTGGGCTCTCCAAAGACATGGAGGTGGGCGACAGGTCTGGACGGGAACACGGTTTAAACATGGAGGAGATGTAGAAAGCCTGGAGGCGAGAAAAAGAAAACACATTTAAACAATCTGTATAGACATTACAGACATTAGGCTTGTCAAAAATAGCGAATTCAAAGGTTGTGTATAGTCCTCCGAGATAACTACTGTTGTGATTTAGGGCGATAAAAGAAACATTAATCATGTCCTGCACCGCAAGACCTGGGTCCCCGTTCTACAGCCTGAGTCCTGGATCTGTATACTGTCCGCCCGAGGAAGCGGATCCCTCTCTCAATATGGGTTTCCAAGACTTTTCTGTCTTTTTTCCACTGGAATTTTTTTTTTTTTTTCAGGCGTTTCTTGCCGAAGCAGGAGGTTCTAAGGCAGGCATGTCCAAACTCAGGCCTGGGGGTCAATTGCGGCCCTCATTGTCATTTTATGTGGCCCTCTGCCTAGCTAGCACAAAGTAGTATTTGAATTAGGGGTGGGATTAAATAAGTGTTCACTTCTTCCCACTCCTTTTCGAGCATCCATAAGTGTTATGTTAGTATCACTCACTCTTTTTGTTATCACTCCTTTGTTATATTGTGTACATGTACCTAAGTTGCTTGAACTAATTATTTCTATGCCCGCTTACTTGCTCGGAATGAATTAAAAAAAATAATTAAAAAAAAAAAATTAATAAACACAAGTTCACTGTGTCATCCATCCAACTTCAGCTCAGCCAATTTAGACTAGTACGTTGTTGATTTTACTTGCACACACTGTAAATGGTGTTACAGTAGCTTGAGAGATGGTAAACATTTGTCATTCAGCCAGCTTAAGCTCATCATATAGCTCAGAACGGCCCGATGCCAAGATAGTTTTTCATTCCGTGATGTTGGTCCCTGGACTAGTTTGGTGAACTAAAGTGGTCCTCTCGCTAAAAAGTTTGGACACCCATGGTCTAAGGACAGTGATGATCCAGGACATTTAAAGGTCTTGCCTGAAGACAGATTTTAGCAGCAGCCGTCCCACAAGACTATGGACTTTCTGTAAGAAGTTCCAGTCTGGGGGAGGACACTGACATTTTGACCGAGATCTCAGAGTGAAGAATATTGCAGAACTTTCATAGTGCACGAACTAAGGTCACGGATTCGTCAAAGTGCGCGTACAAGAAATACATACATAAATATTCATAAATATTACTTTTAAATTATTACCTGCGAAATAGTTTTGGACATTTTATTGATGGGCAATGTTTTCATTGGTGGGTTTGTATATTGTTCCTACACGTTTCATCATCTAATATATTTAAGATTTAGATTAAGATTAAGGGATCCTTTATTCATCCCACACTGTGGACATTTCAGTGTTGCATCACAGGTTGCAGAACGGTAGGAATGAGGAGCACACAAGATGAACAATAACTCTATACTTAAATAAAATACAATAAAAACTAACTTTAGCATAATAAGGAAGCAAATATAAATAATTTTAGCAAAATAAGGAAGCAAATCTAAAATCTACAGCTTTAGTTTAATGATGAAGCAAGAATTATGTACAAAATCTTAACAAATTAAGACGTATACATATACTAAGACATATATTAAGAGACTATTCCACATTCTAAAACATGAAAATAAACTCAGTATCATGTGTAGGGATGCACACATAATATGTATTCCTTAAACATGACGGAAATACTTCAGTGGAATAAATAAGCGCTGGACCACACATTCAGGCAATCGCTGTTTATACCGACTGAGATTAGAAAGTTATGTTGTATTTATCAGGGACAAGAGTGACCCCGGGACGTACCACCCAGTATGCGGTGAGGCCTCCCTGGATGAAGCCGGTCAGAACGTCCGTGGGATGGTGCCTGTAGTCGGAGATGCGGCTCAGACCGGTGTAGATGGCGATCATCACCAACAGGAACTGGATCAGGGGCCGCAACAGACGTGCTCCTCGCCATGACAACCGAGCTTGTAGATAAAACTGCAGAACACAGAATCGATCAGATAATTGAAATGAAATCAAAATGGCCCATTGGGGATAATACAGATACCATGAACCTTCAAAATCAAGCAGATATGTGATACTTTCTTGGACATTTTGAGTTCTGGACTTATTCCTCCCTTTATCTATTGCAATTCTGTACATTAGCGACAAATTTGCAAATTGAAGATAGTCTATTCTAAGAAAAGATCATGTAAAAAAGGAAATGAAGAGAACAACAAATCATTGGCCTCATAAACTTTTGCATGTATTTTCAGCTTGCACACTGCTTTATCAGTCAGTAAAATTAAAGACAGGGACGGACCGCCAACACTCAACGACTACTCTCCCTCTGAGTTCAACGGGAATCTCCTTTTTAATGGACCTAGCACAGTAAAGTACTGCTTTTACAATACCCTTTATGGGGCAGAACATGCATTTACAAGAACAAGGTTATAGTACTGTATGTTTAAAATGCCATACTATGTCTATGTTATGGAGATTCCTGTCTGGCTTTTTATTTTGAGTGACTATGACCCTTGCAGTAGTATAATATCATACCGTTTTGTACTTCCTTAAAGTTAAATCACACATTATGGGCCTCATTTATAATAATATTACTACTACTAATAATAATAATAGTAATAGTAAACATTTAGAACGCGTTTGAAATCCCAAAACAAACCTACACACTTTTAAAATTCCACAAAAATGCAAGCAACCATCCGTGCCCCACAGAGACAGCAACACAACAGATCACAAAGACACAACAACACAGCGATGAAGAGATAAGTGTCTAGGAGATAAACCAAGAGCAAAGTAAAAAATATGAGCAATTTCCCTGGTTTTGTCCCATTACATACTGTACTGTACGTGAATGATAAATGAGTTTGCTCCCAATTTTAAGGAGTGCCAATATTTTTTGACAGTGCTTGAAACATTGAGTGCCTACACAATATGTCTCATTTATATATGACCTCAGAGCAGACTTGAATCTCTTTGTTCTCTGCTCCTGCTGCAGCTTGGGTGGAAAATAACTTGACTCCATCAATGCTATCTTTAGTCTATTTCCTCCCTTTGTCCATCCCTGCCTGGCTTCTACATCAGCATTGTGCGTGTGTGACTGTGGCGCTGTAAAACAAGGTCGAGAGGTGATGGCTGCACATGTAGTGGACTTTTTATAAGGCGGGCGGGGGCGGTCGGGGGCTTTCGGGGCGGTCAGTCTCTGGGGATGTCGCGGGCCGCATTCCTCCGACAACGCTGTACCTTTACTGAGCAGGTGTCACTCCTGCTGCATTAAAGCAAAGCAGCTGGCCACAGTCCGCGTGGCGTGTACATACAGGCCTGACATGCTAACTGCTCCAGGCTATGTGCTGCGAGCGGTTGAAAGACTTGCATGTAACAGTGTGTGTGTGTGTGTGTGTGTGTGTGTGTGTGTGTGTGTGTGTCGGCTCTGGGCTGTGAGGAGAAATGTGGTGTCGGATGAAGAGGGAGACAAAACCTGTCGCAAACAACAGGCTCTTTGTCTTCTTCGGACTTGTGTGCATCAGATGAGCGCGGCTTTTTTTACAATTCCACAATTATCAAATACATCGTTAGCCTCATAAAAAAAACCACACCCAATTCTTTTGAACAAATTGTGATATCAATAAAAGACAATGGTTTGTTTTGTTGGTTGTCATCATAAAAAAAAACAATGAAATATGATGTATGAGGCATTTATGAGGCATGTCACGTTGAGGAAATTAATGCTGCGGTTCCCAAGAAAAGTGGAAGTACACATTTAAATTTGCTGAAGTAGTTCCTAAATTTCTAGTTTTTGAATGGTGGATTGTTTTGGTGTCTACAGTATCACAGCAGCAGCTTTTTAGGGGCCAATCAGCCACAGGATTGAATTATAGTTATTGCAATTATTTATTTTATCACTCCTTTTTTTGAAGAATATATACCAATTCATGTTGAAACTTCCAAATAATCGTTATGTTGAGAAAAAAATTGCATTATTATCGAGGTACTTTTAAAGTCCTAAGACAGCACTAGAACAACTGAAGAAATCCAAACTGAAAAAACTATGCCACAATGCAAAAACCCCTTTAATAATTTGCACTAAGCCAATGGTAACAGCTGAGCAGCACAGCAACGGGCACAATACACAATAACCTTTTTTAGCAATTCTAATAACTGTTCCATCTTTCCACATCCAATGCAGCAGATGTCATTGGCACCGACCTCTATTTTAGCGTCTCTCTTTCGCCATTAACATAATATTTGGTGCGTACCGCTACTTCCATCCTACATTTCAATCAGCGCTTCGGACCCCAGAAGGAGAGAGTGAGGAATGTGGACATTATCTGGATAATAATGTGCTTTTGTCTCCCTCTAACTGTCATTTCTGGCACACAATGCTGCGATGATTACTGGGCAGTGCCGACTCGAAGCAAAAAGAGGAGAGATGAAGAGTTCTGTGGGGACGGAGGGAAGGGGGGGGGCCCGGTCTCACGCTGAAAGAAGTCTGTCGATCTCTCAGCAGGCCCCTCTCTCTCTCCCTCTCTGTGCTAAATGAGATCCACAACAAGGCCTCCTCTGTCTGCCCAGTCTCTTCAACTATTCATGTTCCCAGTGGAAAAACATTCGCCATTCTTTAACTCCCTCGTCTCTGTCTTTCTGTGTTGCTTCTTTTTTAGCTCCAAAGTAGGAAAAAAAAGGTCTTTAGACGATTTTGCCGCTCTCAAAGTTCTTCTCGATGAGCGACGTGTGAATGTCTTTAGCTGCATGTATCATTGTGTGCATGTGTAATTAGCTTATCTGGTGACTCGCTGGCACATTGTCCAGGGCCTCGAGGGTCCTGCGGCTTCTTTAATAAATCGGAAGTGGGTTTTTTTCTTCTTTCAAACCTTCAAAATCTGACAACAGTTGCTTAGACCACTAGTATTTTAATTAGCAAAGCTCGATATACCATAATAGGAGGGTGCACGGCCACCTGCTTGTCTCCATTGTAGTGTTTTTGCTTTGCCTGGAATGTTCCCCATAGCATGCATTTATACGATTAAGCCCCATTCACAAAGTCAGGCTGGCATTTGTGAATTCATTTTTGATCTGGAAATTTCCCAGATATTCCCAGTATTGTCAATCTCTCAAAGCCCAGTTCAGTATGTATACTGTATGTGAACAGAGCAGACGTTAAATGTTCTGGGACTGGTTCCAGGATCATATTGTGTGATATTCTGGTCATTTGTTATCGAAACACAGCAATGGAGTTTCACTGAAGCAAAAAAAAAACATCCATTGAGACGAGCAGGTGTGGCACCCATCAACATAAATGTAAATGCTCTTAGACTTAGTTCAGAGGTGTCCAAACCGGTCCAGAAAGGGCAGTTGTGGCTGCAGGTTTTCTATCAGACCCAGCAGGAGTAGAGCAGACTCCACCCATTTCATCAAATCTTCAGGTTAAGACTGAACTCACTTGAGGAAATGGGCGGAGTCTGCGCTGCTCCTGCTGGGTCTGATAGAAAACCTGCAGCCACAGCGGCCCTTTCTGGACCAGTTTGGACACCTCTGACTAAGTTCTTTAAGTTTCGGATTGTTGTGGGGCTGTTCTTTAAGTAGTCCTACAGTATATGTGATACTTACTGCTAGATACATCATTGTGTACATGGCAAACGATGCATGGCCCGAAAAGAATGACTTCCTGTAAGAATAAAAATCACATAGTTACTCAGTTACTTATAAGTTATTTCTTCAAAGTAAAGTAAGCCTCACCCTTAGTTAATCAACCATTGAATACAACAAATATACAGTACAAGGACTCACCGAGCTTCTTCGACCAGCTTGGCGTTGCTCTGCCGACAGTGGGCCACAGGGATGTAGCTGCCTGTGGTGCAGTTTATGGA